>CM053028.1:229397985-230058696 GCA_028564925.1 Lithobates sylvaticus | reverse complement strand
ATATATATATATATATATATATATATATATATATATATATATATATATATATATATATATATATATATATATATATATATATATATATATATATATATATATATATATATATATATATATATATATATATATATATATATATATATATATATATATATATTACCAAAAGTATTGGGACACCTGCCTTTAGACGCACATGGACTATATTTTAGGTTCAATATTGAGTTGGCCCACCCTTTGCAGCTATAACAGCTTCTACTCTTCTGGGAGGGGTGTCCACAAGGTTTAGGAGTGTGTCTATGGGAATGTTTGACCATTCTTCCAGAAGCGCATTTATGAGGTTGGAGAGAAGGCCTGGCTCGCAGCAAATTCACCCCAAAGGTGTTCTATCGGGATGAGGTCAGGACTCTGCAGGCCAGTCAGGTTCCTCCACCCAAAACGCACTCATCCACGTCTTTATGGACCTTACTGTGTGCATTGGTGCGCAGTCATGTTGGAACAGGAAAGGGCCATCCCCAAACTGTTGCCACAAAGGAACTTGACTGCACAGAGTATTGGCCTCAACCTGATAGAACACCTTTAAGATGAATTAGAGTGCAGACTGCGAGCCAGGCCTTCTCTCCAACATGAGTGCCTGACCTCACATATGCGCTTCTGGAAGAATAGTCCAAAGGGTCATGGTGATTAACTCCATGAACTGCCACATCCCTTAACCACTTTAAGACCAGCCTCGTTTTGGATTTTAGGTGTTTACATGTTTAAAACAGTTTTTTTTGCTAGAAAAAAACTTAGAACCCCCAAACATTATATATTTTTTTTTCTAACACCCTAGAGAATAAAATGGCGGTCGTTGCAATACTTTTTTTCACACCGTATTTGCGCAGCGGTCTTGCAAGCGCACTTTTTTGGAAAAAAATCACTTTTTTGAATAGAAAAATAAGACAACAGTAAAGTTAGTCCAATTTTTTGTATATTGTGAAAGATAATGTTACGCCGAGTAAATTGATACCTAACATGTCACGCTTCAAAATTGCGCCCGCTCGTGGAATGGCATCAAACTTTTACCCTCAAAAATCTCCATAGGCGACGTTTAAAAAATTATACAGGTTGCATATTTTGCGTTACAGAGGAGGTCTACGGCTAATTATTGCTCTCGCTCTAACGATCGCGGCGATACCTCACATGTGTGGTTTGACCACCGTTTTCATATGTATGCCCACCGTTTTCTCACGTATGCGTTCGCTTCTGCGCACGAGCTCGGGACGGGGCGCTTTAAAAAAAATTTTTTTTGTTTTTCTTATTTATTTTTCTTGATTTTATTTATTTTTACACTGTTTTTAAAAAAAAATTTAATTGGCTCACTTTTATTCCTATTACAAGGAACATCCCTTGTAATAGAAAAAAGCATGACAGGTCCTCTTAAATATGAGATCTGGGGTCAAAAAGTCCTCAGATCTCATATTTGGATTTCAATGAAAAAAAAAAAAAAATGTCATTTAAAAAAATTACATTTGTAAATTTCTCTTTAAGACGTATGGGCGGAAGTGACGTTTTTGACGTCGCTTCCGCCCTCCTATGGTATAGAGATGAGTGGCGGCCATCTTAATGTCACTCATCTCTATGCACAGGCAGGGAACGGACCCGATCGCCTCTGCCGCTGCCGACGGCTCCGGTAAGCGGCGGAAGGCGCGGGAGAGTGGCGGGAGGGGGGGCACCTCTCCCGCCGCCGATAACGGTGATCTCGCGGCGAATCCGCCGCGATGACCACCATTATCGGAATGCCGACTGGCGCCTGAAGAGATGGATATCTCGGTTGTGGCAGCAGCTGCTACCGTTACCGAGATATCCGTCTTCAAAAAAGGGACGTACATCGTCGTGCGCCGGTCGGAAAGTGGTTAATATATGAAGCAACAGACATTCCCCTAGGGGTAGGAATTTAAAGGCACTGAACACAAGGTAAAAGAATGATTTTTATTAAACACATATAGATTAAAAATATTTTCATGGAATGAACATGGCAAAAGAGACTATAAATGCACAAACTGGTAGATGAATCCAAAAAAAACATGCAGGTAGGTTAATTGGCTTCTGTCCAAAAAAATGGCCCTAGTATATGACCTTGGATTGTGGGCTCCTTGAGGGTAGGGACTGATGTGAGTGTGCAATGTAAAGGGATAGGGACAATTGTAGACACTTACTCAGGTTGAACTGGATGGACTGGTGTCTTTATTCAAACTTACTAACTATGAAACTATGAAGAAATGACACAGAGTGATATTCTCTACCCAACACGTTTCAGGGTCAATAACAGCTCCTTCATCAGGGGGTAAGGGACATATCAAATGTCTATACAACAGTCAACAACAACATAGTCATAGACAAAATATAAATATGGTAAGTAATAAGTCTCAGACTGACAGCCACTTTAGAGGTGTGCATATAATCATTCAATGTTGCAATAAAAGAAAGACATGGTCTCAAGAGCTCCTGCTTGCTCTACCCTCATCGTAGGTATCATGGATTATGTAGTAAATGAAGAAGCCATAGTTTTAAAGGAGCATCGCCATATGCTCTCCTCAACAGAGGGAACTAGAACCCACTGAGGCCTGAAATGTTAAATCCTATAATTGGGACATGGTGTTACCACATATCTATGTATGGAAAGTAGAGAAGGATATATATAATCTAGCAACTACTTGCATGCTAATACAATTATAGATTATATATATCCTTATCTACTTTCCATACATATGTAGCAAGGTCCCAGGGTCCAAGAGGCCTAATGGTGACCTTAGGGGGTTAGGGAGAGCTGACATCCTTTCTTGTAAAGTGGGTTACTAGGCATGGTGGGTGTGATGCAAGAAGAATGATGACGATGATTCTTCTTTTCCTACATAATCCATGATACTTACGATGAGGGCAGGGCAAGTAGGAGCTTTTGAGACCATGTCTTTCTTTCATTGCAACATGGAATAATTATATGCACACATATATGCGGCTGTAAGTCTGAGACTTATTATTTACCATATTTATATTTTTGTCTATGACTATGTTGTTGTTGATTCTTGTGTTTATATTATAGACATTTGATATCTCTCTTAACCCTGATGAAGGAGCTGTAATTAACTCTGAAACGCGTTGGGTGGAGAATATCACTATGTGTCACCTCTTCATCTACCAGTTTGTGTATTTATAGTCGCTTTTCCCATGTACATTCCATGAAAATATTTTTAATCTATATGTGTTTAATAAAATCATTATTTTAACTAGTTACATATTACTTGTGTGCAGTGCCTTTTAAAGTCCTACCCCCTAGGGGAATGTCTGTTTCTGGAATAATGGTCAAACATTCCCATAGACACACTCCGAAACCTTGTGGACAGCCTTCGCAGAAGAGCTGAAGCTGATATAGCTGCAAAGGGTGGGCCAACTCAATATTGAACCCTACGGACTAAGACTGGGATACCATTAAAGTTCATGTGCGTGTAAAGGCAGGTGTCCCAATGCTTTTGTTAGTGTGTATTATTGGTGCAGCACTGTTTTTCACATATACAAACCCCTTACATGTTCCCTCTAACACAGTGGTCTCCAAACTGCAGCCCGAGGGCCAGATGTGGCCCCTTGCTTGCTTTTATCTGGCCCTTAGGGCACTATTCCATCAACTGACACCAATGATGGGACTCCATTCCTCCCACTGACACTGTTGAGGACTCTATTCTTTCCCCACTATAACTAGCCGGAACCAGCAGCCTTAGATATGCCGTCGGATACCTGGCAATTCTTTGGGGACACAACACTCCATGCTGCATTACATACAGGTAAATCATACTCTTTACTCACTAGCTACTCTATGGGCCCTCACCTGTGTTGTTTTCTATACTGATACCTCATACTTTATATTTTTACAGCCTCCTTCCTCATTGACCATATGCTATTAAGACACAGGCTATATGCCTGTCTCTTAAATGAGGCCTTGCAGCTTTTGGAGTTCTTAACAGCCCGCCATCTACTCATATGGCAGCCCCACATGCTTTTAACAGCACTGGTAGCACATTCCTGTACACATCGGTTTCGTGAGGCCTATATCCGGTCCTCAAATTCTACTATATATTTAAGGGGCTATTCTCTCTGCATGTGAGTACCACATCCATAACATACTATCTTGTTGATCAATATTTTGGCATTGAATATGTATTTTATTTTTTTGATCATTTGTATTATAATACCTATTGTACTAATATTTATTTGCTCACATTATTAGATGTGAAAGAACAGGATACAAATTTGCCTATGAAAAAGGACAAAAAGTCCAAAACATGTCGGCGTTTTCCTAGACTCTACATGTATTGCAAGTGTATGACCTCTTAATGTTAGAGATATACATAAAATCTGTATCGATGTCTGACATTGTCAATCTGAGTATGCCCTATGTATGCCCTCCTTGACAGTTCTCTAATATTGCTACCGTATGCACCTTTTTGTATAGCCTTCAATAAATATACCTTTTAGAATTGCATTATCTAGTCTCTTAAACATCCCTTAGGGGTATTGGCCGTGTATATGCACACTAGGCCTAAATTTTTCTTTGTGTTCAATATTTGGGATGTGATAGACCATTCATGCTACACATACTGTCACTGCCTGCCTAGTTCTTTTCTATTCTTCCCACTGATACCAACAATGGGCATTTTCTACTCCCACTGACCATAGTCCGGCCCCCTCTAAAGCCTGAATGACAGTAAACTAGCCCTTTGCTTAGAATGTTTGGAGCCCCCTGCTCTAAGATTATGATCAAAAGAACAGCCAGATAATTGTCCATCAATGATTTAATAAGTTTTAACCGTCCTATATCCCTCCGCATGTATATAATTATTTTTATTATTTTATTATTGTGAAAGATGATGTCTAGGGTATTACATTCAGCAAATTATTATTCAGGCACTGATAATCTTTAGAAAAAAAGGCAGTTCTCTGCTTTTTAAACACTATTGACAAGCTGCTTGTGTATAGCTCAATAACCTATGATTTAATGCTTTATAATTTGTCTGTGTACTGCAGTATATACCCTTTAAATGTTTAAGATGTGTGAAGCATTTGCTCTATCGTCTCACACCATATCTGCAGAAAACTAATCTTTTCAGAAAGCTGTATTTGAAAATTGAAAGAAATCTATCTGCAAACCAATCTGATAGCAAATACATGCCTGCAGACTGATGATTCAAGTTATATCTGTGTACTTGTCACTCAGACTCCTCTTAAATACAAAAAATATGCAGCCATGGTTTGGGTGGGTGTAAAATATGTGAGCACACGATAATAGGAAAACATTTGCCACAAAGATTAAAAGAAGAAGACAAACAACACAAGCAAGAACCCCAGTACACCTTATAATGACTGAATGCTTAATTCCAGGCAGATGTATAAAAACACAATATAATGTAGCTCCATATTTAATAATATTGTATAGCCTTAATTCTATTTTACGTCAAGCAGTGTACATACCTGCATTTGACTTAGCATTGGTCTATTGCAGTCTCTCTACAGAAGAGCTCAGACTGGGGGTGGCAGAAGCAAAACAAGGAACCAATCAGTTGTGTTGCAATGCAAAACCCAAGCTGACAAGAGAATAAAGTGGAGTGACCAAGAGGGGAGCTCATCGTTGTGTTGCTTCTCCATGTAGGTTCATGCAGCTCCATGCCCACCTGTCATTAATTTAAACAGGCCACCTCTCAGGATGATAACTTTATATTTAAACTGGTCCTTGTACCATTATGCACTATGTTACGTATAAACTATTACTTAGAAATATCTCCAGGGTCTTTTTTTGTCTCCAAGGATCTACCTCCACTACATATTAATGTCAGTGCCCCACAATCGAGGTCATTTTCATGATGGCTGATGTGGCTTTTCACAGGTCACTCACATTATTATTATTATATTATTATACACGATTTATATAGCGCCAACAGTTTACGCAGCGCTTTACAAAGTATAGGGGGGGGGGGGGGGGCAACACAAGTACAGTACAATACAAAAGGTACAAGAGGGCCCTGCTCGTAGAGCTTACATTCTAAAGGGACGGGGTGGTGGTAAAAAAGGTAATAGCTGCAGAGAATGATTTGATGGGGGTGTGACAGTTGTTGTTAGGTGGGTGTGGGATAGGCTTCCCTGAATAAATTTGTTTTCAGGGATCTCTTAAAGGTAAACAGGGTAGGGGCTAATCGGACATAATGGGGCAGGGAGTTCCAGAGGGTGGGAGAGGCTCTGGATAAGTCCTGAAGGTGAGCATGGGAGGAGGTAACAAGGGAGCTAGAGAGCAGGAGGTCCTGGGAGGAGCTGAGGGGACGATTTGGGCGATATCTGCAGATGAGGTTGGTGATGTAGATGGGGGCGATGTCATTAACACACCTTTATCACTGGAGCTTATTATTTTATGTAGGCTGCCATCCTGCAATGCTTCCAGGAGACAGAATGCTCCCTTTTGAACTATAGTCAAAGTTCATGTCTAGCTTAGTCAAAGTGGGCAGCACAGTGGTGTACTGGTTAGCACTTTCACTTAGCAATAGGGTTGCTGGTTCTAATCCTGACCACGACACCATTTGCCTGGAGTATGCATGTTCTCCCTGTGCCTGCGTGGGTTTCCTCCGGGTACTCCGGTTTCCTCCCACACTCCAAAGACATGCTGGTAGGTCAATTAGATCCTGTCGAAAAAATATATATATATACCGCAGATGGACAACGGTGGCAAAAAGTGCCCTGAGGCGATTCAGTTTACAAAGGTAGCACTATACAAGTCACTTATTCATTTATTCAAGTTCATGTCCAGCTGACACAATGCTGCAGATAATAGCTTGCTTCTGTTTGATTGTATTATCTACTGTATTTTATACTGCATAAATATTCAATTCTACCGCCTCTAGCAATTATGAATAACAGTCTTAATAAATGAAGGCCCAATACCCCTAAAATTCATATTTTAGTTACTGATGGATGATGGCAGGTTAAACTACCCTATGGCTTATTTAATCTCCTGTAATGATATGTAGTTATTTGGCTCTACTCCTTCACAAAATTATGGTTCAACTAAAGTCAAATTTTTAAATCCTCTAAGCAGGCAGCAAATTTCCAGCAGAAAATACATGCAAAGTCTCCTCTGCAAAAAAATAAGGCTACCCACCTGCTTAAAATCCTCTCTACAATGTCTCAGTTTACATTTCCAGCACACTACCAAAGTACCAATGCGCTAGGATGACTAACCTGCTCATGCATGGGCGTTGGAGACAGCCGAAGACCAGCACCCAGAAGAAGCTGTAAGGAGATCTTCAATTCAAAGATCACGTTTCTTGGAAGCTATAATACAGCTTCTATAAATGGAGAAAGTGAGCAGAAAGGGCGAGCATAGCCAACACTCATGAGTGCCTGTCACAGGTCATTTGGCTTCATTAACCCCGCCACACCGGAAGGTTAAAACGGGAAGGGGGTAAAGGGAAACAGAGGAGGAAGATTTCAGGTAATGCAGGAGTCAGCCGCACAAGAGACACAGTCTATTGACTGAAAGTAATGTCCCTTGTGCTGATTTTTGTTTCATTTGCGACTAAACTTAGGCTTTAAGTTAGTTATCTGCCATTACTCAAGATGGGCACAGCTAGGAATACTAGGGGGTGTTTTTTAAAATGGTTTCTCAGAACAATATAGCATGGGGACATGGATGGATGGGTGAGTTTGCTGTGATATTAAAAACAAATTTACTGCTTGTCGACCGGGCCATAGACAAAAGACATCCTCGGCCAGAAGTGGAATACTGGGGTTACAGCTGCAGCAATATTGTTATTGTTTTTTCAGTCGGCGGTTCTCTAACCAATAAAAATGGTCCAAGTGGCAGATTCGCAACTGGATCACTTTTAGAAGTGACAGAAGGGGTCACTCCCCACCCTGTCACTTCTCATTGGTTCTCAGGCTTACCTAGATAATCTGTATCCCCGAGAACCGATCCTGCGGTTGCGGTGGCTGGTAACAGAGATGAGTGGAGGAAAGATGGACTCCGCTCATCTCTATGGTATAGGACAGTGATGGCGATCCTTGGCACCCCAGATGTTTTGGAACTACATTTCCCATGATGCTCATGCACTCTGCAGTGTAGTTGAGCATCCTGGGAAATGTAGTTCCAAAACATTTGGGGTACCAAGGTTCGCCATCACGGGTCTAGGAGGACCGCAGCGATGTCACTTCCGGTAACAGCCCATTGTGAACAAGGCCATTATTTTTAAAGCACTAGATCATTGTTTTTTTTTTTTTTATCTAATGCTTTACATTGTAGTGAAGAGATGTGGGGTATTATTGACCCCAGATTTCTCCATGAAGAGGACCAGCCACTGCTTATTTCTATCACAAGGGATGTTTACATTCCTTGTAAAAGGAATAAAACTGATCAAAAATGTTTTTCAAAGTGAAAGTGTAAAAATAAAAAAAAAGTGGTGCAGTTCACATTATGCATACATAGGTCATGCCCACATATGTAAACAGTGTTTTAACCACACGTGTGCGGTTTCGCCATTAATGTCAGAGCAAGAGAAATAATTCTAGCACTAAATCTCATCTGTAACTCTAGACTGGTAACCTGTAGAATTTTTTAAAAAGCCACCTATGGAGATTTTTAACCCCTTGGCGTCGGCCATCTGCAAATATGCAGCCTCTTGGTGCCTGGTCCTTAGCATCGAGGGGCCACATATTTGCATGAATTGCTGCCCATGCACTTGTGCTAAGAGTGTGCACTGCGTGCTCCTAGCACAGTTACTGTTGACTAACCGAAAGCTTCTGATCACTTGTTGCGATCTGGAGATTTCAGACCACGTGACCGCTGTGACCTTAAGCCGCACTCGTCTCCTGGTGTCATAAACCTCTTAAAGGGCCGGGAGGCGCTGGCACTAAGAGTTTGAGTCCTATAGTTTGCCGCCATTCCAAGAACGTGCACAATTTTAAAGCATGACATGTTGGGTATCTATTTACTCGGTGTAAAAATAGGTTATATATTGTATCTTGTTTTTTTAAATTAACTAAAGTGCATTTTTTTCCAAAAAATTGCGTTTGAAAAACCGTTGCACAAATACTGTGTGGCATAAAAATTGCAACTATCGCCATTTTATTCTCTAGGGCCTTTGCTAAAAAAAAAATTATATATATATATATATATATATATATATATATATATATATGTTTGGGGGTTCTAAGTAATTGGTCCAGTTGACAGGTGGTTAAATAAAGTTTTCAGTTTGTGGTGCTCAGATACAGTTGAGTTCCGCTTTAAGTGTTTAGGTTGGGTATGTAGTATTGGGGTTTATTGGATATTTTTATGTTAACTGTTATACTGTGTTAAGTCAGGTGTTAGAGTTCAAGCAAGGTTTAGGGTTAAGTGTTAGTGTAATGCCCCGTACACACGGTCGGAAATTCCAACGGTAAATGTCCGATCAGACCATGTTGTCGGAAAATCCGACCGTGTGTGGGTTCCATCGGACTTTGAGATCCTGCTCTCAAATTTTCCGACAACAAAATCCGATCTGACTTTTTCCGATCGTGTGTAGAGATCTCCGACGGACAAAGTGCCATGCATGCTCAGGTCAAATTAGGAGACCAAACCTATTGGCTAATAGCCTCTACGTAGTTCTGTCGTACGCAACGAACGTCACCACGTTCAGAATGATTGGATTTTGCGACAACTTTGTCCGACCGTGTGTATGCAACACCAGTGTCGGACAAAATCCGTCGGAAAAAATCCAATGGATTTTGTGGTCGGAATTTCCGACCGTGTGTACGGGGCATAAGACTTATGCCGCGTACACACGGTCGGATTTTCCGGTGGGAAATGTTGGATGTGAGCTTGTTGGCTGAAAGTCCCACCGTGTGTATGCTCCATCGAACATTTGTTTGCTAGCAGGTTCTCAAATTTTCCGCCAACAAAACCTTGTTGTCGGAATTTCCGATCGTGTGTACACAAGTCCGTCGCACAAAAGTTCACGCATGCTCAGAATCAAGCAGAAGGAGCGGAACTGGCTATCGAACTTCCTTTTTCTCTGCTCATTGTACGTCTTGTACGTCACCACGTTCCCACGTTCGTAATTGTTGGCCAACATTTGTGTGGCCGTGTGTATGCAAGACAAGTTGGAGCCAACAACCTTTGAACAAAAATCCACGGTTTTGTTGTCGGAAAGTCTGATCGCGTGTACGGGGCATAAGAGTTACCGTAGGGTTAGAGATAAGGGACATTTAAGGACACTTGTTTCCATGACCAAAAGCCCCACACAGTTCTGGACTTCGCTAATGGCAAAATAAAATTCTTCTTGTTGCACAACATAGATGTAACTCTAGTGGCTTGCTTGGAACTTTGAGACTTGATGCGGATTATGTCCTCAATAAACCTTGCTTTACTTTATCATGGCTGCATGGTTTCCTACTGTTATACACTTCTGGAGTCGCACTGTTTTTGAAATAATTTGAAATGAGAAGCCCCCAACTAAGAATTATTATTACCCCATTGTGAGCCCCCTGTGTATATGTACCATTTTCTAGAATTGTACACATGAAGCAAAGTGACTGTTAATACCTGTTTAGCACATAACTGCCAAGCCTGCAGTGTTTTGACTAGGACCCACAAAAAGTGTGAAAGGAAGATGGAAACTGTTAGGGCACACTGTGCTAGGTAAGAATGAAAGCAGCATATTTTACACCTACATCTAAATCATTTAACTCATTTCCACCATGCATGTAGAAGATCTGCATGTAGAAGGAATAATGTAAAATTGAATTCCATGGTGTACTCTATACAGTTACAGCTTTTTGCACATCTAAATATTGTAACACATTAAAAGTAATCAAAGATCTGCATGTAGAGAACAGTGGTAAAATTAAAATCTGTAATGTGATTATTACAGTTACACACTTTGGGCATTTGTTGCAAAAAAAAAAATACATTTGAGGTATCAAGATTTATACAGCTGTTTTAATTAGTCCAATTTTAAAGATGAAGATGGGAAAATCCCAACAGCTAGCTTTAAAGTTAATCCTATATTTAAACGAATTTCCCTGGCACAATACTAAAAGAAAAAAAAATGCATAAAGTGTTTTAATTTCAAAAGAGATATTGCCATGGGCATAAGTGTGGGGAAATCCTGTTTATAAATAAGCAGCTATTATGTATAATAATAACTTAGCTTTATTGGAGCTGTACAGTAGAGTATATAGAGGAGCACATGTTTTTTCCGGTCTATTCTAGAACTGGGTTCAAACCAGGCAACATGTATGATGTGATAAATACGTAGCACTGCTATTATCAAGGGTTCAACATCATTCTGTTTCACTAAATTTTTCATATGGCTAAAATATAAAATCATGTCATGTTGAATTTTCAAAGGTGCTTAGGATTTTTTGTGATCATAGCCCAAATGTTACTATGTCATTGGATCAGATTGGCTGCTTTCGGGGGTATGAATATTATTGCTGCTTGCTTGTGGAATAGGGAGTGGGAGCTTTCTACACCAGTTCAGAATGCCTCAAAAACGTAGCCTATGATAAGGTAAGTGTGCTTTGAAGGGGTAAATAAAGCTGATCATACATGCCTCAGTTTTTTTTCTGCTCAGCAAGTAGGCTGCATGAAAAAACAGAACAGATTCCCCAATGCACACAATTGAGGTGGATGGGCAGTGACTAAACTTTTTGGGGGGGAGGCAAACACACCCCCTCCAGGTCCGCACTCACCAATCCCCAGTTCCCTGCACTCACCGTTCCACGGCTTGGTCCCCGCACTCACCGCTCCACGGGACGGTCCCCGCACTCACCCCTCCACTGCACGGTCCCTCCGTGGCTTCCTCGGCTTCTACTCCCGGCCAACCTGATCTGCCTCCTGTCCTGATTGGAAGAAAGTAAAAGCCGGAAGACAATAGTGAATATTGATTCGCTATTGTCACAAGCGGGCGGGTTTGGGGCGCAGTGCTCTGCACCCCCAGCCCAACCTTTTTAAAGCCAATTAGAGCCTCAGGCTCTAATCATGTGCTTGAAAAAATAAAAACATGTTGTATGAGTCCGGAGCCCTGCATGCATGACCGCATGCAAACTAGGGGGTGGTGCCCCTTCGCCCCTAGTGGACCGGCCGCTCCTGTGGATGGGGGAATCTTCCCTGTTATGGCTTTGTATTCTGACAGCGGAGGAGTCAGATAGACTCCTCCATTGTCAGACTACACTGATCAGTGCTGCACCCTTTTGGCTGCAGTGCTGATCAAACTAAAGTTTTTCAGCAAGCCCGGTTGTGAGCATTTGATTGGTAGATTGACTGTTCTCAAACAGGACCAACCATAAATGGATCGAAAATTTGGCTGGTCCCTGCTGAACCAGCTGAATTTCAATCCATGTATGGCCAGCTTTGGTGTTAGCAGTTCAATTTGGGACTTTATTTAATGATAGGGTTTAGGGTTTCAGGTTAATGTAAAGGTTAGCATTAGGTTTCAAGCAGGTAAGTATTAAGTTACATTAAGGTATTATTAGCACTGATTATTTAAAGACTTAAATATAACCCTTCCCATTGTCACAAGCAGCACAGTAGCTGAATGTTTAGTTATTTTGGTTCATGGCACAACCTGCCTGGAGTTTGCTCCACCTGTGCCTGCATGGTTGTTCTCTAGGTACTCCGGTAGGTTAATTAGCTCCTGTCTAAATTGGCCCTAGCATGTGTTTGTATGAATGTGAGTTAGGGACCTTAGATTGTAAGCTTCTTGAGGGCAGGGACCGATGTGAATGTATAATATATATATATATAAAGCACAGTGTAAAATTGACAGTGCTATATAAGTACTTGTAATAAAAAAAAAACCTTCCCTTTGTTCCCCCACTGCTCTATTCTACCAGAAACAAAGAAAACAACCTCATATTTAAGTGTATGGGGAGCATGTGACTCACTTCCTTTCATCCCATGTGAAGGTGGTATTGAATAACCAGTCACTAGGAGAAGAGAGAAAGCCCTTAGTGCCATAACTGGCATGGCCAAAGAAGCATTTTAAAGATAGTGTGTGGCTAGGAGGTTAGGCAACCATGTGGCCATATTAGGTTCTAGGGGACCCTAGAAAAGACGGTTCAGGGCCATCTGCAACTTTTTGTTTTTATTTTTTCTATTGCAGTTACCCAGAAAAAACGTGCCTTCTCTGTGAATCTACCCATTGTCACCTGAAGAACCAAGACCAATCAAATCGACTGTATATGTTCTGTCATGCCCCCACACATTGATCTAATTCAAGGCTACATTTTCCATGTTTGTGACAATGTTTTGCTTCGTAAAGAGGAGAGTTATGATTGTTAAATAGTTTTTTTTTTTTTTTTTTGGGGTCCGATTTATATTTTTTTTAGGACAGACAGCCTAAATACTGAGGTAAAATAGAAAGGGAAGTAAAACAGTAGATAAAAACACACATTTATCAGAGACAGGGTTTGCAAGATTTTAAAAAGAAAATTTTCCTAATTATACAAGAAGAGTTATACTTCAGCATACCCAGTTGTTTGAAAAGTCAAGAACAGGGAAGAAATACAGTTTTTGTACAGTGTGCCGCTCTGATTTTCATAAGCCCATAAAAGTCTTGGTGACTGCAAAACTCACCTAAAGAATACAGTCCATAAAGAGAATTTAGAGTTAGCAACAAATTACATTTTGTAGTTTAAATAGTGATCTTTTTTTTTACCAAACTATTGAGGATGAAACACAAGTTTTTTTTTTTTTTTTTTAAAGCTTTGTTTATTTGGTATAGTCACATATCTTGACAGACATTTGCAGTATTCAGTACATTAGTGACACAGATTTATCTTTTGCACCATAGTAAACAAGAACATATATTAGATATTAACACATATGCTATAAGGGTGGTAGCTTTTAATAAGAGGCTAAATGACCCTGTAGCGACATCGGCCTACTGCTTAAAATAGTGGAGAGGGAGGCTTAGATATCTCGTGTTCAGTTATACCTCATCCCGGGTTGTATGGTAGAAGGTGGAGCAAGGATAGAGATTGGGGACTATAGCGGTAACCAATAAGAATGATGATACTTGCAACTTTTTGAATGAGAAGAATTTTTTACAAAAAAGTTTATTCATAAACAGTTGAACAATGAAAACAATATATCATACATTGAACATACATTACAAACAAGGGTATCGTGAGATGGGTCCTACAGTCATGTCCAAACCTCTGCAATTAGTGGAAACGCAAGGGATCCGGGGATGACAGGGGGACCATGGGAGTACACAGTAAAACCTGGGGTGGGTTAAAAAGGATCTAAGGGGATTTAATAGATCCTGGGTACAAAAGAGCTGGTTGGAGAGAGCTGACCAACATGTTTCGCCATACAATGGCTTCTTCAGGGTCAATTGAAAAGTTTTGTACCATAAAGGGGGAAGAATCTGAGAAAATATGAAGAGCACAACAGAGTTAATTAAATGACACACTAAGTATATCTAAATTGTCAAAGCAGAACATACACCTGCACATCGCCACAAGGCCATCCACCCGTCCAATATACAACACTGCACCATGCTAGTTCCAATGGAATCCCACTTGGGGTCACACAAACATACCCCTGGATTGCTGGAACAGCCACTAAAGTCGCGGGTGTGGTCAAAGAAACTTGAGGACTCCATTGGGACTAGCATGGTGCAGTGTTGTATATTGGACGGGTGGATGGCCTTGTGGCGATGTGCAGGTGTATGTTCTGCTTTGACAATTTAGATATACTTAGTGTGTCATTTAATTAACTCTGTTGTGCTCTTCATATTTTCTCAGATTCTTCCCCCTTTATGGTACAAAACTTTTCAATTGACCCTGAAGAAGCCATTGTATGGCGAAACATGTTGGTCAGCTCTCTCCAACCAGCTCTTTTGTACCCAGGATCTATTAAATCCCCTTAGATCCTTTTTAACCCACCCCAGGTTTTACTGTGTACTCCCATGGTCCCCCTGTCATCCCCGGACCCCTTGCGTTTCCACTAATTGCAGAGGTTTGGACATGACTGTAGGACCCATCTCACGATACCCTTGTTTGTAATGTATGTTCAATGTATGATATATTGTTTTCATTGTTCAACTGTTTATGAATAAACTTTTTTGTAAAAAATTCTTCTCATTCAAAAAGTTGCAAGTATCATCATTCTTATTGGTTACCACTATAGTCCCCTATCTCTATCCTTGCTCCACCTTCTACTGCTTAAAATAATTTTAAGGGTACAGTCTTCAACCATGTATCTGCCAGTAGGAGTTGGCTGCCTAACATAGAAACCAAATTCCTGCTGCATACCGACCTCGGCCAGTGCATTCGCCTAGATGGACTCAAATGCGACCCGTCCCGAGTCCCACACCGAGGGAGGGGTGCAACTAGTGCCTAGACCAAACCCCTCTCAGCAATCTGCCCAGGCCCAAGCCGCATCCAAGCCCCTCCAGAGCACCAGAGGGGGCAGAGCAGTACTGTTATCTATTGACAACCCACCATCCGCCGAAGGGTGTTAATCCCACTGATCAACCTGGGGGTGCATGTAGACCTGACCTCAGTACAGTATTAATACCAAAAGAAGACTGAAAATGAGAAGGGGGTAGGGGAAGAGGGAAAAGGAAGAGAAAGTAAGAAGATGTAAGGAAGAAAGATCAGGATTGTACCTATAAGCTCTTGGTCGCAGTCGTCACTCGCACCGGATTTTCCCCCCACAGGTCATCTGCTTCTTCTTCCAAGGAGGAGAGAGACAATGCTCTCAGTCAGTGCTCCAGTCAAGGGGAAATACACTCTCATTACTACTGAGTTTGGGTACGCTGTCTAAGAGCTGGTTCTGCCAGCTCCAGCAGTGCTACATCTAAGCTTGAGGACACTTGAGCAGAGTCAGAAATATAATCCACCCATGGGGACCATATGTAGCCAATAGTCTCTGTAACCTCTACAGGTAGTGATCTAATCCTCTGCCTCTCTGATCTTATTCACTCTGCGCACACACTCTTCCTGGGTCGGAACCTGCTTTCACTTCCAGTAAATAAGGAGCAGTCTTTTGGCTGCATTGAACAGGTGAGGCAGTGCACTCTTTTTATACTGACTTATTGGCATGGGAGGAACTTGCAGGAGAAAATGGACCAGCGAGAAGGGGATATATAAACCTAGAACTTCCCTTCCAGAAGGGCACTATCGCTGGGTAATCCCACCATAAGTGTAGCAGTGTACCTCGGCCCCCACAGCCCCGCCAACATAACCCAGAGGTGGCAGGATATATCCGGGCCATGTCAGTAGGCAGTAAACATGCTGGATATTTGGGTGAAGAAACTTCTGGGTAGGGGGATTGGTAGCATCAGCAGGTAAAATAATATCCTAGGGAGGACATTCATTTTTATGATATTCACCCTCCCCAGCCAAGTGAAAGCAGTCTTTGTCCATTGCGAAAGATCATGTTTAACTGCGGTCACCAACCCACCTTTAGGCCTATGATATCTGTATTTGCTCTCACTTTCCGAAACAGAGGCTCGAGGGCTAATGCGAAAAGGAGAGGTGACAGTGGGCACCCCTGTCTCGTACCGTTCCTGATCGAGAACCTAGATGAGAAAATACCATTGATTTTAACTTTTGCACTGGGTTTGGAATAAAGGACCAGAATCCAAGTGAGCATTTTTGGTCCCAACCCTAAGGTTTCCAGCACCCCACGGAGATACATCCAGTCGATGCTGTTGAACGCTTTCTCTGCGTCTGTGGATAATATCAAGTAAGGAGGCAGCTATGTCTAGCCCAGTGTATGAGTTGAATCGCCCAAATGGAATTATCTCTGGCCTTTATATTTCCATATCAGACCGCTGGTCGTCGGTCAAGGGTGGTAGGCCAGTTGTAGCCAAATAGTCCCGAAAGCCAGGAGTCAAGTTGGCATCTAAATTATACAGTTCTGCATAATAATCGCAGAACCCTGAGGCAATTTTGGATGACTAAAACTACAGTTCTCCAGAAGGGGAGCAGAGTTTATGCATGTATGTCTGAGCACGTTTCGAACGTAGAGCTCTAGCTAGCATATGGCCGCATTTATTACCATGTTCATAGTATTTGTGTGACAGGTACCATAGTTGTTTCCGAGCCTGGTTGTCTAGCAAGCGCGAGAACAGCTCCCTTAGCTCCGTCAGTTTTAGTAACGCCTCAGGGTCTCCACCATTCTGATGTTTGAGTTCCGCTTGTTGTAGTGCGGTCAGTACCCTGTGGAAATCTACTTGACGTTCCCTTTTAAGTTTGGAGCCAAGGGAGATCAGTTCTCCCCTTATCACTGCCTTATGGCCTTCCCATATCATCCCATCACTAAGGTCTTTCGTTGTGTTTTCCTGAAAATAATGATTCAAGGTTTCCGAGAACTTTGGAGGCCACTACAGAGTCGTCCAACAGGTTTCCATTTAATCCCCAGGACCAGGCCCTATGGGCGCCCAAGGGCAAGGCGAAGGTGACCGTGATCGGTGTATGGTCTGACAGTAATGTGCTCAATGGATGAGTGCTGCAGGAGCTCCAAAGTGGGGTGGTCTATACAAAGAAGGTCTATACGTGTGTAGACGTTGTGGATCTTCGAGTAGTAGCTAAAGTCTCTGTCTGAGGGGTGAAGTACTTTCCAGCTATCAACCAACCTATGAGTCTGAAGTGATTTACGAAAGTGCTTAAGGAATGCGTAGCAATGAGTAGGTCATCCATGCGAATTTTCGAGGGACGAGTCTGGACCGACATTGAAGTCACCCCGAGAATCAGGGTTCCCTCCCTAAACTCAGCTAGGCGCTCTAGAGCTGCATCGAGAAAGGTTAGCTGGTTTTAGTTAGGAACATATATGGTGGCAAAGGTGTATTTTGTACCTGCAATAGTCCCTTTCGGGAAGACATAATGGCCCTGAGGGTCTACTTGATTCCCGTGGGTTGGAAGGGACATGCAGAGCCGATCGGCCCTATAGGCACACTATGCAAGCTGCTTAGGGCCCCGCCACTGTGGGGGGGCCCCCAAGACCCAGCACCCCCCCCTGCACCTCTGGCTGGCCGTTTAGAGTGCAATGAGGAGAGGTGGGAGGAGGTGGAAGGCGGCAATCGTCAGCTCTATGGTGCCTGAGTGGGCAGCGGGATCTCCCTGGGGTTTGTAGTACTCTCAGTGTATACAGTGGAGAGGAGAAGGGAGGGGCCTCTGACCCAGGCAGGTATCAGTTTCACTTTCACTCTGCTTGAACACTGTTGCTGATGCCCGGGTCAGTGGCCCCTCCCCTCTCTGCTGTATACATTCGGAGATAGAACTACTAGCCCCAGGGAGATCCCCCTGTGGACACCATATAGCTGCCGATTGCCGCCTCCCACCTCCACCAGCCAGGTACAGGGGAACCATTGCAAGGGGGGGAGTCAGCTGTTTGGGGGCCTAAATGTAAGAGGGGGGGGCTTTCTGGGGACACTAATGTAAGGAAGGGGGCCTCTGGGGACACTAATGTAAGGAAGGGGGCCTCTGGGGACACTAATGTAAGAGGGGGGCCCCTGGGGACACTAATGTAAGGACGGGGCCCTCTGGGGACACTGATGTAAGGACGGGGCCCTCTGGGGACACTGATGTAAGAGGGGGCCCCCTGGGGACACTAATGTCAGAGGGGGGGCTCTCTGGGGACCCTGTGTAAGGAGGGGCTCTCTGGGGACCCTGTGTGAGGAGGGGCTCTTTGGGGACACTAATGTAAGAGGGAAGGCTCTCTGAGGACCCTGATGTAAGGGGGGCTCTCTGGGGACCCTGGTGTAATGGGAGACTCTCTGGGGACCCTGATGTAGGGGGATACCCTCTGGGGACCCTGATGTAAGTAGGGAGGCTCACTGGGGACCCTGATGTAAGGAGGGGCTCTCTGAGGACACTGATGTAAGGGGGGGCTCTCTGGGGACCCTGATGTAAGGAGGGGCTTTCTGGGGACCCTGATGTAAGGAGGGGCTTTCTGGGGACCCTGATGTAAGGGGATGCTCTCTGGGGACCTCATTCTGTTCTATATTGTTGTACTTATTCTTTGACTGTTTTGTTTAAAGGAGGGAGGATTGTTTTGGGAGCACTGAAGTGTCGGGTGTGACTGTGTGGCAATGGCAAATGGTTTACATAGCTCACGGGTCAAGTAGAGGGCCCCTTAGCAGAATTTTGCTTAGGGCCCCAGGGAGGTCAGAATCGGCACTGGGGACATGAATCACAATGGCCATACCCCTAGATTTACTAACCGGGCACGTACTTACGAACCACTGATTATATAGATGTGTGGGCAATTTAGGTACAGACAGGTGAGTGAAGAGTCTCTTGCAGGAAAATGACCTGTGCCCTCAGCTTCTTTAATTCCCACCATAGCTTGCTACGCTTACAGGGGGAGCAAAGACCTCAAACATTGTAAGATATTACCTTAAGAGTTGCCATATCTGTGTGAAAGAGCCAGCATGCCCATATTAGGCAGGGGGGCCCGATGCGGGCAACGAGGTGCTTGATGGATCCTGCAAAGGGAAGGAAAGGAAATCGAAAAAGGGAAAAAGGAGAAAAAGATTATACATAAGTAAGGATAATTGAAAACAACATGACAAACTGTCAGGCATAAACACACAGTCGATAAACATAACTGCAGGCTGACTCGAGGGAGCCCCCATTCCATAGGGGTATCCCCAGGCCCAAGCCCATTGTCTGCCCACCAGGGATCTAAACCCATATAAGGGTGGCCTACAGGGGGAACGTGAGCCAACACAAAAGAACAAAAGAACGGGGGAGGGCGTCTGCCCTGCACACACCACATCTGACAGTGTATAATGTACCGGTTGTCCTTAGGAGGGGTGTGTAGGAGAATCTAGGAACACAGATGGGTCCCGACAGGACCGTAATAACAAATGTGGTGCCCAGGGGCTAGGGACTCAGGGAAGGCCTACCCACAACCCTGGAAATCACTGGTCTCTAAGGTGTGACTGCCACTGCCGTGCAATGGCTAGGATCTTCCAAGTCATCCAGTCCACCACTGAAAAAGTGTCTGGTCCCAAGTCTGAGTTTCCTCTGTAAGGGCCGGAGTTCCAATCTGCGACTAGAGTCATGGAGTTAGCATAACAGAACTGGGGCGAAGAAAAAGGGCGATGAAAAAGGGGTTATAAACCGGTCAAACAAATCAGTCTCTGGTGGTAGAAGGACCGGGCGATGCTCTGGGTGCATGCCGTTGTTGACTTCGTCTGCGACTGTGTCACTTTGCAGGCAGCCAGGGCTGAGAAAGCTGAAGGACTGGAAAGTTTGCCATCTACAAGGAGCCTCTCCAATCTGGGAAATCCACCGGATCCAGGTCAAGAGACTACAGGAAGTGCGTTAGATCATCCTTGGTGTGTAGCGTGACTTGTCTGCCATCTTTAGTTGCCTGTAGGTAAAATGGGAAGCCCCAATGGTAGGCCTGCTTCCTGTAGGGCTATCAGCAATGGCTTCAGGGCTCTGCATTGCATAAAGATGCGTCAGTAAAAAGAAAAGATGAGCACCATAAAAATCAAAAACGGTTGTTTACGCATTTTTTGCATAATACGATCCTTGAGGGTGTATTTGTGCAGCTTGCAGATAATGTCTCTAGGATTGTCCAGATCTTGCAAAAGGGGATCTAAGAGCCCTATGGGCCCTATCAATCTTAATGGGAACAGTATCCAGTAATTACAGAATTTCTCGGATTACACCCACCAGGGTGGGGATAATATCTTTGGAAGCGGTAGCTTCTGGCAGACCATGAATGCAGATGTTTGCACGCCTGCTACAGTTTTCAAAATCCTCTAGCTGGGATAATCTTGTGCAGCACATCTCATCTGCAGAGTAGACAAGGTGGGGATATCTTCATCAAGCCTCTACTCTAGTTCCTCTACCCTTGTTCCCAGGTGTATAGTGTCTTCTTTAAGCTGGTCTATGTCTTCTTTAAAGGCCTTTTCAACCCGCATAGTGAATTTCTCCAGGTCCTCTCTAAATGGGAGAGACCAAATGTGTCTCTTAGGCCCCTTTCACACTGGGGCGGGAGCTGCGGCGATGGTAAAGCAGCGCTATATTTAGCGCTGCTTTACCGTTCTTTTAGCCGCGGTATTCGGCCGCTCGCGGTGCGGTTTTACCCCCGCGAGCGGCCGAAAAAGGGTTAAAATTCCCCGCAAAGCGCCGCGGTATTGCCGCGGTATTACCGCGGTGTCCCATTGAAATCAATGGGTAGGAGCGGTATAGGAGCGGTAATTACACCGCTCCTATACCGCTCCAAAGATTTTTTTTACCGTCCTGCTAGCGCACCGCTCCAGGGTGAAAGCCCGCCGGCTTTCACACTGGAGTGAATGGGGCCGTTTTTTTTCAGGCGGTGTACAGGCGCTATTTTTAGCGCTGTACCGCCTGAAAAACGACCCAGTGTGAAAGGGGCCTTACAGCGGTGTTCCCCCTGCAAATTTCTTTTTTTTTTAAAGTCAGCAGCTACAAACACTGCAGCTGCTGACTTTTAATAGAACACTTACCTGTCCAGGGAGCCTGCAATGTTGGACCCCCGAGGCCGATCCATCGGCTCAGGTGCAGGCGTCCCCACTGTAACTAAGGGAAACCGGCAAGTGAGCCTGCAGGCTTCACATCCGGATTCCTACTGCTCATGCGCGAGTCACGCTGAATTTTCTGAATGGCCCATCATCTTCTGGGACACACACAGGTCCCAGAATGCAGCGGGGTGAAGGAGGAAATGATGCCATGGGCTGCGGCCGATGTTGGGGAGGAAGTACACTCAGTACTTCACATAAGGAAAGTAAAAATATATATTTTTAAATAATTATCCAAAAACGAGTGGTGGAGGGGTGGTCATTCGTTTAAGAACAACTTGTAAAATAGGGTGGAACTCCGCTTTAAGGTCACACTCAGATGACGTAACAAAAGTTTGTCAGCCTTATTGATGGACAGCACACACTGCTGCATCCTTCCACGTTAATTTTGTGACCCTAACGCATTTCACCTATCTGGGCTTAGTTGTAGAGATCACTCCCGGATGAGTGAAGCGTGTTAGTGGGGTGGACCTAGGGTGAAAGGATGCAGAGTGTGCTGTGCATCAGTAAAGCTGTTAAACTTTTATGATGTCATTGAAGTATAGTCCCTTTTTTTTTAATGACCTACCCCTGACTGCATCTGACCACACCAGTCCACTGTTCATATGTTCATATGTGGACATCGCAAGTGCACAACCATAATCAATGATGCAGTAGTACCAGACTGCACCTATGCTCTCACTGATATTGTGAGAAGGGAACGTTTTACCCTTTGTTTGGATGGAAGCAATGATGTGTACGGTGAAAAACTTTTCTTTTTGATAGTTTGTTTTCTTGAACCCTCTTCTTGCAAATTGCAACTTTAGATGCCTGGAGAATAGGCAATTGGTGAAACACCTTCGGCAATTGGCAAACCACCTTTTCGTTCTTTTACACAGCAATGCTGACAATGAGAGGGTGTTCTCTACAATTAAAAAAATAAATAAAATGAATATAAAACATCACTATCATCACAAACCACTCTGGCATCTTTGATGAAGTACAGCTGATCTGGTAAGGGTGTTGATAACTTTTTCTCTTTTTCTTGAGGCTATCCTTAGACGATATTTGTGCCTAGCTGTGAACCTAATGCATCTTTCCCAACAATACTGGATTTGCTGTTTGGATACCAGGATCTGATAGTAGGGACACTGTTTTTGCCTTTATGTGCGATCGAAAGCTTGGACAGCACTGATTACATATCCTGTTGCACCTTTACCATCTTTTACAGAAAGCAGCTTAATAAGTGAAATAAGAATAAATACTTTTCTGCATCATCCTATATACTGTATGAGTGTATATTATATATTTTCTTTAGAAAATAGTGTCATTATTGTGCTGGCCTGCTTCTCTTTAAGCTGCTACAGGAGCTTTAAACATACATGACACAAACTCTGCTATTCCCGAAGAACATCTGTCCTTAACAGACCTTGGAGCATACATTAATCATGTTCAAACTACACTTTAAGATAATCTAACATCCAGAAAGTTAGGAAAGCTGAAATTATATAATTATAAAAAAGTTGATGGAGCACTCCAGTTGTGCATAGTAGCTTACATTCCCTGCTGTTTCTGCTGGATACCAGCTGTCTTGTGCTTTTCCCTTAGGCAGTCAGAGTACCAGCTGACGCTCTTGTTTAGACATATACCTTAAGTGTCAAAAGAAAGATATGTCAGCTTAAGTATAAAACCACTCCAATTATCCTAATTTCTCCAACTGTACTTGACCTTCTCTGCTGGGACTACTTTTTGAGCAAAAACTCCTGATACGGGCATATTGTTCCTCTTTGGTGTTATGGTCTAGTATAGCAAAATAGTTGGTATCTGAACATTTTGACTGGCTTACTGATTACATCTGTTAGAAGATTGTGTATTTCTTGCAACATGATTCTCCTATCATAATTTTCCTGGCAAGATAATGTAATATGTTTTTTAAGCTCTAAAATAGTTTTTCAGCAATTTGGACAAGCTGCCCTTTGGAGGAACGATCTCGGTAAATTGAAGCTACCAAATGGCTTGAATTATCAAATTTGCTGTTTTCTGTCTATATGTATTTTACAAATTCTTTATTTAAATTTTGTCAGGCAAACAAAAGGATACAGCATAGTAAGGCAAAAGGATATGTCCATCTGACACAGTTGACATTGCCAGCTATCAGTGTAGTAGACATTAGCAAAAATGTAAAGGAAAAAATTCAAAGATAACATAGTGTAATATAAAACAGCGTTACAGCAGTGACTTCTCTTTTATCAGACATCAGAAGGTTATATATAGACCAAGGGAGCTGCAAGGTAATCTCCATCTGCTGTGCTGTCTTTTTAGATAACCCATAGTGCTATGGAAATCTTTTTCATGTGTTGAATGTTTATTTTTAAAACAAAGATTTAGTATATGTAATAAAAAAAGAGTGTAGTGCCACACTTGAAAGAGCCACTTCAGTTTGGGTTCTCTGTTTTGTGCCTTGACTCCAAGAACAACCTCCGCTCCTCTGGCACACCTGGTTAAATTGAGAAACCTCTGCAACACCAGGTATATAAACAGTTGGAAAATACCCCCACACCTGGCTGTTTGTTACTATAGTAAATGTACATACACACACCCGTATTGCGATAAGCAACAAAAGTTGATGTATTGAAACCACTTAAAATGAAAACAGTCTAGGATAACATAAGCTCACTCTGGTAAATTGAATCACAATCAACTATACAGAATGAAAACTATACCCAGGTAAAGGAGAATAAGTTCTTTGAATTTAGCTAGGGTCAATAAGCAAAATGGCAATAGGTAATGTGAATAAACCCTAAGAGCAATATAACGTGTGTTAACTATACTATCTTAGAGTGCACTCTAAGGAAAGGGGCCCAAAGTGTGGTTCTTTCTTAAAAAAAGTAAACAGGCAAATGCTTTGGGGCAGCAAAAGTAAGTTAGGGACAGCCTTTGATCCTGATTCTTCAGCCGACTAAGATGTTGGGGCTCTATTACTGCTAGCGCGCTTTGAGGCAATCTCTAAGGCCTGCAGGCAGTGTTAAAGCTAATATGTGTCTGGCTGTGTAAATCCTAGTGGCTCAGTCTCTGAAGATGGCAGCAAAAAGTGACAGTCATAGATAATGGCTGTAAGGGCCTCTCACCAATCCCAGTGACACAGCAACAACGGTTCCTCTGACCAGATGTTTTCTCACTCAGTTGCCCATGACGACTCCAGCAACTGCCACTGCAGGGGCTGTGTCTTGGCAGCAGCTCTGTCCTCTGGCTCACTAGTCACAGTGCGGTGCTCCGGTCTCTTTCTAAGATGGCACTCTCTCTGTAGATCTGGGGAGAAACGTGGCCCTCTTTCTGCTGGGTTCGCTTGTGGTTTATCCCCTTCCTTGTGTCTCTCTCCTCTCTCTTTTCAGGCTCCCCCTGATCAGCATGCTGGGAGCTGTAGCTTGCCCCTGTGAATCACAGTGGGGCCGCTTGTGGCCGGGACTACATGTTCGGCTCAGTGGCCAATCGGGGACAGTCAGCGGCGGGCTGGTCTACATCACAGCCCGCCATCTCTCTTTGGTTCCGCACTGCCGGCAGGGAAAGGGGGGGGGTGAGCGGGGGAAGGAGACACTGTCAGCGGCTCTGTTTTCCATGCAGCAATGGCTGTGCACACTCTGCCCTTGGACTGGGCATGAGACAAATGTCGGGTCCAACAGCACCCGCTACAGGGGTGTAAAACAACAGTTGAAATATAGAAATAAAATTGGCCCCCAAGCCATTATAGTTTAAACTAGCATGAGGTATAATATTGTCATTTTTTACAACAACCTAATTCTAATTCCCATGGTTGTGGATTAGAGATATAACTGCGCCGCCCTATAGGGAGCTGCTCACACAACAATAAGACTAATTGTATAAGTGAATGTAAAATAAAAGTGTAGCGCTAAGATGTATCTGGACAACACTAGTACATCAGAACTGAAATCTGGATACAAATAGTGTAGTCCAGATATTTAATGAAAAGAATCCCAACCAGGAAAAAATAATATATGTGAGTAATAACATATATTGGAAAAAAGTCGGTGTGACTAAAAATGAATCTAAACACTTGACCGACACTGTCAGGTGCTATTAAACTAATATATGTGCATGTTCATATGCCTAAAACCTAGAACACCTAAGCATATGTGAATGATGATCCACAAATTTAGAATGAATGTGAAAATGAAATCCACTAAATACGAAGGTGAAAAATTATCACAAAAAAAATATTATAATAAAAATCTGCAAGAGAAATGGGTCATCTGATCCCAGATGTCACTATAGATGGCAATATGATACCAACCTATTATATGAGACCACTTATCTCAGCAGAAATGCATGTGAAAAACATCAAATAAAAAGAAATATACAAAGTGCTGGCCAATTTACTCATACATGGACACTGCAGGTGTTCAATGACTAAATCATAAATGCTGACTTATATCATAAGCCTTGTGAACCACATGTCCGTGACAAATAAAGTTCATACGTGAAAAATGTGTACACGAATATCTTATAAATCACATATGGGATGTCCTGAAGTTGTGTCTTCATATGATATCTTGAATCATAACATACAGTAGAGTAGAGACTGGGTACGCTTACCGTCAGGGGTGGACACACAAGCCGGTGGCTGTGGGTCAAACGAGCTTTAGTGGGCCAACAGGCGGTGCCCTTGGATAAGACTGACTTGGACCGTTGGAAATAGGCAAGACTGTGATGGTACACCAGTCTGTACTCACCGACCACTAGGCGTTTGAACGGTAAACTTCCAATAATCACTTCAATGCCCCCCAAAATCCTCAAGATGTCAGGAACATGGAAATAAGAAACAAAAAGAGAGCCTCCTCATGGTGTAAAAGCCCATTTGACAGGATAAAAATTTATTTGAGGAGTAACTTCCAAAAATTATATTCCACAAAATATTATAAAATCAGGTAAAACTGAAAAAGGCGCAGTACAGGTGGTGCAGCTGGCGTATTCACCCTACGCGTTAATAAATTTGAAAGGTTGTGGAAAATTTGGTGTGAAAAAAAGAATATCGACACAATATAAATATAGGAACAATTCTGGACTAAACAAGGAGACATGCGGGAAGGTAGATGTGTGATGTGAATGGTCAAGATATGATAATGAATGAATGTGGGGAAAATAGTAAATAGACAGAGCTACTTGGGAAGAGGGAGGGAATGTACATGCTGGAGAAATAACCCCTTCATTTCTCCCTTTTTTACTGCACTGTGTTTGTTTTCTTTTTGTATTTGTATTTGTACTTCTCCTCTTTTCTCTATTATTGGAGGATGATTGGTCTTGCCATTTTCCTTTTTAATAATTGGACAACGCATAGATGTAAGATTGTGATGTTTATGTTGTAAAATTGAAAAATGATCAATAAAAATATAAAGTAAAAAAAAAAATGTTTGTTGTCACCTACTTTTGGAGGCTTTTCAGACAGTAGTGTGGTTCGATCTACCATGGCTATCTTATGAATTTCATCATCTATATGTGAGGCCTTATATCCTTTGTCTAGGAATATACTTTTAAGGATATCGGCCTGGTGGAAATAGTCGGGAAGGTGAGAGCCATTGCATCTGATTCGCATTAATTGGCTGCGTGGAACAGACTTTAGCCACGAAGCATGATGGCAGCTATCGACCGGAATGTATCTATTCCGGTCGGTAGATTTGAAAAATGTTTTCGTGGTAAGTTGATCGCCAGTAGAGGTAATCTCCAAGTCTAAAAAGTGAATGGTGGAAGTGCTAGCTTCGTAGGTAAGTTCTATCCCCACATTGTTATCATTCAACTTAGACATAAAAATGTCTAATGATTCAGTGGAACCCTTCCATAGGAGGAGGATGTCGTCAATGTATCTGGACCACAACACTAATTGTGGAGGGTCCAGCACATGGACGACATCCTCCTCCCACTTGGCCATAAAGATATTGGCCAAGCTGGGGGCGAACCTGGCGCCCATAGCAACCCCCTTCTTTTGTAAATAGTATTGGCCATTGTACCAGAAATAGTTATGCTTAGTAGCAAAGTATAAAAGATCCATGATAAATCTTTTTTGTGTACCTGAAATGGTCATTAGTCGTCACGAACACATGACACGCATGATCATCATATGATTAGAATTCGCGCCAAAAACAGATGCTTTTCTCTCCGCCTACATAGGCAATGCTAATCATTATTGGTACACCACATAGAGGCTTGAAGCTAGTTTGCGGTCCAAAATTCATTGGCTTACGACTTTGAGGCTTGGTTCCCTAGTACAGAGATCCCATTCCTATAGGCTGTTAGCACCACATATGCATCCAATGAGATGCTCACAGGCTTACCAGGAAGAGGGGCTGATCGGAACAAACCCAGGTGTTGTATGGCTGTAATATTCCTACACTGTATTTATAGCGCAGAGGTGGTCATCTGTCCTATACCCCAGCAGAGGTCTATGAGGACGAAACACGTAGGGTGAATACGCCAGCTGCACCACCTGTACTGCGCCTTTTTCAGTTTTACCTGATTTTATAATATTTTATGGAATATAATTTTTGAAAGTTACTCCTCAAATAAATTTTTATCCTGTCAAACGGGTTTTTACACCATGAGGAGGCTCCCCTTTTGTTTCTTATTTCCATGTTCCTGACATCTTGAGGATTTTTGGGGGCATTGAAGCGATTATTGGAAGTTTACCGTTCAAACGCCTAGTGGTCGGTGAGTACAGACTGGTGTACCATCACAGTCTTGCCTATTTCCAACGGTCCAAGTCAGTCTTATCCAAGGGCACCGCCTGTTGGCCCACTAAAGCTCGTCTGACCCACAGCCACCGGCTTGTGTGTCCACCCCTGACAGTAAGCGTACCCAGTCTCTACTCTACTGTATGTTATGATTCAAGATATTATATGAAGACACAACTTCAGGACATCCCATATGTGATTTATAAGATATTCGTGTACACATTTTTCACGTATGAACTTTATTTGTCACGGAAATGAGGTTCACAAGGCTTATGAAATAAGTCAGCATTTATGATTTAGTCATTGAACACCTGCAGTGTCCATGTATGAGTACATTGGCCAGCACTTTGTTTGTATATTTCTTTTTATTTGATGTATTTCACATGCATTTCTGCTGAGATAAGTGGTCTCATATAATAGGTTGGTGTCATATTGCCATCTATAGTGACATCTGGGATCAGATGACCAATTTTTTTTGCAGATTTTTATTATAATAATTTTTTGTGTGATAATTTTTCACCTTCGTATTTAGTGGATTTCATTTTCACATTCATTCTAAATTTGTGGATCATCATTCACATATGCTTAGGTGTTCTAGGTTTTAGGCATATGAACATGCACATATATTAGTTTAATAGTACCTCACGGTGTCGGTCAAGTGTTTAGATTAATTTTTAGTCACACCGACTTTTTTCCAATATATGTTATTACTCAAATATATTATTTTTTCCCGGTTGGGATTCTTTTCATTAAATATCTGGACTACACTATTTGTATCCAGATTTCAGTTCTGATGTACTAGTGTTGTCCAGATACATCTTAGCGCTACACTTTTATTTTATAATTACCATGGTTGTCATAAAGGTAAAAATAGGGAAATTGGCATTAGAGTAGATGTTATGCATGCACGCACGGCTTTCACTGTTATACAGTAGTTGTCATAGACAAGTCAATTCTCAAGCAATGTCAACCATGTTTCAATCACGATAGTTACCTATCATTAACAGATTCTTTTAAAACAATCAAAACTATATATAATATTATATGAGTACAAGAATGCCATGAATGGGCCACAGGGCAATATTCCAACATGATAATGACCCCAAACACACCTCCAGGACAAGCACTGCCTTGCAAAAGAAGCTAAGGGTAAAGGTGATGGACTGGCCAAGCATGTATCCAGACCTAAACCCTATTGAGCATCCTCAAATGGAAGGTGGAGGAGCGCAAGTATCTAACTTCCACCAGCTCCATGATGTCGTCATGGGGGAGTGGAAGAGGACTTCAGTGGCAACCTGTGAAGCTCTGGTGAATTCCATGCCCAAGAGCCTTAAGGCAGTGCAGGAAAATAATGATGGCCACACAAAATATTGACACTTTGGGCCCAATTTGTACAATTTCACTTGTTGTCAGCGGTTTAGACATAAATGGCTGTGTGTTGAGTTATTTTGAGGGGACAGCAAATTTACACTATTATACAAGCTGTACACTCACTACTTTACATTGTAGCAAAGTGTAATTTCTTCAGTGTTGTCACATGAAAAGATATAACAAAATATTCACAAAAATGTGAGGGGTGTACTTACTTATATATATGTACACAAATATACTGGCACACACAACAGGCACCACAGAGATAAGGTTATGTTCTAGCTGCAACTTACTGTTATGTTATCCGGAATATGTTTCCACAGAGTTTCTCTTTTGGGATTCTTTTAAAGTCCACAACTGTAAATCACGAAAAACCATGATCTTCATAAATCAAATGTATATTATTAGGAATGCTATTATTTTTGTATATTACAGAGCAAAGCACAATGACTAAGGCCTGGTGAAAAATTCAGCACTAAACATGGGACTGCCTCTTCACTAAAGTTGGGGCTGCCATTGCTGACCTTAAAATATCAAAAAAGTTATTTGGCTATAGACTCAAAGAACTGAAAAAAAGAAAGATGACACAGCAGCCAGGCAACTGTCATTTGCAAAATAAGAAGCAACCTCCATGTTTTTTCTCATTAAAGGGTTCAAATAAGGCATAAACAGCACTGGGGTTGATTTACTAAGACTGGAGAGTGCAAAATCTCATGCAGATATGAATATAACAAACATGTTATACTTACCTCCTCTGTGCAGTTGGTTTTGCACAGAGCAGCCTGGATCCTACTCTTCTCAGGTCCCTCTTTGCTGCTCCTGGCCCCTCCCTCCTATCAAGTGCCACCACAGTCAGCAGCTACCTATGGGGGCACTGGAGCCAAGTCACAGCCCTGTGTGTCTATTCAGACATGGAACCCTGACCCGGCTCAGCCCTCTCTCTCCTCTTAATTGGCAGACTGACTTTGATTGACAGCCATGGGAGCCAATGGTGCCAATCAGGAGGCATGTCCCGGATGGCTTAGATATTCGTGGACATTGCTGGAGAGAGATGGGGCTCAGGTAAGTAGTTAGGGGGTGCTGGGGTGGCTGCTACACACAAAAGTTTTTTTTATCCTAATGCATAGAAAAAAACTTCTGCCTTTACAACTCCTTTAATTGAACAAGCTGAAGTTAGAATGATTGGCTACCATGCACAGCTGCACCAGATTTTGCACTCTCCAGTTTTAGTAAATCAACCTCCATTGCGTTAGTTTCTGGTAGTCCCCTACAAGTATATATTTTAGCTGTGCACTTGGTTAAAGACCCATCTACAAACATTTCCACAATAGTTATTTTCTCATTGATGCACGGGGTTAAAGACAATCATACACATTTATCAAAATAAAAGAGAGATAGTCAACTAAGATGACTTTTATGTCACTAGAAATGTGACAAGCAGGAAGGGCATTATTAGTTTAGGACAATGATTTATCAGAAGAAAAACAGATAACACAGCACAGATCTCTGATAATATCTCATTCAGTATGCTATAGGGATGTCATTGCTTATTTCCTAAAATTATACCATTCATTTAAATCACGAAAAAACATGTGCGCTGCTGGACCCTGATATAACATAGGCATGCCTCTATCCCTAATTTTATATAAAACGAAAAGAAAAAGGTAGGTACTTTTTGGGACTTTAGATGAGGCATGGATATGTATTTAAAAATAGTTTAGGATACCTGAAAATAATTTCATTGTCTCTGGCCCTATATGGGAAAATCTGTGTAACTAGAGAAATTGCTGGTTGATCTGATATATTCAGATGAACTGGTAGGTGTTAAATAGTGTAGCATAATATATGGTACATAAATCCTGCTTATCATCGCATGAGTAACAAATAATAATCAAATTAGTAGTTGTTAATATTTATTATTAAAGGAACATAATTAGTACAAACAATCACGAGTGAGCAATGATTGAGTGGATACACAGATCAGATGGACATGGTTATCCTAAGGAGAAAATAATAGGGATAGACTGGGCTTGTCATCCCTAGGTGGGGACTATGGTAATATGAAAGGGAGAGGGGAGATCCGTGTATCCACAAAAAATTGTTGAATCAATCCAATACATCAGAAAAATTGATATTCAAATGTGTCATAATATATGACGCAATAGATCATCCATAACATAGCATAAATAGCATGAATATAGCATAAACAGGTAAAAACAATCATATTAACATATAAAGATGTATATTTGGATGGTAGGTACAAATAATCGCAATTTTTTGAAAGAGTGTGGAAAGTGGATACACAGAGCAAGTGGATAAAAATTATCCTGAAATATACTTATAATTTAATGAAATTGTACAATTGGGGTAAACTTGTCTTGGCATCCCTGAGTATGAACTCTACGCGTTTCATGGCGTTTAAAGCCAATCATCAGGAGTGGAATGCATCAATAATGGCTACAGAAAAGAAGAAAGGTAATGGGTAAGTCAATGCAGTCTCCAATAATTTATCTTGCTCTCTACAAGAGAGCGGATTTAAAAAAGTATATATATTACCTATGGCATCACCCGTATCAGTAGCCCAATAAACCCCAAATGGGAACAGGACGGTGGCCCTGAAGATAATCTCTCACCCGGGGTTGGGGCGGGGACACAGCCCCCCACCGCAGGGTTCCCCTTACGGAGAAATCAGAGGCGTGGTAACCGGGGACAGGATCCAGGGAAGAACCAGAGTAGCCACAACACACTGTTGGAGTCTGAGGTATATATGTGGAAACCATGACTCCAGGTATCTAAATTGTTGAAAAAAATATATGGAATTATATTAAAATTACGTAAAAGACAAAACAAAAAGAAGAAAAAGGGAATAGGTGGTGTGTAGGGATTAAAGGTGGATGAATGGAATGTGTGTGTGTAACTTGAAAAGCCTATATTTAGACTTGAATTTGTGAAGCAACTAAACAAAAATGGGACTGAGTGAAATTCTGGGTAAATACCCAGAATTACCCCGACATCATAATAAATCTATTATGATGCTGGATGTGTGGGGTTTGTTGTAAAATTATGTGGTATGCCTAAAGTTAACAAAATTGAATTAAAGTGATTAAGTGAACATCGTGGTGAATCTGGTGTAATGAATGAGTGTATAAAGTGTAGTAAGAAAATAATTGTGGTGCTGGAGTGTAAAAAAACGAAAAAGAAAAAGAAGAACGCAAAACACCCTAATTACCTGGAGTGTTAAACATGGTCCACGGAACCTTTTCTCCTGGTGGAATATGTGGAGTGAACTAGTCGGCTCGGCCGAACCATTTATCCCCAGCTTGTTGTGTGTCACCGCCGACGTCATGCATACCTAGTGAGCCGTATGGTCAGACGGAGCAGATCCCCACCCCGGTCAATTAGACCTCAGCGGGAAAATCACCCCCTCCTCCCGGCCACGAGGGATGGAGAAGCACTCGCTCAAAGCGGCTCCAAAAAAGGCGTCACGCATAAGGCGTGCTGGCATGACGTCGATGCGCCAAGGTCCGGCCCCGCCCACCTCCCCTAAGTGGGGACGGGTGGCGGAGGGGGAACTGGGCGCATCGCAACCCCGGAGAAAGAGAGAAACAGCTGGGCCAATCATCCAGTAATGGGCGGGGCAGACCAGAGAAATAGAGATAGAGTCAGTGAAATGACTAAAGTATCAAAAGCAAAGAGAAATGGAGACCGACCTACGCTGGCCTGTTGTCTAAAAGACAAATAATGTTAAAGAGCCAGATTATTGAGAAATTTATATGGGGAAGGATGCCAGCATATTAATTGGCTCGGGTGTCTGGGGACTAAGAGCAGTAAATGTGATTAAAGGTATTGGGTATAGCAGGTCACATGAAGGGGGGCAAAGCGGGTGTCTTCCACCCTAATATATATCACGAAAAAACATGTGCGCTGCTGGACCCTGATATAACATAGGCATGCCTCCATCCCTAATTTTATATAAAACGAAAAGAAAAAGGGGGGTACTTTTTGGGACTTTAGATGAGGCATGGATATGTATTTAAAAATAGTTTAGGATACCTGAAAATAATTTCATTGTCTCGGGCCCTATATGGGAAAATCTGTGTAACTAGAGAGATTGCTGGTTGATCTGATATATTCAGATGAACTGGTAGGTATTAAATAGTGTAGCATAATATATGGTACATAAATCCTGCTTATCATCGCATGAGTAACAAATAATAATCAAATTAGTAGTTGTTAATATTTATTATTAAAGGAACATAATTAGTACAAACAATCACGAGTGAGTGGATACACAGATCAGATGGACATGGTTATCCTAAGGAGAAAATAATAGGGATAGACTGGGCTTGTCATCCCTAGGTGGGGACTATGGTAATATGAAAGGGAGAGGGGAGATCCGTGTATCCACAAAAAATTGTTGAATCAATCCAATACATCAGAAAAATTGATATTCAAATGTGTCATAATATATGACGCAATAGATCATCCATAACATAGCATAAATAGCATGAATATAGCATAAACAGGTAAAAACAATCATATTAACATATAAAGATGTATATTTGGATGGTAGGTACAAATAATCGCAATTTTTTGAAAGAGTGTGGAAAGTGGATACACAGAGCAAGTGGAAAAAAATTATCCGGAAATATACTTATAATTTAATGAAATTGTACAATTGGGGTAAACTTGTCTTGGCATCCCTGAGTATGAACTCTACGCGTTTCATGGCGTTTAAAGCCAATCATTAGGAGTGGAATGCATCAAGAAGACACCCGCTTTGCCCCCCTTCATGTGACCTGCTTTACCCAATACCTTTAATCACATTTACTGCTCTTAGTCCCCAGACACCCGAGCCAATTAATATGCTGGCATCCTTCCCCATATAAATTTCTCAATAATCTGGCTCTTTAACATTATTTGTCTTTTAGACAACAGGCCAGCGTAGGTCGGTCTCCATTTCTCTTTGCTTTTGATACTTTAGTCATTTCACTGACTCTATCTCTATTTCTCTGGTCTGCCCCGCCCATTACTGGATGATTGGCCCAGCTGTTTCTCTCTTTCTCCGGGGTTGCGATGCGCCCAGTTCCCCCTCCGCCACCCGTCCCCACTTAGGGGAGGTGGGCGGGGCCGGACCTTGGCGCATCAACGTCATGCCAGCACACCTTATGCGTTACGCCTTTTTGGCGCCGCTTTGAGCGAGTGATTCTCCATCCCTCGTGGCCGGGAGGAGGGGGTGATTTTCCCGCTGAGGTCTAATTGACCGGGGTGGGGATCTGCTCCGTCTGACCATACGGCTCACTAGGTATGCATGACGTCGGCGGTGACACACAACAAGCTGGGGATAAATGGGTTCGGCCGAGCCGACTAGTTCACTCCACATATTCCACCAGGAGAAAAGGTTCTGTGGACCATGTTTAACACTCCAGGTAATTAGGGTGTTTTGCGTTCTTCTTTTTCTTTTTCTTTTTCGTTTTTTTACACTCCAGCACCACAATTATTTTCTTACTACACTTTATACACTCATTCATTACACCAGATTCACCACGATGTTCACTTAATCACTTTAATTCAATTTTGTTAACTTTAGGCATACCACATAATTTTACAAAAACCCCACACATCCAGCATCATAATAGATTTATTATGATGTCGGGGTAATTCTGGGTATTTACCCAGAATTTTACTCAGTCCCATTTTTGTTTAGTTGCTTCACAAATTCAAGTCTAAATATAGGCTTTTCAAGTTACACACACACATTCCATTCATCCACCTTTAATCCCTACACACCACCTCTTCCCTTTTTCTTCTTTTTGTTTTGTCTTTTACGTAATTTTAATATAATTCCATATATTTTTTTCAACAATTTAGATACCTGGAGTCATGGTTTCCACATATATACCTCAGACTCCAACAGTGTGTTGTGGCTACTCTGGTTCTTCCCTGGATCCTGTCCCCGGTTACCACGCCTCCGATTTCTCCGTAAGGGGAACCCTGCGGTGGGGGGCTGTGTCCCCGCCCCAACCCCGGGTGAGAGATTATCTTCAGGGCCACCGTCCCGTTCCCATTTGGGGTTTATTGGGCTACTAATACGGGTGATGCCATAGGTAATATATATACTTTTTTAAATCCGCTCTCTTGTAGAGAGCAAGATAAATTATTGGAGACTGCATTGACTTACCCATTACCTTTCTTCTTTTCTGTAGCCATTATTGATGCATTCCACTCCTGATGATTTGCTTTAAACGCCATGAAACGCGTAGAGTTCATACTCAGGGGTGCCAAGACAAGTTTACCCCAATTGTACAATTTCATTAAATTATAAGTATATTTCAGGATAATTTTTATCCACTTGCTCTGTGTATCCACTTTCCACACTCTTTCAAAAAATTGCGATTATTTGTACCTACCATCCAAATATACATCTTTATATGTTAATATGATTGTTTTTACCTGTTTATGCTATATTCATGCTATTTATGCTATGTTATGGATGATCTATTGCGTCATATATTATGACACATTTGAATATCAATTTTTCTGATGTATTGGATTGATTCAACAATTTTTTGTGGATACACGGATCTCCCCTCTCCCTTTCATATTACCATAGTCCCCACCTAGGGATGACAAGCCCAGTCTATCCCTATTATTTTCTCCTTAGGATAACCTTGTCCATCTGATCTGTGTATCCACTCAATCATTGCTCACTCGTGATTGTTTGTACTAATTATGTTCCTTTAATAATAAATATTAACAACTACTAATTTGATTATTATTTGTTACTCATGCGATGATAAGCAGGATTTATGTACCATATATTATGCTACACTATTTAATACCTACCAGTTCATCTGAATATATCAGATCAACCAGCAATTTCTCTAGTTACACAGATTTTCCCATATAGGGCCCGAGACAATGAAATTATTTTCAGGTATCCTAAACTATTTTTAAATACATATCCATGCCTCATCTAAAGTCCCAAAAAGTACCCCCCTTTTTCTTACCATTCATTTAAACTTGACTAAGTCTTTATGGGGATATATATTGCACAGGTTATCTACACTTTACGTGGATCAGATTCTTAATAATATAATATAATAACTGTATGAGGCTCGCTTGTTCAATGCTTGTCAAGTTGTATTCATTTTAGAAGCTGTAATCGCCCACTTGACTGCAAATGGTTTCAGGTATGACAGTATCGCAGATGTATTCAAGTGGAACTAAAGTCTCACTTTGAAATTTGCTAGGAGTAAAGCCTTGTACAGACGATCAGATTTTCAGATGGGAATTGTGTGATGACAGGCTGTTGGCGGAAAATCTGACCGTTTGTACGCTCCATCTGACAATTCAACGCTCCATCTGACACAAGTTCGTCGGACAAAAGTCCAAAATACAAACACGCATGCTCAGAAGCAAGGACAAGCCAGAAGCGGTCGGTCTTGTAAACTAGCGTTCGGAATTTGTGACGTGGCAAATTATGAAATCTAGAAATGCAGCGCACATTCTCTTCTTCTTTAAAGGGATATTAACCACTTCCCGACCGCCCCCTGTATATATACGTCGGCAGAATGGCACGTACAGGCAGAATCACGTACCTGTACGTGACATTCTTCCGGCGGTTGGGGGGTCCGATCGGACCCCCCTCCGCCGGCGGGGACGGTCGGGATGGCTTCAGAAGCGATGCGGGACGAGGTAACGGCCAGTCGTTTCTGGCCACCCCCTCCCGATCGCTCTGGCCAATGGGATTCGTCCGCTTCCTTCCCCTTCCTGTGTAATTGTAAACACAGGCAAGGGGAAGTGATGTCACGCTCCTCGTGTCGGTCTTTCTGACCGGGACGCCGAGCGGAGAAGACATCAAGTAAGTGCACAAACACTACACTGACACCAGGCACACATAGGCACACATTTCACCCCCCTGTCACCCCCTGATCACCCCCCAGATCACCCCCTGCCCCCCCTGTCACAGTGTCACTGATTGCAGTGATCATTTATTTTACTGATCACTGCATTTAGTGTCAGTGTGACTGCAATAACTGTCAGGGCAGTTAGTTTTAGGCCCCTTTAGGTCCAAGGTAGCCCCCTACCCCCCCCCAATAAAGGTTTAACCCCTTGATTGCCCCCTAGGTAACCCTTTCACCCCCTTTTGCCAGTGTCACTAAGCGATCGTTTTTTTTTGATCGCTCTATTAGTGTCACTGGTGCCGCTAGGTAGCCAGTTTTTTTTTTAGGTAACCGCCAGGTTTATATAGGATTATAAATAGGTTTATAGGTCAGGTACCCCCATATTACAACCTAAATAAAGGTTTTAACCCCTTGATTGCCCCTAGAGTTAACTCTTTCACCAGTGATCACAGTATAAATGTCACTGGTGACGCTGGTTAGCCAGTTAGTTATTTAGTTATTTAGGTTCCCCGTCAGGTTTTTATATAGTGTCAGGTACCCCCATATATTACCTAATAAAGGTTTTAACCCCCTGATTGCCCCTAGTTAACCCTTTCACCAGTGATCACCGTATAACTGTTACGGGTGACGCTGGTTAGTTAGCTTGTTTTTTTATACTGTCAGGGCACCCGCCATTTATTACCCAACTATCGGTTTAACCCCCTGATCGCCCGGCGGGTGATATCAATTAGGTGTTAGGGTCAAATAAGGTCTGCGTCGCCCCAGGTTAGTGCCAGTACCGCAAACACCCACGCGCAAAGCATACACCTCCCTTAGTGGTATAGTATCTGAACAGATCAATATCTGATCTGATCAGATCTATACTAGCGTCCCAGCAGTTTAGGGTTCCAAAAAAAACGCATTGTTAGCGGGATCAGCCCAGATACCTGCTAGCACCTGCGTTTTCCCCCTCCGCCCAGCCCAGCCCAGCCCACCCAAGTGCAGTATCGATCGATCACTGTCACTTCCAAAACACTAAGCACACATAACTGCAGCGTTCGCAGAGTCAGGCCTGATCCCTGCGATCGCTAACAGTTTTTTTGGTAGCGTTTTGATTCATTCGCCAGCAGCCTAGGAGCTTTTTTTCCTGTGAATCTCACTAGTGTACTACTAAATTTAGAGCCCAAAATGGCAAATCGCAAGTACACTAGTGAACAGGCCTACTTGTTTCTGAGTATGTCAGATAGTGAAGAGGAGGTCACTCATCTGTCAGAATCAGGCTCAGAATACGATCCAGTAGACGACAGCGGCTCCATGACAGATAGCTCTGGCGACGAAGGTGTGGTCCCTGCTAAGGTCAGGCGTACCCGATCCCGATCTTCTGATGTTGTTGAGGTGCAGGAACCGCAGGTCTCTCGTATGGAGCAGAGAAGTACTAGCGCCGCTATTCCTTCTGGTGAACTGGCAAGCACCAGCGGCCTAGTACACCCTGGACGTAGTCAAACCAGCACTGCAGTAACACTTGGTGACGTGGCGAGTCCCATAAGTGCAGTTCAAGCTGGCGAGGTGGCAAGCACAAGTAGTGTCCCGCTGCCACCAAGAAGAAGACAAAGGCAGGTCCGTCGATCACATAGTGTCCTTCCTGCAGAATTCGCCAATCCTGATTGGGTGCCCACCACTTCTGCAGAACCCGTACTTCCCCCATTCACTGGCCAACCCGGTATTCAGGTGGAAACAGCTGATTTTAAGCCATCCGATTTTTATTCGCTGTTTTTCACGGAAGATCTCTATAGATCTATTGTGGACCAAAGTAATATATACGCTGGTCAACACATCGCCGCTAATCCCCAAGTGCCTTCCCTTGCCAGAGATTGGAAACCAATTACGGTTTCCGAATTTAAGACCTTTCTGGGCCTTTCCCTCAACATGGGCATACACAAATTCCCGACTCTGAGGTCTTATTGGTCCACCTCACCGCACCACCATATGCCCGTGTTCTCTGCCTCCATGTCCAGGGCACGATACGAACAGATCTTGCGGTTCATGCACTTCAGTGACAATGAACTTTGTCGTCCTCGTGGAGACCCTGAATTTGATCGGCTCTACAAAATTCGGCCCCTCATAAACCACTTCAACCAATGTTTTGCAGCCTTGTTTACGCCCAATCAAGTTGTCTGCGTTGACGAGTCCCTGATTAAGTTTTCTGGCCGCTTGTCTTTCAAACAGTTCCTTCCCAGCAAGCGTGCCAGATACGGGGTCAAGCTCTACAAGCTCTGTGACAGGGCAACAGGCTATACGTGGAGCTTTTCGGTTTATGAGGGAAAAGATAGTCACGTAGAGCCGGAGAACTGTCCAGATTACATAGGGAGCGCTGGCAAGATAGTGTGGAACTTGGTGTCACCCTTATTCGGAAAGGGGTACCACTTGTACGTGGACAATTATTACACGAGCGTGCCACTGTTTAGTCACTTGTTTGATCATCAGATTGGAGCATGTGGCACCGTGCGACCTAATCGCCGGGGCTTTCCCCAGCGGCTTGTAGATTCCCGTCTTAGGCTGGGGGAGAGAGCCTGCTTGAAGTGTAATAACTTGCTCGCTGTGAAGTGGAGGGATAATAGGAATGTTTTCGTTCTTACCTCCCTTCATGCAGACACGACAGTCCAAATTCGTACGGCGGCTGGTGTTGTGACGAAACCCCTCTGTATCCACGAATACAACCTTAATATGGGGGGGGTGGACCTCAACGACCAGTTGTTGGCGCCGTACCTAGTTGTCCGTAAGGCTAGACGCTGGTACAAAAAAGTGTCTATTTATTTATTCCAATTGGCTTTGCTGAATGCTCATGTGCTATACGGAGCTTCAGGCGGGACGTTACCCTTCCTTGAATTCCAGGGAGCGGTTGTCATGGAACTCCTGTATCCAGGCGATTCCACACCTCACCATCCCCTACCAAATGCAGTAAGCCGGCTGCATGAGAGGCATTATCCTCATGTCCTCCAGAGTACCCCTACCCAACGAGCCCCCCAAAGAAGATGTCGTGTCTGTAGCAAGCGCGGATTTAGGCGTGACACCCGTTATTATTGTCCACGCTGTCCTGACAATCCTGGTCTCTGCGTTGGTGAATGCTTTGAACGCTACCACGAACTAGTGAGGTATTAGCGTAGGGTACAGCATTTCACAGGCTAGGATACACTTTCACAGGGTCTCAAGAATGCCATCGCATTTTGAGACCCGACCGTTGCAGTTAAAATTATAGTTACAGGGTCTCAAGAATGCCATCGCATTTTGAGACCCGACCGTTACAGTTAAAATTATAGTTATAGTTTAAAAAAAAAGTGTAAAAAATAAAAATAAAAAAAAAAAGTACAAAAAAAAAAAAAAACCCCAAAAAAAATATAAAATAAAAAACCAAAAATAGTTGTCGTTTTATTGTTCTCTCTCTATTGTTGCTCTTTTTTACTCTATTCTATTCTGCAATGTTTTATTATGTTTTATCATGCTTGCTTTTCAGGTATGTTTTATTGTTAACCATTTTTTTGTTTTCAGGTGCGCCATTCAGTTGCAGCGCGGATTTATTTATCTTGACAGCAACAGCGTTTGCTCCCACGATACATAAAGCCGCGACTCCAACACTGTAGGAGGTGATTTCACCACCACAGTTAAAAAAAAAGAGCATATATGCCGAAGCATGGGGGCAGCAGAGGGCGGAGGAGCGATTTTGCTCCTAATGCCACGTACATACGGTCGAAAAAAGTCCGACCATGTGTACGTGGCATAACTTTTTTGCGGGAGGATGCCCCCATGCTTCGGCATATATATATTTTAGGCACCGGTTGCGTTAACAAAATGTTTTATTTTTTACTATGTTTTTTTTTTGGTATTTGCTTTGCAGGTATGGTATGGTAAGGTCTTACTGTTATACTGTAATGTTACTTTGTTTTAATGTTAACCATTATTTGCTTAGCAGGTACGCCATTCAGTTGCAGCGTGGATTTATTTATCTTGACAGCAACAGCGTTTGCTCCCACGATACATAAAGCCGCGACTCCAATGCTGTAGGAGGTGATTTCACCACCACAGTTAAAAAAAAGAGCATATATGCCGAAGCATGGGGGCAGCAGAGGGCGGAGGAGCGATTTTGCTCCTAATGCCACGTACATACGGTCGAAAAAAGTCCGACCATGTGTACGTGGCATAACTTTTTTTGCGGGAGGATGCCCCCATGCTTCGGCATATATAAATGGTGCATGTATGCCCATCATTAGAAGTGGGTGGATGAAGGGAGGTATTCTAATGGTGGGCATACCCACCGCGCCATTGGGAAATTGGGAAAGCATTTTATCACACCGATCTTGGTGTGGTCAGATGCTTTGAGGGCACAGGAAAGATCTAGGGTCTAATAGACCCCAATTTTTTCAAAAAAAGAGTACCTGTCACTGCCTATTGCTATCATAGGGGATATTTACATTCCCTGCGATAACAATAAAAATGACAACTAAGAAAAAAAAAATGGAAGGAACAGTTTAAAAATAAAATAAAAAAGCTAAATAAAAAGAAAAACTAAAAAAAAAAAAAAAAAAAAGCACCCCTGCCCCCCCTTCTTTTGCGCAAAGGCGAACACAAGCGTTGGTCTGGCGTCATATGTAAACAGCAATTGCACCATGCATGTGAGGTATCACCGCGAAGGTCAGATCGAGGGCAGTAATTTTAGCAGTAGACCTCCTCCGTGAATCTAATGTAGTAACCTGTAAAGGCTTTTAAAGGCTTTTAAAAATGTATGTAGTTTGTCGCCACTGCGTGTTTGTGCGCAATTTTAAAGCATGTCGTGTTTGGTATCCATGTACTCGGCCTAAGATCATATTTTTTATTTCATCAAAAATTTGAGCAATATAGTGTGTTTAAGTGCATTAAAATAAAAAAAAGTGTATTTTTTCCACAAAAAATGCGTTTGAAAAATCGCTGCGCAAATACTGTGTGGAAAAAAAAAAATGCAACACCCACCATTTTAATCTGTAGGGCCTTTGCTTTAACAATATATATAGTGTTTGGGGGTTCAACGTAATTTTCTTGCAAAAAAAAAATATGTTTTCATGTAAACAAAAAGTGTCAGAAAGGGCTTTATCTTCAAGTGGTTAGAAGAGTGGGTGACGTGTGACATAGGCTTCTAAATGTTGTGCATAAAATGCCAGGACAGTTCAAACCCCCCCCAAATGACCCCATTTTGGAAAGTAGACACCCCAAGCTATTTGCTGAGAGCAATGTTGAGCCCATTAAATATTTTTTTTTTTGGTCCCAAGAGATTGAATAATGAAAAAAAAAAAAAAAAATATTTTTTTTTTACAAAAACTTGTCACTAAATGATATATTGCTCAAACATGCCATGGGCATATGTGGAGATACACCCCAAAATACATTCTGTTGCTTCTCCTGAGTACGGGGATACCACATGTGTGGGACTTTTTGGGAGCCTAGCCGCGTACGGGACCCCAAAATCCAAGCACCGCTTTCAGGCTTTCTAAGGGTGTAATTTTTTTATTTCACTCCTCACTGCCAATCACAGTTTCGGAGGCCATGGAATGCCCAGATGGCACAAACCACCCCCAAATGACCCCATTTTGGAAAGTAGACACCCCAAGCTATTTGCTGAGAGGTATGGTGAGTATTTTGCAGATCTCGCTTTTTGTCACAATGTTTTGAAAATTGAAAAAAGAAAAAAAAAATTTTTTTTTCTTTACTTTCTTCATTTTCAAAAACACATGAGAGCTGTAAAATACTCACCATGCCTCTCAACAAATAGCTTGGGGTGTCTACTTTCCAAAATGGGGTCATTTGGGGGGGTTTTGTGCTATTTTGGCATTTTATGGCCTTCGAAACTGTGATAGGTAGTGAGGAGTGAAATCAAAAATTTGCACCCTTAGAAATCCTGAAGGCGGCGCTTGGGTTTCGGGGCCCCGTACGCGGCTAGGCTCCCAAAAAGTCCCACACATGTGGTATCCCCATACTCAGGAGAAGCAGCAAAATGTATTTTGGGGTGCAATTCCACATATAACCATGGCATGTGTGAGCAATATATCATTTAGTGACAACTTTTTGAATACATTTTTTTTATTTATTTTTTTTGTCTTTATTCAATCACTTGGGACTAAAAAAAAATATATTCAACGGGCTCAACATGCCTCTCAGCAAATAGCTTGGGGTGTCTACTTTCCAAAATGGGGTCATTTGGGGGGGTTTTGTGCCATCTTGGCATTTTATGGTCTTCAAAACTGTGATAGGTAGTGATAGGTAGTGAGGAGTGAAATCAAAAATTTATGCCCTTAGAAATCCTGAAAGCGGTGCTTGGTTTTCGGGGTCCCGTATGCGGATAGGCTCCCAAAAAGTCCCACACATGTGGTATCCCCGTACTCAGGAGAAGCAGCAGAATGTATTTTGGGGTGTAATTCCACATATGCCCATGGCATGTGTGGGCAATATATCATTTAGTGTGGTAATATGGCGATATCTGAAATGAGTCCCAACACCCTTATGGGTGCTATCTCTATAAAATATCGCAGCAGCGCTATAAACTTAAAATGACAAGTTCATAAATAAATAAATAATTCTTATAATCATGAAAAACAGTCTGTACGAAGTGCTGTTCGAGTTCTCTCTGTGATAAGTGATGAGACTTCCACCGGTAGTAATTTCTATCACCTCGTGTGGGTAAAAAACTCCCCTTTGGGGATGCACTCACCAGAGTAAAGAAAGGTATAGGCGTATCAATCAGACAATTAATGACCCCTGCAACATCTTTGGCTCGTCTGCTTTTCTTACTCCTGCATACATCAGAGTGGATCTCCTCCCACAGTTTTCAGCATAGAAGAAAAATATAGCAGATAGCGCAGTACAGTTTGGAAAAAGGGTGTTTATTTATAATTCCCCGTATCCCCCCCAAGTAAAATATGCGTACCACAATACAGTAATCAATAAGCTTTGAATAAAAGTAAAACGGCACTCTGCCTGTAATGTTCCCGTCCACCGGAAACCACGCCAAAAGACCGCTGTGTAGAGAATCCTCATACACTTCCTGGTGTCTCAGCCGGCTGGAGCGCACGTTGGAACGCACACACGTCACTTCCTGTGAGGCCACGACCCTGACGCGTTTCGTCACTTCCGGACGTCGTCTGAGGGTGTGGCCTCACTCAGGAAGTGTGATATTTATCTGTGGGTCTCCTGGATTGTCTCCAATCCGGATGCCTGCCGCTCCTGATGGACATAACTTACGGCCAATCAAGGGCAGCAAGCCACAGTAATCATGGATAACTATCCACATGGAATGTATATATGCAGCATTTAAGCCTTTATATATCTAAAAACATCAGAATAAAAATAGCATAATGCATTTAAACTCATTAGGTTGCGTTTGTCCTATTAATTACATTCATTTCATGTTATTCATTTGCGGATGTTTGTATTCTGAAAATAACATACAACCGCTTCTCATTACCGGTTTTCATGTCGCCTGTCATTATGTAGATACCGGTTGAATCAATTGTTGTGTGCCTGTTTCCCCATTGGAACCATATATTCCACCAATCCCAAATGTGTTAACATGGTTTTTATTTATTTATTGCCATTATATGCCGGTAATCATCCTCTTAATGTCCTGCGGGGGAGCCGATTGGTCGGCTGCTAATCTTATGGTGTATGGCCATAATTACACCTCCAAACGACATCCATAATGACAATTTAAGCGACATGACTTTTTTACATTCCATTGCTACATGAGCTTATGACTGAATATTACTATAATTTCATTACATGTGCAATAGTAAAATGAAGAAAAAATAGACATAAAATTAAACATACATATGAAAATACAAAATCTATATAACATATACCATATGAAGTCTGCCGATTATGGCAATGAAGTATGCGGGATATAATAAATATAATAAATATAGTAGATAAATATAATTAATATAGTAAATATAATAACTATAATAAATATAATGAATATAATAAATATCTTGCGACATTTAGGGTCCATGCAGTCAGGCTATCTGCATAATAGCCAGATAGGGTAATTTTCTGTTCCTCATATTGCGTGGATGGCTATTTGTTCCCAGCTTTCCAGCTGTCACATACTCTGTGCATTAATCTGTATTTACACATGGCATGTCGGATGAACAGTATCACTCGAGTATGCGTTTCTCCATAGATTATATATGTGCCGCATGAATCTTCATATGTCATAGCTATACCAATCATTGTGCAAAAGTTAATTTATACCTCAATATTTAAACTTCATTAATAGTTAGTAGTAGTATTTATTATGCATAATATCAAGGACTTGTAACGCCGCTGTATATCAAATTAAAATAAAATTGCCATTTATATAGAGCCTCTGACAGAATGGAGTCAGTATAGGAGTATTATTTTAAAATGTGTAAATACATATATCATGAACTTGGCGTCCTTATATTCTATATGCTCCTCTAATGGGCCTCCTGACCCGCTGTGACCTATAACTTTGAGCCTCTCTGTAACGTCACCCCAGGAATGCATGCGCACACAATGTGCGCATACAAAATGGAAGCTGGACTTAGTACTTGTGTTTATTTAAGCAGTTAAATGACTGCTCCTTAGGAAAATAAAATATGGTATGATTATACATATAATACATAAAAATATATAAAATATATAAAATATTGATGTATATGTATATATAAAAGTGATATAAAATCTAACAAATGTATACTAAAAAAATATATAAAATATATATAATAAAAAAAATATATATATTAAAAACTATATATATATATATAAAATTTAAAAATATATAAAATTTAAAAAGCAACATCCACCACTGTAATCGTCTGGACACTGGTCAATGTATAAAACTTAGTGCCACCATGCCACCCCGTGACCCCAAGACTGGAAATGGTCACGATCTAATGTAATATTCTTATTAAAGCCCTGTAAAAAGGTTCTGTAAAAATTATTCACTTAAAATCTATGTACTCCACTTATTCATCAGGTGTCACTTATAAAACAGTTAATGTCCAGTTCTACGTTTAGGCCTTTTGGTACTAAAACGTCTGTGGAATATATCCAGTAAGTTTCTCGTTTCGATAGTTCCCTTACCAGATTCATACCCCTCCAATGTGGTTGTATATGTTCCACTCCCCAAAATAGCAATCCTGAGGCATCTTGGTTGTGCTTTAATTTAAAATGTAGAGATACATTATGGTCCTTGAACCCTATTTTAATGTTATGTATGTGTTCTGCAATTCGCACCCTTAATTTTCTTTTGGTTCTTCCAATGTACATGAGCCCACATGGGCATTTTAATGCGTATACTACATGCGTAGTGTTGCATGTAATAAACTGTTCCACAGTGAATGTTTGGTTATTGACTGGAGAAATAAATGTATCTAAAGCTCTGCATGGGGTGGTCACTTCTCTGCATGCCTTACATCTCCTGCAGGCGAAGAACCCGTTTTGGTCCCAAAAGGTTGGAGGTTGTTTCGGCGGATCCAGAATCTTTCGTACAATTTTGTCTCCAAAGTTGGTTGCTTTTCTGTAGATAAATTGCGGCATCGGTGGTAGTTCCGTTTTCAATTTTTTATCTAGCATTAATACGTGCCAATGTTGTTTAAATATTTTCTCCACATCTCTGTATTGGGCATGAAACCCGGAAATGAAACCCCATTCTTTATTAGTGGTGTTCCTATTCTTCTCTTTTGGTTCTTCCGGTGGATCGTCCTCATTTGGCCTTTTCTCTAACAGGCAGGTAGATCTCGGTATTCTTCTCACTTCTTCCACTACCTTCTCCAAGATGTTAGGATTATAACCTTTAGTTATAAATCTATCCGCTAAAACATTTGCCTGGGTGGTGAAATTCTCGTCTTCTGAGCAGTTTCGGCGTACCCGCATGATTTGTCCTTTAGGTATGTTTTTTAGCCATTGTGGGTGATGCCCACTTGTAATTGGCAGGTAACTATTTCTGTCTGTTTTTTTGAAGAACACCTTAGTTTCTAAATTACCTCCTTTTATGTAGATCGTGACATCCAGATAATTGATTTCCTCTTTGCTTCTTTCAGACGTTAAAACAATGTTGCGGTCATTTTTATTTAAAAAATCTAAAAACTCATTTAAATCCTCTTCCTGCCCTGCCCATATAAAAAATAAATCGTCTATAAAACGTTTATAAAACACTAACTCAGTCCGTTGTTTGTTAAAAATCGTTTTATCTTCCCACTCCGCCATGAATAAATTTGCTATACTTGGTGCAAATTTAGCACCCATGGCTACTCCACGTTGTTGAGAATAAAACGTACTGTCGAACCAAAAATAATTGTGGCTGAGACAGAAATCCAGACTGTTCCTTAAAAACATTTTTTGATTATGGGGGATATCATCTCTTTTGCACAAGGCCCAATTTAGAGCCAATAGGGCATCGTCATGTTGGATTACTGAGTATAGTGACGATACGTCTGCAGTTACAAGCCAAACTTGGGATTTATTAGTGAGATCGACGTTCTCTAGGAGATTCAAAAAATTCTTGGTATCTCTTAGATATGATCTAGTGTCCTGTACACTGGTTTGAAGGAACTTATCCAAATATTGACCCAACCTTGAGGACACCGAGTCAATGCTGTTGACTATTGGCCTTGCTGGTGGATTCGTTGGATCTTTATGTATTTTGGGCAGCGTGTAGAGTGTTGGTACCCTACTGCTCATTGGTGTCAAATATTTTCTTTCTTTGCTTGATAGAACTCCAGTAGCGCTACCCATATCAACCAGTGTTTCCAATTGATTTCTATATGATAGTGTTGGGTCCTTGTTTAGCTTCTTGTACGTGGTAGTATCTGATAACATCATTTTTATCTGATTTTCATAGTATTCCTTAGTTAGCAGTACCACTCCACCCCCTTTGTCAGCAGGTCTGATCACAATGTCCTTACGTTTTTCCAGCATTTCTATGCCTTCATTGATATGCCTGACATTTATTTCTTTTTTTGGCCTGATGTTTTCTAAGTCCTGGAGTACCAATCCTTTGAACACTTCAATCTGATGGTTGGGGTTATTTGGGGGATTAAATAGGGATCTGTTTTTTAGACCACTATTTATCACCCCATTCGTATAGGTCACAGCAGGTCTAATCCCAGGAGTGATTCCCAAAAAATGCTTTTTTATATTTAATTTCCTTACGTACTTATGGACGTCAATATATACATCAAACTTGTTTATAGGTTTTTTTATACCACATTTTAATCCCAAGTTCAATATGTTGAGCTCCTTATGCGATAGCTCCACTGGTGTTAAATTATAAATCCCAGTTACTCTGAGCCCCTCCTTCTTTTGTTGGGACCGCCGCCCTGCCCTACAACCTCTGTTATTTCTTCTCGCCTTTCCCCCCTTTGGGGCCATGGTTGTGGGTTCATCTGAGGTGTCATTCCCTGTCCCTCCCTGTGAGGGGGGTGGGATTGATGGTGTCCTGGAGGTTGGGGGTATCCCGGGGGTCTTCCCCTCCGTGGTTGGGCCCCCCGACCTCTCCAGGGTCCCCCCCTCCCCCTCCCTAAAAAAGGACGTTAAACAACATTGGCACGTATTAATGCTAGATAAAAAATTGAAAACGGAACTACCACCGATGCCGCAATTTATCTACAGAAAAGCAACCAACTTTGGAGACAAAATTGTACGAAAGATTCTGGATCCGCCGAAACAACCTCCAACCTTTTGGGACCAAAACGGGTTCTTCGCCTGCAGGAGATGTAAGGCATGCAGAGAAGTGACCACCCCATGCAGAGCTTTAGATACATTTATTTCTCCAGTCAATAACCAAACATTCACTGTGGAACAGTTTATTACATGCAACACTACGCATGTAGTATACGCATTAAAATGCCCATGTGGGCTCATGTACATTGGAAGAACCAAAAGAAAATTAAGGGTGCGAATTGCAGAACACATACATAACATTAAAATAGGGTTCAAGGACCATAATGTATCTCTACATTTTAAATTAAAGCACAACCAAGATGCCTCAGGATTGCTATTTTGGGGAGTGGAACATATACAACCACATTGGAGGGGTATGAATCTGGTAAGGGAACTATCGAAACGAGAAACTTACTGGATATATTCCACAGACGTTTTAGTACCAAAAGGCCTAAACGTAGAACTGGACATTAACTGTTTTATAAGTGACACCTGATGAATAAGTGGAGTACATAGATTTTAAGTGAATAATTTTTACAGAACCTTTTTACAGGGCTTTAATAAGAATATTACATTAGATCGTGACCATTTCCAGTCTTGGGGTCACGGGGTGGCATGGTGGCACTAAGTTTTATACATTGACCAGTGTCCAGACGATTACAGTGGTGGATGTTGCTTTTTAAATTTTATATATTTTTAAATTTTATATATATATATATAGTTTTTAATATATATATTTTTTTTATTATATATATTTTATATATTTTTTTAGTATACATTTGTTAGATTTTATATCACTTTTATATATACATATACATCAATATTTTATATATTTTATATATTTTTATGTATTATATGTATAATCATACCATATTTTATTTTCCTAAGGAGCAGTCATTTAACTGCTTAAATAAACACAAGTACTAAGTCCAGCTTCCATTTTGTATGCGCACATTGTGTGCGCATGCATTCCTGGGGTGACGTTACAGAGAGGCTCAAAGTTATAGGTCACAGCGGGTCAGGAGGCCCATTAGAGGAGCATATAGAATATAAGGACGCCAAGTTCATGATATATGTATTTACACATTTTAAAATAATACTCCTATACTGACTCCATTCTGTCAGAGGCTCTATATAAATGGCAATTTTATTTTAATTTGATATACAGCGGCGTTACAAGTCCTTGATATTATGCATAATAAATACTACTACTAACTATTAATGAAGTTTAAATATTGAGGTATAAATTAACTTTTGCACAATGATTGGTATAGCTATGACATATGAAGATTCATGCGGCACATATATAATCTATGGAGAAACGCATACTCGAGTGATACTGTTCATCCGACATGCCATGTGTAAATACAGATTAATGCACAGAGTATGTGACAGCTGGAAAGCTGGGAACAAATAGCCATCCACGCAATATGAGGAACAGAAAATTACCCTATCTGGCTATTATGCAGATAGCCTGACTGCATGGACCCTAAATGTCGCAAGATATTTATTATATTCATTATATTTATTATAGTTATTATATTTACTATATTAATTATATTTATCTACTATATTTATTATATTTATTATATCCCGCATACTTCATTGCCATAATCGGCAGACTTCATATGGTATATGTTATATAGATTTTGTATTTTCATATGTATGTTTAATTTTATGTCTATTTTTTCTTCATTTTACTATTGCACATGTAATGAAATTATAGTAATATTCAGTCATAAGCTCATGTAGCAATGGAATGTAAAAAAGTCATGTCGCTTAAATTGTCATTATGGATGTCGTTTGGAGGTGTAATTATGGCCATACACCATAAGATTAGCAGCCGACCAATCGGCTCCCCCGCAGGACATTAAGAGGATGATTACCGGCATATAATGGCAATAAATAAATAAAAACCATGTTAACACATTTGGGATTGGTGGAATATATGGTTCCAATGGGGAAACAGGCACACAACAATTGATTCAACCGGTATCTACATAATGACAGGCGACATGAAAACCGGTAATGAGAAGCGGTTGTATGTTATTTTCAGAATACAAACATCCGCAAATGAATAACATGAAATGAATGTAATTAATAGGACAAACGCAACCTAATGAGTTTAAATGCATTATGCTATTTTTATTCTGATGTTTTTAGATATATAAAGGCTTAAATGCTGCATATATACATTCCATGTGGATAGTTATCCATGATTACTGTGGCTTGCTGCCCTTGATTGGCCGTAAGTTATGTCCATCAGGAGCGGCAGGCATCCGGATTGGAGACAATCCAGGAGACCCACAGATAAATATCACACTTCCTGAGTGAGGCCACACCCTCAGACGACGTCCGGAAGTGACGAAACGCGTCAGGGTCGTGGCCTCACAGGAAGTGACGTGTGTGCGTTCCAACGTGCGCTCCAGCCGGCTGAGACACCAGGAAGTGTATGAGGATTCTCTACACAGCGGTCTTTTGGCGTGGTTTCCGGTGGACGGGAACATTACAGGCAGAGTGCCGTTTTACTTTTATTCAAAGCTTATTGATTACTGTATTGTGGTACGCATATTTTACTTGGGGGGGATACGGGGAATTATAAATAAACACCCTTTTTCCAAACTGTACTGCGCTATCTGCTATATTTTTCTTCTATGCTGAAAACTGTGGGAGGAGATCCACTCTGATGTATGCAGGAGTAAGAAAAGCAGACGAGCCAAAGATGTTGCAGGGGTCATTAATTGTCTGATTGATACGCCTATACCTTTCTTTACTCTGGTGAGTGCATCCCCAAAGGGGAGTTTTTTACCCACACGAGGTGATAGAAATTACTACCGGTGGAAGTCTCATCACTTATCACAGAGAGAACTCGAACAGCACTTCGTACAGACTGTTTTTCATGATTATAAGAATTATTTATTTATTTATGAACTTGTCATTTTAAGTTTATAGCGCTGCTGCGATATTTTATAGAGATAGCACCCATAAGGGTGTTGGGACTCATTTCAGATATCGCCATATTACCATGCTTACGTTTGATTTTACAGCAGCTGCTTGATTATTATATGTAAATATATAGGAATTTTATCCATCCACATCTTATCATATTTATATCATATTTATACCATACTATATTTATTTATCCTTATGCGTATATATATTTATTGATATTTATTGATTTTTATACTTTAAAATATTTAAATCCATGAGCGCAGAGTGATACACCTAAGAGGGCGGCCCTTTTATCTTTGGTTTATCCACATAACAATATATCATTTAGTGACAACTTTGGGCAAAAAAAAAAAAAGTTTGTAATATTCCCGCAACTTGTGGCAAAATATAAAATATTCCATGTACTCAACATGCCTCTCAGCAAATAGCTTGGGGTGTCTACTTTCCAAAATGGGGTCATTTGGGGGGGTTTTGTGCAATTTTGGCATTTTATGGCCTTCGAAACTGTGATAGGTAGTGAGGAGTGAAATCAAAAATTTACACCCTTAGAAATGCTGAAGGTGGTGCTTGGGTTTCGGGGCCCCGTACGCGGCTAGGCTCCCAAAAAGTCCCACACATGTGGTATCCCCGTACTCAGGAGAAGTGGCAAAATGTATTTTGGGGTGCAATTCCACATATAACCATGGCATGTGTGAGCAATATATCATTTAGTGACAACTTTTTGAATACATTTTTTTTTTTTTTTTTTTTTGTCTTTATTCAATCACTTGGGACTAAAAAAAAAAATATTCAATGGGCTCAACATGCCTCTCAGCAAATAGCTTGGGGTGTCTACTTTCCAAAATGGGGTCATTTGGGGGGGTTTTGTGCCATCTTGGCATTTTATGGCCTTCAAAACTGTGATAGGTAGTGATAGGTAGTGAGGAGTGAAATCAAAAATGTATGCCCTTAGAAATCCTGAAGGCGGTGCTTGGTTTTCGGGGTCCCGTATGCGGATAGGCTCCCAAAAAGTCCCACACATGTGGTATCCTCGTACTCAGGAGAAGCAGCAGAATGTATTTTGGGGTGTAATTCCACATATGCCCATGGCATGTGTGGGCAATATATCATTTAGTGACAACTTTGGGCAAAAAAAAAAAAAAAAAGTTTGTAATATTCCCTCAACTTGTGGCAAAATATAAAATATTCCATGTACTCAACATGCCTCTCAGCAAATAGCTTGGGGTGTCTACTTTCCAAAATGGGGTCATTTGGGGGGGTTTTGTGCTATTTTGGCATTTTATGGCCTTCAAAACTGTGATAGGTAGTGAGGAGTGAAATCAAAAATTTGCACCCTTAGAAACCCTGAAGGCGTTGATTGGGTTTCGGGGCCCCGTGCGCGGCTAGGCTCCCAAAAAGTCCCACACATGTGGTATCCCCATACTCGGGAGAAGCAGCAAAATGTATTTTGGGGTGCATCTCCACATATAACCATGGCATGTGTGAGCAATATATCATTTAGTGACAACTTTATGAAAAAAAAAATTTTTTTTTTTTTTTTGTCTTTATTCAATCCCTTGGGACTAAAAAAAAAAATATTCAATGGGCTCAACATGCCTCTCAGCAAATAGCTTGGGGTGTCTACTTTCCAAAATGGGGTCATTTGGGGGGGTTTTGTACTTCCCTGCCATTTTAGCACCTCAAGAAATGAGATAGGTAGTCATAAATTAAAAGCCGTGTAAATTCCAGAAAATGTACTCTAGTTTGTAGACGCTATAACTTTTGCGCAAACCAATAAATATACGCTTATTGGCATTTTTTTTACTAAAGACATGTGGCTGAATACATTTTGGCCCAAATGTTTGACTAAAATTGAGTTTATTAGATTTTTTTTATAACAAAAAGTAGAAAATCTCTTTTTTTTTCAAAATTTTCGCTCCTTTTCCGTTTATATCGCAAAAAATAAAAATCACAGAGGCAATCAAATACCATCAAAAGAAAGCTCTATTTGTGGGAAGAAAAGGACGCAAATTTCGTTTGGTTACAAAATTGCATGACCGCGCAATTACCAGTTAAAGTAGTGCAGTGCGAAATTGAAAAAAGACCTCTGGTCCTTTGGCTGCCAAATGGTCCGGGGCTGAAGTGGTTAATGAAGCTGCTTTGCTAGTAATACTGATGAAGTTATTGCAAACAAATTTCCAAAGGCTTTTTTTCTAGTGATATCAAGAATAATATTATTATGCTTGTTTTTTTGTTTTTTTTGGTGCAGGTTACCACAACACCATTATTCCATGGTTTTTAAGATCAAAGATACAACTATGTTGGTGTCCCTTGTTAATTTTACATTGTATTTTTTAAAATGTAACTGCCTACTCCCAAACTGTCATTTGAAGTAAAACACATAGCCAAGTATTATTCTTGACAATTTTTTTATTGTGCATTAAAAAAAGAAAACAAATAACATTAGACATGCTACCTGCCAATAGAACTTAACCAAAAAGTGCATTCTATGCATCCAAAAATATAGAAAATATACCAAATCAAATCATTATTCAACCGAAAAATAGCTTAAAAGCCTCATGCATAAGTCCTGCTTCTTAATATAGGGGGTCACCAATGCCAAGAGTTGGTGAAAGCAGGACTCCGTCATCTGGAGATAATTCCGAAAATCATTTGGATTATTCTCCTGGAGCTCCAGCAGCAAGGGCATATGACATAATTGGTCACCATTAATAAAGCAACCAATTTTTGGTCCAAGAAATCCTCCTCTTCTGTTCCTGGACTGGACTTGAGTCAAAGCAATAACTCCGAGGCCAATAATAAATAACACGTTCTCTCCTCCGATTCGGCAACATGGCTGGTTGATGAACGGCCATTCAGAAACAAACCGAAAAGTGCAAAATGAAAAACGCAAAATAAAAAGCGTAAAATGAAAAGCACAAATCAACACTCAAACTTCTACTAACATGAAATTAGCAGAAAGAGCCCAAAGGGTGGCACTAAAGAGCTGAAAAAACATGTAGTACATCACTACATTTGTGTTTGTTGGCCGACAGTTCCTTGCCAACGCCCTTCAGACAAAAGTCAGAGGTTTTTTGTTTGCGGAAATCCGATCATGTGTAAGAGGCTTTAGAGCATTTTGGGACAAGAGACACGCAAAGTCTTTCCCATAATGCTTCTAGAAATTAGTTTCTTAGAATGTAGAGCTGGGCATGATGTAACATGCAGTAGTTACCTCATCAGCGACCAACCAATGGCCAAAGAACTGAGTTGTGGAACCCAGAAGAAGCTGCAGGGGAAATGGCAGTGGCGAATGGAGGCTGGACCTGCCATTGCTAGAGGAGGGTACACTGGAAAGTATGCCATAGTGTATATGTATGCTTTTATATTAGCCTAGCAGTTGATATAGAATGGGCTAGTAATCTACACAATAACTGGCACAGGCATGGTCAGTCATTACTACTGACAATAGTTGATATCCAAAACTTGCAAGGTTTTCATATAGCTTGCTTTTTCTACTTTCATATATACTGTATAACACATCTGTACAAAAACTTCTACCACAGTTTATTGTGACTCACTTTCTAAGATTTATGTTTGCAGACTCATTTGACTTTTACCAGCATAAAATTATAAACTTTATACTTATATACTTTATACTCAGAAATGAAATTAATTACTAAATGTAAAATGTTCTGCAGTTTACAGATAAATTTGGGTGTAGTACTACTTTTTCCTTGTTATAAAACCTTGAAGACTTCCTGTTGAGAGACACAGTCTTGTCTAGCACATTATCGAAACTGCATTTAACTGCTTAGGTACATTCCATGACCTCTATAACATACATATTAAGACAATTCCAGGCAATGCAAAAGGACACATTGTTATACTGAAACAATACTAATACAGTATGTGTTAGGTAAAGAAATTTTTTTGAACTCTAGTACTTAAAGCGGAGCTCCACCCTAAAGTGGATCTTCCGCTCATCGGATTCCTCCCCCCTTCCGGATTCACAATTGGCACCTTTCGGGGGGAGGGGGGACAGGATACCTGTCAAAGACAGGTATGCTTTTCCCCTTCCGGAAGTACGGCGCGGGGCGATGGCGCCGTGACGTCACCGCGGGGCTCCCTCCTCCTCCTCCCTCGGCTGCCGAGAGAGGAGCGGGGCCTTTCGCATGCGCAGTAGGGTTCCCGGCGTGAAGCTGAAAGGCTACACTGCCGGGTTACCTTACCTGCAATGGCTGATGGAGACATCGGCTGCGGAGCCAACATCAACATGCCAACATCGAGGGACAGCAGGACAGGTAAGTGTCCATTTATTAAAAGCCAGCAGCTGCAGTATGTGTAGCTGCTGGCTTTTAAAAAAAATTCCCGGAACACCCCTTTAAGTACCCACAACAGGTCATGTTTTCCGGCTTTTTATTATTTTGCACAGGTGATTTGATCAGTTTCACTGCCTTAGTAATTACAACAGCAGTTTCATCTAAGGGAAATCCTGAAAACATGACCTGTTGGGGTACTTGAGGAGTTAAGAAATATTGAGGTAAAGAAGTACATAAATGTTTTTGTAATCTACAGCCAGTTTGTAGAAAAGCAATGTACAACACTGTGTGGTTGACAGACAAAATGAAAGTGATTGTAAACATATTTTTTTTTTACTTTAAAATAACAAACATGCCATACTTATCTGCTCTGTGTAATGGTTTTGCACAGAGCAGCCCCAATCCACTTCCTCTTCGGTCCCCACCTGGTGCTCCTGGCACATTCCCCTGCCGAGTGCCCATCATAGCAATCCGCTTGCTATGGGGGCACTCATGCGCACTCATTCCCAAGCTGACTCTGTGTCCATAGAAACACAGAGCACAGCTCAGCCCTGCCTCCAGCTCCCTCCTCACTGGCTGTGATTGACAATTGACAATGGCTCCCGCTGCTGTCTCTGAGCTTTGAGGAGGGAGAGAGCCGAGAGAGCCCATATTCTTGTGCACAGCGCTGGATCAAGATCAAGCTCAGGTAAGTATAATGGGGGGGGGGGGACGCAAGAGGGTTTTTTACCTTAATGCAGAGGATGCATTTGTTATTGGCTTAGCCTGGAGTGGAGTTTTGAAAAACGGTTATGTTATGTTTTGGAAAATTGTTCAAATGGTGATAAATATGCATGCTGTAATGTAAACAATCTTGCTAAAAATCAATTGTTTAGCTTATTGTCTTTGATAAAGCACAGTAGTCTTGTCACAGATCTGCAGCAAAGCTGATCTGCTACATGTGCTTCTACCAACGTGTTTTTCCTACCTTGCTACAGCCTGCTTTTAAGGACTGGAAGGTATAGTTGTCGCTTGATTTCACCTGCTGGTTATTATTATTGTTATTATTATTATACAGGATTTATATGGCACCAACAGTTTGTGCAACACTTTCCAATATAAAAGGAGGCAATACAGCAATGATACAATTCAATACAAGAGGGATAGGAGGGCCCTGCTCCTGCAAGCTTACAATCTGATAGGCAGAGTCTGGTGAAACAAAAGGTAGTAACTGAGGGTTAAACTGATGAAGGAAGTAGAAGATTGGTCGTTAGCTGAAGACAGGATAGGCCTCCCTGAAGAGATGAGTTTTCAGGGATTGCCTAATTGTGGACAAAGTAGGAGATAAACGGACAGATTGGGGTAATGAGTTCCAGAGGATGGGAGAGGCTCTGGAGAAGTCCTAGAGACGAGCATGGGAGGGGGAGACAAGGGAGCTAGAGAGCAGGAGGTCCTGGGAGGAGCAGAGAGAATGGTTTGGGTGATATTTGGGTTTAAGATTAGTGATGTGACTCAGGGCAGAGTTGTAAATGGCTTTGTATGTTATTGTTAGTGTTTTGAATTTTATTTGTTGATCAATGGGAAGCCAGTGGAGGGATTGGCAGAGAGGGGTGGCGGATAAAGAACGGTTGATAAGGTGGATGGGTCTTGTAGCAGCATTCATGATAGACTGAAGAGGGGATAGCTTGCGGAGAGGTAGGCCAATGAGGAGGGAGTTACAATAGTCAAAGAGAGAAATAACAAGGGAGTGAATAAGTTGCTTAGTGGTTTCAACAGTTAGAAAAGGGGCATATTTTGGAGATGTTACGGAGGTAAAGTCTGCAAGATTTGGAGAGCGATTGGATTTGGGGCTGCAAGGACAGGTCAGCGTCCAGGATTACACCTAGTACCCTGGCATGAGGGGAGGGACTGATGGTTGTATTATAGATCTTGATGGAGAAGTCAGGGGAAGTGGCACAGGCAGGAGGAAAAATTATGAGTTCAGTTTTAGAAAGATTGAGTTTGAAGAAGTGGTGTGACATCCATGCTGATATGTCAGTTAGTAAGTTAGTAATGTGAGAGGAGACTGAAGGAGTGAGGTGAGAAGTAGACAGATAGATTTGTGTGTCCTCAGCATAGAGATGGTACTGGAAGCCATGGGAGTTTATTAATTGACCAAGGGTGCAGATGGAGAAGAGGAGGGGTCCGAGGACAGAACCTAGAGGTACCCCTACAGAAAGAGGAAGCGGAGAGGAGGAAACAGAGTTGATATAGCACCTACATGACCCAGCTGAACAGCTTAATCTTTTAAAGGAAGTGAAAATAAAGGAAAAAGCATAAAAAAGAAAATAAATGCAGCCACAACACCTAAGAAATGGTGAGCTGCAATATAATCCTTGTTTTGAAGTTTAATACCATTTTAAAGTGTAACTCCATTTTTTTTTTTTAGATAAAAACAAGCCCCTCTTTGCAATGTATGTACATTGCAAAAACTTTAACAATTTTTTTGCAGATTCCGACTTTTTTCTGTTACGAAGAAACACCATGTTTTTCTAGACTTAAAGGAATTGTAAAGGCAGAAGTTTTTTTTTATCTTAATGCATTCTTTGCATTAGGATAAAAAGCCTTCTATGTGCAGCAGCCTCCCCAGCACCCTCTACTATGTGCAGCAGCCTCCCCATACTTACCTGAGCCCCATCTCTGTCCAGCGATCTCCACGAGTCCCTCGGCCATCTGAGATTCTCCCTCCTGATTGGCTGAGACACAGCAGTGGCGCCATTGGCTCCCACAGCTGTCATTCAAAGTCAGTTTTCCACTCACGATAGAAAAATGTGGAGTTATACCGCGCTAGAGTATTAAAACATGTATGTAGCTGCAATAAAAACTATCAACTATCTCTATAGTGCAAAAAATTGTATACAAATAAGTTGCGCTTATATAATGTAAATGATCCCATGTAACAAATAAGAAGAAACAAAAAGTGCACTATTGCTATAAGACATGTTCTGAGTTAAAAAGCAATAAGTGAAAGTCCGTATGTAAAAGTCTATATGAAAAACTCTTCATCAGCAACAATGAAAAATGACAATTAAGTCCATGACAGGAAACATTTTTTACAGTGTGAAAGATGATAATTCCAATGCCGTGGTAAGATCCAGATTCCTTCCACTTTCACCAAAAGAGAGAGGGGAGGAGGAAAATCCTTGAATCAAAATGGACCTCACTCGGTGTGTGGGAATCCTAACCCGAGGTTCGTTAGACCCTGCAGAGGGCTAAATCTGCTGGCACATAAGACCTTGCTCTTTAGGGGTCCACCAGTTCGGATACCACAGATGATTCCTTGCTGCGTCTGGAGGATTCCAGGAAGACGGAGGTTCATTAGATCCTGCAGAGGGCTAAATCTGCTAGAACATAAGACCTTGCTCTTTAGGGGGTCCACCAGTTCAGTATACCACGGAGGATTCCTTGCAGCTTCTGCAGGACTCCAGGAAGACGGAGGTTTGTTACACCCTGCAGAGGGCTAAATCTGCTGGCGCATAAGACCTTGCTCTTTAGGGGATCCACCACGGAGTGGGGTCTGTTTTGATTCAAGGATTTTGCTCCCCCTCTCCCCTCCTCCTCCCCTCTGTCTTTTGGTGAAGGTGGATGGAATCTGGATCTTATCACGGCATTGGAATTATCATCTTTCACACTGTCAATTTTTTTCCTGTCATGGACTTAATTGTCATTTTTTGTTATTGCCGATGAAGATTTTTTCATATAGACTTTTACATACAGATTTTCACTTATTGCTTTTTCACTCAGAACATGTCTTATTGCAATAGAGCACTTTTTGTTTCTTCTCATTAGTAAGCGTAACTTATTTTTATACAATTCCAATCACGCTAGAAAGGGGACGGGGCCGATAGGCAGCTCTGTGTCTAAATGGACACACGGAGCTGCAGCTTGGCTCAGGTGCCCCCATAGCAAGCTGCTTGCTGTGGGGGTACTCGACAAGAGGGAGGGGCCGGGAGCACAGGAGAGGGACACGAGAAGAGGAGGATCCGGGCTGCTCTGTGAAAATCCCCTGCAATAGAGCAGGTAAGTATAATATGTTTGTTTGTTTTTTGTTTTTTTTTAAATGAGACTGTACAATCACTTTAATAGGAGGGTCCAGTTCATTATAACCAGAAATGCTGCAGTGTTTGCATCCCCCTAGAAGCTGTCAACCCCTGGAAAGTATCACCCCAAAACTAAAATTCCATTGCAGGGAAAGTTTAAAATTTGAATTGTATCTCAGAAAATCAGTTAGCCAAACACACAAGAAGAAAATTACATTCCTGGAGACTTTCCATACACAAAAAATGTACAGAACGCCTCCAGGTTGCCATGTAGCATTGAATTTTTTTTGGCTGCAGGTTAAAATGACAAAGTATTTTTATTAACATTACATAACTTACAAAATGGCTTGTGTAGCAATTGACTATGCTATATAATTGTTTTAACCAAAGAGTAGTTCTCCGTTAACTGTATTAAAATTAAATTTGAAATATGTGTTATCTTCAATATGTGCTAATTCATAAAATATGCTTTTTGACTCTTTTAACAGTATTTTTACCAATCTGAACAGCCATACTACAGAAAAGCTACGGCTTGCATTAATATTTGAAAAATCTGGATAAAAAAGCAAGTGTTGGCTTTCTGTATACTGTGTGTATACTGTACCCAGAAAGCTAGATTTTCCAGGAGGTGAATACTGTGTATCCTTCAGTATAAACTGTTACTGTGTTTGGTAGCACAACACATTGGAAAAATTATCTAATTTCTATCCACCATATCATCTGATGCCCTTTCGAAGCTTAACTTAAAAATAACGACATAAAAGTTCATCTGATAATACCCAACAGAAAACATAGCTAAAACATATTCTGGTGTAGCATATGGATTCCTTTGGCAAGTGTTGAAAAAGAGTGGCCTACATTAACAAGCCATTTTACCTTGCTTTTGGTTGAGTCTAGTTCATTCTAATGCTATCATGATTATAGATATTAATCCCCAGAGGCATAACTAGATCCTAAAGGGCCCCAGTGCAAGAAACCATGACAAGCCCCCTGACACCCCCCCCCACCCCCCCTCCATTCCATCCAAGCCCTAGGCTTACAGTTCTGGGAAGGTGTCATGGACATCCTCCCAGAACCCTGCCTCCCACGTGCCGCCTGGGGTGTGTATGCCGCATGCTTTGTGACACAGCTGATCACAGATCACGGTAAAGGGCTAACCACAGCAGGCCTTTACCATGTGATCAGCTGATCACATGTAAACAGACTTGCCAGTTATCGGCAGTCCTTTCTTCCCACAATGTGTCTGTTTGAGGAAAGGAGAACAATTACCCAGCTAGACTGTCAGTACCATGTTTACACTGATAATCAGGGCAAAAGCTTTGGCCATACTTGTCCTTTAATACATAGAATGCATTAATGTAAAGAACCTTGAAACTTTAGAACCACTTTAAAATTGATAACAGAAAACATGTATGTAATTATTTTGTTATTCCTAATAAAAATAAATAAATAAATAAATCTACAAAGAAAATAATGATAAAAACAAAATTCATTCCCCTTTAACCTGTTGCCGACCGCCCACCGTCAATTGACGGTGGAGCGGTGCGGCTCTTGTGGCGGGCCGCCGTCATATGAGGGCGCTAACATTTCGGCCACTAGGGGGCGCGCGCGATGTAAACACACAGATCCACGTGCTGTCAAAGGAGAGGAGACCGATGGTGTGTCCCTTGTACATAGGGACACCGATCGGTCCCCTCCCCCAGTCAGTCCCCTCCCCCCACAGTTAGAATCACTCACATAGGGAACATATTAACCCCTGCAGCGCCCCTAGTGTTAACCCCTTCCCTGCCAGTCACATTTATACAGTAATCAATGCATTTTTATAGCACGGATCGCTGTATAAATGTGAATGGTCGCAAAAATGTGTCAAAAGTGTCCGATATGTCCGCAGAAATGTCGCAGTCACGATAAAAATCGCAGATCGCCGCCATTACTAGTAAAAAAAAAAAATAATAATAAAAATGCTATTAATCTATCCCCTATTTTGTAGACGTTATAACTTTTGCGCAAACCAATCAATATACGCCTATTGCGATTTTTTTACCAAAAATATGTAGAAGAATACGTATCAGCCTAAACTGAGGAAAAAATTTGTTTAAAAAAATAAATAAAAAATTGGATATTTATTATAATAAAAAGTAAAAAATATTGTGTTTTTTCAAACTTGTCCCTCTTCTTTTGTTTATAGCGCAAGAAATAAAAAAACGCAGAGGTGATCAAATACCACCAAAATAAAGCTCTATCTGTGGGGAAAAAATTATAAAAAATGTATTTGGGTACAGCGTTGCATGACCGCGCAATTGTCATTCAAAATGCAACAGCGCTGAAAGATGAAAAATGGCTTGGTCAGGAAGGGGGTGTTCGTGCCTGGTAGCAGTGTTGCCAACCTACCAGATTGAAATTTACTGACACGACACCCAAAATTTACTGGCACAGCCAAGTTTTTACTGGCATTTCCAAAAGTTACAAAATTACAATTGTAAGTGCAAATTTCAGTATTTAGGCTACAAACAAGTACAATATGCAATTATCAATGTGATTCGAGGTAGATATTAAGGAACAAAGCATATTTCTTATTTCAAATATAGTAAGTAAGTGGCTCAGGGACAGGACTCAGGGGCAGGAAATTAGAGTGGGCGACACACGCACATGAAATAGACTTTAACAGTGACACTGACACGTCCCATCCAGTGACAGTCTCTATCCATGCCAGGTGGTCCTCTCAGTCCCCTCCAGTCCAAACAGCATTGACAGTCCCGCTCCCAGCTTGCCTTGCTTCCATCCCACAGACCTGCACACAAGGCTCTGGCCACTCCGCTTGGCTCCCTTGCACCATGACATCACACGACATGTTCAGGCACCGTCTTCGCCAGACCCGCCCCCCACGGTACCACCCAAACACACTGTAGTAGGTACTGGGATGGTCCTGGTCGGCTCCGGACCCAAGTTGCACTTCCCCAGTTCCGAGTCAAGCACCACGGCCATATTTTTTACTGGCAACCTTTTGCCTGGTAGGCAAGTGGTTAAACACAGGACATGCAGGACATCACAGGGTGAATGAATGTTCCCCTTATGATATAATATTCTTGACACAAGTGAAGGTCTTGCTGCACTGATAATCACTGTTTTCAGTGGAGGTCTAAGCCTTTACATTCTTGCAAAGTACAGTAAATGCAGTTTTCGTGTGGTGCACTGGTAATCGCTGTTTTCAGTGGAGGTCTAAGGTCTTTAACATTTTTGCAAAGTGCAGTAACTTTAGTTTCCATGCGCATTTTTGTGTACGTTATCAAGAATCATTCATTTTCATGAGCTGCTATTGTCATCAATAGGCCCTATAATATATGTCAACACATCAAAAAACAAACAACACATTGTACAAATGTGAAATAACATAATTTAAAGCCCCGGCTAACCTGTAAATGCGTGTTGACATATATTAAAATGCATATGTTTAAACACATAGGTGGAAATGGGACCTCAGCGATTTGAATGATTATTTAAAAAAGTCTTGTTACTTTAATACACTAACAAGAATGCATTGGCTAATATACATGTCCATAATATTTAAAATAATGCATGTTATACAAAAAAAATAAGCAATATAGGTATTGGCAGCAAGCATTTTTTTTTCATTGTAACTTGTTGTAGCAAGTAATGGGAAATCCATAACAAGTCAGAAAGCAAGTAGAAGCATAGGTGGAGTTTCCCTTCTACGTGTTTATGATCCAATTGGAGAAGTACAAACATGCAAATGCTTTTTCCTATTTATCCTGTAATATATAGTTCCCTAAAATATATGCTCTGGAAAGTGATGACGTTGTATCAATAAACTTTATTTTCTTATTTAAAAAAAAAAAAAGTTCTCTAAAATATACAATGTAAATGTAGCACTTACCCCCAAAGGAGCTGCTGGTTTGATTGGGCTTACCGTTACCTCACCTGCTTGCATCTCCGTCTCAGGGGTGCCATGGAAAGTGACCCAAAGAATCCGACACCCAGCTCTTTTTCTGGTTATTTATTTGAAATAAAGACAAAGTCTTCCAATAAAGGGTCAGAGGGTTAGGGGTGAGTTCAGGCACTTTGTAATTGCGGAGTAGAGGTATTAGAAGAATCCAGAGGACAAACAGCTCCACAGACCGGATCCAGCAACCCCTGGATAGGCCCCTCTCACTTGGCCTAGCAGGCAGTAGGGTGTTCTACAAAGTCTCTGCCACAGACTTGTTGATTAAATTTAAGCATTACTGAGAGATCTTGAGAAATTCAAAGAAAAGCCATACAGTACCAGTTTCTTGCAGCCGATCCGGCGATACTGTATGGGTGTTGATCCAGGTTGCGTCCTTCAACTAAGTTTCCAGGCCTCTCCAGAGATACCAGCCTTGCGCTTGGTCCTCTCATGGTTAAGTCCTCCCCTGGTTCCTCCAGTTTCTGGGCCTCTCTCACATGCGAGATAGCACGGGACCATCCGGCCCCGAGACACAGGATACATAGGATGTGCACCCCAGGCCAGGAGGGCCACGAGGTAAAAAGACACACAACAACAACCCGAAAAAAATGGCGTTGGTACCTTAAATACCATCTCCCAGAATCACAGCAGGAAGAACACTCCCACTGAGCTATTTCCGAGCAATAGGTGGCATTCAATACATCCAGCTGAACTGCGTTTATACACTTACCGGTGGTGACAGCAACACCTAGGGTCAAGGAGAAACCAATGCAAACCAGCTGACCTGGTAAAGAAACCAGTACTTTTAGAATAAATAGCCTGAAGCCCAACTGCGGCTTCAAACAACTTAAATTTGAAAAAAAAAACAATAGCGTCTGCTCATTAGGAGCCGACGCTACACACAGATCTTCAAACCTCATGTACAACTTCTGAACAACGGCTCATACATAATATGCAAGTGGAAATTTGATCATTATATACGAAAATCGATTTGAGACCTAGGGGCTTTAAATAGTAGTTAAAAAATGTTACTTTGTCAGGTGAACATCACTGCTTGGGTATCAATATGGCTGGTATTCAACTTTTTCAATTTAATACGAAATATTGCTAAATTGCAAAAAGGGGAAAAAATGATAAAGAATTAAATAAACCTTAGTAGGCTCAATTGTGTTGCCATATTAACCACCTTTATTATTTTTTGGTAATCTGTTTATGTACATGATTTATCAACCACTGTCTAGCATGATAAAAACATAATAGAAAAATCACCTTTATTCAAGCAAGTAAGATTTGCAAATATACATACAGTTTGACTGCCCATCCCTCCTCAATCCCAATTGTACCTTGGTACATTTTTCAATAGATTAATTTCAGCAATTAATCTCACCAAAATTGGCATAAAGTAGCAAAATCACAAAAGACAGCAGAAATCTGATCATACTAGAATTATCTTAAGAATCATGAATTTTTATTTATATAGTAAAAGAGTAGACACAAATACAGGCCGAAATATTAAAAAGTACGATTTAAGCAAAGCTGGCCTTCTGGTAATCACAGTGTTGAAATAATCACCACACACAAGACACACACAGACACAAGATAACAATGAAAACAATTAAGACAAAAACATCCGGACGCCATGTGACAGCACGCAGGCTGTCGGATGAAACAAATCATCATAAAAAACCTTATAAAAAGGAGGGAAGACAATTTGGCTATATCAAAAATGACAGCCCAGACACGTGTAGCCTCAGGGAAAAATTTTAATAGAGCAAAGGAGGAAGGCTAATAAATGTTGGTATGATATGTCAGAGTCTAAAAAAATGGAGCCAGTCCTGCTCAATGTATCGTAATAGTTAACCATTTATGTTTATGATTAGTCCATCCTGAAGTGGCTCATGACCACCTTATAATGAGGTAGAAAAAGATTATTGTATCAAAAAGGAATCCATGTTTGTATACATGCAATAGCTCATATCACTATCAAATAAACCTTTCATTAGGCGTAATCCAAAGTAGGTTTTTAGTTTAAGGACTCACTGGCTGTGACTTACTCTATCATTAGTCATAGATTCACCAGAGCAGGATAGCACAATAGTGGGACGACGACACTTCTTTCATGTATTGAATTCAATCAGCATAACACATAGTTTTTTGGCTTAGAAGTTACCCTATAATGGAGGTACTATAACGTCCTCCATAGTGAGTGTCAGCTTGTCCCCATTCTTCGTGGTTCCGCTCGGCCATTTGTTATAGCTTCCTCACTTAGATTATTGCCTGTTGAGTGCTCCGGTTTGTGGTCAGAGGCTTTCAGGTTGATGGATGTTCGGCGGCAAGCCAATCACAGTCAAGAATCTCCTACGCACATCTAGCATCCTCTACTTCCGGGAGCATCACAGAATCTGTGTCACGTGATGGGACGGCTATGACGTCAATGCGTTTCGCTAAACAGGGTAACGTAGCTTCATCTGGACAATCATTGGGAGGCGAACCTCACACCCTTTATATCACAGTCTCATCGCGAGAATGCCGCCTATCAACATGTATTAAAGGGACATAATCTCTTGTAGTTAAGTTGAAAAGCAGTTGGGCAAATATTGATAGGATTGGAATTGTCTATCGCTTCCCTTGTATTTGAACACAAAATATATATTATAGGCCTAGTGTGCATGTACACAGCCAATACCCCTGGGGGAAGCTTCAATGGATAGACATAGAAAGAGTGTATGCAATCAAAAAAGGTAAATTTTATTTGGGGCAATAAATACCCAAAATAGCAATAGTAGATGTACAGATTTTCAGTCAGATCAAGCATACATATAAAGTTTGACCATATGAAGATACATGTATAATAACATTTGCAAATTAACTTGCGATACAACAGTAGTCTTAGGAAGGTGCCGACATGTTTCGGACGAAAGTCCTTTTTCAAATGCAGTTAAACATCCTGTGATTTCACATGTAAACTGTGTGGAATAGAGTAAATATTAGTACATAAAAGTATGATTGGTTATGTTGCCGTAGGTCAGTTTATCGCTACCATTATGTGGTTATGGTACTCACATGCAAAGTAGGAGGTTAATCCCAGCTGTGATTGGAAGGACCGATATGGTCATAGGGTAGTAGCTGTATGTACAGAAAATCTGTGCTATTAAAAGCAAAGAACGTTGCCTTGTATTAAGGGAATGGGCTGCTGGAGGCTCAGGTAGCTGCAGGATCTCGGGCAGGGTACAGGTGATGTACCGTGGCCTGGTGGCCTTTGACCACAATTTGTAAAGAGCTGAAATAGATTGTGAGAGTATGGCTAGCATTAGAGTCAATAGGTCAAAGGGTATATATCAAAAGGAGTCTAATATGGTGATAAAGAATTTAAGGGTATATTACCTGGTTCTCAAAGATTTTGTATATGGTTGTCTCAGAACGCCAGCAGGGGATTAGCATGTCTATTCCCGCCATTGCCGGCTATTTCTATGAGGTGTGAGAATTGTTTGCAGCTGTGTATGGGCGCCAGGAGATGACGTTTACCCAATTGCTGACTAACTAATTGGTCAATATGGCAGGGGAAACACCCATTCCACACAGTTTACAATCACAGGATGTTTAACTGCCTTTGAAAAAGGACTTTCGTCCGAAACATGTCGGCACCTTCCTAAGACTACTGTTGTATCGCAAGTTAATTTGCAAATGTTATTATACATGTATGTTCATATGGTCAAACTTTATATGTATGCTTGATCTGACTGAAAATCTGTACATCTACTATTGCTATTTTGGGTATTTATTGCCCCAAATAAAATTTACCTTTTTTGATTGCATACACTCTTTCTATGTCTATCCATTGAAGCTTCCCCCAGGGGTATTGGCTGTGTACATGCACACTAGGCCTATAATATATATTTTGTAGTTAAGTTGATGCATGGTGATCTTCACAGTGGTCAATTACAGCAGGATAGATCATGTCGGCTTAGCCCACAAATCAATCAGCATCGTCGACATAACTTTCCACTTAGGGGGGTCAGCAAATAAAGACAAAAAAAAAATTAAGAAAAAGAAGGAAAAGGAGAAAGAAGAAAAAGAAGGAAAAAAATAAAAAAATAATAATAATAATAATAATAAAGGGAAAAGGAAAAAGAAAAAACAAAGAACAAAGAGCAGAAAACAAAAAACAAACAACAAAAAACAGAGGAGAGTATATACATGTAACAACATATCAGGACATCATTACTTAGAACACATTGGTTGGACAGTAATAAATAGATTTGTCCCACAGGTCATCTAGAGGGTGACAACTAGTACATACACACTAATCAATCAACCTGAGTTTTCAGGTGGGGTAAATACCCAGATTTAAAATGTGACCATATTATCACTCCAAAAACCCCTGTAGGTTTAGTTCCGTGTTAAGCCCCAATGGCACGAGGGACTTTAGCCTATATATCCACCATTCCTCTTTTTGGAGGAGTATACTGTCAAAGTCTCCTCTTCTGGCGGGTAACTTGAGAACATAGATACCCTTCACCTTCATGCCCATGGGGCTCCCTCCGTGGCAGTGGGCAAAATGCTTCGCTAGGGGTTCCTCTGGATTTCTTTCCTTAATTTCTCTCAGATGCTCTCCTAATCTCACGTTTAGTGCCCTCTTTGTTTTTCCGATATAGATTTTTGGGCATGGACAGGTGATGGCGCAGCGTGCTACCATCTTAGGTGCCGTGCCAACAATGTCTGTAAGCCCTGGACTATTTGACTAGGAACTCATTCTGTGGGCCAAACTGGGGGTAGTAGAGGTTGAGGAAGATTTTGACAGCCAGGATACCGCAAGAGTGGGGGATCGAGGTGTAGAGTGATTCCACATAAATGCCTATCAGCAACACCTTGTCCCCCACCTGTAGCTCAAAAATTTTAGCTAACACGTGACGAGTATCCTGGACAAAGGATTTCAGGTTTCTCACCATATACTTAAGGAGAGAATCCAAGCAGCCACCAATCCTTTCAAGTGGCACCTGGCAGGCGGAAACTATGGGTCTGCCGGGCGGATTCTGTAAATTTTTATGCACCTTAGGGATGATATAGAAGGTTGGAAACATTGAATTCCCTCACTTGGAGGTGCTCATGTTCACATGTACTCAAAAGGCCTGTATCCCTGGCATCTTGTAATTTACGATTTAGTTCACAAACCACTTTAGGGAAGGGATTGTGATCCGGTCTCCTATATGTTGATCGATCAGCTAAAAGCCATCTTGCTTCTTTTTCATATTGGTTTTCATTCATTAAGACAACATTACCGCCCTTATCGCTCTTTTTAATGATGATATAAGCGACGCAGTGCCAAATCGCAAAAAGGGGCCTGGTCCTTTGGCTGCAAATTGGTCCGGGGCTGAAGTGGTTAAATGTAACCATATTGCTACACTTAGAGGTGCCTCTCTTCTCTTTTATACTCTGTGACATGGTGCTACTTGTATATCAAGTAGGTTGTATATCAAGTCAAAATTTATTAAAATATTTTGCTTGTCTTGCAAAAAACTTACTCTTAAACCACTTACTCTCAAAACAATGTTTTACTGTAGATTGGATGCATATTGTGTTGAATGGGCATTTAAAAATATGTGGGAGATTTTAAAACATATCTTTTTATGCACCCTATTTTTTTTATAATCTACATTCAACAAAGCTACAATTCAAATTTCAAGTATTCCATTCAACTCCTGTCTTTCGAGCTTTGGAAGACAAGTTATAGATTATTTTTCGGATAGTGTTTTTACCAACAAGATCTCTACATAATAATCACTCAAAGAACTCCATGCACGTGGAGGTGTTCTCCATCTCCCCAGTGTATCTTTGCAGCCCCAACCCAACTAGCCTTGAAATTCTCCACAACTACTCTGTGGGCAGGGCTTAAGGCACCATATAGAGGACCCTGTGAAATAGTGCTCGCTAATGCAAGAGCTGTAGTCATGTAAATTCAGAATTAAGGTGGACTTAGAAGTGAGCCAAACACTCTTGCATAGTTAACACTTTGTAATCTGTGGCCATATTCCTTGCACTGTGGAAACTACTACATTACAGACACAACTCCTTGTTAGAGATCACCTCTCCCCAGATTTGCAGCATTTCTAAGCCGGTACCGTGTCCACCAACTCAGCAGTCCCATCACCTCACTCCCAGCGTCAATGTCTGTATGTTACTATTGGACACATAAAACACACTTCCCCGTAACTCACGCTTGTTCTCCTCCAGGGGGGCCTCTTCTACATCTAGGGCCCTAGGTACTCTGTGCCTCAAGGTTGGTTCCAGTATGTGGTGAGCCAAGCCCACCACTCCTTCACTACCAGAATATTCAATATATCCTGGCTGGTTGGGTGAATTAGCAAGTGACATAAACACTGTAGTCCTTAGCAATGGCAATATAACCCCCTTAGGACAGCTTCTCTGCTCATTAGACCTATGTACTCTATCTTCTCTATTATCTCATCACGCCCTGATCTTTTCAAATGCCTTACATGCACCCCTTTAAAGACTTCAGGCCAGGCAATTTAGATGAACAAGAAAGATATTTTACAGAGGTAGTTAAATAAGACATTTGAGCAGTACTAAATAACATCCTTAACACATTCCTAACAAAGTTCTCTAAGTACCCTTGAATAGTGCCCCATGAGGTAGTTATACGTTTTTTAGGTAGTAAAGTCCATAAAAGAGTCCCTTCCAATGCATGAGTCCATAACTGATAGTAATCCACATGAGGTAGCAATAATCCATAAGCAACAGGTAGCACAAGTCCATGTAAGTCCATAGGCACCCTACCCCATTGGGGACTCTGTTGAGGCTCCCCCAAGGGGGTGGTGCAACCTGACAAGGTAATGGCTACATTTTGGCAGACTTTCCCCTAACCGACCTCTTTTGGGCACAAATGAGCCCCTATTTATATGAAATGACCTGTAGGGGGGCGGTACCCATTCTGAAAGTGCATCCAGCAGTGATCACCTCAGGTAATCTCTGGCTGTGCAGACAATAGCTGTGGCCACACCTAGCCACTGAGAGCCACAGCAGGAATCTCTGTTTCCTGCTGCTACAATTCACTCCAGACCTAATTGGCACTGTGAATGTAGCCTAGGGATGTGTTCTGGTCCTATCCACATATGTTTCCCCATTATTTGGGTTGTGGTTCCTTTAAAGAGGGATAATAAGAAGAGCTTTAGTACTCAGAGGTTCTCACCCATGCAGGATGAGGTGTTCTGGGGTAATCTGTCAGAGAGGAGACCTAACCTAAAGTAATCTCAAGATTAGTAAATCCTTATTTGGGATCTGTATATCCGAGGCTTAAAGAGATGCAGAGTGAGGTGTTCTGGGGTAGTCCATTGGAGAGGAAAGGACTGACTAAAAGTACTCTCTAGATTGGTAAGTCCTTAGTTGGGAACTGGAGTTCGGAAGCTTGGAAAGACTTTGTGTTGGAAAGAGCCTCCAAACCACAATTACAGGAACTTTGGTTCCCAAAAGGGTTAATCCAAGGAGTCTGTGAGGTGACATGGAGTGATTCACAGCTGTGAGGAGCTGTAGACCATCTGGAGACTGAGATAGTTTGTTGGCTAAGTTTGTTGGCATTTGTGGCACCCCAAAAGCAGATGAGAACCCTAAATCCAAGTGTGGAACTGGTAGCCATTAAGCTATCTTTATGATACCAGAAATATGAACTGTTTGTTCCACTTTTGCTGACGAAACCCATTTTGTTTGCTTGTTTTGGAAGTCCATTGAAGATTGTTTACTTTTACAAACAGCTGGCTGGTGATCATAGGCTCTCCATATTACAGTGACATACTACTACTTTAACACAGTTTATATGCCTATAATCCACCAGAGTCTAGTCAATGGCAATTGGTTTGCTGCTTGATAAGAGCATAGGAGGCTGGACGGCAGAAGAAATTACAAATCCCAGAACGTCCCCTAGGGAAAACACAATTTTTACACAAATTAATATATATAGTGGTTCCCACTACTGATTTCCTTAGCGGTGCTAATTTTTTGGAAGTTTCTGGCTACAGTGTTCTCTGAGTAACTCACCAGGACAAGCATGCAGCCAAAAGTTTGCCATTGGATCAAAATGACAGACAGTCAGCTAGCTGTTTCAAAAATAGAGACCAACAATGGCAAACTACCCTTTTCTCTCAGGTTACCTTTAACACAGGTTTTGTTATGGCATTAATCCTCATTGCAATTGTCAGGGACTTAATCAACCCAGCAAATAATAAGTGGAACAAAGCATATCTCTATTAAGTGCTCCACAAATTGAAGGGAAAATAATTTAAAATGGTATAAACTGTAAACAACAAACATCTGCAGATAATGACTGACCGTTTGAGCATTTCGCTCTAATCTGATCATTGCACTCAGATACACAGTCCGATTTCCCATCATCTGAAATTATTCATATTTTTTTATTGGACGCTTTGTGTGCATGTAGGGATACAGTTATCATTGACTTCTAATTACCATTGAAAAATTAGGAAAAATATGAAATTTGAATTGAACTACACTTTTGCATACTGTATACAATGTGCCTATATACTGCATTCGAATGTGCCTATATACCCATACGTATGTGTTTCTATATAGCATGAGTTAATGTAAAGATCAGTGAGTAGTAAAAGAAAAGGTATAATATGTTAATAATATAATAGATATTCTTTCCTGTTTGTATTCTCTTCCTTGACAAGATGAAAATCTTCTTTCCTTGTGCTTACTCTATCACAGTTTGATATTGCTATCTAGATCCTGTGCATTACAAGATAAGCTGTCCTGCCCAAGTGTACTTCCTGAGAGTGATAATCATTGGGCTATGATTGTATAAGTCCAACATGATAATGACATTCTGCAGGGCTAAACATGCAACCAAATAATCATATTAAAAGCATATCAAGAAATCTTGATTAGTAATACCGTAAAATTGAAATTGCATGCAAAGGGAAAAAAATATTTTAGTACTGTATACTAGTACCACACGTACAGAATGCATTGAATTTCAAACATACCTATAAGCAAGTTCTAGAGTAACATGTTGCTAAGGTGGTATAATGGTGAAACTTGTATACGACAGGTGAAAAAGAGGAAGACCAGGGCTTGGTGTGAAGGAAGATAAAGCATATTGTCTACCAATGTTTGTATAATGGGATGTTTTTATTATATTAATGAATACGTTCAATCATATCCATATTTCACACATATCTTATTTACTGTACATCTTATATAAGGAAAACTGTCACAGTAACAATTTTTGTTAAAGTATATCTGAAGTCAAAACTTTTTTAGTTTTGGAAAGAACAAGAAATGAATTAAACGTGAACGTTTTTGTTTTGCCCTTCCTTTGGATACATTTCCCCTCAGCTCCTATCACAGAGACACAATGGGAAATGAAAATAAATTTCTCTAAAGGGGACAGGAATTCCATCTTAGGAATTTCCACTTAACCCCTTTCCTGGTGAAGATGAAAATAGTCATCAGAACAAATAGAAAGGGTGAATACAGAGGGCAGCAATAAAAACCTCACTGGTATTCTAAAGTTTTTCCACTCTATTCAGAACTAAAACAAACAATTTGGCCTGTTTAGTGCCACCCTTTGGGCTCCTTCTGCTAACTTCGTGTTAGTAGAAGTTTGGTGAGTGTTGATTCGTGCTTTAAACCAGCCATGTTGCGGGATCGGAGGAGATAACGTGTTATTTATTAATGGCCTTGGAGTTATTGCTTTGACCCAAGTCCAGTCCAGGAACAGGAGGAGGATGCCTTCTTTGACCAAAAATTGGTTGCTTTATTAATCGTGACCAATTATGTCATATGCCTTTGCTGCGGGAGCTCCAGGAGAATAATCCAGATGATTTTCAGAATTATCTCCGGATTACGGATCCCTGCTTTCACCAACTCTTGGCATTGTTGACCCCCTATATTAAGAAGCAGGACACATGCATGAGGCTTTTATTTTATTTTTCGGTTAAATCATGATTTGATTTGGTATATTTTCTATATTTTTGGATGCTTAGAATGCAATTTTTGGTTAAGTTCTATTGGCAGATAGTATGTCTAATTTTATTTGTTTTCTTTTTTTATTGCACAATAAAAAAATGTGTAGCATAATACTTGGCTATGTGTTTTACTTCAAATGACAGTTTGGGAGTAGGCAGTTACATTTTAAAAAAAATACAGTGTAAAATTAACAAAGGACACCAACATAATTGTATCTTTGATCTTAAAAACTATGGGATAATGGTGTTTGCAATAACTCCATCAGTATCACCAGCAAAGCAGCTTCATTGTTATCCATTAAAGAAGAGAATGTGCGCTGCATTTCGAAATTTCATAATTTGCCGCGTTACAAATGTTAATTCTCCATTACAAACTTTAGTTTACAAGACCGACCGCTTCTGGCTCATCCTTGCTTCTGAACATGCGTGTTTGTACTTTGGACTTTTGTCAAACAGACTTGTGCACACACGCTCGGAAAATCCGACAACAGACATTTGTCCGCGGAAAATTTTAAAGACTGCCAGCCAACATTTGTCCGCGGAAAATCAGACAATTGTCCGATGGAGCGTACAAACGGTTGGATTTTCCGGCAACAGCCTGTCATCACACAATTCCCGTCGAAAGGTGTGATTGTGTGTACGAGGCTTTAGTCTATAGGGTTCAATATTCAGTTGAAACAGAAACAACAATGACTAAGCACAGGTGTGTGAAACGCGTTTGTTGAAACTTCTCTTGAGCTGCTAGTGCAGTGGTTCTCAACCTGGGGGTCGAATGATGATTTGCCAGGGGTCACTGAATTCTGGGCTCCTGAAGCCCGCACCGCTCTGCCAGCCTTTTTGCGGCTGCCCAGCTGGGCTGTTCCTGGAGCCTGTGGCCGCCCAACTGGGCTGTATCTGGAGCCCGTGGCTGCTCACTCAGCCTCTTCGCAGCCACCCATTTACTTCACGGCATGGCTGGGGGGCAGAGACTAGAGGTCAGCTGACTGGTGAGGAATGTGAAGTGGGAGGGGCTGGAGGAGACCCTACCTCCTGATTTCGGCATAGGTGTCACTGCTACGAGACACCATGGACACAGTTGGACACAGTGAAGCTGGAAACACAGTGAGTAACACTACCTGTGATTATAGTTGCCAGTGAGTAACACTACCTGTGATTATAGTTGGCTGATCAGAACCCCCCCCCAGCATTGCCACTCATGCCAACTCCCCACCAGCACTGCCACTCATCCACTCAACCCCCCCCCCCCCCCCCAAGGAGTAAGAGAAGGAATAAAAATACATGGAAGGGAGAGAAAAAGAGGGGGAAGAACAAAGAAAAAGGGAGAGAAAGAATAAGAGAACAAACAAGAAAGATGGCTAGAAAAAGGGATGGGGAAAAAAATAAGAAATTAGGATAGAAGGAGAGAGATAAAAGGGAACAAAGAGAAAGAGTGTACATCCTAAAAATGTACCTTAAGGGGTTTTAATACTGAGTGGAAGGGACTCAGGGGAGCACTAAATGTCTGTGGGTTAGGGGTGCAAATTACTTGTCTTGCCTTGGGTGCTGACAGCCCACGCCACGAAAATAATTTTACTGTTAGGGGTAGTAAAGTTCTCCACAACTTGAGACATTTTATCAAAGGGTCACGGCACAAAGGAAGGTTGAAAACCACTGTGCTAGTGCATGTCATGTCCTTGCCATTTATGGATTTACAATAAAGTTTTAAGTTTTTGTGCTGGATGTGCCGCAACCTTTCTTTTCCCTGCTTCAATATTGAGTTGGCCCACCCTTTGCAGCTATAACAGCTTCAGGGAAGGTTGTCCACAAGGTTTAGGAGTGTGTCTATGGAAATGTTTGACCATTCTTCCAGAAGCGCATTTGTGGGGTCAGGCACTGATATGGGCGAAAAGACCTGTCTCGCAGTTTTGCCTCTAATTATTATTATTATACAGGATTTATAGAGCGCCGACAGTTTATGCAGCGCTTTACAACTTGAGGGTAGACAGTACAAATACAATACACTTTAATACAGTAGGAATCAGGGGGCCCTACTCGTTAGAGCTTACAATATAAGAGGGAGGGTCAGGAGATACAAGATTTAATAAATGTGGAGGATAAGCTGATGGAGAAAATACATGTACAGTTGTTAGGTGGGGGCCAGATAGGCTTCTCTGAAGAGATGAGTTTTCAGGAATCGTAGACAAAGTCGGACAGATTGGGTTAGAGCATTCCAGAGGATGGGAGAGGCTCGGAAGAAGTCCTGGAGGTGAGCATGGGAGGAGGTGACAAGGGAGCTAGAGAGCAGGAGGTCTTGGGAGGAGCTAGGCCAATGACTGGATTACCTGTTCTACAGTACGTCTGTGTCCAGATCATCCTAGGTCAATGACTGGATAACCTGTTCTACAGTGGGTCTATGTCCAGATCATTCTAGGCCAATGACTGGATAACTTGTTCTATAGTGGGTCTGTGTCCAGATCATCCTAGGCCAATGACTGGATAACCTATTCTACAGTGGGTCTATGTCCAGATCCTCCTAGGCCAATAACTGGATAGCCAATGACTGGATAACTTGTTCTATAGTGGGTCTGTGTCCAGATCATCCTAGGCCAATGACTGGATAACCTATTCTACAGTGGGTCTATGTCCAGATCCTCCTAGGCCAATAACTGGATAACCAGTTCTACAGTGGGTCTGTGTCTAGATCATCCTAGGCCAATGACTGGATAACCTGTTTTACAGTGGGTCTGTGTCCAGACATTCAAGGCTGAACGCATATGTGTGGCATGAGTGGCAGCAGATTAAACTAGTTGCTTATGTCATTTTGAAGCAATGTAAATGTCTGTGTACACAAGCTACAGAAAAAAATGTTAACCACTTGCCGACTGCCTATTTACTGCGGCAGGTTGGCTCTATTGCACAGTCACATACCTGTATATCATTTCATGCAATAGACACTGGGAAGCGCATGCCAACGGAAGTGAGATCGCTCGCTGATTGGACACAGGGGATGCCAATAAGGTGGTCTGGCGGACACAATGTCTGCCGGCCACCCGCGATCGCTTGCGGGAGAGGCAGAATGGCGATCTGCGGGGGTGTGGTCAGGACATGATCGAGTGAGGACGTGTGTCTGAGGAGCTCCCGGCCCGACCCGTCCTTAACCAGCTTTAAAACAGTAAACATCCACCCGTTATACACGGCATGTACTCTGCTGGAAAGTGGAGGGGAAAATATCGGAAGCGGGTGTCCCCTAAACCTCACAGGAGTAGCGATATCCAAAGTCTCCTTACCAACAAGCACGGGTCTCCGCGAATTCCAAGATGGCGGATGCCACGAGGCCGGATCCCCACAGCAAATCCCAGCAGCAAGCCTCCTCTACACAGGTACCGCTGCCTGCATCTACCCCAAATGTGGACTATACTATCCCAGCAATGTTTCGGTCGGAACTACAGGGACCCTCACTATCCTCCCAGGCCCTGATCACCCTGAGGCCGACGCTGAGCTGAGAGCGCTCATACAATCCCTCCCCACCAGGGCAGACATAGAAGCCAAAGTGAGCAGAGTGGAGGCGACCCACCGACAGGAAATAGAAGGGGTGCGGCAGGAGTTACAAGTGCTAACAGACCGTATGGACTCGGGGGAATCATCTGTGACTGCACTCGAGAGACGGGTGTCGGCGATTGAGGCATCACATACTGCACAGGCGAACATGATTCTAACGCAGCAGCTCTAATTCGAGGAGGTAGAAGACCGCAGCAGGCCTAACAACCTGCCCCTGAGGGGACTTCCAGAAGCCACAGGCACGGAGGACCTGGTGGCAACTACCCAGGCGATCTTTAGAGACCTGATGGGAGAACTTTACCCACAAAGCCTATCATTCGATCGGATCCATAGAGCCCTGGGACCCTGCTCGACAGACCCAGACAGACAGAGGGACGTTATCTGTCTAATCCACCAATACACCCACAAAGAGCTACTGTAACGTCAGAGTGGGAGAGGGGAGATATCGAATTTGACGGAGCAGCTCTACAGATTATGCCATTACAGAGGAGAGCCCTCCTGAAGCCGGTATTGGAGGCTGCTAGACTTGCTGGAATTACATACAGATGGGGCTATCCAATTTCGGTGACCTTCAAGAAAGCCCAGCAATCTTTTACCCTCCAGACCCCCTCGGATCTACCGGCCCTGTTTGCATTTATGGAAATGGACCCGATCGAAGTACCTGATTGGCTCCAGATGCTACAACGTTCCGCACCCGTGCTGGATCATCCATCTCCTCATCCTCATCCATCCCCCTCCCTCCCCAACCCCCTCTCCATCCTCTCTCATCCCTCCCCCCCCCTCTCCTCATCTCCCCCACATCCTTCTCCTCAACCCCATCATCTCATCTCATCTCCCCCCCCATCCCTTCCCATCCTCATTCCATCCTCATCCACCCCCCCATCCCCCCATCATCCCCCCCCATTCATCATCAAACACCCCTCATCCCATCTCATCCCCATCCATCCATCCCCCCCCCCCCTACAATCCCCCTCCCATCCTTCCCCATCCCGAGGAGAGCCCGCTCACCGAGGCCACAGAGGAATCAACGCAGATCGAAGTACCAACCCCATCCTCTCCCATCCCATCAATGATTCATCCCATCCCTCCATACTCTCATCCATCCCCCTCCCATCCATCCCACCTCCCCTTCCACCCCCACCCCCCACAAGTGGGCCCCTTCCCCCCCCCCCCGGGCTGCCTCACCCAAGAGACGGGGCGGCACCAGCCAAACAACCCCCTAACCCAAGCACTCTGTGACCCAGGATACCCAGAACATAAACTGTTTGCATTTATGGAAATGGACCCGATCGAAGTACCTGATTGGCTCCAGATGCTACAACGTTCCGCACCCGTGCTGGATCATCCAACCTGAGGAGAGCCCGCTCACCGAGGCCACAGAGGAATCAACGCAGATCCCACTACATCTCAGCGGATGCACCAAGAGAGGACTGATCGTTTTCGCCAGAGTGGTAAGCTGGGGGTTGTCACACATCATCCCCCCCCCCCCGACACCCTTTTTTTTTTCCTGCAACACTTGCTCCCCCTCAGCCTATGATTTCCTCCCTTGAATGCTACTTTCCTGAGCCATAATACATGGTACCCCCACAAGTGGGCCCCTTCCCCCCCCCCCCGGGCTGCCTCACCCAAGAGACGGGGCGGCACCAGCCAAACAACCCCCTAACCCAAGCACTCTGTGACCCAGGATACCCAGAACATAAACTGTCTCACATGGAGACCAGAGACATAGTTCAAGAACGGAGGTATGGACACCTACCCCTAGATCGGACATAACACTCTGTCAGATGCCGGGAGACAAGCCTACATAAGTGGAGGATGGGGGCGGAAAAGGAGGGGAGGGATGTCACCTACTCACACGGGTATGATGAGGGCTGAACTGAAGTGAACTCTATGGATCATCCTCATCCCCCCATTGTTCTTTGCTCTATGTTTCTCTCTCCCTTATTGTTATGTTGGTTCTATACCCCACCTCTCCGAGTACCCCCTCTAGAGAGGCATGAAAAGACCCCGACAGCGGAAGAGCGGACACCCTCACGACCAACGGGGAGACTCTCTGAACCGATAACATCCAATCGGCTTGCTGAGACGGTGGAAACACACAATTCCCAGGAACAGGTCTACAGTAAACCCCCGCTCTATCGCGGTTCAGTTTTTGCGGTCCCGGTATATCGCGCTATTTTAATTAGGACCCGTTTCTCTGATATCGCGGTAATATTTCGCCATTTCGCGGTTATGTAGTGGTGAATCAGAGCGAGGCAGTGGTGAAACGCATGCCTCGCTTGTGGACCGCACCGAGCGTGTTGACGTTAGAGGGGGCGGTAACTTTGCCAACCACAAGCAAGGATAGCTGCAAACATGCCACCCAAACGCCCATCATCTAAGGCTACGGCTTCTGGTGAGCCAAAAAAGAAGAGGAAGTTCCTTACAATTATGGAGAAGGTGAAACTTCTTGACATGATAAAGAAAGGACAGAGTTGTGCTGCTGTAGCCCGCCATTATGGTATGAATGAGTCAACGATTCGCTACATCAAAAAGGATGAGAAGAATATCAGGGCAACTGCTGCACTGTCCATCAACCAAGCTGCAAAAAGAGTTGTTTCTTCCCACAATAAAAACATTGTTAGGATGGAAACTGCGACACTTTTGCCAATCAAGGAGGCTCTGAAGGAGGCTCTGCCGCAGCTGAACAGTCAGACAGCGACAATCCTGATCAGCCTTCTAGTACATCAGAGGTTTTCCTGCCAGCAAGGGATGGTTTGACCGCTTCCAGAAACGCTATCAGTTTAAGAGCATTTCATTGCAAGGTAAAGCTGCATCTGCCGACAAACAAACTGCTGCAAGGTACACCAATGAGACCTTCAAGAGTATCATTGAGGAGGGTGGGTAACAACCAGTGCAAGTCTTTAATATGGATGAGACCGGCTTGTTCTGGAAGAGAATGCCCAAACGGACCTACATCATGAAGGAGGAAGCCTTATAAGGACAGAGTAACCTTGGTTATGTGTGGAAATGCTGCTGGGTTTATGATCAAGCCAGCCCTGATCTACAAGGCCAAGAACCCCAGAGCACTGAGAATAAAAACAAGAACCAGCTACCAGTCCATTGGATGCATAACAGTAAGGCTTGGATGACTAAAATCCTCACAACTGAGTGGTTCCATAATTGTTTCATCCCAGCCGTCAAGGTCTACCTTGCCCAACTTGGCATTGATTTTAAGGTGCTTCGGCTGATGGATAATGCAGGAGGCCACGCCATTGATCTATCATATGAAGGAGTGCAAGTTGAGTTCCTTCCACCCAACACCACGTCTTAAATTCAGCCCATGGACCAGGGTGTGATACAAGCATTCAAGGCGCTGTACACTCGCAACTCCTTGAATCATCTTGTCGAATCCATGATAAATTATGAAAATTTCAATTTGAAGGACTACTGGCGTAATTACACCATTGCAACCTGTCTGGAGAACATACAAAAGGCCCTCAAGGAGATGAAGAAGGAAACTGTTCATGCCTGTTGGAAGAAGCTTTGGCCAGAAATTATTCAGGAAGGGTTCTCTCCTGACGAGGTTCATCATTCAGCTGTAGACAAGGCAATTAGGCTGGCGAAGTTGCCAGGAGGTGAAGGTTTTAAGGATATGACCCAGGACGACGTCAATGTCCTAATTGAAACCCATTCAGCGCCACTAACCTATGAGGATCTGACAGAACTCACCAAGTCAGCGAGTAAGGAGGAAGTGGAGGAACAGGAGGAGGAAGAAGATGAAGGCTTGTCAATTGAGCGCCTTGGCAGGGTCATGCGTATGGCCAATGACCTGAAACAGATGTTAGCTGAGTGGGATCCTGACATGGTTCGTTCACTGCAGTTCCAAAACAGCATTGATGGAGCCATCCAGGTGTACAAGAACCTCCTCGCCCAAAAGAAGAAACATGCCCAGCAACTGCCTATAACTTCAATGTTCTTCACAAAACAGAAGGCCGCATCCACCCCAAGTACCTCCACGGCCACCTCTGATGTAGAAGTGGAGGTTCTGGAGCAGCAAGAAGACAACCCACCTACACCTGAAGAAGCTCCTGCTGAACCTGCTCTTTCAGAAGAACAGTAGCTGCTCTTATTTGCTTATTTGCTGCTTATACTGTAGTCATCTTCTTTTCTGCATACATACAATACTGTACTGTACTCTATTTTTAACTGTACTGTACTGTACTGTTAACACAATATTTTTGTGTGATCTCTCTCTCTATCTTTTATGTGTTTCTATTGCGTAAAAGTGTGTTTAAAAACCTTTAAATGCTATTAAAAAATTAACAAAACATGCCTAGGGTGTATTTAAATAGGGTCTTTCTATTTCGCGTTTTTTCACTTTTTGCGGGTGGGTTCGGAACATAACCCCCGCGATGGAGGGGGGTTTACTGTATATATATATATATATATATATATATATATATATATATATATATATATATATATATGAACAATATATTCTAAATTTAATTTTGCTCCTTGTTTGGTGTATCTATGTATAGGACCAGTTTTGCACGTTGACATGTTTGGATATGTATATATTTGACCCCCTGTGACATTGGGTACCGGGAACTTACACTACATATATGGGACTCTAAAATTTTTAAATCCCCTTTGATGGGGAGACAGTGACCATCGGCGGTGAAAAGAGCAATACCCCAAGGGGAGGAGGGGGGGAAATGACTCTCAGCTCTAACACCACTAAAAGCTGGCTGAACATTGCACCAAACAGAAATGCAGGGATCATAACTTTGCGGAATTACTGGCACAGGATACCAGACCCCTTGGGACTGAGATCCTTTACACCACTTCCATAGTTAACCCCCATACACGGCACAATGAGGAACAAAACACTGAACATACCCTCACAGGCCCATGGTTAATGAGGGCAGCAGAAATATTGGGGCACACAGAATAAAATAGGTTAAATTCAGATGTGATATCCCCTTTCTCTTAACTTACACTTTGTTCTAATTACTGTTATACATAGGTATAATTAGGGTAGACATCTAGATAACGTTACCAAGCTGGGGGGGCGAGGGCGGACCGGGAGGCTCTCCCGGTCATCTCTTACCTCGCCCCCAATAGGACAAAGCATAGCGCCTAGTGAGAACTGGGCAGTGCTTTATTGCACAGTGATTTAACTGCACTTAATTGACGGACAACCGTCTCTTTCTCTCTTGGGCGGTCTACATACTCTTTCCTAGCCTAACCCCATTTTTCCTCCCCTTTCTTTTCCTTCCCCCACCCCACTTCCCCTGCACTGACCCCTTAGATCTGGGAGACAATGGATTCCATCAATATTTATTCGCTCAACGTGAGGGGCCTCAACATACACGAAAAGCGCTGCATGCTATTAAACGATCTTAAAAGAGCCCACATAGACGTAGCATTTCTCCAGGAGATGCACTTCAGGTCTGAGAAACCTACCTATCTCAAAAACCGATACTTCCCACACTCGTACCATGCTACCAACGCAACCACCAAATCCAAAGGTGTATCTATACTGATATCAGGAGCAGTGCCATGGACATGTAGTGACACTCTGGTGGACCCGGAGGGACGCTACGTGTTCGTTAAGGGATCACTCAGAGGCACGAAAATGACATTAGCCACGGTATACGCCCCTACCGATCGACAAGACACCTTCCTCCACCGTGTCTTAAATCTACTTTCAGACTTTAAAGAAAGACAGCTAGTACTAGGGGGGGATATTAATGTACCCCTACTGACACATCTTCAAGCACCTCCTCTATCCGCACGGACACGCATAAATGCATAATACGAGATTTACATGATTCCCAACTGATAGATGTCTGGAGACTACACCACGCTGGAGAACGAGACTATACTTTATTTTCGGCTCCACACAAGGCATACTCCAGAATCGACTACTTCTTTATCCCCTATAGTCAGCTAGAAGCGGTCAGCAACGTAGAGATAGGCAATATCACATGGTCAGACCATGCTCCAATCACCATGCGCTATTGCTTGTCATCCGCTATGATTACCAGATCTAGATTTTGGAGACTAAACGAAAGCCTTCTGCAAACACCAGAGGTCATGACAGACATCAAGACCGAAATTCAACACTACTTCCAAACAAACGACACTGACGACTGTGACCCGGGCATCTTATGGAAACCACACAAGACTGTAATAAGGGGAGTGTTTATTAAAAATGGCGCGTGTATCAAAAGGGAAAGAGAACGATTGCTACTCAAACTTCTTCAAAAAATACAAGACAGGGAATCAAAACACAAAACTACACCGACCACCGCCCTAGAAACAGAACTGACGTCCCTTAGAAAACAGACAGTCGACCTACTACAGTATAGAGCCAAAGCAGCATTACAAATTTGCCGGAAACTTTCCTAAATAAATGTGGGAAAACTTTTAGCCAAAGCAGCTAGACACCACAGACTTAACACATATATTCCGCAAATTATAAGCCCATCAGGGCAAAAGAAGACCACACCAACCCAGATAGCAAAAGAATTAAGGGAATACTATACAGCCCTTTATAACCTCCCAACTAGACCACCAAATGAAACAACGATACAAGAATATCTGACAGCATCCCAGATTCCCAACTACCGTTAGAAGTCAGTGCAGAACTAGAAGATCCCATCACATTAGAGGAATTACAACAAGCAATGGGAGGGATGAAACCAGGTAAAGCCCCGGGACCAGATGGCCTTACCCTGCAGTATTACCAAACTTTCTTGCCATTCCTAGGCCCTCACATGGTGGGGATGTTTAACAGTTTAAGTAGAGGCGCCACACTCCCTAGAGACACCCTGAGGGCACATATATCTCTCATACCAAAGGAAGGCAAAGACACGGCGGCATGTGGCAGCTATAGCCCAATTTCCATCCTAAATGTGGATCTTAAACTATTCACAAAAATATTGGCCAATAGACTAACCCAGTTCATGCCAGACCTTATACACTTAGATCAAGTGGGGTTTGTCCCTGCCCGAGAGGCAAGGGACAACACCACGAAAGTACTCAACCTCATTCACGCAACCACCAAAAATAAAACCCAGTGCATCTTTCTCAGCTCAGAGGCCGAGAAGGCGTTTTACCGCGTCAACTGGGGCTTTATGACAGCAGTCCTCAAACAGGTCGGTTTGGGACACAAAATGCTACAGTAGATCGCTAGCATATACTCTATACCCACAGCCCAAGTCAAAGCCAATGGAATTCTATCAGACTCCTTTGCAATAACAATGGCACTAGGAAGGGGTCCCCACCATCACCCCTCCTCTTTGACCTGACCCTAGAACCCTTTTTATGCACTCTGCGTTTAAATCCTGACATATCGGGAGTGACAGTAGAAGGAACACAATACAAAATCTCTGCCTACGCAGATGACCTCATGTTTTCTCTAACCAATCCGATGGTGTCACTACCCAACCTCCTTAAAGAATTTGATAGATATGGAAATCTCGCCAACCTAAAAATCTATTTTGATAAATCGGCTGCAATGGGGATCAATGTGCCACCTGGTATATTGAGTTCTCTCAAATCACAATTTAAATTCAAATGGTCAGACACCCCCTCAAGTACCTGGGAACCTTAATGCCGAACATCTAAAACGCACATTTGAACTCAATTTTCCACCCCTATTGACTATGACCAGATCACTGCTCAAAGAATGGAACAAAAGACTACATTCCTGGTTCGGCAGGTGTAATCTGCTTAAAATTTCCATACTCCCAAGATTTCTTTACCTGTTTCAAGCCTTACCGATCAAAATCCCACAACAATACTTTAAGCAAATACATTCCCTCTTTATTCGTTTTATCTGGGCAAAATCAAAACCTAGGCTACGTAGACGCTATCCGACCCTACCCAAGCACCACGGAGGATTAGCCTTCCCAGACCTAAAGAACTATTACTTGGCCGTCCACTTGGGCAGAATAATAGACTGAAACCGTCATAGCACAAATAAACTTTGGACACAGTTGGAGCAGGCGCAATCCGAGGCCAAGCTGAAAGGAGCAGTCTGGTGTTACGACCAGCTATCACCCACATTGAGGTCACATCCGATCATCGGCACCACTCTCCAGGTAGGGGTGTCCTTAATATCAGCAAACTCCCTCTCCAAATAACTCTCCCCTATATCCTATTCTAGGAAATCCTGCTTTTCCCCCGGGCCTGAAACAAGCAAGATATGAAACATTTACTTCATCTGATAGAGATATAGCCTTACACTTTCTGGTATATAACGCCTGGCCCTCCATACAAGCCCTCACTGCCGACAATGGTCAATTCCAATTGTCATTCTGGGACGCATTACAACTGCACCATTTTCTACACTCAATCACTCAATCCCCAACCCAGCACAATTTAACAGAGACCTGACTATTTTTGAAGAATATTGCTATCCAAAACTTACGTCCTGCTCAACTCCCCCCCAGAACAACCCGACCTGACGTTCATACAAAAATGGGAAACTGGGAAACTGACCTACAGCGTCAGTTTACTGAGGCCCAAAAACAAACAATCATCAGATTCTCCCTGAAATCATCCATTTGCACAAAGACACAAGAACTTAACTACAACATCCTGACTAGATGCCACTATACCCCTACCAGACTACACAAATTCTTCCCAGCTACTTCAGACAGATGCTGGAGATGCCAAACAGATAAAGGGAAACTCCTCCATATCTTCTGGTCTTGCCCTCTGCTCCAACATTTCTGGACAACAGTCTGAATGATTACTCAAAAATTCACGGATTACCCAATAAGTGATGATCCAGCCTTCATTCTGCTACACGCCACTACAATCCTGACACGGAAATATATAAAGTCGATAATACGACATCTAATGAATGCAGCTAAATCCTGCATCCCACTATTGTGGAAACAAAGCTCACCTCCGACGATAGGGTTGTGGCTACGCAGAGTGGAAGAGATCAGGAGATTGGAGGATCTAGTCTCTACAGCGCAAAATAAACATGAACAACACTCTCAGGCATGGACATCCTGGATTATGTTCATATACTCAGATGAAGGAATAGCTATGTTGTCCACTTGAATGATAGAACACTACGGAAGGCTTTACACACAGTAAACCGGGATCCATCACTCCCATACCCTCCCCCTTCCCTCTTTCCTTCCCCCTATCCCTCCCCCTTCCCTTATATCTCTCTTACATCTCTTTCCTCCACCTAATTTATTTTACCACTCTCTGTGGAATCTTTATGTTCCCAACTACTGGGTCTCTGAGATATTTCTCAGATGCATCCGGACAAAGGGTGCACAGAGTCCACTCAGACATACAATTTAAAAAATACGTAGAAATGGTGCCAAAAGCAATTAATTTCCATCCACTTCAGTTTAGTTTCATCAGCAGACTTTAACCACGAACTTTGAATGCTTAACCCCAATTATCAATGTAATTATTACCAATATGCCATGTACGAATTTACACATATTAAGCCTGATGATGGACATTGTACCATGTTTTATATGTCAATAATTTGTTATCTTTCTTTCTTTTTTGTTCCTGAAAAAATAACAATAAAATTTATATTTGATAAAAGGAACGGTGATCTGCCTATGTAAACAAGGCAGATCGCCATTCTGACCGGGAAGAATCGAGAGCTCTTGTGTTCCTACTAAGCAGGAACACAGATCTCTTTCTTCACTCAAACAGAGCAGCCCCCACCAGTTAGAAAGCACTCCCTAGGGACACACTTAACCCTTTGATTGCCCCTGGTGTTAACCCCTTCCTTGCCACTGTCATTAGTACAGTAACAGTTCATATTTTTAGCACTGATCACTGTAATAATGACACTGGTCCTCAAAAAAGTGTCAAAAGTGTCAGTTAGGTGTCTGATTTGCCAGCCGCAAATGTTGAAATCCTGCTAAAAATCTCTGATCGCCGCCATTACTAGTAAAATAAATAAATAAATAATAATAATGCCATAAAAACAAAAATTCCTAAAATATGTAGCGGAATACATATTGGCCTAAACTGATGAAGAAATTCGATTTTTTTAAAACATTTTTTATTAGATGTGTTTTATAGCAGAAGGTAAAAAATATATATATTTTTTCAAAATTGTCTGTATTTTTGTGTTTATAGCACAAAAAATAAAACTTGCCGAGGTGATCAAATACCACCAAAAGAAAGCTCTATTTCTGGGAAAAAGGAGACATCAATTTTTTTTTTGAGAACAGCATCGCACGACCATGCAATTGTCAGTTAAAGTAACACAGTGACGTATCGCAAAAAATGACCTGGTCATGAAGGGGGTAAAACCTTTCTGGGCTGAAGTGGTTGAATATCGCCTTTACTGTAAGATCACAAAATTCAGTGATTCATATTCATCATGAAGGGAACTCCTTCATTTGAAACAGACTGTGAACTTTACCACAAAAAGTTTATCCTGGGTGCCACTGCAATGAAAAACAGGTCTTTCCTCACACTGACATACCCTTTGTTTGCCCATACACAGTGACAGTTACCTCTTCCTGTCACTATTTTGAAGGGATCACATGAACCCTCCTCCTACGCTTTGCCTTTTTTTTCTTGTGGCTTCTTAATGTGATATGACGATAAACCAAACACATTTTGATAGTAAAAAAGATGTTTGATGGTTTTGATTAAAATCAGACTTGTAAACTTTTCCACTTAATTTTTTTGTGTTGTTTCTGCATTTTAAATAACTTTTCTATTTTTTACTAAAGCAACTAAAATGAGTTGTTATTATGCACGCTGTTTCAAACCTTTTAAAACATTGAAAGGATATCATGAGTGGAATTCTTCTTCATTGGTCAAGTGTGGGGCCTTAAGATGTTCTACTGCAACCTTACAGGTCTCTGGGATCCCCTTTAGCACACCCTCCTGATACAGCCATAACTGTAGGGCCTAATTTCTATCACTGGATTCAGAGGCCTGTTGCCACCCAAAACAGTCCCTCATTCTTAGGATCATCTCTTATGCTCAGAATATTTTATTCTTCTCTACGATTAAACCCTATTGGGTGAAAGGCATTAGAGGGAGCGGTCCTTTAACCACCTAACCCCCGGACCATTTGGCTGCCTAAAGACCAGAGGACTTTTTACAATTTGGCACTGCGCTGCTTTAACTGGTAATTGCACGGTCATGCAATGCTGTACCCAAACGAAATTTGCGTCCTTTTGTTCACACAAATAGAGCTTTCTTTTGATGGTATTTGATTGCCTCTGCGTTTTTAATTTTTTGCAATATAAATGGAAAAAGACGGAAAATTTTGAAAAAAAAATGTATTTTCTACTAACTCAATTTTAGTCATACATTTAGGCTAAAATGCATTTAGCCACATATCTTTGGTAAAAAAAATGTCAATAAGTGTATATTTATTGGTTTGCGCAAACGTTATAGCGTCTACAAACTAGGGAACATTTTCTGGAATTTACATAGCTTTTAGTTTATGGCTGCCTATCTCATTTCTTTAGGTGCTAAAATGCATAATTGAATAATGACAAATAATGACAAAAAAAATTGATATCTTTTTACAAAAAGTTACATAGTTACATAGTTAGTTAGGTTGAAAAAAGACACAAGTTCATCCAGTTCAACCACAAATATAAAAAAAAAAAAAAATATATATATATATATATATATATATATATATATATATATATATATATATATATATATATATATATATATATATATCATACAATCCCATATACCCCCATTCTATACCCATAGTTGATCCAGAGGAAGGCCAAAAAACTCCAGCAGAGCATTCTCCAATTTGCTAAAGCAGGGGAAAAAATTCCTTCCTGATCCCCCGAGAGGCAATCGGATTTTCCCCGGATCAACTTTACCTATAAATGTCAGTACCCAGTTATATTATGTACATTTAGGAAAGTATCCAGGCCTTTCTTAAAGCAATCTACTGAGCTGGCCAGAACCACCTCTGCAGGGAGTCTATTCCACATTTTCACAGCTCTTACTGTGAAGAAACCTTTCCGTATTTGGAGATGAAATCTCTTTTCCTCTAGACGTAAAGAGTGCCCCCTTGTCCTCTGTGTTGACTGTAAAGTGAATAACTCAACACCAAGTTCACTATATGGACCCCTTATATATTTATACATGTTGATCATATCCCCCCTTAGTCTCCTCTTATCAAGGGTGGTTGTAGGCTTAGCAGAGAGCACACATATGAAAGGGAGGGGCATTTTTTGTTCTAAACCCCCTTTCCTTTCTCCCTTATCAAGGGTGAATAGATTCAGTTCCTCTAATCTTTCCTCATAGCTGAGCTCCTTCATGCCTCTCATCAGTTTGGTTGCCCTTCTCTGCACTTTCTCCAGTTCCCCAATATCCTTTTTGATAACTGGTGCCCAAAACTGAACTGCATATTCCAGATGAGGTCTTACTAATGATTTGAACAGGGGCAAAATGATATCTTTCTCTCTGGAGTCCATACCTCTCTTAATACAAGAAAGGACTTTGCTCGCTTTGGAAACCGCAGCTTGGCATTGCATGCTATTATTAAGTTTATGATCTACCAAAACCCCCAGATCCTTCTCCACTACGGATTCCCCCAGTTGTACTCCCCCTAGCATGTATGATGCATGCATATTCTTAGCCCCCAAGTGCATAACTTTACAAGTGCATTAAGCATTAAGGTCGGCTTGTAAATTGGAGACCTCCTGTAAGGACGTTATTCCACTGCATAGCTTGGTGTCATCTGCAAAGACAGAAATGTTACTTTTGATCCCAGACCCAATATCATTTATAAAGATATTAAAAAGTAAGGGTCCCAGCACTGAACCTTGGGGTACACAACTGATAACCTTAGACCATTCAGAGTAAGAATCATTAACCACTACTCTCTGAATTCTGTCTTTTAGCCAGTTTTCTATCCATTTACAAACCGATATTTCCAAACCTGTAGACCTTACCTTACACATGAGCCGTGTGTGGGGAACTGTATCGAAGTTATCACTAAACGATATATTGCTCGCACACGCCATGATTATATGTGGAATACATTTTGCTGCTTCTCCTGAGTACGGGGAAACCATTCCATTCCATGGACTCGACATGGACCTCTCAGCAAATAGCTTGGGGTGTCTACTTTCCAAAATGGGGTCATTTGGGGGGGGGGGGGGTTCCTGGAATTTTATGCACAACATTTAGAAGCTTATGTCACATATCACCCACTCTTCTAACCACTTGAAGACAAAGCCCTTCTGACACTTTTTGTTTACATGAAAAATATTTTTTTTGCAAGAAAATTACTTTGAACCCCCAAACATTATATATATTTTTTAAAGCAAAGGCCCTACAGATTAAAATGGTGTGTGTTTCATTTTTTTTTTCACACAGTATTTGCGCAGCGATTTTTCAAAGCATTTTTTTTTTATTTTAATGCACTAAAACACACTATATTGCCCAAATGTTTGATGAAATAAAAAAGATGATCTTAGGCTGAGTACATGGATACCAAACATGACATGCTTTAAAATTGCGCTGAAACGTGCAGCAGCGACAAACTACATACATTTTTAAAAGCCTTTAAAAGCCTTTACAGGTTACCACTTTAGATTTACAGAGGAGGACTACAGCTAAACTATACTGCCCTTGATCTGACCTTCGCAGTGATACCTCACATGCATGGTGCAATTGCTGTTTACATATGACGCCAGATCGATGCTTGCGTTCACCTTTGCACGAGAGCAGGGGGGGACAGGGGTGCTTTTTTTTTTTGTTTTCTTTTTTATTATTTATTTTGCTTTTTTATTTTATTTTTAAACTGTTCCTTAAATTTGTTTTATCATTTGTATTGTTATATATATATATGTTATATATCATTTTTATGTAAATATCCCTTATGACAGCAATAGGTAGCGACAGGTACTCTTTTTTGAAAAAATTTGGGGTCTATTAGACACTTTATCTCTCCTCTGCCCTCAAAGCATCTGAACACACCAAGATCGGTGTGATAAAATGCTTTTCAAATTTCCCAATGGCGCTGTTTACATCCGGCGAAATCTAAGGCATGAAATGTTCGTAGTTTCCAGCCATAGAGATGATTGGAGCCGTTCTGGTCTCTGATCGGCTCTATGGTCAGCTAGCGGAACCAATGGCTGGATTCTCAGGTTCCCTGTTGGACAGAAGAGCCAGACAGGAGAGGCAGGAGAGCCAGAGAAAACCATGGAAGACGGTGAGAGGGGGGACATTCCCTCCCACTGCTTGTAAAAGCAGTCTACAGGCTAATTAGCTGCTAGGATTGCTTTTACATGAAAGCCGACCGTTGGCTGAAAAGAATGATACTAAGATGATACCTAAACCCACAGGCATCATTCTGGTATAACCATTTAAATTCCAGCAACATACCAGTACGTTGCTGGTCCTTGTTGGGCATATATTGTAATCTTTTTTTTCATGCAGCCTATGGGATGAACGAAAAAAAGAGATTGATTGGTATGCCCACCATTAGAATACCTCGCTTCATCCACCCACTTATAATGATGGGCATACATGCACAATTTTGTTTTTAACTGTGGTGGTGAAATCACTTCCTACAGCGCTGGAGTCATGGCTTTATGTATCATGGGAGCAAATGCTGTTGCTGTCAAGATAAATAAATCCACGCTGCAACTGAATGGTGTACCTGCTATGCAAATGATGGTTAACAATAAAACAAAGTAACATTACAGTAAAACAGTAAGACATACCATACCTGCAAAGCAAATACAAAAACAAAACATAGTAAAGAATAATACATTTTTTAACGCAATCTGTGCCTAAAATATATAAATGCCGAAGCGTGGGGGCATCCGCCCCAAAACTTAGGAGGAAATCGCTCCTCCACCCCTGCTGCCTCCATGCTTCGGCATATATGCTCTTTTTTTAACTGCGGTGGTGAGATCACCTCCTACAGCGCTGGAGTCACGGCTTTATGTATCGTGGGAGCAAACACTGTTGCTGTCAAGATAAATAAATCCGCGCTGCAACTGAATGGCGTACCTGCTAAGCAAATGATGGTTAACAATAAAACAAAGTAACATTACAGTAAAACAGTAAGACATACCATACCTGAAAAGCAAATACAAAAAAACATAGTAAAAAATAAAAACATTTTTAACGCAATCTGTGCCTAAAATATATATATGCTGAAGCATGGGGGCATCTGCCCCAAAAGTTAGGAGCAAATCGCTCCTCCACCCCTGCTGCCCCCATGCTTCAGCATATATGCTCTTTTTTTTAACTGTGGTGGTGTAATCATCTCCTACAGCGATGGAGTCACGGCTTTATGTATCGTGGGAGCAAACGCTGTTGCTGTCAAGATAAATAAATCCGTGCTGCAGCTGAATGGCGTATCTGAAAACAAAAAAATGGTTAACAATAAAACATAGTAAACAGTAAAGTATAAAAAAAATTACATACCTAAAAAGCAAACATGATAAAACATAATAACAATAAAACATTGCAGAATAGAATACAGTAAAAAAGAACAGAACAATAGAGAGAAAATAGAGAGAGAGAGAGAGAGAGAGAGAGAGAGAGAGAGAGAGAACAATAAAACAACAACTATTTTTTTTTTTTTTTATATTTTTTTTGTTTTTGTTTTTTTTACTTTTTTTTTTGCTGAGGAGAGGGCTAGTGCAAGCAGAGGGATGGAGAGAGTTAGATATGTGCTGGGGGGACTCTATGGGAGAAGAGAGGGTTAGTGTTGGGGGAGGGAGTCAGATATGTGCTTGGTGGTGCTTCGGGAGGGGAGAGGGCTAGTGCTTGCAGGGGAGGCTGGATGTGTGCTATGTGGTTCTCTGGGAGGGGAGATAGCTAGAGCGAGCAGGACAGGCTTGGATATGTGCTGGGGGATGCTTTGGGAGGGGAGAGGGCTAGTGCTTGCAGGGGGGTTGGATGTGTGCTGGGGGGATGCTTTGGGAGAGGAAAGGGCTAGTGTTGGAGGGGGGTTAGATATGTGCTATGTGGTGCTTTGGGAGGGGAGAGAGAAAGAGCTCATCTACAGAGCTCATCTACAGAGCATAGAAAACTTTGTACAGACCACGTTCTGTGCGTCCCTGTTCCCCCTCCTGCTCCTTTGTGTGTGTGTGTAAACAGAGCGGAGAAGGAGCAGGGGGATGAGGGGGGGGGGCTTTGATCTACTGACACTCTGGCATTCTGAAACAGGCTGCCGTTGGGAGGGGGAGAAACATCAGCTGGGGATCAGACTCATCACTCCCGATGCAGTCCGGTGTGAATGATGTGTACGGGTCTGAGGTAGATTGAAACCTGAACACATTATTCAAAAACCTGCCCGAGAGAAAACTGGACAGGTGGCAGCCCTGTAACATCTGCTTCTACAGCTCTTTTATGCAAGGCATAGGTCAATATAGTGGTCACCAGTCAATTTTGATTCAGGGTTTTATATGTTTGCATGTTTTGTTAGCAGATTTGCCTGTATTTTAAAGTTATATGTTAAGAAACACCAAACAATAGTAACATATACAAAGAAGAAAAAAAAAACAAAATCCAGCAGTGTTCTGTATGTTAGTGGCAAATATAGTCGTCCTTGACTTTAATGCAATTTTAATTTGAAAAATAATATTATATTTGGAAATTAGGGTTGAATCTAAGCTCAACCTGAATTTGAATCTCACGACTACTTATGTGTATCTTTCTCAAGCACAAGTTATTTTTCTTTTTGTCGCATTCAACCCACTGGTCTGAACAAAAAAGATATTGAGGAGCTTGCGAGAGCTCACTGTACTAACTATACGATGTTAGTACATCAATCTCCCCGCTGAGCTATTGTGTTCTGACAGGGGGACTGCCATTGGTTGCGAGTACTGATTAGATGCTGTTAGGCTGCTGGTTTTCCAGCATGCCCGTTCCATAATGTCTGGCTTCTTTTGAACAGGCTGTACACACCAGCTGAATGTCAGACAGTTTTTGAACCGATATTTGGCCCGTGAGTAACATCCTTCATGAGAGTTATAATCCCATTAAAATCTTATATATTGCTGCTGAAGAAAGCTGAACGAAGTACTGAAGTTCTGTGGTAGTTTCAGGACTGGCCATTATTTTTCAGTCTTCACTTTGATTAGGTGACCTGTGTGCAGTAAACCTAGAGACCCTACCTGCTCTGTCTTTCTATCCCACTAACTGACTTGATTAACATGATCATGTCCATGTCCCTGATAGGGTATGAGTTCCAACTTTTTATGATTTGACATTTGATTTGGTATCATGATTGTCAATGTCTATTTGTCTTTCCCCCTCCACCTTTTTTATATTTCTTTATATTTTGTCTATTTTATTGTTTTGTTTTTTTCTTACATTGGATGTATATGTACGTTTTTTCAAAGAAGATAATAGCGATTATGCGGTGTTTGCCACAAAATTAAAAATGTGCTGGTAAATATACTTTAAAAAGCTCTTCAGTCCAATTCACAAACAGACCAGAGAGTAAAAAAACATGCAATATTTACCACCAGGGTTTTGCTGGTGGTATTACATGCGGTATTTGTCAAAAAACAGTGTGGGGGACCCCCACGCTGTTTTTTGACACATAGCTGGTTGCTAAGAAGCGTGCCGGGAAGGGGGCCGCCGCATCCTTAATGACCAGCGAGTTCCCCCTAGGTTTTTTTTGTAAAAAAAACATGCCGACAATTAAAAATGATGAAAAAAAAAAATCTGAGCTATGCAGCCTGGCAGGTCAGGGAAGGGGGGACGAGTGAGCACCCCCCCTCCTGAACCATACTAGGCCGCATGCCCTCAACATGTGGGGGTGGGTGCTTTCACGTCACGGATCAGTGCATGTTGGGTCAGTGATGTCACAAGGGCGACGTGCCACCAGATGATGTTGCCAGGTGGCTCGCCCTTACCTATATACCTAAGAACTGTCAAACAGCGGAGGAAGCATTTGGCGGTCAGCCGTCCTCGTGAGCGGATATTTTTTATTTATTTTTTGAGTGCGGTGGGCAGCATGATTGCCATTGGATTTACAGAGGGAGACACTGTTTTTTTTTTATTTATTTTTTTTAAATAAAGGAATAGTCAAAAATGGTGTCTGTATTTTTATTAATTTTTGACACTTTTTTGGTGAATGGGTAGGGGTACATACATACTCGATCACATGGCGGGCGGGATCTGGGGCCTCCCTTGTTAAAGGGGGGCTTCCAGATTCCGATAAGACCCCTGCCCGCAGACCACCACAACCACTGGCCAGGGTTGTGGGGATGAGGCCCTTGTCCCCATCAATGTGGGAACAAGGTGCTTTGGGATGGGCAGGGTAACCCACCCACCCCCCATGTTGAGGACATGTGGTTTGGTATGGTTCGGGGGGGGGGGGGGGGGGGGGGGCGCTCGCTCGTCCAAAAACATGTAGCAGAATACCTATTGCCATAAACTGATGAAGAAATTCGATTTTTAAAATTTTTTTATTGGGTATGTTTTATAGTAGAAAGTAAAAAATATTGGCTTTTTTTTTCAAAATTGCAGTCTTTTTTTCTTTATAGCGCAAAAATTTAAAACCGCAGAATTGACCAAATACCACCAAAATTAAGCTGGGAAAAAAAGGACATCAATTTTACTGGGTACAGCATAGCAGGACCACGCAATTATCAGTTAAAGTAATGCAGTGCCGTATCACAAAAAATGGCCTGGTCATGAAAGGGGGTAAGCCTTCCAGAGCTGAAGTGGTTAATCAATTATTAATGCAATTTTAACATGCGTGATTGCTGACCGATTCAAAGACACCTATTGACACCTACTCCTATTGAGTATTTCTGCTTTTGATGTACACGTTATTTGTACAATGTCACAAAATGTTTTGTAAGGGAAGAGAGAAAAATCACACTTTCCTGCCCAATGCAGTATAAATAAAGGGTGTAATTCATATTATACTGTGGTACGCTTCACACGCAGTTTCAATAACAACAGACACCAATGTACAGAAAATATCTGCTTATTTATGATTAATTACCCAAGTACACTTATTGAAGAAGATGATTACTACAAATCCACCATAAACAGATGAACAAAATGTTGCAATTCAGGAAAAATAGTCATGCTGGGATTGTAATAGATTAGTATGCCTGACTTCTGCAATAAAAAAGTTTGAAAATCAAATAATTATACTTGCATCCTGCCTCGTTTGAACATTAAAAAGGGATAACAATACAAACAATGATCATTTAATTCCAGGGATTATATGTGAAAGAAGAAATGCTTGTTGGAGTTTAGCAGTGGATCAGGATGAACACTGTACACAGTGAGATGTGCCAACATTACTACATATCATTTTAGAGATATTTGGCTTATTTGTTTCCATTTTAACATCATGCTTGGTGAGTGAGCAGAGTCATTTACGTCAGACCCTTCAACACAGTTGAGTTATCCAATGTACACATTAAAGTTACTAAGACCTTAGCTTTGAAAGAGAGCAAATTATAAGCAGGAAGTAAGAGCAGCTAGTGATATTAATATACTGTATAATAATTAACTAGCCTGAGAAACGTTATCGTTAAATCAAATACATACATATGTAGTATACGTATATACAGACTAGTGCTTATATTTGATTTAATGATAACGTAGTTATTACAACAATGGACAGTTCATCATCAATCAGTGAAAAGGCTCGCTCACAAGCCAGTGCATAATGTATTATTTTATGCAATATACCATATACTGTATGGGTTTATGGGTTTTCTTACTTGCCAGGATGCAGATAGTCATTTTTGTAGCATTTAAATGTAATTATATACAGGCTGATGTGTCATTGTGTCAATAACTCAACAAAAATTCAAGTCAAGATTTACATATAACTTCAGCTATCTATAACTCTTGATTTACTGATTCTTTTGGCATTCACTTTTTTTCTGAAGTTAGTTTAGGATTGTGGTAATCCACTGTCAGTTTATTATTTTGCCATAGACTATTCCATACATGCATGTCTTAAGCTCCAATCATATCCTTTCTGGTATAAGTGGGACAATACAGTGGTTAGCACGTCCACCTAGCAGCCCTTGGGTCATTGTTTTAAATCCCAACCACAGTACTACCTGTCTGGAATTTGCATGTGCCTGCTTGGGTTTCCCCCAGGTACTCCGGTTTCCTTCCACACTCAAAAGACATGCTGGCAGGTTAATTGGCTCTTGTCTGAATTGAGCCTTGTATGTGTATGTATGAATATAAGTTAGGGACCTTAGATTGTAAGCTCCTTGAGGGCAGGGACTGATGTGAATGTACAATATACATGTAAAGTGCTGCATAAAATTATGGTTCTACTGTATATAAGTACCTGTAATAATAAGCAAATTCATAAGTCTACTAAGAATTAAGTAAAGACAGGGACAACAGAAAATGTCTCTGCTAGAGATTTTAATTTTTATAATGAAGTACTATGGCAAAATAATTTATAATGGGGTACTATGTCTGCTCTAACTTACTGATTCATTGTTGGTGGGGTGGCTTTAACTTTACCACCAAGAATTGGAATTGCAAAGCCAGGGCTCGAGTCCTGCGGGAACGCGTGGGAACGGCGTCCCTGCACTTTTTTCACAGCAGGAACGCCGTTCCCTTTGCAGGACTACAGCCAATCCTCCTTATCCTTTACTAACGGCGATGCCCAGCATGGGAACGGAGTTCCTTTACTTTTTTCCCCAACAGAACTCCGTTCCCGTTAGCAGCCGCCAGCCGAGTCCTGCACCGAGTCCTGCATATGAGTGAGTGGTTGCTAGGCTAGGGCCGCTCCGCGTCTAGCAACCAAGTCACATGACGTCTGCTCTGCTGACACGTGGGCACAGGAGTCAGTGCAGTGCACCTACAGGCTACGGCTGACTGGCGCCTCCGAGAGAGAGCAGCCAGTCACATGATACCAGGCAGACATAGCCACCCCTGGTAAGGATCCAGCTTGCTGTGCCGCCACCACTGCCCAGTCAGTCCCGGGGCCGCCGCCGACTACTCCCGCAGGCGCAGTCATGCAGCACATTGCCTGCCAGACTTCTCCAGTTCTCCTCCTCTCCTGAACTGAGCCCTCGAGTCCTCCCGCCCACGAGGTCCGCCGCCCGCCATTGACAACAAACTTGCAGGTTAGTGTTTCTTATTCTTACACTCACACTGTCTGTCTGTCTGTCTGTCATGATCGTCACACACTTAGTTACACTGTTACAGTGAGGCTCAGGCAAGCATGCTCCCCAGAGTCCCCCTCCGTTCTGCTGCTGTGTGTCCCCCACTCTCCCTCTATTCTGCTGTGTCCCCCACTGACCCACCCCCCCTCTGTTCTGCTGTGTCCCCCACTGACCCACCCCCCCTCTGTTCTGCTGTGTCCCCCACTTCCCCTCCGTTCTGCTGTGTCCCCCACTCCCCTTCCGTTCTGCTGCTGTCCCCCACTCCCCCTCCGTTCTGGTGCTGGCCCCCACTCCCCCTCCGTTCTGCTGCTGTCCCCCACTCCCCCTCCGTTCTGCTGCTGTCCCCCACTCCCCCTCCGTTCTGGTGCTGGCCCCCACTCCCCCTCCGTTCTGCTGCTGTCCCCCACTCCCCTTCCGCTCTGCTGCTGTCCCCCACTCCCCCTCCGTTCTGGTGCTGGCCCCCACTTCCCCTCCGTTCTGGTGCTGGCCCCCACTTCCCCTCCGTTCTGGTGCTGGCCCCCACTTCCCCTCCGTTCTGGTGCTGTGCCCCCACTCCCCCTCCGTTCTGGTGCTGGCCCCCACTCCCCCTCCGTTCTGGTGCTGGCCCCCACTCCCCCTCCGTTCTGGTGCTGGCCCCCACTCCCCCTCCGTTCTGGTGCTGTGCCCCCACTCCCCCTCCGTTCTGCTGCTGGCCCCCACTCCCCTCCGTTCTGCTGCTGGCCCCCACTCCCCCTCCGTTCTGCTGCTGGCCCCCACTCCCCCTCCGTTCTGCTGCTGGCCCCCACTCCCCCTCCGTTCTGCTGCTGGCCCCCACTCCCCCTCCGTTCTGCTGCTGGCCCCCACTCCCCCTCCGTTCTGCTGCTGGCCCCCACTCCCCTTCCGTTCTGCTGCTGGCCCCCACTCCCCCTCCGTTCTGCTGCTGGCCCCCACTCCCCCTCCGTTCTGCTGCTGGCCCCCACTCCCCCTCCGTTCTGCTGCTGTCCCCCACTCCCCCTCCGTTCTGCTGCTGTCCCCCACTCCCCCTCCGTTCTGCTGCTGGCCCCCACTTCCCCTCCGTTCTGCTGCTGTCCCCCACTCCCCCTCCGTTCTGCTGCTGTCCCCCACTCCCCCTCCGTTCTGCTGCTGTCCCCCACTCCCCCTCCGTTCTGCTGCTGTCCCCCACTCCCCCTCCGTTCTGCTGCTGTCCCCCACTCCCCCTCCGTTCTGCTGCTGTCCCCCTCCGTGGAAATACCTGCTCTCTGATGAGGGCATTGTTATGGGGACACTCTGATGGGGGGGCTGTCTGAGGGGGACACCTGCTCTCTGGTGGGGTCAATGACAAGGCTGCATTTGATGGGCACTGATCAGGCTGCATTGATGGGCACAGATGAGGGAGTGGCCTGGGGCCCACTTTGCACAAACAATACAGGCAGCCTGAGAAGAGGAGCTCCGGGCCGGTGTTCTGTCAAAAACTCAAAAAAAGGCGCAGCGCTTGCGCATGTGAATTTTGTGAATTTTGGAGGTGTCTTCGTAGTTTACGAAGACACCTCCAAAATTCAAAAAATTCACATGCGCAAGCGCTGCGCCTTTTTTTTTGAGTTTTTGACAATTTGGAACAGGGTGTATTTGTGTTAGAAATTCCCTGTGAGGGAAAGATCATCACCCATTGTGGTGATTATTCTGTTAGTTTGACAAGTTAACTTATTTTGTTTTTGTAAACTGGCACTTTTCAATAAATGTTGCACTTTATTTTCTGTGAAATATATATGCATTTCAGCGTATCATTTATTTTTTTGGGTGGGGGTGCATCTTGGGTGGGAGTTCCCACACTTTTTTCCCCAGGACTTGACCCCTGTGCAAAGCCATGCCTTTGTCTGCTGCTTGATGTCAATTTGGAAGTTGAAGAAGAAGTTTAAGAACTTTTCCTTTTACTCCACATCTGGAGGCTGGCAGAAAGATCCTGCATAAAAAAAAAATGCAACTGGTGGTCCAGAAAGTGCTTTCATTTTCATGAGTATATAGTCGCATTTAAACACCTAAAATTCTACTTCCATTCCATCCATTAAATTTATGTGTATACATATGTACATGAATTTAAGTTTATTTATATGTGTGCATGCGTAAATTACTGACCTCTTATACAGATTTTGCCATTTTGATTTTACGGATCTGAACGTAGCAAAAGTTCATTAGTCTTTACCCAATGTGTGCATGGGCCCATATAAAACAATGAAACTGTATTCAGGTTTGTAAAAAGAAAAAATACTGTACTGATAAAAATGCTTCACCTTTGACACTGTGTGCATGAGCCCTAAACATACAATACTACAGGACCATCTATGTGTGTGAACCAGTGCATAAGAGGAAATCATGTTGTCTGTAATTATTATAATACAATGGGTCTTTTTTAATTCTAAGATATTACTCAACTTCTTGGGTGGTAGAAGAGAGTCAATAATTCATCCAAATCATGTACTGATCCCACAGCAAAAAAAGGCTTTTACACTAAGTATCTGAAGGCTGAGTAGCATTAACTTAGCTTTTCTTGTACAGAACCACTGAAAACGTTGGCACTATTTGGTGAAATACTTATTCGGCAGGCTAAGATTTGGACGGAATATTGGATTTGTTTCAGTGTTGTGTGTTTATGGAACATTCCATAAATGTATGCTTCCAGGTAGTACATATACAGAGATTATAAGATTTGTTTAAGAAGTAAAAAATGTAGATATACACAACACCGTATGACAGCATGGCTTAGGGAAATTTTTTAAACTTGGGAAAACAAATATAAATAGCCTTAAAAATAGTTAATTCTATTAAGGCACCTAAACAGAAAATGTACTTGTAAAAAAATAGCTATTGGTTGTATTATTGGTAATGCCCAATATGTTGGGGGAGATTTACTAAAACTGGTGCACCCAGAATCTGGTGCAGCTGTGCATCGTAACTAATCAGCTTCTAACTTCAGCTTGTTCAATTAAAGTGGTTGTAAACCTCAGATATGAAATATGCTTCTAACAACAAAGCAAAAAGACTATCGGCATGCATTAAAAAGGGATTAACTCCAGAGATAAAACAATAATTCTCCCGCTCTACAAGACTCTGGTCTGGCTGCACCTAGAGTATGCTGTCCAGTTCTGGGCACCAGTCCTCAGGAAGGATGTACTGGAAATCGAGCGAGTACAACAAAGCTAATAAAGGGTCTGGAGGATATTAGTTATGAGGAAAGGTTGCGAGCACTGAACTTATTCTCTCTGGAGAAGAGATGCTTGAGAGGGGATATGATTTCAATTTACAAATACCGTACTGGTGACCCCACAATAGGGATAACATTTTTTTGCGGAAGGGAGTTTAACAAGACATGTGGCCACTCATTAAAATTAGAAGAAAATAGGTTTAACATAAAACTATGTAGAGGGTTCTTTACTGTAAGAGCAGCAAGGATGTGGAATTCCCTTCCACAGGCGGTGGTCTCAGCTGGGGGGGGGGGCATCAATCATTTCAAAAAACTATTAGATAAGCACCTGACGACCACAACATACAGGTATATACAATGTAATACTGACATATAATCACAAACACACACATAGGTTGGACTTGATGGACTCTTCCCTCCAATCAATTCTCAGAGCTCTCCTTACTGAGCTCTGCAGAGTGTAACATCAGCTCTCCACACCTTTTTTGTGAACTCTCAGACAAGCTTATAAATTCTGGACTTTGAATGGATTTAGAGAAGAGAAGACTGCAGATAGATACAACTTATGTAGGAAGATTTATTTCATCTCTGTGTACCACCTGATGATGGTCCCTTCACTGGGTATATGTGAGGGTTTACAACCACTTTAAGCCTTGAAAATAAACCCTAGAAGCTGATACCAGATTCTGTGTGCACCAGCTTTAGAAACCTCCTCTTTTTCTTTATCAACTCAACTTAGATCTTAAAGTGATTGTAAAGTCTCTTTTTTTTTTTAAATAACAAACATGTTATACTTACCTCTTTTGTGCAGTGGTTTTGCACAGGGCAGCACAGATCCTCCCCTTCTCGGGTCCCTTGCTGCAGCTCCTGGCCCCTCCCTCCTGTCAAGTGACCCCCACAGCAACCAGCTTGCTATGGGGCACCCGAGCTGAGCTGCAGCTCTGTGTGTCCATTCAGAAATCGAGCTGCCATTCGGGCCCGCCCCTCTCTCTACTCTCTCTCGGCTAACTGACTTTGATTGACAGCCACGGGAGCCAATGGCGCTGCTGCTGTGTCTCAGCCAATCAGGAGGGAGAGTCCCGGATGGCAGAGGGACTTCTGGACATCGCTGGACAGAGGTAAGGTTCAGGTAAGTATTGGGGGGGAGGGGGGGGGATGGGGTGGCTGCTGCACACAGAAGACTTTTTCTCTTAATGCATAGAATGCATTTAAGATATAAAAAGTCTGCGTTTACAACTCCTTCAAGCTGGCTACACAGTATACATTTTTTTTGTTCAATTTCCTTTGGAATTTTCTTCACTTATGTAGTGCAATGGCCTGCCTGATTGCATACAATTTGATTTGCTATATATTTATATGATTTTGGTAAGTCTAAGGCTGCTTTCACACTGGGGCGGTGCGGGCGGCGACGGTAAAGCAGCGCTATATTTAGCGCTGCTTTACCATCGTTTTACCCGCGGTATGCGGCCGCTAGCGGGGTGGTTTTAACCCCCGCTAGCGGCCGAAAAAGGGTTAAAAACCTCCGCAAAGCGCCGCTTTGCGGGCGGTATCCCCGCGGTCTCCCATTGATTTCAATGGGTAGGAGCGGTATAGGAGCGGTGAACACACCGCTCCTTCACCGCTCCAAAGATGCAGCTAGCAGGACTTTTTTTACCGTCCTGCTAGCGCACCGCTCCAGTGTGAAAGCCCTCAGGGCTTTCACACTGGAGACACAGCAACAGCTGTTTCGGGACGGTTTGCAGGCGCTATTTTTAGCGCAATAGTGCCTGCAAACTGCCCCAGTGTGAAAGCAGCCTAAAGGAAAATTGTAAAAGAAAATTGTATAATGTGTAGCCAGCTTTAGTTCTCCTGACATGTACAACAAAATGCATATTTACATTCTTCTGTATGGGCAGTGTGGCGAGTAGACTGACAGTGTTGCGAATGTTTAGTGTGAGAAGGTCAGATGCAAATACTAAGGGTCATTTTTGACAGAAGGAAAAAGTCAACAAAGTATCTGCTCTGCTGACAGTAGAGTATATTGCATGACAAAATTGCCTTGGCAGACAGACAAGTTGCTGGTTTGTCTCAGCTCACCTGTGTTCCTCTGCTTCCTGTTCCTGTTTACCATTTCCTGTTCCTGTTTGCCATTTCCTGTTGTGACCCGGATCGTTTGAAGACTACGCTGAATCTCTCCTGACCTGACCCCTGGCTTGCTTTACGGACTTCCTGCTCTCTCCTGCGTTTGACCCTCAGCCTGCTCCTGGATTATCTTCTGCCTTCAGCACTTAGCCTTGCTGGCTCCTGGACTGATTACCTGTGTTTGACCCTCAGCCTGCTCCTGGATTATCTTCTGCCTTCAGCACTTAGCCTTGCTGGCTCCTGGACTGATTACCTGTGTTTGACCCTCAGCCTGCTCCTGGATTATCTTCTGCCTTCAGCACTTAGCCTTGCTGGCTCCTGGACTGATTACCTGTGTTTGACCCTCGGCCTATTTCTGGACTTTCCTCACCTGTTTTACAGACCTGCTTGCCACTTACCTTCTGGTCCGGTCCATCCTGCATGAGCCATCTTCCAGACCTTCACACAAGTCAGGTGTCCCGCTGGAGGCTTGTGCCTCTTGGTGCAACCCACTCCCTGTATCACCTCCAGGGGTGGTGTGCGCCGAGTCGCAACAGCCACCGCTCTCTGCATCTTGGCCTCGGTGAGTACCTCTTTGCTGATAGTACAAACCAGCCATGTCAGAGGCCAACAGAGCGGGTTCACCCTTGGAGATTTTATGCCAGCAAGTTGCAGAAGCTGTGCAGAAATTGCAGGAAGGGTACACCCAAATTGACAGCCGTCTGCAGCAACTAGCCGGAACACCCGCACCAGTTAACACAGCACCAGCACCTACCAGCGGGGCCTCCTTACCTCAGGCCCATTCACCACCCGCCATGATGATGGCGGTTCCTGAACCGAGAGTACCTACACCCAAGCGATTTTCGGGCGACCGGAAAAAGTTCAGGGCATTTAAAAACGCCTGCTCCTTATATCTGGCCCTGCAACCAAGGACTTTTTCTTCCGAAATAGTGAAAGTCGGATTCATCATCTCCCTACTGTCCGACGAACCCCAGGCATGGGCACATAGCCTCATGGAACAAAGAAGCCCCCTCCTGAACTCTGTGGAAACCTTCTTTAACTCCATGGGTCAGTTATACGATGACCCACAACGTACTGCTACAGCTGAAGCCACCCTGCACGCCTTGACACAAGGAAAGAGACCAGTGGAGGACTATACCGTCGAATTCCGCAAATGGTCAGCTGACACCGGCTGGAATGAGGCCGCCCTCAGGTACCAATACCGACAAGGCCTTTCCGAAACTGTAAAGGATGAACTGGCTAGGGTTGAGACCCCCGCTTCTTTGGAGGACCTGATTCAATTGGCCACCAAGCTGGACAGACGCATGCGAGAGCGGCGCTCTGAGCGCCTTCAGACCCCTCGGCCCAGCTGGATGCTCCCCAAGTCAGCCACTCCTTACCCTCCAATTCCGGTCCCTTCCGGCCCCTCGGCCTCGGAAGGGGAACCCATGCAGCTAGGACTTGTTCGCCCTCGTCTCTCCCCTGATGAGAGGCAACGAAGACGGCAGGCCAACCTATGTCTGTACTGCGGAGGGGTTGGCCATTACCTCCGCAACTGCCCAGTGAGACCCTGTAAGCCACCTCTGCAAGTTGTTATGAACTATCAAGCCACAGGTCTTGCCCAGTCTTATGTTACTCTTTTTGTTTCTCTGCAGCTGGCGGAAGAGAGGATTCAACTACCGGCCGTAATTGACTCTGGAGCATGCAGTTGTGTTCTGGACATCTCGGTGGCTCAAAATCTTCACATCCCTCTCCATGACAAAAAACAAAATCTTCTTGTCCACTTGGCTGATGGGTCTTTACCCCACTCCGGACCAGTGACACAGGAGACCCAACCGATTCTCACCTCCACGGACTCAGGCCACCAGGAATTCCTACGCTTTGATTTAATTTCTTCTCCCATGTTCCCTATTATTTTAGGGCTTCCTTGGTTGCAGGCCCATGACCCTCAAGTTAACTGGGGCAAGAAGAAGGTCTCCTTTACGTCTGTTTACTGCTCTCAACACTGTTTCCCTCCAGTTCCAGCTCCTTGTATGGCATTCATTCCTGCATCCGACAATCTTCAGCATATCCCTCCAGCATATCTTGAGTTTAAGGATGTTTTTGATAAGAAGAAGGCAGATTGTTTACCACCTCACCGGTCCTACGACTGCCCCATAGAACTGTTACCAGGGTCTGAAATTCCTTTTGGGCGCATATTCCCTCTGTCCGAGACTGAACTAAAGGCTCTTAAAGCCTATATCGATGAAAACCTGGAAAAAGGCTTCATTCGCCGCTCTTCATCTCCAGCCGGGGCGGGTATTTTCTTTGTTGGGAAAAAGGATGGCTCCCTCAGACCCTGCATTGATTATAGAGAACTCAATAAAATAACTATCAAAAACCGATACCCGCTCCCGCTCATCCCAGAACTATTTCAGCGCCTCCGGACTGCCAAGATCTTTTCCAAACTTGACCTGCGAGGTGCCTATAACCTTGTCCGGATTCGTGCCAATGACGAATGTAAAACAGCCTTCCGGTCCAGGTTTGGGCACTTTGAGTATTTAGTGATGCCCTTCGGCCTGTGCAACGCCCCAGCCACCTTTCAACACCTGGTGAATGATATTTTCAGAGACTACCTTGATGACTTTGTAGTCGTCTACTTGGACGACATTCTCATTTTCTCTGCCACCATCGAACTACACCGAGACCATGTAAGGAAGGTCCTTACCATTCTTAGGAAACATAGACTATACCTTAAGGCAGAGAAATGCGAATTCGAGAAGACTGTTGTCCAATTTCTTGGATTCGTCATTTCCACTGAGGGGATCGCCATGGACCCCCAAAAGGTCAAGGCAATTCTTGAATGGCCCGCTCCAGGGGATAAAAAAAGCTGTGCAAAGATTCATAGGCTTTGCTAACTTCTATCGAAGATTCATCATCGGCTTCTCATCCATTGTTTCTCCAATTACGCAGTTAACCAGGCTACATGGTCGCTTCCAATGGTCCCAAGAAGCTCAGGAAGCCTTCACTAAACTGAAATCTTTGTTCACCTCAGCACCCATTCTACAGCACCCAGACCCGTTTTTGCCATTCGTGTTAGAAGTTGACGCTTCTGAAACCGCCACTGGAGCCATTCTTTCTCAGAGACGGGGCCCCAAAGCCCTTTTGCATCCAGTAGCTTTTGCATCCCGAAAGTTAAGTCCTCCAGAAAAGAACTATGATGTGGGGGATCGAGAGCTATTGGCCATTAAGTTCGCCTTAGAAAAATGGAGGTATCTCTTAGAGGGCGCAACCCATCCTATTACAATTTTTACGGACCACAAGAACCTAGAATACCTCAGAACAGCCAAGCGCTTAAGACCACGACAAGCCCGTTGGGCACTTTTTTTTTCTAGGTTCAGCTTCCATATTTCTTACCGTCCCGGGTCCAAAAATGGCAAAGCTGATGCACTCTCTCGGATGCTCCCTGAATCCTCCCAGTTAACCGAGCCCAGCACCATTCTGTCACCTCAAAATTTCCTTCTTCTTACACAATCTGATCTGGCAGCTGCCATTAAAACAGCCTCAAGCTGCTGTACCGATCCAGTAGTGTCTTCCTTGGAGAGACGCAATGATCTATTTTGGGCACAGGATAAGGTCTTTGTCCCTCAGGAAGTAAGACCAGCAATCTTAAAGACTTTTCATGACCACAAGTTGGCTGGCCACTTCGGAATACCGAAGACGTCAGAATTAATTTCACGTTCCTTCTGGTGGCCTGGTTGGAGGCGGGACTGTCAGAAATTTGTCTCCTCATGTGTTCCGTGCCAACGCAACAAAGGATTTAAAGCCAAATCTTGGGGATTACTGAGACCCTTACCTATCCCTGAACGGCCATGGGCAGATATCTCCATGGACTTTATTGTTGACCTGCCACCCTCAGAAGGGTTCACCACCATCCTGGTCGTTGTTGACCGTCTCTCGAAAATGGCCCACTTCGTGCCCATGATTGGTACTCCATCTGCCTTGGACACTGCCAATACCTTTATTAAGGAAATAGTCAGACTTCACGGAGTACCTAACAGTATCGTCTCAGATAGGGGCGCTCAGTTTACCTCTAAATTCTGGAGAGAACTCTGCAAAACCCTGGAAATCAAGGTCTGTCTCTCATCCGCATACCACCCTCAGAGCAACGGTCAGACAGAGAGGACAAATCAATCTCTAGAACAGTATCTCCGCTGTTTCTGTTCCGGCTCCCAGGATGACTGGTCTTCCCTCCTGTCTTATGCAGAGTTTGCATACAACAATTCGGTACACACGGCTACTCACCAAACACCGTTTTGGTCGAATTTTGGATTCCATCCCTCCTTCCTCCCCAACACCATCCCTGAAACTTCAGTCCCTGCTGTTCAGGATCGAATAGTCTCTATCCAATCAAATTTTCAAAAAATTCAAGAGACCATGCAAAGAGCTCAAGACAACTACAGGAAGCACTATGACAAGGGAAGAAAGGAGAATCCAGCTTTTGGAATTGGCGAAAAGGTTTGGCTAGCCTCTACTCACCTCAAATTACCCTGCCCTTCACGTAAGTTAGGTCCTCGGTTCATAGGTCCATTCACAATCAAGCGAATGGTGAATCCTGTGGCCTTCGAGCTAGACTTGCCCAGATCGTACAGAATACATCCGGTCTTTCACGTATCTCTCTTAAAACCAGTAGTCCCTAGTCCATTTCCCGGGAGAGAGGAGCCTCCCCCACCTCCAGTTGTAATCGATGGGGAGGACGAATTCGAAGTGGAAGCCATACTTAGCTGCAGGAAGATGGGAAGACAACTTCAGTACCTGGTAAAATGGAAAGGGTACCCATCGGAAGACAACTCCTGGGAACCGTCTGGTAACTTTCATGCTCCAAGATTGATTAGAGCTTTTCACCGGGAACATCCGGAGTTGATGGCCAGCTTGGGCGTCCAGAGGCCGCCCCTCGGGGGGGGGCACTATCAGGGAAGTAACTTGGATCAACCTTACCATCTCCCTGCGCGCAGGCGCACACAAATGCACCATGGATTGCCACTCCAGCGGACGCACATTCGCGGCCCTACTCAGCGGCGCGCACGCGTACGCACAAGTGCATGCATAACGTGAATCCCCTGATCAGCCTATAAAAGGAGCCTTGGCAGACAGACAAGTTGCTGGTTTGTCTCAGCTCACCTGTGTTCCTCTGCTTCCTGTTCCTGTTTACCATTTCCTGTTCCTGTTTGCCATTTCCTGTTGTGACCCGGATCGTTTGAAGACTACGCTGAATCTCTCCTGACCTGACCCCTGGCTTGCTTTACGGACTTCCTGCTCTCTCCTGCGTTTGACCCTCAGCCTGCTCCTGGATTATCTTCTGCCTTCAGCACTTAGCCTTGCTGGTTCCTGGACTGATTACCTGTGTTTGACCCTCAGCCTGCTCCTGGATTATCTTCTGCCTTCAGCACTTAGCCTTGCTGGCTCCTGGACTGATTACCTGTGTTTGACCCTCAGCCTGCTCCTGGATTATCTTCTGCCTTCAGCACTTAGCCTTGCTGGCTCCTGGACTGATTACCTGTGTTTGACCCTCGGCCTGTTTCTGGACTTTCCTCACCTGTTTTACAGACCTGCTTGCCACTTACCTTCTGGTCTGGTCCATCCTGCATGAGCCATCTTCCAGACCTTCACACAAGTCAGGTGTCCCGCTGGAGGCTTGTGCCTCTTGGTGCAACCCACTCCCTGTATCACCTCCAGGGGTGGTGTGCGCCGAGTCGCAACAGCCACCGCTCTCTGCATCTTGGCCTCGGTGAGTACCTCTTTGCTGATACAACTTCCTTCCTGGTTTGGGCAAACTCTAGTACACGAAACCCGGAAGTAACCTCTAGAATTAAACAACAATGCTCCTGCCCGTAGAATCACAGTGATTCTATGAGCGGAAGCTACTCAGCGCTTTGTATTGCGCCGCAAGGCGGGTTAAAAGCCCACAAATGAAGCGCCACGTCTCATGATTGCATTGACGTGGAGCTTCCCATAGTGCACTGCGTCTGGTGCCTGGACTTTTTTTTTCTTAAAGGGGCCAAAAGAAGGGGGGGCGGCGCCGAGGCACGCCCTATGGACTGGCCATCACTGGCACATGAAAATGATACATATCTCATGTTTAGAAGATGTATTCTCCCTGCCAAGGTGATGCTCTTTATTGTAAATGTTTGAAAAAGTTAAAATGAGAAAAGTCTTTCTTTATGGTGCCTACTGACATAACATCATTGCATGGTGTTTTGTGGTGTAAAGTATAATCATTTTGAAAGTAAACCTATATTGAGAGACCTATACAGAGTGATCTTAGTCGCCTAGCTGTCATTTTGACCCTTTGGCTTCACTCATTTCTGAATCATTGACTCAGGACAAATATGCTGCTGATGAGTTCTGCTTTTGCTTTGACTCAACTATCTGCATACCTATATTAGGCCCGTAATCAAAAAAACACTATGACCTGGTCAAATAACATCTTCAGAAGAAGGTTAGCAATGGCAGTACAAGTTGCTTTGCCTCACTGAACTCCCAGAAGTCATGTTTATGGACTTTTTCATCTTAACCTGATCGACCTTTTATATGGTAACCACCTTTTCCGCCTACTTTTGATACATCCTCCTCTGTTGATATTTAAACCAAAAACGTAACCACATCTAATTGACCAAGGCTGAGGTGTTAAAACCATATACCTATATATTTTTTTTTTTAAATGTATTCTACTCATTTAAATAGTACTACCATCAGGGCCGATCCTAGGGTCACAGACGCCTGGGTGCAGAAATATTTCTGGCGCCCCCACATGGGCGTGGTCATCTTACCAACTCCTCCCCTTTACAAATGTTTCTATGGCAATGACTCAAACATAGAGATGCACCCCTAAGAAGTCTTCGTTACCCTGGGATCCTCCCATGATCTTTTAACAATAAAGAAAATACAGGAAGAGCATACACTAATGAGACCTGGAGGCAGGCCCGGATTTACTCCCTTCAATGCCGCCCCCCCCCCCCCCCCCACACACACACACACACACCACCATTCTCGTTCTTTATGCAATCATAGTACAGGAGATGGTCAGAGACTGCAGACATGATACAAGAGATGGTCTGAGACTGTAGTTATGATACAAGAGACTGTCAGAGACTGCAGACATAGTACAGGAGATGGTCAGAGACTGCAGACATAGTACAGGAGATGGTCAGAGACTGCAGACATACTACAGGAGATGATCAGAGACTGCAGACATACTACCGGAGACAGTCAGAGACTGCAGACATACTACAGGATATGGTCAGAGACTGCAGACATAGTACAGGAGACTGTCAGAGACTGCAGACATAGTACAGGAGATGGTCAGAGACTGCAGACATAGTACAGGAGATGGTCAGAGACTGCAGACATACTACAGGAGATGATCAGAGACTGCAGACATACTACAGGAGATTGTCAGAGACTGTAGTTATGATACAAGAGACTGTCAGAGACTGCAGACATAGTACAGGAGATGGTCAGAGACTGCAGACATACTACAGGAGATAATCAGAGACTGCAGACATACTACAGGAGATTGCCAGAGACTGTAGTTATGATACAAGAGACTGTCAGAGACTGCAGACATAGTACAGGAGATGGTCAGAGACTGCAGACATACTACAGGAGATAATCAGAGACTGCAGACATACTACAGGAGATTGCCAGAGACTGTAGTTATGATACAAGAGACTGTCAGAGACTGCAGACATAGTACAGGAGATGGTCAGAGACTGCAGACATACTACAGGAGATGGTCAGCGACTGTAGTTATGATACAAGAGCCTGTCAGAGACTGCAGACATAGTAGAGGAGATGGTCAGAGACTGCAGACATAGTACAGGAGATGGTCAGAGACTGCAGACATACTACAGGAGATGATCAGAGACTGCAGACATACTACAGGAGATTGCCAGAGACTGTAGTTATGATACAAGAGACTGTCAGAGACTGCAGACATAGTACAGGAGATGGTCAGAGACTGCAGACATACTACAGGAGATGGTCAGAGACTGTAGTTATGATACAAGAGCCTGTCAGAGACTGCAGACATAGTACAGGAGATGGTCAGAGACTGCAGACATAGTACAGGAGATGGTCAGAGACTGCAGTTCCTATGGACGTTAGTAGATAATGGCCGATCGGCCCTCTCACCTGACCCAGCGATACAGCAACAACGGTTCCTCTGATCAGGAGTCAGCTCACTCTGAATTGCCCGTGGCGGCTCCGCTGGGTAGAGCCCAGATCTGTATTCCTGCAATGACTCCATTCCTTTCTCCACCAGGGATGGTGCCAGGCTGTGTGGCTTTTTCTCTCTCTGATTGTGTTCTCTCAGCATTGCCATCTCCCTCTGGAGTCCTGGGTGTACTTCCCTGAAAGCTTTCCCGGGCTCCTGGCTTTCTCTCTCCCATTCAGCTGAGCATGCTGTGTGGGCTGCAGTTTCCATGTTACAGTGGGGCTGCCAGTCCTTGGGACCACATGTCCCACAATCCTCTTCTTTGCTCCTTTTGCTTTTTCTTCCCTGGCCTTTATGAAGGCGGGGGAAGAAACATAGTGCGCCGCTCATTAGTACAGCAGCGCACGAGGAGGAGAGGGAGAGGGGAAATAAGAGCCCGCGGCTGCAGTGGCGTCACTAGGGTTGGTGTCACCTGGTGCAGTAAAACAAGGTATCAACCCCCCTCCACCAACTATAGTCATCCCTCAGTACAGACCCTACTCCATTAAGTATAGACCCCCCCCTCCGTCAGTGCAGACCCTTCACTAAGTATAAATACCTCCCTCAGTACAGACCCCCCCATCAGTATAGACCCCCCAGGACAAAACACCCCCCTTTATCAGTATAGACCCCCCTCAGGACAAACCACCCCCCCTCCATTAGTACAAACCCCCCAGAACAAACCACCCCCCCTCCATTAGTACAGACCCCCCAGAACAAACCACCCCCTCCATTAGTTTAGACCCCCCAGGACAAATCACACCCCTCCATTAGTATAGACCCACCAGGACAAACCACCCCCCCTACATTAGTACAGACCCCCAGGACAAACCACCCCCCTCCATTAGTACAGACCCCCCAGGACAAATCACCCCCCTCCATTAGTACAGGCCCCAGGACAAACCACCCCCCTACATTAGCACAGACCCCCTAAGGACAAACCATCTCCCCTCCATTAATACAGACCCCCTAGGACAAACCGCCCCCCCCCCTCCATTAGTACAGACCCCTCCAGGAAAAACCACCCATCCTCCATTGGTACAGACCCCCCTTCATTAGTACAGACCCCCCAGGACAAACCACCCCCTCCATTAGTCTAGACCCCCCAGGACAAACCACCCCCCTCCATTAGTACAGACCCCCCAGGACAAATCACCCCCCTCCATTAGTATAGACCCCCCAGGACAAACCACCCCCCTCCATTAATACAGACCCCCCTAGGACAAACTACCCCCCCTCCATTGGTACAGACCCCTCCAGAACAAACCACCCCCCCTCCATTAGTACAGACCCCTCCAGGACAAACCACCCCCCCTCCATTAGTACAGACCCCCTTCATTAGTACAGACCCCCCTCCAGGACAAACCACCCCCTCCATTAGTACAGACCCCCAGGACAAACCACCCCCTCCATTAGTATAGACCCCCCAGGACAACCCCCCCCCCAAATTAGTATAGCCCCCCCAGGACAACCCCCCCCCCCACATTAGTATAGCCCGCCAGGACAAACCCCCCCATTAGTATAGACCCCCAGGACAACCCCCCCTACATTAGTATAGACCCCCCAGGACAACCCCCCCCACATTAGTATAGCCCCCCCCACATTAGTATAGCCCCCCAGGACAAACCCCCCCATTAGTATAGACCCCCCAGGACAAACCCCCCCCACATTAGTATAGACCCCCCAGGACAAACCCCCCCACATTAGTATAGACCCCCCAGGACGAACCACCCCCCACATTAGTATAGACCCCCCCAGGACAAACCACCCCCCACATTAGTATAGACCCCCCAGGACCAACCACCCCCCCCCCACATTAGTATAGACCCCCCCAGGACAAACCCCTCCTACATTAATATAGACCCCCCCAGGACAAACCACCCCCCCACATTAGTATAGACCCCCCAGGACGAACCACCCACCACATTAGTATAGACCCCCCAGGACAAACCCCCCCCACATTAGTATAGACCCCCCAGGACAAACCCCCCCCCCACATTAGTATAGACCCCCCAGGACGAACCCCCCCCCCCCCCCTACATTAGTATAGACCCCCCAGGAAGAACCCCCCCACATTAGTATAGACCCCCAGGACAAACCACCCCCCCACATTAGTATAGACCCCCAGGACAAACCAGCCCCCCTACATTAGTATAGACCCCCCAGGACAAACCCCCCTACATTCATATAGACCCCCCAGGACAAACCACCCCCCCACATTAGTATAGACCCCCCAGGACGAACCACCCCCCACATTAGTATAGACCCCCCCAGGACAAACCACCCCCCCACATTAGTATAGACCCCCAGGACAAACCACCCCCCACATTAGTATAGACCCCCCAGGACAAACCCCCCCACATTAGTATAGACCCCCTAGGACGAACCCCCCCCCCCCCCCACATTAGTATAGACCCCCCAGGACAAACCACCCCCCCTACATTAGTATAGACCCCCCAGGACAAACCACCCCCCCCCCACATTAGTATAGACCCCCCCAGGACAAACCACCCCCCCACATTAGTATAGACCCCCCCTAGACAAACCACCCCCCCACCACTAGGCTAATGAAAACCACCCAGGCGGTAGCTGGAGTGGACAGTGTGCAGCCGCGCCGCCCGGGTAGAGAACAGAGCGTGTGTGATGCTTGTGCTGGTGAGCACAAGCATCACACACTGGCGTCATTGTGCGCCCCCCCCCCCTGGCGTCACTGCGCGGCCGTGGCGGTGACAGGCATAGAGAGCCGCCTACGGACAAGGAGAGGAGGAGGAGGGAGGGGAGCACTCTGGCACTCCAGCGCCCCCACCTCTGTGGCGCCTGGGTGCACTGCACCCCGTGCACCCCGTGACGAATCGGCCCTGCCCCCCCCTGGCGTCACTGCGCGGCCGCGGCAGTGACAGGCGGAGAGGAGCCGCCTACGGACAAGGAGAGGAGGAGGAGGGAGGGGAGCACTCTGGCGCTCCAGCGCCCCCACCTCTGTGGCGCTTGGGTGCACTGCACCCCGTGACGGATCGGCCCTGAAAAACATTCTTGCAAAGTGAAAATTCTGTATTATCTTGATGCTGTTGTCAGTTTTCATATATCTATTGTACAACATATCAATTTGTTGTTGTTGCTGCCAGTTTTATTTACAATGTTTTGTTACATGTTGTCAATATGGACACAAACCCATGAATGGACTTTTTACCATGCTATGCAATCATTGCCAAGAAATTAACATTGGGGGTTATTTACTAAAGGCAAATCCACTTTGCACTGAAAGTGCACTTGGAAGTAAAGTCACTGTAGATACAAGGGGGATATGCAAGGAAAATATAAAAAAAAAACAGCATTTTAGCTTGCACATGATTGGATGATAAAATCAGCAGAGCTTCCCCTCATTTCAGATCTACCCCTTAGATTTAGGAGAAACTGCACTTCCAAGTACACTTTCAGTGCAAAGTGGATTTACCTTTTGTAAATAACCCCCATTGTGTTTTTACGCTGACTGTTTTTTTGCTGCCGTATATACCTCATTTAAAAGTCCCATCTATTTCTTTTTTGTTTTTTACTGATTTAGGGATGGAGACATATTCACATAAGTTTAATTTAAAGTCCTACAAAGTCCCCCCCCCCCCCCCCCTTTTATAGAATAGCCTTTTTGCTTTTACTAGTAAATCAATTACATAGTGTCTTCTACAGGAATCAAACCATGCCCGCAATTCCTACACAGAGTGGCTAATTCCGTATCTTCAAAACAAATATTGCTTTGGTTCCTACATTTTTTATCCTATTTCCAGACCATCAAAATGCATTGTAAAATGTTTCATTACATTATTAACTTTAATTAAACACAAAGCCAGCAGCATAAAAGCATAGGGCGTTGATTTATTAAAACTGGATAGTGCAAAATCTGGTGCAGCTATGCATGGTAGCCAATCAGCTTTTAACTTCAGCTTGTTCAAATAAAGGGGTACTACACTGCATCTGAGCACCACAAAGCAAAAATGCCATTTCATTTATTTTTAATATTCAAAGCAAACTCCTCCATGCATCCATGTCCTCATGCATTATTCTCCTGAGAAACCACTTTGAAAAACACCCCCTAGGCATTTCTGGCCATGGTCATCTTGAGTAAGCGCAGATGATTCAGATAGAATTTACTTTTTGGAATCCATCTGCCATTAGGTCAGGCATGCAGGCAGGAGGGTGTGCTTAGCAGAGAAAACTGCCCCTCAACTACGGAAGACACCTGGGATGTATGATATAATTTGCCTAGGCCTGGAAACCAGGAAGTAAGTGATTAAATGTAAACAAAATGTTTAAAACCAGTAAATATAATATACTTCCCTATCTATTTACTAATGCCAGCAGCTTAAGGATTAAAAATAGTTCATGTTTATTAAGAGAGTGAAGTTCCACTTTAAGCCTTGATAAAAAAAAAAAAAAGAAAAGGAAAGTTAGCGATTGTCTTCTGTTCCAGCGGGTTTTGCAGTCTCCATTTTTAGTAAATTAACCCCATTGCTCAATGGGTTTGGTGTGGAGCCTTGCTTTGTGCACTGGTGTGCAGTCATGTTGGTACAGGAAGGGGCCATCCCCAAACTGTTCCCACAAAGTTGGTCGCATGAAATTGTCCAAAATGTCTTGGTATGCTGACGCCTTATGAGTTCCCCTTACTGGAACTAAGGGTACAAGCCCAACCTCTGAAAAACAACTCCACACCACTTCATTATGAAATCGGTATTAAACCCAAAAACAAAAATGTAATATATTGCAACTTATTAATCCTTAGATGTGGTGGCAGCATTATTTTTCTTTTTTAGGCTTTTTTTCTTTTTTTCACCAGGTAATCCTGCTAGTAACACAGTTCCTGTGTCAAGGTGTTTGCTAGGAATGAGCCGAACACCCCCGAGTTCGGTTCGCAACAGAACTTGCAAACGGTTTGAAAATTCGTGCGAACATTAGAACCGTATTAGTTACAATGGATGCGAACGTTTGAAATCTAAAGTGCTAATTATAACGGCCAATATGCATGTTATTGTCATAAAAAGGTTTGGGGACCCAGGTCCTGCCCCAGGAGACATGTATCAATGCAAAAAGGAGTTTTAAAAACGGTCGTTTTTTCTGGACTCCTGCACAAAATGGTAGATACAGGTGCAGGTTTATACTGTGCTGTGCTGGACTCACACGGCACACACACTAACTCCTGCAGATGGCTGTATTGGTAGAGAACAGCACTTTCCCCACACGCAAATGCCTGAGAAGAACACACTATCCCTGCCTATTATTTCTCTTTCTCTACACTTTCCCCACACGCAAATGCCTGAGAAGAACACACTATCCCTGCCTATTTTTCCTCTTTCCCTACACTTTCCCCACACGCAAATGCCTGAGAAGAACACACTATCCCTGCCTATTTTTCCTCTTTCGCTACACTTTCCCCACACAGAAATGAATGAAAAACAGTTTACACTGTCTCTGCCTATCGATCCTCTTTCCCTCAACGCCAGAACACACTACGCAAGGCCGCCAGCGTGGGTTCGAATCGAACACCGGGCCCATCCCTAGTGTTTGCAATCTAAATGAAGTAGTAAAACAGATACCTTTGGACAGCAGCATTTTCAGTCTGGGAAGAGGGTGGTGTTAAATTAGCAGATTTAGATGGACATGACTAACAAATTGAAGCTGAACTCAAGCTAACACTTTAAAAGCAGGTACAGCAACAGATTTGTTCCATTTACAAAAATAAATAAAAGCTAACCATTGTAATCACCCCTGTCAGTGCTAAAAGGTTTATCTCAACCCAACTGCTACTTTTTCTGGACAACTTGGTCTGTTATAGTAAGCTGGAAAATAGCAGACATACTGACTTGAACGCCAGATGAAGCTACACACTTGGCCCAGATGAAGCTACACACCTCCCCCTTGTGAAACGCATTGACGTCAGTTCCGCCCGGACACCACGCCATGACGCCATCCCCCATTGGAGTGGGCGAGCCGGTTCACTGACGGAGAAGGGGCCTGACTATACGATTACCCAGATGGGAAGGTGATCAAATAGATATGCATATCTATGAATAATCGAGCGGTATCTCCGCAGATTCCCAGGGAAGGAAGCTGTTAACCAATGCAGCCCGAATTGATCAAATCTATCTATACTAATGGAAAATCCTCGGAATCACGCCATGCCCGTTTAAAGGACTTTGTGACAGACACACACCGGAAGAGATTTATGTGCTATTCACAGCATTAACCGGCACTCACCTGTCCAAGGGAATGGTAACGTATGACGCCCGCAAGATATGACTGCAACATGTTGAGTAAAATAGATGATTCTATGTCATATTAATCAGTAAATGGTTGCTGCACTGCACCAGCAAGATCATACTCTCTGATAAGAGAACTCTGGTATCAGTCCCAGCTTTACTTTCAGTCTTAATCACGGAGCTATACACACAATCCTTTCCCAGGATGGTGTCACCGTCTACCTATTCAAGGACATTTGATTCATCCCTGCGGTCCGCACTGGATATGTATACTCACTAGGCATTTTTTCTTCATAGAATTTATCAATCGCTTTATTTATACATCCAGAGAATGATCCAATTCTATACCAATTGAAAAGGAGGGTTGCACATCACTGGTATCATCCACAAATTCCATAAGAATCTTTATTGGAGACTGCTCAGACAAAACATGGCAGAACCATTATCTATATAAGCAGTCTCCAATAAAGTTTCTTGTGGATGATACCAGCAGTGTGCAACCCTCCTTTTTAGGCTTGCCTCATCTGCTACACAGATGCAACCGATCCTTTGAAGGCAACAATATTGCTGATGTGGCCCACGATGAGTTTGACACCACTGATCTAGGGCTTCACTATGCATTTTAGTCTCTACTAAAGGTTTTGAAAAAAACACCACATGTTTATATCAGTGACAATTCATACAAATTCATACAAAGACATACAGTGGTCTATGGGTGGCGCTGGACGGGGGGGGGGGGGGGGGTTTAGTGCCGTTTCCCAGAGGATCAAAGGATCGGGTGAGAATATGCTCTTTGTTCAGCCCTAGGCAAAACAAGCAGGAAAACCCATGCAGCGTGGACACAGCCCACTGCATGGAAAAAAAAGTTTGCCTGGAGTTGGGCTTTAAGAACTATCCTCTAGAGGCATTGGAGAATTACAATAAAAATGAACACCTGGTGCCCAAATTTTTTAAGGAGTCAATGGCCACCCACTGTTCCATGTGCTAGGGATACTGTGCCATTTAGGCCTGACTCTCACAGCAAAGGGACAGGCCCTTCACAATAATAGTGTGTAGTAGCCTTGAATTCACTGCCTTGTAAATGTCATTAACATCACAGTGGTGCATGGTGAAGTTGGTAATGTGCTGCCAGTCAAGCTATCACAACTTGTAAGGGAGAAAGGAAAAATCCTGGATGGCCACACACCGCTTAAGGCATCTTTGGTGAAAGATTAAAATCCAAAAATAGTCATATCTTATGCATAGAAAACAGGGGAGAACAGCAAACGCTTTTCACATCACAACAGATGCTTAGCCATATCACAAATTGTCACCAACTGCTAGCGAGGCACTTGACCAATGACCACCAATGTAGGAGGGCACTTGACCACTGACAGCCAGTGCGAGAGACATTTCACTAGGGACCATTATTGGAGTGGGGTACTGACAACTAACGTAAGGAGGTATCGCTCCACTCGACCACTAATGTAAGGTGGTACTACACTAACCCTCCATAAAAGGGGCTCTTTTTCAATCACCACTTTACACAGTACCCCAGACATACAGACAAAACTTTTCTTATTCCTTTTTTTTTTTGTAGAGTGGGCGGGAGTGATAACTCTTATGAGATTTTGTCCTTGTGTTGCCTGTACAAGAAAATGGGATTTTGCATGTCACCAGACTAGAAAGGCACAGGCAGTAATAAAAACATCAGCAATTCTAACCCTTTGCAATTCTACTTAAAATGTTCCCCTATTGGAGCAATTCCCCACCACTTACTCTCCTAACACAATAAACCATTTACGGAGAGCAACAATATGAAAAATACAAAATACCCAAAGAAAATAAAGAAATAAAAAATATATACAGTATATATATTGTCAGGGGTTAGCTCAATGAGGATCACCTTCCCTGGGAAAAAGGTACTCCAATTGGCAGGTTTTCTTAAAAATCTGACTTGTAGCCAGTTTTTTTTAAAAGCTTGCATGAAAATTAAACAAACAAAACAGAAAACAAATCCTTGCCATCCAGGCACTAACTAAACATCGCAGGTTCCTAACTCAGAGGTGAAGGGCTTCACCCATAAAACAAAGATAATGCAAACCTTTTCCTTTTCTCACAAAGCAAATGTCACATAAGCAGCTCTCTTAGGTTTTGGCTTCCGGAGTCTCAGGCCAAGAGCAATCCTTTGCTCTAGTCCTGCTTAATTTATACCACCTGTTGGTGGACATAAGTGGACTGCAAAATCTGGTCTGGAACCAACCCTGGCAAGGTGGCTGGTAAAACCCAGACCGGATTCCACCTTCGTTTTCTGCAAATGAACGCATGTGAGGTGAAACATGCCGTCCATCAATCACCTCGCCTTTCATAATATCACATACCCCCCCTGCTCAAGCCTCTGCAGCTGAGCAACTGTCCCAACCAGACAATGATAACGGGAAAGGGCATCTGCATTATTCTGAAGTTTCCCAGCTCTATGCTCCACTGTAAACTTAAATACTTGAAGAGCGAGGAACCACCTTGTCACACAACTGTTTTTCTCGTTATCACACATCCATTTAAGAGGGGCATGATCAGTGACTAGTTTGAATGGTCTCTCCAACAGGTAATACTTCAGGGCATCTAAGGCCCATTTGATAGCTAAACATTCCTTCTCAACAATGGTATAGTTTTTCTCATGTCTGTTCAGCTTTCTGCTCAGGTAGACCACTGGGTGCTCCTCACCGTCTCTGATTTGGGACAGTACCGCAGCCAGTCCCACATCAGAGGCGTCTGTCCGTACCACTAACTCCTTTGTGAACTCTGGGGTCATGAGTACAGGTTGACCACAAAGAGCTTGCTTCAACATATGAAATGCCTTCTCTGCCTCAGGATTCCACTTAATCATAACCGACTCTTTACCCTTCTTCAGATCTGTCAGTGGGGCTGCAATGGTGGCAAAATTGGGTATAAAACACCTGTAGTATCCTGTGATCCCAAGAAATGCATGAACTTGCTTTTTATTTATAGGTTGGGGCCCCTTTTGAACCGCCTCAATTTTATTGATCTGAGGCTTGATCAGCCCTCGACCAATAATGTAGCCAAGGTAGTTGGCTTCCTCCAAGCCTATGGCACACTTTCTGGGGTTGGCAGTGAGTCCTGCTTTTTTAAGGGAATCTACTACTGCTTGCACCCAGGGCAAATGAGATTCCAATCTGGGCTGTGGATGACTACATCATCCAAATAGGCAGCTGCGTATTAGCCATGTGGTCTTAACGTCTTATCTATCATTCTGTGGAATGAGGCAGGAGCACCATGCAAACCAAAAGGCATCCACTTATACCGTAAAGACCCCTCGGGTGTAGTAAATGCTGTTTTCTCTTTTGCAGATTCTGTTAGTTATGTACTAGGCACGTCCCAATTTTTCAAAAAGCTTGTCGACCCAAGGCATTGGGTACGCATCGAATTTGGACACTCTGTTCAACTTCCTGAAATCATTACAAAACTTTAAAGTTCCATCTGGTTTTGGGAGCCACACTATGGGACTTGACCAGTCACTGTGGGACTCCTCTATCATGTCCAACTCTAACATGTTCTGTATTTCATTTGCAACTGCTTCTCGCCTAGCTTTGAGTATTCTATAGGGCTTTACAATTACGTGGACGCCTGGTTCCATAATTATGTCATGCTGTATAACTGTGGTCAGTCCGGGTAGGTGAGAGAAAAAGTCTTACATTTTTACTCACAAACTCTTTAACCTCCTTCTGTTGGGCCACTGACAAGGTTTCAGTTATGGGTACCTCAGGTGTCCCAGGGGAAATGTCCTTTTGAGGTGTTGGGACTGCCAGTAAAGCCCCTCTGTCCTTCCAAGTTTTCAAGAGATTAACGTGATATATTTGCTCTGGTTTCCTTTTTCCTGGCTGCTAAACTTTGTAGTTTACTTCCCCTACTCTTTCCATAATTTCAAAGGGACCTTGCCACTTTGCTAGGAATTTACTCTCAAACGTGGGGACTAGTACCAGCACTCTATCATCAGGGTTGAAGGTTCGGGGCCTGGCACCCTGATTATAAACCCTTCACTGGGCCTCCTGGGCTTGCACCATATGTTCCCGTACAAGCAGCATGACAGCCACGATTCTCTCTTGCATCAGTGAAATATGCTTGATGACGCTTCTATAAGGCGTGTCTCTCCCTCCCACGTTTCGTTTGCGACATTTAGCAATCCCCTGGGATGTCTACCATACAGTTGTTCAAAAAGGGAATACCCTGTAGATGCCTGAGGTACCTCTCGTATGGCAGCAAAAATCATCTTTCCTGACTTCTAAGTCAAGCACCACATTCTGCCCACTCTCCCTCTTAGAGTCAGAGATAGTTTCTTGTTCATTATCTTCAAGCTGGGGGAAGGATTCCAGCTCCTCCTGCTCCTCAGCCATTACAGAAAGAGGAAAAGGATCTACCTCTTCCTTGAACACACCAACAGTTTCCCTTTCAATTTTACAATCAAAAGGGTCTGGAGTGAGTTCCGGTGTTTCCTCAGCAGGGGGAGATTTGTCCTCCTTACTCTCTTTGTTTTCCCACAAACTCCAAAAGTGTGAAAAACCTCTCCCTACCAGGGCTTCATGAAGCAGTGAGGGTACCACCCCCACTGAATGTGTCACCGTGCCCCAAGGGGTATCACCCTCAACCACAGCAGTCTGGTAGTCACGTGTGTCACCATTTATATGCAAATAACCCCAATAGCCCTAGGGTGTAACTTTGCAGGATTTACACAATCACCTTTAACTAATGTCACAACACTACCAGAATCTAGCAGAGCATTGACTAGCATCAACTGAAATCACACACATTTGTTTTTCCATAAGTCCCTGATATGTTGCAGTACACGCCACCTGTGCAAAAAGTGGCTTTTCAAATAATGGTCCATGACCACATGCTCCACAATCTTGGGGCCTGACAAAGTCTCTGGCCGCAGCCACTTCTTGGTGAGGAGCGGGGTGGCTTGTCATTACTGTATGCCCAGCGATGCACCCACAGAGCCCGGACTGCAATGGTGACACCCAGGCATTCAAGTATCTTAGCCTTCAGCGTCTTGTAGTCCTGGGCAGCATCTGGTTCCAGGTCATAATAGGCATTTTGGGGTTCTCCTGTCAGGAAGGGCTCTAGCAGTCCTGCCCATTGCTCTTTTTGCCATCGTTCCCGAACAGACTCTTTCAAAAGTTGCAAGATAAGCTTCCACATCATCTGCAGGTGTCATGTTCTGCAGATAACAGCTGGCACACACCATTTTCTGTTCCACTGGCAAAGAACCTGCAGACCCCTTTAATTCCACCAGGGCCTCTGCAAACTGGCGATTCGCCTCCTGCCATGCTGCAGTGGCCTCTGCGACGTGGCGGTTGGTTTCTTGTTGCTGGCATCTTTACACTTGTTCAGGAAGATGTCCGCCCAAATCCACCATATGTCAGGGGTTAGCTCAATGGGGGTCACCTTTCCTGGGAAAAAGGTAGTCCAAACGGCAGGTTTTCTTAAAAATCTGAATTGTAGCCAGTTTTATTTTAAAAGGTTGCATGAAAATAAAACAAACAAAACAGAAAATAAAACCAGTAAACTTCACATAAGCAGCTCTCGGGTTTTGGTTTCCTGAGTCCCAGGCCAAGAGCAGTTCTTTGCTGTAGTCCTGCTAATTTATACCACCTGTTGGTGGACACAAGTGGACTGCAAAATCTGGTCCGGAACCAACCCTGCCAAGGTGGCTGGTAAAACCCAACACAGATTTCACCTTAGCTTTCCACAAATTAATGCATGTGAGGTGAAACATAGCATCCATCAATCACCTCGCTTTTTATAATGTCACTATATATATATATACATATATATATATATATATACAACATCTTTATTGAGAATGTTCCTTCCAAGGTCACAGAATAAAATATTTTTTTTTTAAATGGCCACACATGCAAAAAATAGTTTAAGGCTCTAAAAAATGTAGTGCAATGTACACGCTTATCTATCTGTATCTAAAGTTATGTAAGGTCACAGGCACCCATTAGAGGCACAGTCCCATAATATTATGATTAAAGATCTTATAGCTCAAAAGCTAACCCACACATGTGGAAATAAAGTGATGAATTCAATATAAATATAACTAGTGGGTGCCTCTGCATGTATGTTTTAAATGCCATCTAAATACACTTAATTATTGTTCATGCTACAAACAAAAAATATGGTTATAACCGAGCATGCACTTTGCACTACATTTTTTAGAGCCTGTATCTAGCTTTGTCCACAAGTTTCATGTGTGACCATGCTTCTTTGACCTTGAATGCAATTTTTGTTCCAATATAATGTTTTTGTATTTTTCGAAAAATAAATATATATGTTTATTTTTTCCCTTTGGGTATTTTTCTTATTGTCGTGCCATAAGAAACTATCTGTACCACTGTTTCCACAGTAATAGTTTATTTGAAAAGCACTATAAAATACACAACAGAGAAGTATATTTTTGTACATGCCGTATTTTGGAGGACAAATAGCAAGTGCTTACCTCCTCAAGCAATACAACTCTGATGAAATCTCTAACCCTTCCTGCTCTATCCAAAAGGAAATAAAAACTTTTGGCTAAAGTTGGGCGTTTAATGATATAATTTAGATCTGCTGGTTCAATAAATTCAATTCTTACATAATCATTTTGCTGCTGAACTTGTTTATGTGTTTGGGTGCAAAACTTATAAAGGCAACTCCATCAGTCTTCTATGATTTTGGTCTCAGGCATCACCACTGGAGGAAATGTATACATTGACTCTATGGGAAGCTGGCAAATTATTGAATGATTGCCCTGAGCTCCTCAAAGGCTACCTAACGTAGCAGGAAAGGCATCCCTACCAAAATGCATACATCAACCATAATCAATATACTCAATTGATCCACATCGTTCAAATGTTAAAAATGTGTTCTCTTGTAGCTTTTTCAACTAAAAATGTCCGCATGTCACATGACCAATCTGTATTCGGCTTTCCCAGCTGTTCGTGGCTCCTGGGCGTGTCCCCTGGCTGTTAGCTACGTTATTTCCGGAAGTGACGTAGGTAGCCGGTGGGCCGTCACATCCGGAATAAACAGAGGAGCTTCTGTATAGTCTGCCGAAAGCTGGGAGGGATGGTGGTGGAGCTGGGTGGGACTGGGCAGGTTTAATGAATACTAGATTGGATTTTACAAGAAAGACCGATAACGGTTTCAGGAAGTGCGTGACAGCTGGCAAACTCAACTTAAAAGAGAAACCGTTGTTGGTGAAGTACAGAAGGCAGCTGATTAACTAGCTCAGATTAGACTTTCTAAGCTAGACAATGAGCTAGCCAGAAAAGGCATAATATAAAAGTTAAACATATTTAACATACTAATCATGGAAAAAAAATCAGTTTTGACTGGAATTCCACTTTAAGTGCAATACAGTTAACTTATATGATGGCACACATGTTTATTTTCTCTTCAGAGAGCAAGAAAAGCTGATAAGGTCTGGGGTGTGGTGGTAGATCGTGGACCGAATGATCCTGAGAAGATGGCCATCATTTTCTGGTAAAGCCAGGAGTTTTTGGTAAAGCTTTTCCACCAAGAGTTTCCACTGAAAAAGAAAATAGAGGGAGGCTCTCCGTTCTTATAGTGTAATAGAGGCTGTTGAGGCTGCGGTGACCCAGCTAGCGGGGAACACGCTGCCTTCCTAGTGCGTGGGTGGAGAAAACTTGTCTCCCTGCAGGACCAGTGTGGTCGTTCTCTATGCCTTGGGCATTCCTATCCGGGGTGGTCTGTGCGAGTTCTCCGGTGGGTGAACCGAGTGGTAGAAAGATTTAGCGCAAAAAGGGCCCTTAGGTAGTTTAATGGCAGGGGCACCCAAATGTGGTTGTTGTAAGGATAGGAATGAGTCATCTGAGAGTTTGTGCCAGTGTTGTCATATCGGTGGATCACATGTATCCTTTTTTACGCTAACTCTTTCTACCAAGAACTGCTGATTAGTATTTTCCTAAAGTGTTGGGTAGCCAGGGGGCAGTAAAACAGGCAGTTGACAGTTTAATCAACACCCAATTGCCCACCTGAATGATAACTGCAGCTGCTTCGGGTCTTACACACGCTGTGGCAAAAAAATTACCCCATGTGGCATTTGGTGGGCAGTACCTCCTCCAAACATGACCCATTCAAGTGAATGGAGCTTTGCCGAAACTGCAACCCAAATGCTTGCAAGCACAGGTTGGTTATGCAACTTTCCCTGCTCACCTGTGCGTTTATGATGCGTATCCATTTATTCATATAGGTTGCCTGCACACAGCTACACTCAAGTACAAAATAGGTAAACCAATGTCTCTTCACGCTGTACAGGGCTCTGCTACCATGTGTATGAGCCCTTAATGACTATAGATGATAGTGGTCACTGGTCACAGTTCTGTGTTTTTGTGAGCACTTGTGTTTGCACTCTTCAATGACCTTGAATTTGCATGCATGTGTGGAGACACATTCACACATACCATTGAGAGTAGTTACTCATCAGTATAGATCTACATCTGGGTACTTTAAGGCCCACTTAATCGGGATCTACTGCTAGTGCCCCTTAAGGGGTTAATGATTTCACTCTATCTTGTGGCATACCAGTTTATTATATAATGCCACACCTTATTTTATACTTGTCATCATTAGGACTCAACCACCCTTTTATTGTATGCCCTGATATAGATTTGGTTTTGACTGCAAGAGAAAGATAAAGATTTTATTTTGTTTTCTTCTTCGTTATGACTGCTATAAGCTTTATATTAGGAACTAAAACTACTGCAAGCACGTGTCTATGCAAGAAACAGAACCATTATTAAATCGCAATGGCTGGTGCACCATATTTGTTTTGTGATAAAATCGATTACAAGTTTGAAAGCAAAATATTATCTTGTTCTATGACAGTAAAATAGTGAAATGTCATCGTGGTCACTTATTAAGGAACCATTCTATCAGTAAGGCCAGTGAAACACACATGTGTATGTTTTTTTTTCACATGCAAGCATACAAGAACAAGTCAAAAAAAAAGGAAAAAAGTATTTATATTATCACAGTGCACTTTATTACAAAAACCTTATTCAGCACTCCTCCAACAAAGGCTGGGACCCAGGTATCCACATGAAAGCCAACCCTTGCATAATCAGGCAGCTTTGGAGCCATGGCAAGGAAGAAGGACCAGGGAACATCCAATGTACACAGGGTACTTTGTTAATGTTTTTAAGGGCATACCTGGGACAACCAAAGTCCATCAATGGTTAAATACAGGTGGTATCTGCTTTTTCTCTAAATCAGCATTAGGTAATCCCTGGTATAGCAACCAAGGTCTGTATTAATGCACCATGCTGTAGGTCTAACACAGGAAGCATGCTTATAGTAGGAGAAAACAGAGAGATGACTTTATCAATGGATCGTCTCTTTCATTGCTCTGTCAGAAGGCTTTGGCAAAGAGATTACACCACTCTCCCTCAGATCTTTAGAAGAAAAGTTTAAACCTCCTGGTTATGCAGTATGGTAGGCTATATAAAGTCTAAAATAAATTAAACAGACTTACAATTACTTTGGCAGGTAAAACAGACCACACACAGTTTATAATTAGTGTATTTACTGTATGTATTTGCAGACATCCTCTTCTTTTAAGCGACTTCTCGCAAAAAAATTATAGGTATGTAGCGCTGCCCCCAGAGGAGCCGCTTCATAGTTTTGCGATTTCTCTGCACACTTTAAGATGACACACCTTGCTCCCCCAGCACTTACCCACACACCCTGAGGGATTTCAAAAAAATGTATTATGCTAAGCATAGCTTAAAAGAACAGAGGTTAGCAAGTGTACTTTTACAAACAATCAATAAGATAATAAGATTACTCTGAGAGATATGGTTAAACACCAGCAGTGTTTTGTAATTAACAGAACTGAATTGCTTTTACCTAGAACAGTATATAAAGACAGTCCTAACTTGCTATAACAGTCCTAAGTGGCCAGGGAATGATGAAAACAACAGTTAGCTGGCAAAGGTGTGCCCCTTGAAATAAGCACAGCAGTTCCCATCAGACAACAGATTAACTTGTGCAATGTTATGCGGCGTACACACGCTCTGACTTTCCGGCAGGATTGTCCGCCGGACCTAGTCCAGCGGACAAACCACCGGACTTTCCAGCAGAGGTCCGCCGGACTTTCCGAGCGTGTGGACTTGCCCACACACGCCCGGACTTTTCCGGTGGACAATCCGCTGGAAAAAGTCTGCGGGACTTTTGAAATGAACAGACTTGCCGACACGATGACCTACCAAGACATGGCCATCCACCTAAACTGACATGCCAGGCAAGGAGAGCATTAATCAGAGAAGCAGCCAAGAAGCCCATATTAACTCTGGAGGAGCTGCAGAGATCCACAGCTCAGGTGGGAGAATCTGTCCACAGGACATCTATTAGTCGTGCACTCCACAAATCTGGGCTTTATGGAAGAGTGGCAATAAGAAAGCCATTGTTGAAAGAAAGCCATAAGAAGTCCCGTTTGCAGTTTGTGAGAAGCCATGTGGGGACACAGAAAATATGTGGAAGAAGGTGCTCTGGTCACATGAGACCAAAATTTAACTTTTGGCCTAAAAGCAAAACGCTATATGTGGCGGAAAACTAACACTGCACATTACCCTGAACACACCATCCCCACCGTGAAACGTGGCGACAGCAGAATCATGTCGTGGGGGATGCTTTTCTTCAGCTTGGACTGGGAAGCAGGTCAGAGTTGATGGGAAGATGGATGGAGCCAAATACAGGGAAATCTTAGAAGAAAACCTGTTAAGCCCCATACACACGCGCGGATTATCCGAGGACCAGGTCCGTCGGATCATGTCTGTCGTACTTTGTCCGATGTTGGTTTTGCATACACACGGTCGGACAAAGTTGTGGTGACGTTTGTTGCCTACGACGGGACTACGTAGAGGCTAGTAGCCAATAGCTTTGGTCTTGTAATGTGATCTGAGCATGCGTAGCACTTTGTCCGTCGGAATTCGCTACACACGATCGGATTTGGTGTGATCGGACTTTGTTGTCAAAAAATCTATCCAGCAGGAGATAGGACTTTGTCCGTCAGACAATCCGATGGAAACTGTCCGATGGTGCCTACACACGGTCGGAATTTCCGACAACATTGTCTGATAGGACAAAATCCATCGGAAAATCCGACCGTGTGTATGGGGCTTTAGAGTCTACGAAAGACTTGAGACTGGTGTAGAGGTTCACCTTCCAGCAGGACAACGACCCTAAACATACAGCCAGAGCTACAATAGAATGGTTTAGATCAGAGGTGCCCAACCTTTTGAAGAGCGAGGGCCACTTAAGCGAATCGATAAATGGTCGCGGGCCACAATGAGCGGAGCAGGAGGATGACAGGTCCGTGTCCACGGACACAGCCCACTCTACTCTATGGGCCCTCTGATCCAATCCGATTCACCCAGGTGGGGCAGATCCCTTTCTATTTTTTTTAGGTAGGCAGGTATAAACAGACACAAGTCCATTTGCATCTGCTGCTCCATAGAGGTGAATAGTAAGTCCGATTGGGTCGGACCAATCATGTGAAAGGGGCCTAAGGCTGCTTTCACACTAATGCGCTGCGATTTGCCCAAACTGTGGGTGCAGCGCAGTGAACCTGTGGATTTTCTGCGGGTCAGCTTCACTTTGCCATAAACGTCTATTATATCCTGCAGGTGTGGCGCACTTTTTGAAGGCGCAACAAACCCACAGGTAATAACAAAAGTCTATGGCTATAATGCAGGTAACCCACAGCTGCACTGCACCTGCGGATCAGTTTGAAAGCAGCCCAGTAAGCACTGCAAAACAGATATGTCCATATATACTGTGAATTTAGTAGTGCTCTGGGATGGTGGGTTGGCAACCCGTGATCTGGGCTTGCCAACCTGCCATCTTAGAGCTGGAGGTCGAGGGCCACATCAGAGGGCTCCGCGGGCCACATGTGGCCCCCGGGCCACTGGTTGGGCACCCCTGGTTTAGATCAAAGCATATTCATGTGTTTGAATGGCCCAGTCAAAGTCCAGACCTAAATCCAATTTAGAATCTGTGGAAAGACTTGAAAATTGCTGTTCACATATGCTCTCCATCCAGTCTGACAGAGCTTGAGCTATTTTGCAAAGAAGAATGGGCAAACATTTCACTCTCTAGATGTGCAAAGCTGGTAGAGACATACCCAAAAAGACTTGCAGCTGTAAATGCAGCGAAAGTTGGTTCTACAAAGTATTGACTCGGGGGGGGGGGGGGGGCTGAATACAAATGCAAGCCACACTTTTCAGATATTCATTTGTAAAAAACATTTGAAAATCATTTATTGCTTTTCCTTCCACTTCACAATTATGAGCCACTTTGTGTTGGTTTATCACATAAAATCCCAATAAAATACATTTACGTTTTTGGTTGTAACATGACAAAATAAGGAGAATGTCAAGGGGTATGAATACTTTATATTAGCAGGTACAATGTTATAAAGAAGTGTGGCTAAGGAATTAAATATCCTCAAGGCTTCCCTTTATTAGAAAAGGAAGAAAGGCCCTGTAAATCACCATCTCTATAGGCAACCTCAATTTGTTTTTTAATTCCAATCAAGTTTTCCAGGCCAACATTAGTTACTTTACCAAGCAAAACCTAATATTTACAAAGCTCAAAAGTTGAAGCTCAAAAGCCTTCTTTGCTCAGAAAGGGAGAATGTCTAAAGGGAAACAGCACTTTCAAAATCCTATGAGCGATCCATTTTGTGTTGTGGGTGCAGCCTGTATAAAATATTTGTTTGTAAAGCAATATAAACAGTATGACTGTGTTCAAACGGGAGAACGCAGTGGCTCACAGCAGGAGTTTGGTGTGTCTCCATTCACCATTTCAGCCCGAATTTTTGGGCTGAATTCGGACCTGAAACTGACCGAAAGACGCACAGGACTTCTGTGCAATTCGCACCGGGGCCGCTGCGAAGATGTGTGAACCGACTCTATAGAGAGCCGGTCACAATCTCCTGCTATGTGAATTGGATGTGGGGAAACTTTGCATCCAATTCGCAATAGTGTGACTCAGCCTTAAACAATGTTTTAAACAAAGATTTAAAACATTGGTTTGGAAGCATACAAACCTAAAAGAAAGTTCATATTTAAATAAGCAAAGCCACTTAAAAGAAATGTACTATATTTTTGTCACTGTATATAATATAAAAATGTTCTATTTCCCAAGGCAGCCATCTGTCTAAGTAGGTCAATGCTAAAGCATCTCCCTAGAAACCTATCAAAAGGATTCATAATGAAACCCCAAAATATGTATTTATCCTGCCCCAGTTTTGCAGCTGATAGATGAAAGGTTCAGTATAACAGCGCAGGTTTGAAGGGAACCTGTCAAGGTATAAATGTGTTTGAAAAAAAAAAAAAGGCAAGGCACTCTGCAAAGCCCAAAAGTATTTTTTACTAATCATGTCTACGTACCAAGGACCCCTAAATCCTGGGCAGATGCTACACAAAGAGTTGACATTGGGTCTGACTTCACTACCTTCTGAAACTAAGGGCTGCCATAAATAGATAGAAATTTGGCCGGTTCAGCAGGGACTGATCAAATTTCAATCCATGTATTGGCAGGCTGGTCGTACACAAGTTGATTGATAGCCTGTTAGATTTTACCCCAATGACCAGTGCCCCCGACTATAGCAGGCAGCACTGAATATTGTGTTCTGGCAGTGGGACGTCTCCCTACTGGCAGAACACAATAGCTCAGTGAGAGTAATTCCCCCATCCATCGAGTATGTGCCTCCCGCTGGTTGAAAAAAAAAAAATATTACTATATGGCCAGCCTTAGCCTGGACCATGGCATTCAGCTGTCCACAGGCCAGGTTTTAGCCATAAGATGAAGTAAAAGTAAAAAGCACATCTATATTGTGTGTATACATTTTAGAAAACAATTAGAATTAACAAATGTACTTGAAGGCACCACATGGAGTCTGTACTTGAAAATGTTTATAGTCTGTACACTTATGTAAAAGATATAGGAACCAAAGTCACAATTTATTATACCAAAAGAGACACACATACTTATGCACAGCTGATTTTATGCCCGGTATCCTTATCCATAGTACTTACATTTCCTAAAGTCACTGTATGGATGCACAGGATGTAAAATGCAGGAGGAGAAACTGTGAAAACATACAGGAAATTAATGCACACATAAGATGTTAAAGGAGAAGTACAGCCAAAACTCGTTGGAAGTCAGGATCTACCCACAAGCCTGGACCAGCACCCGGATCAACCTCTCAGTGAGACGCTGAGAGCCTAAGCAGGCCGCTCCCATCCCCTCCACAGCCCAGCGCTCCAGTGAGCGAGAAGGGGGCAGAGGAGAGAGCTGCTGACTGGCAGTCACCAGCTCTCTGCTCAGGGAGCTGTGAGAACCGACCGATCAGCGGTGTTAGAGCTCTCAGTTCTCAGTGTTAGAGCCGGTTGTGGACAGATGTACCATCGGACTGATGCTCCACCCACCTAGGTAATTATGATTCTTGAAAAAACTTAACCCCATGCTTCTCTTTTAAGGCACTGATTGGCTGCAAACACAGGACTGACAGCTGCAAAAAGCATGCTAGATATGCCAATAAGCACACAGCTCACTCTCCAGTATCCATCTCACCGGTGAGATCTGCACTCCGGCACGCACCATTCAGTCACCAGTATGTTTGCTGCCAGCGAGATCTGCCAAAGTATAGAAGCTAATCTTATCCGTCTCACCCAGCATAAACAAATCCTATCCTAAATTATAAGGGGGAAGTGATTTCACTCCTCCCCTAAAGAAAGTGTGAAGTTGTGTCACTTCCTGTCCACAGAAGAATGGCATGCTTACAACTCCTACAGTTCAGATTTCCTTCTCTCTCTACACTAATGTGTTATGGGTAGTGAATGGCAAAGCAGCACAAATATGTAATTTTCTGGCTCTGCTTCCTTCCCCCTTTTCACTGTCACACCATCTGCATCATACATCTGAATCATATGTAATGTTCCATAAATCTGTATTAGATGCAGCAACATGTTACATGCAGTGTCCCATAGCTGTTATATACACATCATACACAGCCAGTGCCTCATACCTTTGTTTTCGATGTAGTGCCTCTCTTTCTAATCATTCTTAATTGCAAACAGTGTCTCACACCCATTTATAACCCATAGGTCTTATACCCCTTTTTAAACTGCAGTACCTCATACTTCCTTTTTACACACAGAAGATCACACCTTGTATGAAATGCCTCTCACCTTCCTAAGCAGACAGACTGCTCACACATAGTACTTCATGCCTCTTCATTGCATTCCTCTCTATTAGACAGAGTGTCTTATACCTTTGCATTACATGGGGTTATATTCACAGCTTTCTATAAGTGCAGTGCATGTCCCATCCCTGTTACATGCATGCCTTATGCCTCTCTCTTGCACCCAATGCCTCATACTTCTCTGTTACACATACATCTGTACAACACAAATTTATTTCAATATATTAAGATTGAAGGTAGAACTAAGGGCAACATTGTTTTTTTAGATTTTGGATAGAGTAAGGAAATTGGGGAAATTTCCCTTTTTCCCCATCACTTCCTGTTACATAACCACAACAAGAAGTGAGAAGAAATCTATCCAAAGCGATCGGTGGTAGTCACTAGAATTTGTGTCCCCATAGGAAAATTTCTCATCTATTCCTGTTTGGTGACCACTCAAAATGTGTGATTCTCCTTCATTTTCAGTAATAATGTTCACCAGGACAAATAGAGAGGTTGAATCTCCTTAATGGGGACACAGTCAGCAAAAAACAAACAAAAAACTGACAGATGTTCTTATCCCTCACTTTAAAACCTTCTAAAACTAAAAAAATAATAATAATTTAGTTTTGCCTTGAGTTATAAAGATTATTATTTGCCATAATAACTTTTATTTTCAGGAAGGACAGCCAAGGGGAGCTGTAAATCACAATGATACAACTGAAAATATCAATTGCTATGGTAATGGTTGCATAATGGTTTTATCAATAAGGTCTTTACTTCATGCAGTGCCCCATGCTTGGTATATGGTTCTCTACAAATTCAAAGAAATTTTATGATATAAAGAAAATTTTCTGTTCAAGAATCAGGAACATATTTGCTATACAAACAGGCATGTAAGCAAACAGACTCATATTTGAAATGAAAACAACTTTTTCCTTTTTCATTTTTGTAGGCTCAAGGCACAGAAATGCCAGTGCAGTTTCAAAAATTGGCCACTAGGTGCCACCATAGTTATGGTCAGGAACTCTGTAGTGAGAGTAGGCAGTGTAGTTCCCTCAGTAGCCACTAGTTAAAGGTGTGTACCATAGATAGTGAAGTAGTACCATCCCTGCACCCACCAGTGTGGGGCATCTTGGGAAAGAGGGCTCTTTATATAGAGTCTAGCGGGAGACCGCCTGTGTAGTTGGTTATGAGAAGCAGAGAAAGGACCAAGGCATGGCAAAGATGTAATCTTTGAGGCTCTAGCTTCTGGGAGCCCCCCTTGAGTGGGAAGCAAGGAAGGAAATGTGCAGGACTTATAGGACTAATTGAATCCCCTTTCAGTGGGATGCATGACTCTGGCAAAACCCTCTAGGAAGGCAAGGGCTCATGGAATCTGCTCTCTGCCTGCTATTGCTTAATTTATCTTTTGCAACTCAAGGAATGTGCTGTCAGCACTAGGATGACTGAAGGGTATAAAAATGTAAATCAATTGGTCTAATAAATAGTTAAAAGGCTTTTTTGTTAATTGGACTCTTCAGTCTCCTAATCTCTAGATGGTAACATCAATGGGAAATTAATGGGTGCTGGGTGAATCTGCTACTGGAGTCCATTGCCATAAGGCCTGAAGAAGGTGGAATGGACTGTTGGTGGTGCTGGTTAGGCCAGGCAGGGGCCTCCTGCAGATGATCCTGTATTGTGCCCAACAGAAGATCTTGTGTCCATAGTGCCCAGTTAAAAAAGTGCACATGTTCAACCTCCACATGGGCGTATATGAGGAGGACATTCAGCACAGCACACAGCTAGGCTTCTATACAACAGTATATACAGCTATTAATATGTATCATAAACTGTTCTTATTAAGATTTTTTAAATGTAAAGCACTAGAGCAGCTGGGCATCCCCCTATCATATTCCACCTTCAGATTTTACAATATGTTTATTCCACAAACATTTATTCTACAGCCTAAGAAAATAAATGTATAAGGAGTGGTATGTATGTGTTACATACAGTGCCTTGAAAAAGTATTCATACCCCTTGAAATTTTCCACATTTTGTCATGTTACAACCAAAAATGTAAATGTATTCTATTGGTATTTTATTTGATAGACCAACACAAAGTGGCACATAATTGTGAAGTGGAAGGAAAAGCCATAAATGATTTTCAAATGTTTTTTACAAATAAATATGTGAAAAGTGTGGTGTGCATTTGTATTCAGCCCCCCTGAGTCAATACTTTGTAGAACCACCTTTCGCTGCAATTACAGCTGCAAGTCTTTTCAGGTATGTCTCTACCAGCTTTGTAAATCTAGAGAGTGACATTTTTGCCCATTCTTCTTTGCAAAATAGCTCAAGCTCTGTCAGACTGGATGGAAGTGGAAGGAAAATGATAAATAGTTTTCAACATTTTTTATTAATAAATATCTGAAAAGTATGGCGTGCATTTGTATTCAGCCCCCTTTACTCTGATACCCCTAACTAAAATGTTGTGGAACCAATTGCCTTCAGAAGTCACCCAATTAGTAAATAGAGTCCACCTGTGTGTAATTTAATCTCAGTATAAATACAGCGGTTCTGTGAAGCCCTCAAAGGTGTGTTAGAGAACCTTAGTGAACAAACAGCATCATGAACGCCAAGGAACACACCAGACAGGTCAGGAAAGTTGTGGAGAAGTTTAAAGCAGGGTTAGGTTAGCACTGTTCAATCAACACTTCACAATTATGTAGCACTTTGTGTTGTTCTATCACATAAAATTCCAATAAAATACATTTACATTTTTGGTTGTAACATGACAAAATGTGGAAAATTTCAAGGGGTATAAATACTTTTTCAAGGCACTGTAGTTACATCGTTAGCCAGGTTGAAAAAAAAGACACAAGTCCATCTAGTTCAACCAAATAAAAACATGTAATCCCATATACACAATCCTATACTCACAGTTGATCCAGAGGAAGGCAAAAAAAACAGCAAAGCTTGATCCAATTTTCTACAGCCGAGGAAAAAATGTCTTTCTGATCCCCCAAGAGGCAGTCTAATATTCCCTGGATCAACTTTACCTAAAAATGTTAGTACCCAGTTATATTATGTACACCTAGGAGAGAATCCAAGCCTTTTTAAAGCAATCAACTGAGTTGGCCAAAACCACCTCTGGAGGGAGCCTAGGCTATCCCACATTTTCACAGCTCTTACTGATAAGAAACCTTTCCATATTTGGAGATTAAATCTCTTTTCCTCTAGACGTAAAGAGTGCCCCTTGTCCTCTGTGATGACCTTAAATTGAGTAACTCAACACCAAGTTCACTATATGAACCACTTATATATTTGTACATGTTGATCATATCCCCCGTTAATCTCCTCTTCTCAAGAGAGAATAAATTCAGTTCCTCTAATTATCCCTCATAGCTGAGCTCCTCCATGCACCTTATCAGTTTGGTTGCCCTTCTCTGCATTTTCTCCAGTTTCCCGATATCCTTTTTGTGATCTGGTGGCCAAAACTGAACTGCATATTCCAGATGAGGTCTTACTAATGATTTGAACAGGGGCAAAATGTTATAAGGATTAGTAGACTTAGAGATACATGCCGTTAAAGTTGCTCTTCATCAAGCTCTAGAAACCTTACCTAAAGTCTCCTTATCCTCCTCAGAGCGCTTTACCCAATTATTCATAGGGCTCATTATGCTCTGCACAAGTTATAAACATGGGGAAAGGCGACTTCACTGCATTGCCCAAGATGTACTACAGCCACAGGTACCCTTATACACATGTTATGGCGCTGTCCCAAGTTAAATCGCTACTGGGAGTATGTATTTACTACCCTGAATACCGTATGCTCCACTCATGTAACATACAGTATGATCCACCAGATATGCATTTATTGTGGGTACGGTCTCTGTATATAGCCAGAAAACTATTTCTGTAGAAATGGATATTACCTACTCCACCAACATGTACTCAGTGGGCAGAGGCACTTAATTTTAATACTTCCCCCTTATAATTTAGGATAGGATTTGTTTATGAGGGAGGAATTGACATTTAGGCCTCATACACAGGGATGTTTTTAAAAACGGGCTGTAAAGCTAGTAACAACAACTGGAAAAAAGCAGCGCTAAAAACGCGATTTTATTAGCGTTATGATTTGGTGTCAATGCACGTTTAACGTCGTTTTTAAGCGTTAAGGCTAAGGCGCGTTTTTTTTAAAAGTATGTCCCTCTGCTATTTTCCACTTTCAAATTACCCACATAAACATTTTTACAGCTTAAAAACGCTGACGCTAAAAAACGTCGGTATAGCGTTAATGCGCATTTTTGAGCGTTTTTGAGCTTTTTTTCGGCGTCAGCGTCAAAACAGCTCTAACGCTGTAGCCTCTGAAGGCGCTGGTCCTTGGTTTTTTTTGGAGCTTAAAAACGAGCATGCCTGTTACAGCTCAAAAACGCCATGGTGTGTATGAGCCCATTGCATAACATGGAGTTGCCTTCTTAAGCAGCAAAAAAAGCTAAAAAAAAGCCACTGTTAAAACGTCTGTGTGTATGAGGCCTAAAACACAGAAATTGCCCCAAAAAGTTTCAAAAAATATGATCCTGATGGCTAGACTCTACCTTGTCTACACATACTACTCTGTCACAGAAAGATAACTTGGGAAGCTAAAGGTATCAACTCCCAATGGGTACTTTGTATACCCAATTGTACTCTATGCTCTGGTATGATAGTAACTCTATGTTTATCTCACTGACCTGACTTATTATTGGTATACATGGCAAAGTTCTGTATGGAAAGTCCATCATGGTTCTGGAAGGTCTCACGTGAATGTTATGGCATGATCTGAAGGTTGCATGATGTAATTATAAAAAATTGTTCAATAAAAAGTACCTGATTAAAAAAAAAAAAAGTTGCACTTCTCCAGTAAAAATTGAGCTTGGCCTCATCTGCTCTTGCTCCTGATCATCTCTATTGGTTCTTTAATATGATGGATGGCCTTACTAACCAACAGGGAAGTGCAGGATGGAGAAGGGTTGGAGCCAAAGTCAACCTTCACAGAATAAGTCACAATTTGCATCCAGACTGCCTAAATCTATGGACAATCAGATTTTTTTTTTGATTTGTGGATTTCACTGAAGTTGACCTCTGCTTATGCATGTTTTTCATATTCTAAGTATCAGAAGTCCAGTTGTATGAAAACATTTAGTTTATTTTTGTGGACTGCAATTTTTCTTAAACATTTATTGTATAGCTGTATTATGTAATCATATGCATATCTTGTATGTCACCAGTGTAATGGTTTTCCTTCTGGTAATTGTAAGACATTACTGAAGTTCGGATGCTGCCTAAACATGTAAAATACCATCCAAAGACCATATGGTAAATATATATTGCAAGCTTTACATAAATACATGCCCTGGAACTATGCTTCCAGACATTGTATTCAGCTTCTATAATCCTCATTTCATATGCTTGCCATATTTAAGCTGTTAGTTTTAAACAGCTGTCAATAAACTGAGCTTTGATGATAAATGTTAGGCTAAACTAATAGTAAATAATAATACAAAGACAAATGCTCTAAGTATACTAAATATTTTACCATATTAATTTTGCTTTGCTATTGTATTTTTTATCATATTCGTTACAGTTACAGCCTTAAAATGAGAAATGTATTTCTATACATGTTTTACCTTTTCCTGGCCTATTCATGTGGGTATAGTTTCAAGGACTGTCACCCTCTTTCAATCCCTTAAGCCTCTTGCGCACAGCTGCCTAAAAATTTGTTTTTAGGCATACAGGTGTTTTTTTTTTTTTTTTTATCTAAATGCAGCCTATTATTTTCAGTGTGTCTGTACACAAAGAAGCATAAACATGTACTGTGTAAAGAGGATTAAAAATGTTAATGTTAAGAGGTTGATATTGCATTTTGGGAGCTAGAATTTATATTTGTGCGCAAATACGCACAAATACGTGCAAAATAAATACAAGAAATGTCAGCCAGAAATACTGATTTTCAAACATCAGTACTGTGTGCAAGTACCCTTAATCAGTCTTCAGTTTTTTTGACTACCAGCTTGTATAGCCTCTATATTACCAGGCCATTTTCAAGCTGTGTGCTTGACTAATTACTTGGTATGCAACACTATAACCAAAATTATTTTATACCATTTTTTGAGACAGATAGAGCTTTCTTCTGGTGGTATTTTTTTATCTTTTAATTTCTGTTATAAAACACATGTTATTGTTTTATATTATCAAATAAAAATGCCAGGACAGTATGAAATACCCTGAAATGACCAGTTTTTGGAAGATAGTTGCCACAAGGTGATCTGATTTTATGCCAACATTTTTGGAAATGAAGAAGCATGCTGGTATTGAGGGGGTTAAACATGCAGCTTGTTAATGGTATACTAGAGATGTTACTTTATAGGTCATACACAGAGGGGAGAGGAGGTAAAAATGGAAAATTTATATCAAATACTTACCGTAATTTTTCCTTTCCTGATGGACTCCATGGCAGCCAACGTATGGGTTAATCCCGCCTCTCCTACCTCATAGGACCCCACTCCCATAAATCTTTGCTCCCAGCTAGGTACCGTGTTCCATAACTTAGCCTACTCCAGCAATGGGAGGGAACTCCTGCTGCCATGGAGTCCATCAGGAAAGGAAAATTACGGTAAGTATTTGATATAAATTTTCCATTTTCCTGACAGACTCCATGGCAGCCAACGTATGGGAAATAACTAGCCATACACTCCCGGGTGGGACAAATTGCTGGTTTAAGAAAAAAAGTTTTAATTGGCATTGTCAACAGATAAGACATTCAAACCAAAATTAACTGAAGAAAGAGCCGCCGGCTCAACACAATAGTGTGTCATAAATGTATTTATCGATGACCATGATGCTGCTTTGCAAATCACTTCCGCAGACACATGACGGGAAGCTGCCCAAGACGTCGAAACACTTCTAGTCGAGTGTGCTGTCACCGCCTCTGGAGGGACCAGACCCTTAGCCGTATACGCCCTTTGAATAGCCTGGACAATCCAGGCTGATATGGATCTGGAGGAAGCACGTAATCCTCTATTCTTCCCTTGGAAGTAAATGAAGAGGTAATCCGATTTCCGGAAGGGAGCCGTTGCTTCCAGATAGACTCTTAGGATTTCTCCGACATCTAGAGGATGGATACTAGAATCGTCAGATGAATGGAATGTTGGGAGAACTATTTCTTGATTCTCATGAAAGACGGACGTCACTTTGGGATTTGATCCCAACATAGGGATCAAGACCACCCTATCAGGAAAAAAGGTGATAAACGGTTCCTTGAAACCCAGAGAGCTGATCTCAGATACCCTTTTGGCAGATGTTATGGCCACCAGGAACACTGTCTTGAGAAAAAGATCTTTGATGGACAATTGATCCATTTGTCGAAAATCCTCTCCTGAAAAGAAGTCCAAAACGAGGGGAAGATCCCACTTGGAGAATCTTGGCCTCCTTTGAGGTCTAAGTCTTGTTGCACCTTTAAAGAATTGCCTGACGAGAGGATGTTTTGCCCAAGCAACGCCTGTGAATGCAGAAATCGCAGAGACCTGAACTCTAAGAGAGCTAACGGCCAAGGGCAACTCCAGGCCTGTCTGCAGGAAACCCAGAATGTCCGATATTTTCGGGTCCTTAAATGAACCTCCAACAGTAGGGATGAAACTCACGAATCTTGCCCAGATTCTTTGGTACACTCTGTTAGTACCCTCTCTCCTGGCACTCATCAAGGTTTCAATTGCTGTGTCAGGACACCCTAAGGCTGTCAACCTTTCCCTTTCAACCACCAGACCATCAGGTGGAGATGGGATGGACATGGGTGAAGCGATGCTCCCTGTAGCAGGAGATCTGGCCTGGGAGGAAGAGGGACTGGGTCCCGACAACTGAGCTGCGTCAGGAGAGGAAACCATGGCCTGTTGGGCCAATATGGAATTACCGCTATTATTTCGGCTTCTTCCCAGCGGAGTCTTGACAGAAAACGGAGAATGACCGGTACTGGGGGAAAGGCATACGCCTTGAGAAACCTCCACTGGTCCATCAACGCATCTATCCCATAAGCTTGGGGACAACGATTCCTCGTGTAATACTTCTCGAGTTTCGCATTGCAGGGTGATGCAAAGAGGTCCACTTCCGGTGTTACTCCTAGAGACAGAATCCAATTGAACACTTCTATGTGGAGGGACCACTCGTTGTTGTCCAATGCTACTCTTGAGAGGAAGTCCGCCTGGACATTCTGGACTCCGGGGAGGTAAACAGCCGTTAGATTCGACAAATTCGCCTGGGCCCAAACCATAATCGGACTGATCTCCTCTAGTAGATCTAGACTGCGTGTACCCCCTTGTCTCTTGATGTAGGCTACCGCAGTCGTGTTGTCCAACCTCAACAGAACCGAAGCTCCTGAAATCAGGTGACGGAAGGCTTGAAGAGCTTGAAAGGCAGCTCGGAGTTCCAAGACATTTGACACTATCCCTTGAGATGGGAAGTCCCATTTCCCCTGGGCTACTTCTGATAGACAGAGGGCTCCCCAGCCGCTGTTGCTGGCATCCGTCGTCACCACAATCCAGGAGATTGGTGCAATAGAGTGGCACTTGAGGAGATTCTCCTGATGAAGCCACCATGGAAGACACTCCCTCATGGACGGGGTCATTCTGACAAAGTGATCTTGTGACTCTGGGATCCATTGTTGAAGAAAACCCTTTTGGAAGGGTCGCATCCTCCACTGTGCCCATTTTACCATGGGAGCTGTGGCCACCATGGTGCCGATAACTCTGAGGCAATATGATGCCCTGAGGCGAGGACATGCCAGGGCGAGCCGAATCCTGTCTTGAATTACTGGGATCTTCTCCATGGGTAAGGAAATGGTACTCTTTACCGTGTCGAACTGCGCCCCTAGGAATATCAGGGACTGGGTCGGATCCAACTGACTCTTCTCCCTGTTCAACAACCAGCCGAACTCCGTCAAGACCGAGATGACTTGGTCCCGATGTAAACGAAGCTGGTCTCTGTCCTGCGAGAGCAGGAGTAGATCGTCCAGGTAGTGGTGTAACCGGACACCTTTGACCCTGATTAGGGCTACCACTGCCAGTAGTACTTTTGAGAACACTCGAGGCGATGTTGTCAGCCCGAAAGGAAGACAGGTGAACTGGAGATGTCTCTGCTCCACTGCGAACCTGAGGTATTGCTGAAAATTCTTCGCGATTGGAACATGAAAATACGCATCCTTCAGGTCTACTGAGACCATCCAATCCCCTGGCTGAATCGTTTGACTTATGGTCAAGAGAGTCTCCATCTTGAACCTCTCCTTCTGGATGAAGGAGTTCAAATATGTTAGGTCGATGACTGGCCTCCATGACCCGTTCTTTTTGAGAACCATGAAGAGAGGAGAATATATTCCCTGAAATTTTTCTTCCACTGGTACCAGAATGACGGCCCCTTGAGATATCAGAGAGTCCGTGTAGGATAATAGAATTTCTCTCTTCTCTTCTGACTGTGGAAGAACTGTGGGAATAAAGCGGTGTATAGGTGGGTCGGTGAAAGTCCAGGTATGACCTGTAGAGATAGTTTTGACTGTCCAGTAATCTTGGACCGAGGCTGCCCAGACGTGCTGGAAACGGAGTAATCGTGCTCCTACCTGCTCCACCTGGACAGGCTCCATATCAAAAGGACTTAGTCGTATCCCTACCCCCAGAGGGTGTGGCCTTTGTGGACTTCTGTCCTGAAGGTTGATTTCTTCGCCAGTTTTTCCTGAATTCCCTGCCAGGTCTGTAACGACGTGCGTCTCTAGCACGCTCCTGATCATGTCTAGGTTGAGCTCTTCTCTGACTCAAGAGACGACGATCCTGGGGTAGGAAACCTGACTTACCCCCGGTAGCGCGTGTGATGGCCGAGTCCAGCTTGTTCCCAAAGAGGGAAGAACCCTCAAAGGGAATTTTGCACCATGCCTGTTTGGAGGCAGGATCCGCCACCCATGGACGCAACCACAGGGCCCGTTTAGCTGTGACCGAGGATAGCATGACACGCGATACCAACCGGATAATGTCCAGGGATGCCTCACCCAGAAAAGCCGATGCCATCCTCAGTTCGTGCACTGGGGAATTCCTGACCACGTCATCGGATATACTTCCCAGGGTTGCACCCACGTCATCTGTCCATGATTCCATGGCTTTCGACAAAGCCGCAAGAGCTAAGGCCGGTTTGCAGGCCATCCCTGCAGTAATATATATCCGTTTGAGATCAGTGTCGATCTTTCTTTCCAAACCATCTCTGAATGACACTGTATCTTCCAGTGGAAGCGTGACATGTCTCACCAATCTCATGAGCGCCGCATCAATGAGGGGGGCTGAATCCAGATATTTCACCTCCTCGCTCTTGAATGGGTACATTTTTGCCACTTTGGTGATTAAAGAGTTCTTTCTTTCAACCTTCCCCCATTCATCAGATATGATTTCACCAAGCTCACTTAGGAAAGGGAAATTCGGGCGCTCTTTTTTCAGATGTTTAAAATACTTCTTTTGTTTGGAGGGCATCTCTATTGGGTCTTCCCATTTTAGCGCATCTTTAACTGCCCTGACGAACAGCGGCGGACTGGAACGCAAATGCGCTCCAGCCGCCATACTGAGGACAAACAGGAAACAAACACACAGAAATAAACACCGGCTGCCATGGAATATGAAAAAAACATACGATACCCATCCAGTATGACGAAGCGATCCGACCTGACCCTCCAAGCGCCGTTCACAGGCGGGCACGACCGGGCATCAAATGGAAGGCCTCCTGCTAATAGCGAGGACGAATGGCCAAATTGCCGCTTGCCAGTCAATGACTGGATAGTAAGCTCTTCAGGCACCACAATATCACCCGTGTCCACCCTGCTAATAGCTGGGCAACTGGACTCCAATACCGCCATCTCTTCACCGCCAACGCAAGGGGAAACGCCAGGACTGGATCACTACTCCTTAAGGTAAGAACTACCTCTTTAGTCCTAAGGAGGAGGACAAAAAAGGAACACGGTACCTAGCTGGGAGCAAAGATTTATGGGAGTGGGGTCCTATGAGGTAGGAGAGGCGGGATTAACCCATACGTTGGCTGCCATGGAGTCTGTCAGGAAAGAGTTATTATACAGATCAAAAGCAGTGGGAGGATGGAGACGAAGGGGTTAATATACAGTTGTGCATACTAAGATAGGTGAGGGGTTATTATACATACATTGAGAGACAGACTGGAAGTCAAAAATGTAGGATAGGGAAGGGGTAAAATGGTTGAAAAAAAAAAAAAGATTTGATTTACAGTCAGTGGAATTTAAACAGAAACTTAGCTCCCCTTTACATTCCTGACTCTGCCTCCATCCCTCCTTACCTTATACGATGGGGAAAATTCAAAATACACACCCATCCGTCTTTTTGTTGATATGCGTGTCTTGGCAATCCGGTGATGCGGCAGCTCTTTCTCCCGTACGTTCTGTGAATGGGCTCCTGCAGAATCCTTGGAAATGTGATAAGGGCCTCCCAGGGCGCTGCGGGAGCAGGATACATAATTCTGGCAAAAGTCGGAAGGGCAGTGGAGGGCGAGGCCACACTAAAGAAAAAACAGCTGCTATTTTTATAATTATAATGGGGGGGGGGGGGGCAGAGGCATAGTTTGCGGAGTAGCATCTTTGCCATACTAATGCTTCCCTCCAACCACTTTGCATATTATTTTATATATATACTGTGATTTTGCCAAAAATGCTGCAGAAATCTCCCTCCACTGAGTCTGGCTGCAACCATTTTAACTGTGGGCAGCTGAAGCTGCTACCTGTTCACTTCCTAGATTTACGCAGACACACAGAGGCAAACCTCCAGCTCTGCAGCTCTCATTGACCGTCTTATGACTCACCCCTCCCTTCCTGGCAAACTTTCAGGAGAGTGAGAGAGCTTTGCATGATGTCATAAGTCTAGGCTTTTTACCAGACAAGAAACAGGAAGTGGGCTGTATAAGGTATTTACTGGCAGAACATTTTTTTTACTATCCAAAGTTAAAACAACAAGTGTAGAAGATTTAATAGATGAAAAAATGAAAAAATGGCTGAAGTTCCGCTTTAATGAATAAATCTGCAATTTCTGCTACAGATCTATTTGTTAATCCCCCATTCACAAATTACTATGATACCTTTCCTTCTGTTGTAAGAGGAAGGATCAACCATGTAAACACTAGCATGTGATCACTGTGATTGGTCATCACAGTGATCACAAAGCACCATCTGCTCGGTACACTGTGAAAGTGGAAAAAAAGGGGCTGTAGAGAAAAGGAATACCCAAGAGGCACTGGCCAACTGGCCTGGACTCCCTCACAGCCTGGACTCTCCAAATCACAGGATGAGGGCATGTTGATGGCAGAAGATAATGTCGGTACGTTTAACATGTTGAAGACATTAGTCTTCTTTATTCTCAAGTGAAGGTAAAATACTTCCAGTAGGACCACATGTTGCTGTATGTTTCTAGTCTGTCTTGTTTAGTGAGCATTCATTCTTCCATTTTACAAACAGGGTTGACGTAGTTCATCTATTACTTTATAGAAGGAGTGTTTGTCAATCTCCAATGCCTTGTTATTACCGTTCAAGACATATTTTTTAAGTGCCAATGTAAGGATTTTAGTATGAAGGGGTCGGCTTGCATGTGTGCGTGGAGGAGATATACCTCCCACCTGAGTATCCTGCTCCTCGAATATATTTAATCATTCACACCAGGGGTCCTGCTCAAAGGTTCACCCTCCTTCCCCCTGTACACAGAGATAAAGGTCAGAAGGAGGGATTTTATTCTTATTTAATCATATTTTTTTGTAACTGAAGATAATTTAGAGCTCCAGTTTTCACTGTTCTATTTGACACAAATGGCATTGCGGCACCACATTTCATGGCTCTACAATGCATGTACACTGTATAGCGCTTGGAGTCTGTAGACCATTTTAATAATTTTCTTATATTACCTTTACTGGAAGATTTGACAGAACATAAATATTTCAGACTTTTTTTCCTTACAGCAGAAAACTCATAGGTGCTATTCTATCTTCCCAAATTTTCTTCCTCCATAGCAAGAGAATGCGCAGTCTGTCACCTCAAAGACAATGCAGCCACCATTCACACATGTCCCTGCCCACACCTGTCAGGTCCCTGTCATTAGGCTGCCGAGGGAACCTGTAATTAGAAATGGGAGGTCTATAATAACGCATTAGTCCTGAAGGTGGCCAGTTGCAATTTAAAGAATCACCTTCAATGTCCTTTCTATTGCACCAATGCCTAAACAAGTGCTGAAGGCAGTCTAAGGCAGCCTTTTTCAACCAGGGTGCCCTTAGGTTTCCTCAGGGTTGCCTTGGCAAAATGGCTACAAATTCAAATTGCCCAAAAATTGTATACAAGCCAGCAGGTGGATCAAGTCACAGGTTTTAAAATTTTCCAACATTATAACCTTCAAGCTGCTGGTGACCTAACAACCAATTACATCAACAGTTGATAAGGAGGATGTTGTGTGCCTGCACAGCATCCTTGTTTGCCCCTGCCCTGCTTCTCAAAGTCAGCACTGGGATCACATTAGCTGAGTAAGGGAGAGAAATATTGCAATACTAGTCAGTACCAGTGTGCAATGATGTATTTGCTTAGGAAGAAAAAATCACGTTGAGTTCCCTACATATGTGGATGTTGCTGCGTTATATAAAACTATTCGTTTTTTTTTTACATACAGAATGGCGTACCTCGAGATTGTGCATCATTTTAAAGAGTGCCTTGACTGAGAAATGGTTGAGAAAAACTGCTCAAGGATTGTAAACATTTTGCACATCAAGAGGGGTTTGGCACGGTGCTACCTCCCAGGGGCCAGTTCACACCAGAACGTGGGGCAGGAAAGGCACATTCCATGTGTGCTTCCCACACTGCAGGTACTCGCACTTCCCTTGAGATCTGCATGCAGGTTCCAACGTATTATTAATGGTACCCCAAATGCAGATGGAAAATGCAGTGCGTTTCTGGGCATCAAATCACATGGTACCACAATACCATGCAGTTTGGAGCAATGTGCTTTTAAAAGTCCTGCGGTTTAGTGCTTTTGCAGCCCATTCAAATGACTGGGCTGTCAAAATGCACCACATGGAAATGCACAGAAATCACACAGGATCCCAGTGTGAACAGGCTCTCAAAATTCTCATGTCTTTATGGAACTTGCTTTGTGCACTAGTGCGTAGTCACGTTGGAACAGGAAGGGAATGTTCCACAAAGTTGGAAGCTTGAAATTGTCCAAATGTCTTGGTATGCTAACGCCTTAAGAGTTCCCTTGACTGGAACTAAGGGGCCAAGCCCAACCCCTGAAAAACAACCCCACACCATAACCCCCCCTCCACCAAGGGATTTGGACCAGTGCACAAAGCAAGGTCCATAAAGACATGGATGAGCGAGTTTGAGGTGGAGGAACTTGACTGGAGTGTTGACCTCAACCCAATAGAACGCCTTTGGGATGATCTAAAATGGAAACTGCGAGCCAGGCCTTCTCGTCCACATCAGTGCCTGACTTCACAAATGTGCTTCTGGAAGAATGGTCAAACATTCCCATAGACACACTCCTAAACCTTGTGGACAGCCTTCCCAGAAGGGTTGAAGCTGTTATAGCTGCAAAGGAGGGGCCAACTCAATCTTGAACCCTACGGACTAAGACTGGGATGCTATTAAAGTTCATATGTGTGTAAAATTACAATATAGTGTATTTATTCAAGATGAATGTATTCTTTTTACTACTACTACTAATCACAAAAGCAACTTTTACTTTTACTGTTTTTGAGGTTTACCATACAATATTGGTAACTACTGATAAGTGTGTCAAATAAACCCACCCTAAATTTGAAGTATTTATTTATATTATTTATTGTGTGAGCTTGTCATTCCAAAACCCACCAGTAGGTGGCTTAGTTCCTCATTCTGTAGAAGAGCAGACACTGTGTCCCTAGTCACACTTGTCCTGTTTGATGCAGCAAATCTCTCGCATTTTGCTACATGAAAATACATGTCAAGGAGAAAACTCATTCTTTTCTATGTGGCTGGTTAACACTCATGTGCTGCAGTTTAGTGTTAAAGACAAAAGCAAACTCTATGGGCCAATTCACACTTACATGTGTGCGTTACCATGCGTGCTGAATACACATGCAACAGTGTAAATCCAGGGGTTATTAAATAAAGCATTGAATGGAACTTTGGCTTTTGCAGAAAAAGCAAAGACAGGTGTACTCTGCCATAATCCTTTTCTTTAGGGCACATTTATAACAGTTGGGTCTGTTGCAGTGTATTTTCCAAAAGTGCATTAACATGCAGTACATTAAAGCTGATCTATAGTGAACATTTTAAAAAAAAACAGTACCAGGAATAGTATTTACCACAAATGAAAACTATGTGCAGGTGGCTGCTGTGTTAGGTTGAAATCGGAAATCCTCTGCCAATGGATACCATCACATGAATGATCTTCTGGTGCTGCAAGGGTTAATATGAGCAGCTGCACCAAAGACAGACACTCATGAAGTGTGCGGCTGTCAGTTAGGGATGTGCGCAGATGCTGTGTCCCAACAGACCTAAATGGGCTGCCTGCGCGCAGTACCTGGCAGCTGAAGCTATATAAACAGGGTGCTCATTCACAGACTATGGGTGTCAGCCCCCGTATGAATGAGGCCTAAAAAAAAAGTTTGTTTTTCTTGCTTGCACATGATTAAGAGACTGAAGTCAGCACAGCTTCCCCTCATTAACTAAGTTAAGATAAATTTAGTGATTTTAAAGGTAATTTAAGTAACAAACATGTCATACTTACCCGCTCTGTGCAATGGTTTTGCACAGAGCTGCCCTGATTCTCCTCTTCCGGGGTCCCCGCCAGTGCTCTGGGGTCCCCGCCAGTGCTCTGGGCTCCTCCTCTTCTCGATGTGCCACTATTGGAAGCTGCTTTCTATGGTGGCATATGTGCAGGCTCGATCATCTGTATGTCAATGGACACAGTACGTTCCACCTCCCCCCACCCCCCCCCCCACTCCCTCGTCACTGCATTGGATTGACAGCAGCATGTAGTTAGATGCAGTTTAGCCTCAAGGTAAGGGTGGTCGCCATGCAGGGAGGGCAGAGGATAAGCGGGAACCAGGTTCCTCCAAGGCCTCCATAGGTCACATCAGGGAAGCAGCTGTCTAATTGGATGCTACTGCCATGGTGGCCATCTTTGATGTGGGCAGTGCTTGTAAAAGGCATTGTCCCCTTTGGGTTGGTGCACATTCCATGTAGTGGGTAGGTTCGGGACAGATCTACCGCTTGCTAGGGACAGTGTGATTAGCAAGCAGTCAGGTTCCTATTAAGAAATGACAGGGTAGGGATTGTCACTGTGTATCGAGCAGCAGCCTTCCCATTTCAAAGGCCGGGTTGCCAATCTGCCTTCCAGTTGCCTCTCCTGTTGTCAGGTGTCTACTAGGGTTGCACCGATGCCGATACCAAGTATTTGTCAGAAACCACGAATCAGACTGAGACAGAAGTACAGTTAAATCACACTCGTTTAATAATAATAAAAAGGTAAACAGAGTAAACGTAGTCAAAACATAGCCATAGAGTTCAGGAACCGGAACGGATAGTCAGACAAGCCAAACGTTAGGGAGTCAGAGAATAGCGTAGTAGAACAGCAAGCAGGATCAGGAGCCAGAAGCAATGTCAGCCAAGCAAGTCTTTAACAGGAACACATGAGTGCATTTTTCTAGAGATGTGACCAAGGTGAAGGCAGAGATCATCTGGACTGGACGGCTTAAGTAGGCAGGACTGATGAGCAGCATATGAACAACAGGTGAGTCACTGTGGAGAGAAAGGAGCTGGCAATTAGCCGACAGCTGAGCGCCAGCTCAGAGAAGGAAGGGCTGAGCCCAGCCCTGACAGTATTTGCCCCGAGTACTTGTACTCGGGCAAATGCTCTGATGCTTAATCTGACAGTCAGGGAGCGCTGGGGGAGAGTTACAATTACTGATCTCCCTGTGTAGATTTCAATAAAGAACCTGACAGACGGTTCTCCTCCTCTCCCCTCGCGGCTTTCAGCTGCTTTATTGAAATGTATACAGGGAGATCAGTGATTGTAACTACCCCCCCCACGCAGTCCCTGACTGTCCCCCATATCCTCCTCCAGTCCCCTAAATGCTCTTCGGTCCCCCTTCGTGCTCCGGTCCCCCTCTTTGCTTGGGTCCCCCTCCATGCCCCGGTCCCCCTACGTGCTCGCCCCCCCCGGTGCTCCGGTCCCCCCTCCGTGCTCCAGTCCCCTATGTGCTCTGGTCCCCCTCTGTGCTCCTCCACTACCTCTGCCATCGATCTGTCAGGATGGAGAGCGGAGGCAGGAGCCGTTAAATCTGTCATTTACCGATTCCTTCCTTTTCCAAATGCACAGTCAGTGATCACGCCCTCTGTCCAATCATAACTGTCCCTGACCATCGTAAACTGTGTTTGCGATGCTTCAGTTTATGAATGGAAAGGAGCCTCTGTCTCCTCTCCATTCATCTTTAGTGCAGCTGAGGCTACAGAGAAGAGGACTGGGGAATCTGTGTCCTCAGTCCCTTTTCCTGTCTCCAAATGTAGATGTCAGGGGGTCTGTTAAGACTCCTGATATCTCACCAAAGCCCAGCCAACAGGGCTAAAAAAAAAAAAAAAAAAAAATATTGAAAAAATATTGTAAAAATAATAAAAAATAAAATAAAAAACACACTGACACCATCCACCCCCCCCCCCCCCCAAAAAAAAAAGAAAGCATTGTAAAAAAAAAAATAAAACAAATGAATTGTAAAAAATAATAAAAAAAACATTGTAAAAAAAAGAAAAGTAAAAAAAATTAAAATTACTGATACAGTCCACACGTCATCAGTGCTGTATATTAGTGCCACTGTCACATAACATAAAAAAAAAAGTATCAGTAATCGGTATTGGCGAGTACTTGAGAAAAGTATCTGTACTTGTACTCTGCCTTAAAAAAAGTGGTATTGGTGCAACCCTAGTGTCTACAGTGTGCACTGTCACTCCCTATCTGGTGTGTTGTAAGTGTTCTGGTCCTGTGTGGCTGTGGTTGCCGAGCTTCTGTATTCTCTCAACATTACTGCGTTAATACACTTGGCTGCATCAACCAGTCTTCATGTGAGTTCTCTCCCCCTGCGGATAGTGAGCCCGGGCCACACCTACAAGCATGAGCCAATGGCTCCCACTGCTGTCACTGAGTCCAGTGAGAAGGGACAGAGCACTGGATCAAGATTATGCTCAGGTAAGTATGAGGGAGAAGGATGACAATAGAAGGTTTTTACTCTAACGCAGAGAATGCATTAGTGGTAAAAAAAAAAAAAAAAAACCTTCAGCCTTTATAACTGCTTTAAGTAAATCAACCCCATAGACTTCAACCCCATTGTAAGAAGAAACAGCACAATCACTGTGGAGCACTGCAAACACAGCTCTTAAAGGGTAAGTTCACCTTCAAGAAAAAAGTATTAACTGCACATATTTTTGCAGGAAAAAAATATGCATTTTTTTTTCTTCTGATGAGCCTGCAGAGCATTACACCAGTGTTGCCCACCGTCAGTATTTTTACTGGCAGCCAGTAAAAAATGGGCACTTTTCTCCTGCCAGTAAATGCCAGTAAGAGGAAAAGGTCGCCAGTAAAAAATATGGCTGTGACGCTCGGCTCGGAACTGCGCATGCGCAGTAAAAAATCTGGCTGTGACGCTCGGCTCGGAACTGCGCATGCGCAGCTCGGGTCTGGAGCTGTCCGAGACAATCCAAGTGCCTGCTACAGTGTGATCGGAGGGTGCCGGTGGGGGATGGGTCTGGTAGAGGCAGTGTCTGAGCATGTCTTGCGGTGTCATGGTTCAAGGGAGCAGAGCGCCCGGAGCAGAGTGTGCAGGTCTGCAGGACGGGATTAAGGCAAGCCAGGAGCGGGACTGTCAGTGCTGTTTGGACTGGAGGAGACTGAAGGGACCACCTGGAATGGAGAGAGACTGTCGCTGTGACTCAGGAGGGGACGTGTCATGATGGTGATCTGTGCTGCAGCACACTGCTGTCAGTATTAGGCCCCTTTCACACTGGGGCGAGAGGGGCGTTGGCGGTAAAGCAGCGCTACTGTTTAGTACTACTGTACTACTATTTAGCGCTGCTTTACCGTCGTTTTAGCGGCACTATTCGGCAGCTAGTGGGTGGTTTTAACCCCGCTAGCGAACGAAAAAGAGTTAAAACCGCTGCAGCGGCACTTTGCCGGCGGTATAGCCATGCTGCCCCATTGATTTCAATGGGTAGGAGCGGTTTAGATGCAGTGAATACACCGCTCCTTGACCGCTCCAAAGAAAGGGGCCGTTATGTTTAGCGCTGTAGCGCCTGAAAAACGTCTCAGTGTGAAAGGGGCCTTACTGTGAGAGTCAATTTCATGTGCGCATCACCCATTCCAATTTCTTGCCCTCCTGAGTCCTGTCCCTGAGCTACTTACTATATCGAAAATAAAATTAGAAATATGCTTTTTGCCTTAATGTCTACCTGAAATCACATTGCTAATTGCATATTGTACTTATTTGTAGCCTAAATCCTGTAATTTGTACTTAAAACTGTAATTTTGTAACTGCCAGTAAAAACGTGGCTGTGCCAGTAAATTTTGGGTGTCATGTCAGTAAATTTCAATCTGGTAGGTTGGCAACACTGCATTACACCTGCAATCAGTAGATCCAGGGTGCAATGTCAGGCTCCTACTGACACTGCCTCCAGCTCGCCTGCCAGCACCTGCATTCGGGCAGAGTTACAAAGCTGAAAGAATTGTGAATGAACTACGATAGTGTTCATTAGATCCCTCATAGTTAATTTAGAACCACAAGCCGTGCAGTGTTATTTTGGTGACGAAAATATTAACTAAATTAACACTATTTTAGTCGACTAAAATATGACTAAAACTAAAACAATTCAGATGACTAAAATATGACTATACCAAAAATGGCTTTTTAGTCAAAACTAAATCAATAATTTGACGTCAAAATTAACATTGCACTACCACATAAGAATAATAAGGGGGCATCCAAGCTGCTGAAAGAAAGAAAAAAAAGAAAGCTTTTCCTAGTTTCTTTTTCTTAATATTTAATGTTGCAAATATATTCAGTTAATATGTGCAATGGCATTACAGCCAATAGAGTTTACAGTTTTTTGTTTTTTTTTTTATATTTTAAAGTTACACTTCTGCTTGTCAAAAAGCAATATTTTAGTTTGTTTATGAAAGTTGATTTTATTTATAAAGGCATTATATATAACAATGACTAAATCTGTGTCTGTAGTGCATGTTTATTAGTTTTTTACTCCAGGAATATTAAATAATGCATTACAATTTAACTACAGTGGAACCTCGGTTTGCGAGTAACGCGGTTAACAAGCGTTTCGCAAAACGAGCACTGTATTTCTAAAAATTCTAACTCGGTTTGCAGGATACAGGCCAAAAGCGGTGTGCAGTACTGCTTTTGGCCTGATGGGGGGGGAGCCGGAGCCAAACAGCGCCGATTGTCGGCGTTCGGAAATACATGGAAAGGCCCGAGGACAGTTCGGCTGACCTCGGCAAACCTCGGAAAGGCTCGTGAAAGTCTTCGCAAGGTTTGCCGAGGTCTATGCAAAGAAAAAGGAAAAATCTCGCCCTGGGACTTTACATGAGGTGGGCACCGCTAAGCCAATAAAAGTAACAACAGTAAATACAGTATATTATTATTAGTAAAAGTATTACATGCATTAATATCATCAGAGAAAGCCATAAGTACATATAAATGGGTAGAATAAAAATAATAACTAGTAGTAATGGTACATTTGTGTATGTACAATCACATAGCATACAAACATCAGGTGTACCCGACTTGTTCGCAAGTCCCAGCTCGCTCTTCAGGGATAGATATGTATGAATTGTACCTAAGGTGAAATGATATAGATTGAGTATATGGCGTGATATTGGTATTTTAAGGCAGGGGGTAAGAGGGGCCTAATGAGTAAAGGCCCCATACTTACCACCAGTGGCGGCTGGTGCTCCATTTTTTTAGGGGGGCGCACACAAAACCCCAACCGACCCCCCCCCCCAACATCACTCGCCCATGATGGAGGTGGTTGATAGATAGATAGATAGATAGATATGCAGGGAGAGATAGATAAAGAGAAAGAGCGAGAGGGGGAGAGAGATAGATAGATAGATAGATAGATAGATAGATAGATAGATAGATAGATAGATAGATAGATAGATAGATAGATAGATAGATAGATAGATAGAGGAAAGAGAGAGGGGGAGAGAGATAGATAGAGATAGATAGATAGATAGATAGATAGATAGATAGATAGATAGATAGATAGATAGATAGATAGATAGATAGATAGATAGATAGATAGATAGATAAAGGAAAGAGAGAGGGGGAGAGAGATAGATAGAGATAGATAGATAGATAGATAGATAGATAGATAGATAGATAGATAGATAGATAGATAGATAGATAGATAGATAGATAAAGAGAGAGATGGGGGAGAGAGAGAGATAGATAGATAGAGTACAGTAAAACCACACATTTTATAGTGGCCTTTTATTGTGGCCAACCTAAAGCACATCTGTGCAATAATCATGCTGTCTAATCAGCATCTTGATATGCCACACCTGTGAGGAGGATGGATTATCTCAGCAAAGGAGAAGTTCTCACTAACAGATTTAGACAGATTTGTGAACAATATTTGAGAGAAATTGGCCTTTTGTGTACATAGAAAAAGTCGTAGATCTTTGATTTCTGATCATGCTAAATAGGGGCAAACACAAAAGTGTGGCGTTTAAAATTTTGCTCAGTGTATATTGCAAATTTTACGACTAAAACTAAAACTAAAACAATTCAGATGACTAAAATACGACTAAAATGGCATTTTAGTCATAAAATTAAATCTAAATTAGACAACAAAATTAACACTGTGGCAGGCAGACATTGGCAGACATTGCTGTGAATTAATGATGCAGCTGTGTGGGCAGAGCCCTGCACAGCCGCTTTATTTTTAAAAGGTGACAGCTGGTGTTGGGAGACGACCCCTGCCCGCTGTCACAGGGTGCAGGGGGGGCAGACCACATTCTAGGCAATCTAATGTGGGGAGCCAGGGCGCACAGACAATGTGGGGAAACCAGTTTGTGCAGACCTGTAGCTGTGCATGCCTACACAAAGAGTAAAGCCTGGTGTGCGGCGACCGGAGCTGGGTATTCTTTCTGTGTTCCTTAGAGCCAGAAGACAGAGCCTGTGATGACTGAAGCAAGAGATTGAGACACAGAGAGTCGCTGATTCTTTATTCCAGAGCTGGGGAGACCTGTTGTCATGTGGACAACTGACTGTCAAGTGCATAGGACTGGACCTGTTTCATGTCAGGAGTGGTGAGCTGAACTGCAAAGCTTAACCACTGGGCACTTTTACCCCCTTCCTAACCAGGCCAATTTTCAGCTTTCAGTGCTCTCATATTTTGAATGACAATTACTCAGTCGGGCAACACTAAACCCATTTTTTTTTACACAAATAGAGCTTTATTTTGGTGGTATTTAATCACCGCTCGTTTTTTTATCTTTTGCTCTATAAATAAAAAAAGACTGAACATTTTGTAAAAATTCTTCATTTCTGTTATAAAATTTTGCAAATTAGTAATTTTTCTTCATAAATTTTGGCCAAAAGTTATACTTCTACATTTATTTGGTAAAAATAACCCAAATAATATACCCAGTGTATATTATTTGGTCTTTATGAAGATTATAGAGTCTACAAGCTATAGTGCCAATCACTGAAATTTGATCACACCTGATGTACCAGCGGTCTATCTCATTTCTTCAGACACTAACAAGCCAGGAAAGTACAAATACCTCCCAAATGGGCCCTTTTTGGAAAGTAGACATTCCAAGGTATTTAGTAAGAGGCATGGTGAGTTTTTTGAAGTTGTAATTTTTCCCACAATTTTTTGCAAAATAAAGATTTTTTTTTCACAAAATTGTCACATTGACAGGTAATTTTTCTCACATGGCGTATTCATATTTGCAAATACACCCCAAAACACATTCTGTTACTCCTCCTGAGTATGGTTATACCACATTTGTGAGACTTTTTCACAGCCTAGCCACATACAGAGGCCAAACATACAGGGAGCACCTTCAGGTGTTCTAGGGACATAAATTACATATCTAATACACATGTAATACCTATTACATTTTTGAAGGCCCTGGAGCACCAGGACAATGGAAACGCCCACAAAATTACCCAATTTTTGAAAGCAAATACCCCAACACATAATCTAGGAGGCATAATGAGTCTTTTGAACATGTCATTTATTTCACAAGTTTTTGGAAAATGTGGAAAGAAAATAAAAACACATTTTTGTTTATAAAAAGTAGTAAATGTTTAAGGTATTTCTAAAGCATAGCATGTACATACCAAAAATGACCCCCACAAAATACATTCTGCTACTCCTACTGAGTATGTGTGAGACTTTTACACAGCCTGGCCACATACAGAGGTCCTGCATGAAAGGAGCATCATCAGGTGTTTTAGGGACATAAATTACACATTTAATTTCCTGACTACCTATTAAGCCCCATACACACGGTCGGAAAATCCGACCACCAAATCCATCGGATTTGGTCCGACGGATTTAGTCCGACACTGGTGTTGCATACACACGGTCGGACAATGTTGTCGGAAAATCCGATCATTCTGAACGTGGTGACGTTTGTTGCCTACGACGGGACTACGTAGAGGCTAGTAGCCAATAGCTTTGGTCTTGTAATGTGATCTGAGCATGCGTAGCACTTTGTCCGTCGGAATTCGCTACACACGATCGGAACTGGTGTGATCGGACTTTGTTGTCAGAAAATCTATCCAGCAGGAGATAGAACTTTGTCCGTCGGACACTCCGATGGAAACTGTCCGATGGTGCCTACACACGGTCGGAATTTCCGACAACATTGTCCGATAGGACAGAATCCATCAGAAAATCCGACCGTGTGTATGGGGCTTTACACTTTTTTGAGGCACTGAAGGGCACTAATGGCACTGATGAGCACTGATGGGCACTGTAGTGGCACTGATGGGCACTGTAGTGGCACTGATGGGCACTGTAGTGGCACTGATGGGCACTGTGATGACACTGATATGGCAAAGATGAGCACTGTGATGGCACTGATGTGGCACAGATGAGCACTGTGATGGCACTGATGTGGCAAGGATGAGCACTGTGATGGCACTGATGAGCACTGGGATGCCACTGATGTGGCACTGTGATGCCACTGATGTGCCACGGAAGACCACTGTGATGGCATTGATGTGGCATAGGCGAGCACTGTAATGGCACTGATGTGGCACTGATGGGCACTGTGAGGTACTGATTAGCACTGTGATGGCACTGATGAGCACTGTGATGGCACTGATGTGGCACGAATGAGCACTGTGATGGCGCTGATGGGCACTGATGGGCACTGTGATGGCACTGATGTGGCATGGATGAACACTGTGATGGCACTGATGTGGCACTGATGTGCACCATGATGGCACTGATGTGGCATGGATGAGCACTGTGATGGCACTGATGAGCACTGTGATGGCACTAATGTGGCACGGATGAGCACTGTGATGGCACTGATGTGGTACGGATGAGCACTGTGATGGGCGTCCGCAGAACTTTTTTCAGGGGTGGCATCATTTTAAGGTCATCCACGCGATAATGGCTTGATAACTCTCCCCCTTCCACTGCCACATTTGGCACATTTTGGGGGGGGGGGAGTGTACCTGGTTTTGCTGTGGGCAGTCGGCATTGTTTTTGCCAACTGCGCAGAGTATATATACTGTGCGACATTAGCAGTATCTGCCGGTGCTCCATCGGTTGGGGGGGGGCGCCAGACAAACCTGACCACAGACATCGCCCCCCGCTCCAGCCCGCCACTCCACACTAACCCCCCTTCACTCGAGCCTGCCACCTCTCACCATACCAACAATTCCCACCCCCCCTGTTCGCCAGCTCGCTCGCCCTCTGGCCTGCCAGCCCCCCGCCACCCCTGGACTTACCCCATGCAGGTCACAGCTGTGGCGGTGGCTCCCCCCCCGTCTCCCCCATGTCCTGGCGACGCTTCTCCTCCCGGCCAATCGGGTCTTCGTACTCCTGGCCAATGGGGTCTTAGGACTCCTGCCAATTGGCCTGGAGTCCTGATTGACCAGGAGGAGAAACAGGAAGACATTAGCGAATATTCATTTGCTAATGTCCCACAAAAGGGTGGGCTCAGTGCGCAGTCCTCTGAGCCCATCCCCCTGCATGTAGCTTAGGGGCCGGGCGCATAATGAGCGTCCACCACTGGTCATTAGTTTAAAGTTTAATATCCAGTATCATTTATTTCTGTGAGCGATTTGGCATCTGCTAAAAGTTTCTTTCCCGGCGGCCAATTCGCCACAGGATCACTTATAGAGACGGCAGGAGAGGTGCCCCCCTCTCGCTGCTTCCCGGTCGTTTCCAAGCTTACCGGGGCCGTCGGGAACTGATCCAATGCAGTCGATGGCTAGGCAGGAAGATGAGTAAGCACAAGATGGCCTCCACTCGGCTCTATGCCCTTGGAGGACTGGAGCAACCTCTGATGTCACTTCTGGTTCTTAAAGAAATATTTATTTTTTCTTAAAGTCAAAGTGTCAAAAAATTTACCCCAGATCTCTCAATAAATACTCCTTTTTTCTATTACAAGGGATGTTTACATTTATCATGTACAAGTAAACAAAAAAAATAAATGGACAATGTTAAATAAAAAAACAAAAAATTAAAATAAATAAGAAAAAAAATTGAAAGAGCCCCATTCCTCTATGCTCACACGCAGAAGCGAACTCATACGTATGTCGCACCCGCATATGTAAACAGTGTTCAAACTACACATGTGAGGTATCGCCATGAAAGGTATCGCCGCAAAAGTGTCACCATTTCACGAGTGTGCACAATTTTAAAGCATAGCATGTTAGGTGTCTATTTACTCGGTATAACATAATCTTTCATATTATACAAAAATATTGGGCTTAATTTAGTGTTTTTTTTTATATTATTCATTAAAAAAAAATTTTTTTTAAATTGCGTTTAAAAAAACGGTTGCACAAATATAGTGTGACATAAAATATTGTAATGATCACCATTTTAAGGTCTCTGCTAAAAATATATATATAATGTTTAGGGGTTCTAAGTAATTTTCTAGCAAAAAATACTAATTTAAACTTGCAAAAAGTTCCAGAAAAGGCCTGGTCAGCAAGTGGTTAACTGCCCTGCCTTAATACATCCATTTAATTTACCATTCTGTTGCCTGTGGTCTACTTTCTGTGCATTATTATAGAGCAGTAGCATACTAACTTTTAAGTTACGCAGGTGTGTCAGTGAGGACCAAGCAGTTTTGAGACTCATGGCAGAACAGAGAACCCATCATATCCAGCAGTCCCTGCGGGGGTAAGCACTACAAACTCATTATATCTTCCACCTGCTTTACAGAATAGGTGTACTACCGATAAGAGTTTACCTTCTAAGGATACTAGTTTCCTGTCACGCTGATCCAGTTGCTTTATACTTTCGAATTTACGAATTTCGAATTTACAAACATGCATCAAGCAAAGTCATAGCTACTGATCTACATGCTTGTTCCAAGAAATCAGCAGAAAACGTTTAGGAAACATTAGCAAAGAGGTTATACACTGGTTGAAGTTTGTCTGACAGCCTGTTCCCAATAACCAAAATTGTCAGGCATGTCTGGATATGCATGTCCATATAATATAAGTATGGTTCTTCATGTGACACATATTTGGGAGGGAGGATCATTAAGATGTTATTTTTTTTTTAATTTGTGATATTTGTGCTCTTTTTATTGTATGGGCACCATGCATGTAAGGCCAACACCTTAAAAGAACACATTCTTGACACAGAAGAAAAATAAAAGGGGGGGGGGGGATATATACACACATCCTTTCACGGATTTGGGTGGAGACAATCCTTGCACTGATGTATAAGCTCATATCTTTTTGCTTTCAATCGATGCATCCATTTGGTTTCTGCTTGGAGAACCTTTCTATACACTTTCAGACCGGACCAATTTGCAGCCAAAGGACCAGGCCTTTTTTGCGATTCAGCACTGCGTCGCTTTAACTGACAATTGCGCGGTCGTGCGACGTGGCTCCCAAACAAAATTGACGTCCTTTTTTACCCACAAATAGAGCTTTCTTTTGGTGGTATTTGATCGCCCCTGCGGTTTTTATTTTTTGCGCTATAAACAAAAAAGAGCGACAATTTTGAGAAAAAAAAAACACATTATTTTTTATTTTTTGCTATAATAAATATCCCCCAAAAATATATAAAAAAAAAATGTTTTTTCCTCAGTTTAGGCCGATACGTATTCTTCTACATATTTTTGGTAAAAAAAAAAAATCACAATAAGTGATTATTGATTGGTTTGCGCAGAAGTTATAGCGTTTACAAGATAGGGGATAGTTTTATAGCATTTATATTAATAATTTTTTTTTATTAGTAATGGCGGCGATCATCGATTTTTATTGTGACTGCGACATTATGGCGGACACATCAGACATTTTTGACACATTTTTGGGACCATTATCATTTATACAGCAATCAATGCTATTTAAATGCATTTATTCCTGTATAAATGACACTGGCAATGAAGGGTTTAACCACTGTGTAGCAGTGTAGGCATTTCTTACTGTGGGGGGGGCGTGGCTGTCAGCTAGTGAATGCTGATCTCTGCTCCAATCACAGGTAGTTGCTAGGCAGAACGGGGAGATGCTGTTTATTTCCGCATCTCCCCGTTCAGCCTTCCTGTGAGACGATCGCGGGTGTCCCCACGGCGATCGAGTCCGCGGGACCCGCGACTGGCCTCACGGGGGACCCGATGGCACGGCGGCATCTTAAAGGGGACGTATATATATGCCCTTATGCCTGTCCATGCCATTCTGCCGACGTATATCGGCGTGCGCCGGTCGGGAAGCTGCTATCAATGTCCCCTCTCCTTGGGCTTGGATTAACTTTTTTTAGGGGCGCAAAGGATAGTACCTCTATTTGATAATTATGTAATCAATAAAATGTATGCCTACTGGGGTTTGAAGATTCAAAAAATAATGCTTTTAAAAAAAAAATCTTTATCGTACATCACAGGACACAGAGCCATAGTAGTAACTATATGGGCTATATAGGCACCTTTAGGTGATGGACACTGGCACACCCTAGACAGGAAGTTTAGCTCCCTATATAACCCCTCCCCTTACTGGGAGTACCTCAGTTTTTTTGCCAGTGTCTTAGGTGTTGATCACGAGTAAAGATGTGCTGTGCTGAGCTCTGCTGTAGGAATCTTTGCTGGGGCAAGCTATGCAACCGGATCTATTCAAAGTGTCTTTTCCAGGCCGAAATGAATGGTACCCGGGCCTCGTGTCAGAAGAAACGAGGTTCTGCCTGTAACGCTTCTCTTTTTAGAGAGCTGGACCGCGGGATCCAGTGTTTGTTTTTTCAGCCATATTTCCTGGCGGGGTGCTTTACAGACCGGTTCCTGAAGGTTTTTTAATGAAGCCCACTGTGAGTGGTGAAGATTGGGTCTGTTTAGTTTATCACAGAACCCTGCAGCCGTATAAGGTAAGGAAGATTCCTAAATAATTTTTTGAATTCTTTTGTGTTTTCTCCTTTAAGTAAATGTGTTGTGCCTAAAGTCGCCACCGGGGGCTGTCAAGAGCACGTACCTGATTCCATGCTTGTCAGTCACGCTCTGTGTCACAAGCTGCACGCTTCCTCTGAGCCGAAGCTCCAGGTAGGATGTGGGAAGGGGGTTTTTCTCTACGGAATGTCCCCCCACAGTTTCTTTCCAGGCAAAGAGGGCATGGGTCAGTCGGCGGTATGCCGCACCGCTCCCGCTGCCACCGCCATTATGGCAGCTCTTCATCCACCAGCTCTCCTCTTCTCCTCCAATCCAGTCCCCCCTCCACATGCGATCCGGTCGGATCGGACCCCCCGCTCGCGCAGGAAAACTGCCTTTTTTGAGGTGCGGGGCCTCAGCATGGAATCGGCATAGTTTAATGCCCACAACGCGGGCTATGCAAAGCTATAAAGGTGCATACAGCTAAAGGAGGGACACAGAGCAGATGGATGGCATGTGAGCAGGGCTCAAGTCCTGCGGGAACGCATGGGAACGGAGTTCCTGTACTTTTTCCACAACAGGAACTCAGTTCCCATTAGCAGCCATGTCCTGCAAGACTTTGAAGTATGCGAGCTGTGTGGCAGGTGCTACACCAGCAGCCGCCGACACAGCTCGCAATAGTAAGTGATGCACACCAGGGGTGGACTGACCATTTAGGCATTGCCAGTAGGGGGCCCCATGACAGCTTCCTCTTCCATCTACCTGTCAATCACAGCTAGCTGACAGGTAGATCAGGTCCCTGCTGCTAAGAGATTGTATTTAGTCAGACCTCTTGTGATGCGCTCCTCCCCGCTGGCCCCTCCTGATTTTCTGTCTCCTTATCCCCCCCCCATCAGTCTCCTGCATACTTGCTCTGTGTGTCTCGCTGAATCCCCCCTCCTCTATCTTCAGTGCCATATGATGAGAGAACCCAGAGGAGGAGCACAGCTATTCTGCTCACAGGACATGCAGGGAGAGAGGTGAGCTGAGGGAGGAACATCAGTTTGGGGTGGTAAGCTGAGCACAATACCTGGCAAAGTTTAATGTCAGGAGGGAAGTTTATGTGGAAATATGTGAAGGGTTGGAATAGCAGCGAGTGTGTGTTGGAGCCCTGCAGAGTTTGCACCCCCCCAAGCTAACATACATCTCCTAAGCAGGAACACATCACTATCTCCCCAAGCATTCTGTCCAGATAATGTGCAGTTCATTTATGACCTTTCCGTTTAACCCTGTGTTATCCAAACTCTGTTCAATGAAAAATGTAAACTCACCACATAAACACTCTATATACAAAATAACATTCCCCAATAAAGATCAGAACATGATGTTCACATTTGCATGAAAGCACAATTGAATGAATGCTGATTATTCAGAGAATTACCGTATTTATGTTTATTGAGGATTGTTTTTTTTTTATGTACTAACACTTAAAGCGGAAGTAAACCCATCGATTTAACAGTTTAAAAAAAAAAAAGGCATGCCGGGAATGCTAACTGCACATTGGCTGTGCTCTCAACCAAACAGTCAAACCATCCAATGGCTGGTGTCATAACGGATCACATGTGCAGCACCGTGGCAGTTGAAGATTAAACAGAGGCAAAGATGGCAGCTTCCTTGGCTGAAAACGATAGGCGGGTTTACTTCCACTTTAAGCTTCATACACACAATGCGAAAATTGGATGAAAAATACCTCTTTTGAAGCGTTCGTGCATATGAGCGTATCATTTTTTTTTTTTTGCTAGGGGAGTGGATCTTGGGTGGGAGTTCCCACACTTTTTTCCCCAGGACTTGACCCCTGCATGTGAGTGTGGGTGACACAGGTATTCCCAGGCATGTTTACTTAGCATCAGACTGAGCCTTGATAGCAGTGGCAGTTGCTGGACTATTTTGCTCAGCAGTGGGTGCATTTCTGGTAGTACCTCTGCATTTGTGCTTAGCACTTAGCACTATGGGCAGAAAGGGAGGTACAAATACCCGGAAAAATAGGGGCTCAAAGGGATCTCCCTCAGGCTCTGAGGATCCTCCCTCTGCAACGCCATCCCCCCTGAAAGACCTAGGGAGGCTGGTCAGAGTGAGCCATTGGGGTTAGGGGCTGCAACTGCTTCTGGCATTTCAGCCCCTGTATATATTACTTATTTTTCCTCAGCCATGAGTGGATTGGAGGAAAGATTAACGGCCTTAATCGCATCTTCACAAAGTGGAAGGAAACGCAATAGGTCCCCTTCTGCTACCCAGGACCCTCAAACAGAGGAACACTGGGAGAGGGAAAATGAATCCCCCTCAGGGGACTGGGAAGAGACTAATGACTCAATCAATCAAGTGGGGAAGGACCCTCTTCAGCTTCACAGGCTGAGAAATTGCTGGTGCATTTTCTTACTGAAATGGTCCACTCCACATTTAAGTTACCCGTAACTGAGTTGGTTGAAAAGCCCACTTCTTGTTTGGGTTCACTGAAGCCTTCTCAAGCTGTGCATACTTTTTCTGTCCATTCATTGCTGGAACAGCTTATATATTCTGGGATCACCCAGATAAGCATTTTTTCCCTCCCAAAAAGTTTTCAACACTTTATCCTATGGAGGGAAAATTTACAACCAGCAGTTGACGCTGCTATATCCTCTGTAAATAAAAGTTTGACTTGTCCTGTTGACAATGCTCAAATGCTTAGGGATCCAACCGATAAAAAGTTTGAATTCCTCTTAAAAAACATTTTTTCTTTGGCAGGTTCAGTAGCTCAACCTGCAGTGGCCGTAATTGGAGTGTGTCAGTCCTTGAGAGACTACTTGAAACAGGTGCTCGAGGTTTTCCCTGATCAGCAGGCCCAGAATATAGCCGAGCTGCCAGCGGCTTTGTGTTTTGCAATTGACGCAATCAGAGATTCTATCCTTCAGACCTCTCGCCTTACGCTTGGGTTGGTACATGTGCGTAGCATCTTATGGTTGAAAAATTGGTCAGCCGAAGCGCCATGCAAAAAGCTCCTGGCTGGTTTTCCTTTCCGCGGTGAAAGGCTGTTTGGGGATGATTTGGACAATTATATCCAAAAGATATCAAGTGTGAAAAGTACCCTTTTGCCAGTTAAGGAAAGGAGTAAACGTTCCTCATTTAAACGTGCTTTTTATCCAGTGCCAGGGGCATCAGCCTCCAGGCAGTTGGGACAGTCTCCACTGTCAGGTTCAAGAGGTAAAACTCAGAGTCAACCCCAGGGACAAAAGAAGTCCTGGGGGAGGAAACCTAAAAGCCTCTTTATGAAGGGGTGCCCGCGCTCGTTAGAGTGGGGGGAAGACTGCTACAGTTCTCAAGGGTCTGGACAGATGGGTGGTCTCCACAATAACTCTAGGTTACAAACTGCCAATATTTTTACTGGCAGCCAGTAAAAAACAGGCAATTTTCTCCTGCCAGTAAATGCCAGTAAAAGTAAAAGGTTGCTAGTAAGAAATATGGCTCTGACGCTTGGCTTGGTCCAGAGTTGGCTGAGACCATCCCAGTGCCTGCTACAGTGTGATCGGGTGGCTCTGGCGGAGGCGGTGCCTGAGCATGTTATGTGATGTCATGGTGCAAATTGGGCCAAGCATAGTGGCCATAGCCTCGTGTGCGGGTCTGCGGTATGGGAGCAAGGCTGGCTGGGAACGGGACCGTCAGTTCTGTTTAGAATGGAGTGAACTGGAGGGACCGCTTGGCTTGGAGAGAGAACGTCACTGTGACTCAGGAGGCGACGTGTCATTGAGGTCTCATCATCATCTGTGCTTCTGCACACCACTGTCAGTGTCACTGTGAGAGTCAGTTTTATGTGTGTGCCGCCCATTCTAATTTCTTGCCCTCCTGTTCCTGAGCTACTTACTTACTATATCGAAAATAAAATAAGAAATATGTTTTTTGCCTTATTATGTACATTAAATCATATTGCTAATTACATATTGTATTTGTAGCCTAAATACTCTCATGAGCATTTAGAACTGTAATTTTGTAACTTTTGGAAAGGTCAGTAAAAACTTGGCTGTGCCAATAAATTTTGGGTGTTGTGTCAGTAAAGTTCAATCTGGTAGGTTGGCAACACTGATCCAGAGAGATCAAGCTGGCCTTGAGTAATATCAAGGGCCAGGTCTCAGCTTTATCAGTATTGTTGGTCCTAGAAAGAGACAGACAGCATTGAAATCTACTATTGCTAAGTGGATTTGACAAGTAATTATTCAAGCTTATGGTTTGAAGAGGAAAGTTCCACCTTTTCAAATCAAAGCGCCCTCCACCAGGGCTGTTAGTGCTTCATGGGCAGTGCATTACCAAGCCTCCATGGCTCAAATCTGCAAGGCCGCAACTTGGTCTTCAGTCAATACATTCACCAGATTCTATCAGGTGGATGTAAGAAGGCATGAGGATATCGCCTTTGGGCGCAGTGTGCTGCAAGCAGCAGTATAGGTCCTCAGGTCTGATGACACCCTACTTTCGTTTGTGTCCCCCTCCCCTCAGATAGCATTGCTCTGGGACATCCCATATATTTACTACTATGGCTTTGTGTCCCGTGATATACGATAAAGAAAATAGGATTTTTATAACAGCTTACCTGTAAAATCCTTTTCTTGGAGTACATCACGGGACACAGAGGTCCCTCCCCTCTTCTAATACAAGTACCGTATTTATCGGCATATAACACGCGCCGGCGTATAACACGCACCCCAAGTTTAGGAGGGAATATTAAGGAAAAAAACTTTAAGGAGGGAAGTTTAAGGAAAAAAAAACTTACATTTAAATGCCCATCATTGCAGCCTTGTCCAGTGTCCATCTGCAGCCTTGTCCATCCTTGCAGCTTTGCCCAGTGCAGCCCTGTCCATCCTTGCAGCCTTGCCCAGTGCAGCCTTGCCCAGTGCATTTGCAGCCTTGCCCAGTGCCAGTGCAGCCTTGCCCAGTGCATTTGCAGCCTTGCCCAGTGCAGCCTTGTCCAGTGCTATTGCAGCCTTGCCCAGTGCAGCCTTGCCCAGTGCAGCCTTGCCCAGTGCAGCCTTGCCCAGTGCCTTTGCAGGCTTGCCCAGTACATTTGCAGCGTTGCCCAGTATATTTGCAGCGTTGCCCATTTAAAATTGGCGCCGCGTGGGGAGGACGAGCGCCGCGTGACATATCAAAAGCCGCGTGTATTTTCGGCTATTTTCGGCTCCTCTCGCAGTTCCGCCCACCTCCACTGATTGCGAGAGGAGCCGAGCGCTGACAACATACAGGAATCCGAGTTTGGCTAGTCTCGGCTCTGCTCGCAGACAGGGGCGGGACTGCGAGAGGAGCCGAAAATAGCCGAACTTGGATTTCTTTATGTTGTCGGCGCTCGGCTCCTCTCGCAATCAGTGGAGGTGGGTGGAACTGCGAGAGGAGCCGAAAATAGACGAAAATAGCTGAAAATACACGCGGCTTTCGGAAGAAAAAATCAGTGGGAGATCGGTGGGTATCGGCGTATAACGCGCACCCACGATTTTCCCCTGATTTTAAGGGGAAAAAAGTGCGTGTTATACGCCGATAAATACGGTATATTGCTTTGCTACAAAACTGAGGTACTCCCAGTAAGGGGAGGGGTTATATAGGGAGCTAAACTTCCTGTCTATGGTGTGCCAGTGTCCATCACCTAAAGGTGCCTATATAACCCACATAGTTACTACTATAGCTCTGTGTCCCGTGATGTACTCCAAGAAAAGGATTTTACAGGTAAGCTGTTATAAAAATCCTATTATTTGGTTCATATTACTTATTAGAAAACTTTCGTGCTTTTTTTGCATTATGTTCATAATTACTAGATGTAGCCCTATTGATAGGTTTCCTAAAATGTATTAGAATGCCTGACTCTAGTAAACTAGTAGGTTTTTATAGTCACTTCAATTACATGTTTAATTATACAGACTTAAATCGAGGACTGGCAGAAAACAGTCAATGCACAGACTCTGTAGCAGATCATTGTATAAAGCCTCATATACACCACTCGTTTATTTTTCGTTCAACCCAGTAGGATGAACGAAAAAAAAACTGACAGCTCATGTTGGAGCCATTGTACTAATAATCCGATGTTAGTACAGAGATCTCCCCAGCTGTGCTATTGTGTTCTGACAGGGGGATGCCCCCCCGCCCAAACACTCCGGTCAATGCTTTGACCACTGGCTGAGAGAGCAGACCTTTTTCAGTCATGACCCTTCGACAAATGGCAGGCTTCTGTTGGGCCGGCTGCCATACACACAAGCCGAATGTCAGCCGGGTTCTATTGAACTGGCTGGTGCCGCCCGTCATTCGGCCTGTGTGTACTAGGCAGGTATCCAGAGATCAAGCCAGGGGCAACACCAAGTTAGCAGGAATGATACTGATGACCTGGACAGGAAAATGCACACAGGTCCATGTAAACAGATTTCCTACATAAATTAAAAAAGCAGGTCTGGATGTAAAGGGAACTGTAGTACAGCAAGACATAAGCAGAAGTGCTAGCCTCAAACACAATAAACAGGATACACAAGTACAGGGCTGGTCTGCATACAAGGATACATAGGAATTTACACAATATAGTAGCAATTGCTGCAAGAACACAGACAGTGCTTCAACTAAGCACAGGTGAAGAGAGAGCATAGATAGCATTAAACAGATATACAACAACAAAGACCTGATGTTTCATCACTGATTTACTAAGTCTAGGTTCACATTTATGTGGCTGCACTTGATGCATTTTTTCAGGCACATTTTGCAGTGCATTTTTAAACCCTCATTTTTTATGAGTTTTGCATGCAGTTTTCAAATCCATAGCAAACCCTTACCCGAGCCTGCAGCTGGCAAGTCAGGAAAGGGAGGGGACGAGCGAGCGCCCCCCCCCCCCCCCAACCATACCAGGGCGCATGCCCTCCACATTGGGGATGGGTACTTTTAGTTTATGACTGCCTACCTCATTTTTTGAGGTGCTAAAATGGCAGGGCAGTACAAAAACCCCTCCAAATTACCCCTTCAGTTGTCACTGAAATGATATATTGCTCACATATGCCATGGGTATATGTGGAATTACACCCCAAAATACATTCTGCCGCTTCTCCTGAGTATGGGGATACCACATATGTGAGACTTTCTGGGAGTCTAGCTGCATACAGGACCCCGAAAACCAATTACCACCTTTAGGATTTCTAAAGGCGTAAATTTTTGATTTCACTCCAGTTTTATGGGCCCTGAAATGCCAAGATAGCACAAACCCCCCTCCCCCAAAAGACCCCATTTTGGAAAGTAGACACGCCAAGCTATTTGTTAGAGGCATGTTGAGTCCATGGAATATTTTATATTTTGCCACAAGTTTCGTGGAAAATGTAAAAAAAAAAAAAATTTTTACACAAAGTTGTCACTAAATTATAAATTGCTCAAACATGCCATGGGTATATGTGGAATTACATTTTCGTGTGACTCACTAAAAGTCCCGTGGGCTAAATATTCCTCCATTCACATTGATCATCGGTGGTATGCCCACCATTAGAATACCACCCTGCATCCACCCATTTCTAATGATGGGCATACATGTATTATTCTTTTTTTTTTCGTTCAGCCACGTTTTCCTGTATTCCTGTTAAAAACTTGCTTGGCTGACATTGCTTCTGGTTCCAGATCCTGCTTGCTGTTCTACTACGTTCATCTCTGGCTCCCTGACGTTTTGGCTTATCTGACTATCCATTCTGGTTCCTAAACTCTGGCTATGTTTTGACTATGTTTATTCTGTTTACCTTTTTTTATTATTAAGTGTGATTTAACTGTACTTCGGTCTCAGTCTGATTCATGGTTTCTGACACCGGTTCACTGCATTTGGATTGGGAAGTTGGGCCACAGCACCATCTGGAAGGATCCAGTTCGTTTGACGCTTTGTATAGCACATAAGCATTCAGCAGAGCCAATTGGAATAAGTATACAGACACTTTTTTATACCAGCGTCTGGCCTTACGGGCAATTAACCACTTCAGCCCCGGACCATTTGGCAGCCAAAGGACCAGAGGTCTTTTTTCAATTTCGCACTGCACTGCTTTAACTGGTAATTGCGCGGTCATGCAATGTTGTACCCAAACGAAATTGGCGTCCTTTTCTTCCCACAAATAGAGCTTTATTTTGATGGTATTTGATTGCCTCTGTGATTTTTATTTTTTGCGCTATAAACGGAAAAAGACTGCAAATTTTGAAAAAAAAAGATATATTTTCTACTTTTTGTTATAAGAAAAATCCAATAAACTCAATTTTAATCAAACATTTGGGCCAAAATGTATTTAGCCACATGTCTTTAGTAAAAAAAATGCCAATAAGCGTATATTTATTGGTTTGCGCAAAAGTTATAGCGTCTACAAACTAGAGTACATTTTCTGGAATTTACACCGCTTTTAATTTATGACTGCCTATCTCATTTCTTGAGGTGCTAAAATGGCAGGGAAGTACAAAACCCCCCCCAAATGACCCCATTTTGGAAAGTAGACACCCCAAGCTATTTGCTGAGAGGCATGTTGAGCCCATTGAATATTTTTTTTTTAGTCCCAAGTGATTGAATAAAGACAAAAAAAAAAAAAAAAAAAAAAAATGTTTTCAAAAAGTTGTCACTAAATGATATATTGCTCACACATGCCATGGTTATATGTGGAATTGCACCCCAAAATACATTTAGCTGCTTCTCCTGAGTATGGGGATACCACATGTGTGGGACTTTTTGGGAGCCTAGCCGCGTACGGGGCCCCGAAACCCAAGCACCGCCTTCAGGATTTCTAAGGGTGCAAATTTTTGATTTCACTCCTCACTACCTATCACAGTTTCGAAGGCCATAAAATGCCAAAATAGCACAAAACCCCCCAAATGACCCCATTTTGGAAAGTAGACACCCCAAGCTATTTGCTGAGAGGCATGTTGAGCCCATTGAATATTTTTTTTTTTAGTCCCAAGTGATTGAATAAAGACAAAAAATAAAAAATAAAAAAAAAATAAAAAAAAGTTGTCACTAAATGATATATTGCTCACACATGCCATAGTTATATGTGGAATTGCACCCCAAAATACATTTTGCTGCTTCTCCTGAGTATGGGGATACCACATATGTGGGACTTTTTGGGAGCCTAGCCGCGTACGGGGCCCCGAAACCCAAGCACCGTCTTCAGGATTTCTAAGGGTGAAAATTTTTGATTTCACTCCTCACTACCTATCACAGTTTCGAAGGCCATAAAATGCCAAAATAGCACAAAACCCCCCCAAATGACCCCATTTTGGAAAGTAGACACCCCAAGCTATTTGCTGAGAGGCATGGTGAGTATTTTACAGCTCTCATTTGTTTTTGAAAATGAAGAAAGTAAAGAAAAAAAAAAATATTTTTTTTCTTTTTTCAATTTTCAAAACTTTGTGACAAAAAGCGAGATCTGCAAAATACTCACCATACCTCTCAGCAAATAGCTTGGGGTGTCTACTTTCCAAAATGGGGTCATTTTGGGGGGTTTTATGCCATCTGGGCATTCCATGGCCTCCGAAACTGTGATTGGCAGTGAGAAGTGAAATAAAAAAATTACACCCTTAGAAAGCCTGAAGGCGGTGCTTGGTTTTTGGGGTGACGTACGCGGCTAGGCTCCCAAAAAGTCCCACACATGTGGTATCCCCGTACTCAGGAGAAGCAACAGAATGTATTTTGGGGTGTATTTCCACATATGCCCATGGCATGTTTGAGCAATATATCATTTAGTGACAACTTTTTGTAAAAAAAATATATATATATTTTTTTTTCATTATTCAATCTCTTGGGACAAAAAAAAGAAAAATTTAATGGGCTCAACATTGCTCTCAGCAAATAGCTTGGGGTGTCTACTTTCCAAAATGGGGTCATTTGGGGGGGGGTTTGAACTGTCCTGGCATTTTATGCACAACATTTAGAAGCCTATGTCACACGTCACCCACTCTTCTAACCACTTGTAGACAAAGCCTTTTCTGACACTTTTTGTTTACATGAAAACATATTTTTTTTTTGCAAGAAAATTACGTTGAACCCCCAAACACTATATATATTGTTAAAGCAAAGGCCCTACAGATTAAAATGGTGGGTGTTGCATTTTTTTTTTCCACACAGTATTTGCGCAGCGATTTTTCAAACGCATTTTTTGTGGAAAAAATACACTTTTTTTTATTTTAATGCACTAAAACACACTACATTGCTCAAATTTTTGATGAAATAAAAAATATGATCTTAGGCCGAGTACATGGATACCAAACAGGACATGCTTTGAAATTGCGCACAAACACGCAGTGGCGACAAACTACATACATTTTTAAAAGCCTTTAAAAGCCTTTACATGATACCACATTAGATTCACGGAGGAGGTCTACTGCTAAAATTACTGCCCTCGATCTGACCTTCGCGGTGATACCTCACATGCATGGTGCAATTGCTGTTTACGTATGACGCCAGACCAACGATTGTGTTCGCCTTTGCGCAAGAGAAGGGGGGGCAGGGGTGCTTTTTATTTATTTTTTTAATTTTTTTTATTTATTTAGCTTTTTTATTTTATTTTAAAACTGTTCCCTCCATTTTTTTCTTTTGTTATCATTTTTATTGTTATCTCACGGAATGTAAATATCCCCTATGATAGCAACAGGCAGTGACAGGTACTCTTTTTTTGAAAAAATTGGGGTCTGTTAGACCCTAGATCTTTCCTCTGCCCTCAAAGCATCTGACCACACCAAGATCGGTGTGATAAAACGCTTTCCCAATTTCCCAATGGCGCGGTTTATATCCGGGAGGGGGGACATTCCCTCCCACTGCTTGTAAAAGCAGTCTAGAGGCTAATTACCCGCTAGAATTGCTTTTACATGAAAGCCGATCACTGGCTGAAAAGAATGATACCAAGATGATACCTAAACCTGCAGGCATCATTCTGGTATAACCATTCAAAGTCCAGCAACATACTGGACATATATTGTAATCTTTATTTTTCATGCAGCCTCTTGGCTGAACGAAAAAAAGAGATTGATTGGTGGGTATGCCCACCATTAGAATACCTCCCTTCATCCACCCACTTCTAATGATGGGCATACATGCACCATTTATATATGCCGAAGCATGGGGGCATCCTCCCACAAAAGTTATGCCATGTACACACGGTTTCACTTTTCCACGGGGCAAGGCTCCGTCGGAATTTCGACCGTATGTACGCAGCATTAGGAGCCAATCGCTCCCCCCCCCCTGCTGCCCCCATGCTTCGGCATATATGCTCTTTTTTTTAACTGTGGTGGTGAAATCACCTCCTACAGTGTTGGAGTCGCGTCTTTATGTATCGTGGGAGCAAACACTGTTGCTGTCAAGATAAATAAATCCGCGCTGCAACTGAATGGCGCACCTGAAAACAAAAAAATGGTTAACACTAAAACACAGTAAACAAAATTACATACCTGAAAAGCAAGCATGATAAAACATAATAAAACATTGCAGAATAGAATGGAGTAAAAAAAGAGCAACAATAGAGAGAGAACAATAAAACGACAACTATTTTTTTATTTTTTTGAGATTTACAGGTAAAAAAGCTCCTGACTGTTAGCGACTGAATCAAAACGCTACCACAAAAAAACTGTTAGCGATCGCAGGGATCAGGCCTGACTCTGCGAACGCTGCAGTTATGTGTGCTTAGTGTTTTCTAAATGACAGTGATCGATCGATACTGCACTTGGGTGGGCTGGGCTGGGCTGGGCGGAGGGGGGAAAACGCAGGTGCTAGCAGGTATCTGGGCTGATGCCGCTAACAATGCGTTTTTTTGGAACCCTAAACTGCTGGGACGCTAGTATAGATCTGATCAGATCAGATATTGATCTGTTCAGATACTGTACCACTAAGGGAGGTGTATGCTTTGTGCGTGGGTGTTTGCGGTGCTGGCACTAACCTGGGGCGACGCAGACCTTATTTGACCCTAAAACCTAATTGATATCACCCGCCGGGCGATCAGGGGGTTAAACCGTTATTGGGTAATAAATGGCGGGTGCCCTGACAGTATAAAAAACAAACTATCTAACCAGCGTCACCCGTAACAGTTATACGGTGATCACTGGTGAAAGGGTTAACTAGGGGCAATCAGGGGGTTAAAACCTTTATTAGGTATTATATGGGGGTACCTGACGCTATATAAAAACCTGACGGGGAACCTAAATAACTAACTGGCTAACCAGCGTCACCAGTGACAGTTATACTGTGATCACTGGTGAAAGAGTTAACTCTAGGGGCAATCAGGGGGTTAAAACCTTTATTTAGGTTGTAATATGGGGGTACCTGACCTATAAACCTATTTATGAACCTATATAAACCTGGCGGTTACCTAAAAAAAAAAAACTGGCTACCTAGCGGCACCAGTGACACTTATGCAGCGATTAGAAAAACGATTGCTTAGTGACACTGGCAAAAGGGGGTGAAAGGGTTAACTAGGGGCAATCAGGGGGCTAAAACCTTTATTTAGGTTGTAATATGGGGGTACCTGACCTATAAACCTATTTATGAACCTATATAAACATGGCGGTTAACCTAAAAAAAAACTGGTTACCTAGCGACACTAATGCAGCGATCAGAAAAACGATCGCTTAGTGACACTGGCAAAAGGGGGTGAAAGGGTTAACTAGGGGCAATCAGGGGGTTAAAACCTTTATTAGGTAATATATGGGGGTACCTGACACTATATAAAAACCTGACGGGGAACCTAAATAACGAAATAACTAACTGGCTAACCAGCGTCACCAGTGACAGTTATACTGTGATCACTGGTGAAAGGGTTAACTCTAGGGGCAATCAGGGGGTTAAAACCTTTATTTAGGTTGTAATATGGGGGTACCTGACCTATAAACCTATTTATGAACCTATATAAACATGGCGGTTACCTAAAAAAAAAAATGGTTACCTAGCGACAGCAGTGACACTAATACAGCGATCAGAAAAACGATCGCTTAGTGACACTGGCAAAAGGGGGTGAAAGGGTTACCTGGGGGGCAATCAAGGGGTTAAATCTTTATTAGGGGGGGGGGTGGGGGGCTACCTTGGACCTAAAACTAACTGCACTGACAGTTATTGCAGTCACACTGACACTAAATGCAGTGATCAGTAAATAAATGATCACTGCAATTAGTGACACTGTGACTGGGGGGGGGAGGGGGGTGATCTGGGGGTGATCTGGGGGTGACAGGGGGGTGTTTTGTGTGCCTATGTGTACTGGTGTCAGTGTACTGTTGGTGCACTAACCTGTGTGTGTTGACTCCTCTGCGTTCCGGTCACATAGACCGGCGCACCGAGTGTGACATCACTTCCTCTGCCTGTGTTTTGATTGACACAGACAGAGGAAGCATCTGATTCGCCAGGAGCGATCGCGAGGGGGTGGCCAGAAACCACTGGCCGTCCCCTCATCCCGGATCGCTCCTGAAGCGATCCCGACCGTCCCCGCCGGCCGGGGGGGGTCCGATCGGACCCCCCACGCGCCTGAAGAATGGCACGTACAGGTACGTGGTTCTGCCTGTACGTGCCATTCTGCCGACGTATATCTACATGGGGCGGTCGGGAAGTGGTTAAGTAGGGTGCTATTATCTGATCATTGAAGTCCACCCTTCCCATGTTAAGGTTGTATTCGTGGACACAGAGGGGCTTCTCAACAACACCAGTCGCCTTTGTAATTTGGACTGTCGTATCTGCGTGAATGGAGGACAGAATGAAAACATTATGTGTGTCCCAGGTCCTGTGATCAGTTGTTTGCTGTGGCTAGTACTTTTTGGATTATTACCTCCTTTTTTAATAAAGGCATTTGATTTTGAGTGCGGCTCTCCAGAATCTTCCCTTCATCCAATTACCTATGCTTAGCCAGCACCTGCTGTTCTACTCTGAGGAGAGCTACATTTCCAGACACCCTTCCTAGAGCGGCATCTCTCTTCGCCTCTCTTCCCAAACAATCTTACCGTCTGGGCAGTTGGGGGCAGTTGGGGGCTCCACGCTGCTATCTTTTCCCTCATAAACCAGAAAATTAGCCTGTGGCCCTGTCACAAAGCTTATACATCTTGACCCCATATCTGGCACGCTTGGTGGGGAGAAACTGTTTGAAAGCAAGGTGGCCAGAAAACGTAATCAGGGACTCATCAACGCAGACAACTTGATTGTGAATAAACAAGGCTGCAAACTGTTGGTTGAAGTGGTTTACAAGGGCCCGAATTTTGTGGAGCCGATCGTATTCAGGGTCACCCCGAGGATGACAGAGTTCATTGTCTTTAAAGTGCATGAACCGCAAGATTTCAACATTTGCTCGTATCTAGTCCTTGTCATGGAAGCAGAGAACACGTGCATATGGTGAATTCGGTCAGTGGACCAATATGACTGCAACTCAACCTTTTTAGTAATGCCCATGAGGGATAGGCCCAGAAAGGTCCTAAATTCGGGAACCGTTATAGGTTCTCTGGCAAGGGTCAAATTTGGATTTGCAGCAATAAATTGACCAGCGTACAAACTGCTTTGGTCCACAATAGATCTGTGCAGATCTTCCATGAAAAACAGCTCGTAAAAGTCAAGGGTACTAAAATCTGCAGTTTCCACCTGAATTCTGGGTTGGCCAGTAAAAGGGGAAAGTATGGGCAATGCAGAAGTGGTGGGTTGCCAATAAGGATTTGCAAACGCACCAGGAAGGGCATTATGGGCTCTACGGCCTGTCTTTGAATTCTTGGTGGCTGCAGGGCACTACTTGTGCTAGCCAATGCACCAGCTTGAACTGCACTTATGGGACTTGCCACATCACCAAGTGTTACTGCAGTGCTGGTTTGTCTACGACCAGGACGTATTAGGCCTCTGGTGCTTGCCAGTAGGAATGAGCCAAAGACCCACCCCCCCCCCCCAATTCAGTTCGCACCAGAACATGCGAAAAGACAAAAGATTTGTGCGAACACCATTAAAGTCTATGAGACACGAATGTGAAAAATCAAAAGTGTTAATTTTAAAGGCTTATATGCAAGATATTGCCATAAAAAGTGTTTGGGGAACCGAGTTCTGCCCCAGGAGATATGTATCAATGCAAAAAAAACTTTTAAACGGCCGTTTTTTCAGGAGCAGTGATTTTAAGAATGCTTAAAGTGAAACAATAAAAATAAATTATTCCTTTAAATATCGTGCCTGTGGGGTCCCCTTAGTCTGCCTGTAAAGTAGCGCCTCTTTCCCATGTTTATAACAGTACCGCAGCAAAATTACATTTCTAAAGGAAAAAATTTCATTTAAAATTGCTTGCGGCTGTAATGTATTGTCAGATCCCAGCAATATACATAAAAAAACATTGAAAAAAACGGCGTGGGTCCCCCCCCCCCAGTCCATTATCAGACCCTTTGGGTCTGGTATGGTTATTAAGGGGAGCTCCACCCCAAAATTAAAAAAAAAATGCTGTGGAGGTACCCCCAAAATCCATACAAGAGCCTTATCCGCAGGCCGCAACAAAAAGGGGGAACGAGAAAGCGCCCCCCCCCTCCTGAACCGTACTAGGCCACATGCCCTAAACATGGGGAAGGTGCTTTGGGTCACATGGCCTCAGAAGGGGCGGGGGTCACCCGGTTTCATCACTGGGTGGCCCCGCCCTTGGCTATATAACAGCTGTCACTGCGAAAACGCTGCTGCAGTGGAGGCGTAGATTTTCCCTTTTTCTTGGGTTTGTCTGCGCCGTGATTGAAGATGGATGGACATCGCGGGACACTTTTTTTTTTTTTTTTAATAAAGGAATTGTCAAAAACTGTCTGTTGTCGTCTTTATTGTACAATGTACCCCATACCCATTCACATGGGGGCGGGATCTGGGGGGTTCAGGAGCAGGGGGGCACTCTCTTGTCCCCCCCCTTTTCCTGCGGCTTGCCAGATTGCATGGTCAAGATAAGTTTTTTTTTATTTAATTGGCATGGGGTTCCCCTTAAAAACCATACCAGACCTCTAGGGCCTGGTGTGGATTTTGGGGTGACCCCCACACAATTTTTTTTTTTACATTTTGGAGCAGGGTTCCCACTTCTATACACTGTGTTATATAAACTACGCTGCCTGCATTGACTGAATATACAGTCTTCACTGAATATATAGGCTACACTGAATGCAGAGTATATATATTTATACTAGACTGTATATATTGTGGTAATGTGGTACCCAACCAGTGCATGTACCCAGAATTCTCAACCAGATGGGTTGAGGGGCTCCAGGGTAGTTGCTTGTTTGAGAGGAAACTGGCTTTTCAGTTTCCTCGTTATTTACTAAAGTCCGCTTTGGGACCTGGAGCCTGGGGATTTTTTAGAGATCCGGGTGGGATGAAATCCCCAGTCCTGGGTCCGGAATTTGAGACTCACCAGCACACTGATTGTTCAGGTGTGTGTTGGCCTGGTAGTAGAGTCAGGACCATGGTTCTGGGCTCCACCCTCCTGAGGAGTCCAGGCTTGCAAGGGAGAAGCCAGACAGTGCAGGTGTGCACTGAAATAGCCAGAGAGTGCAGGTGTGCACTGAAATAGCCAGAGAGTGCAGGTGTGCACTGAAATAGCCAGAGACCTGAGTCTGAGGTTGCTGACAGTAGTCAGGAGAGCTCCATGTGGGAGCCTGAATAGTGGTGCATCTGCTGCTGAAGAGAGCCAGGTGGCTTGGCATTTTTGCAATGCTGCATGTGTAAGCCAGGAGGCTGAGTATCCCTTTACTTGTTGCTGGCAGTGAAACCCCCCCTGCGAAGGAAACCACTTTTGTTTTCATTTATGGAACTTTGTTTGATTTTCTTTAATAAAAGTGGGCCAACAAGCCCTGAAAAGGAATCATCTGTGTGGACTGTTCTTGCTAACGGGTGCTACACTTGAGCTAAACAACCCCCAAACCTTACAATATTTATATCAAATATACTGCTACTAACTAACCTGCCTGCCTAATCTAGCTCAAACTATCTCCGTCCACATACTATACACGGCCGCTATGTAACCAGCCTTATATAGTGTGCGGAGTGGACTTAGTCTCCCTGAGCCATGATTGGCCAAAGGCACCCTGCCTTTGGCCAATAATGGCTCTCTCAGCAGAGCGCGCTGTGATTGGCCAAAGCATGCAGGTCAGGTGCATGCTTTAGCCAATCATCATACAGCAATGCACTGCGATCTCGCAGTGCATTATGGGGCGTTCCACGGTGCTCGAATTTCCCCACAAACGCCTCACAGTATTCGCTGTTCGGCGAAAGGCAGAACACCCGATGTGCGAGTCGACCTTATGTTCAATTCGAACATCGAGCTCATCCCTACTTGCCAGTTCACCAGAAGGTTTAGCGGCACTAGTACTGGCTCTCTGCTCCATACAAGAACCATACGGTTGTTGCACCTCAGGAACAGAAGAACGGAGCGAGTACGCCTTACCTTAGCAGGGTCCACTAATCCATCTGAAAAGAGGAAACAGAGAAACAGGAGCCACTTAAGTAAAACTGTATACTTTTACTGAACAAGGTGCATTAAAAAACTCACATGGAAGTTTCTTTATAGAGGCATAATGAAGTCCAGTGGAACATCAAAAAAACTAAAGAAAAACTAAAAATAGCGCCTGTATAGGGCCTCTCCTGTGTCTCCAGTGTGAAAGCCCAAGGTGCACTTGCAGGACAGTGAAAAAAGTCCTGAAAGCAGCATCTTTCGGTGTATTCACTGCTCCTAAAGCGCACTTTCCCATTGAAAACAATGGGGCAGCGCCGCAAACCCGCCGGCAAAGCAGCGCTTTGCGAGCGGTTTTAACCCTTTTTCGGCCGCTAGCGGGAGTTAAAACCACCCTGCTAGCGGCTGAATTGTGCCGATAAAATGACGGTAAAGTGGCGCTAAAAATAGCGCCGCTTTACCATCGGTGCCCGCCTCAGCGTGAAAGTAGCCAAACACTATACTAGTAAGGTAGGTGTATGGTGTCTGCATGTGTGTTAGCGCTACTGAAAATCAAAGGGTTACAATCTGACGCTCTCTGGGATTGAAGCTAACTAACACCTGACCCTAACTAGCTAACTGGTGACACTAATACAATGATCAGAAAAAAGTTCTGTACTAGTGCCACAGTGACAGGGAGTGAAAGGGTTAATTGGGATGATCAAGGGGTTAAACCTTTATTAGGGACTATATGGTGGGTACCCTAAACCTACCTGGGCCTACCACTAACTGCCCTAACGCTGTTTAGTGTCACAAGTGACACCAGTACAGTGATCAGTGAAAAATCTGAAAACTGCACTTGGTGGCACTCTGACAGGGAGTGAAAGGGTTAACAGGGGATGATCAAGGGGTTAAAAGTGTGCCTACGTGTACTGGTGTCAGTGTAGTGTTGGTGTACTCACAGTAGATGTCCTCTCCTCACTCGCTAGAACCAAAAAGGGCTCCATGAGGGGAGATTACATCACTTCCTCTGCATAAATCATTGGCCTGGGCCTGTAGATCAATTGGTTCTGTTGCAAATCCGATCTCTGTGGGGACAGCGGGTGTGTGCGCGTCCCCTACCCATGGGCACGAGCGACGTACACCTACAGCGATTTGTGCAGCCGAGCCAACCTGCTGCAGTATAACTGCGGCGGCTGGTCGGCAACTGGTTAAATATATTAGCAAACCTACAAAAGTGTTTAGTTGAGTGTACTTTTTAAACTTTTAAAATGATGGAAACAAGTATGGTAAAAGAAGGAAACTGTTACCTTTGGCATCCAAGACAGCTTGAATTCTCCCGGGAATTGATAAATATAAGTCTTGAATGGTGGATAATGGAATTTTATACCACTCTTCATGCAAAAATCTGGGTCACAATTCTGCCCAATGTCCTTTTGTCTCTTTTGGGCAGTTGACCATGTCGACCATGCTTGCGCTAATCAGACAATGTTTTCCCGGAAACTGTATAGCCCGTCATAACCTTTGATATTGTGCGTTGCAACACTGCAAACCTCAGTTACAGAGGCACCAGCTCAGCGTGCACCAACAATTTCCCTCTTTCAAACTCGGTAAGCTCTGACATGACTCCATATTACTAGCAGCGCACACAGTGAATGACGAAAGTGAGGCTTCCCATCTGTTAGCTAACTGTCTCATCACATAGCGGAATCAAAATTATTTTTTCATCACTTCCGCTTTCAAAGCAAAACATGTCATCCATACAGTATTTTTGTCCGACCCCTGTAATATATTTTCTGCTACATAAGCCATTCTAAGATTTCTCTAACGTATGAACGAGAAGCATTTTTGTGCTCTTGTGATTCAACATGAGTATTATAACCAAGCATTTGATATGATTTGCTATGTAGTTCACAAAACCATGAAAGTTGAACACAAATTGTTCCTATCTATAGCAGTCCCTACAAACCACATAGGTCTTGTGACCCATTATTAAAAAGAAAAAAAAGAAAAAAAAAAAACATCAGTGCCAATTTATATTATGCAGGAGCAAATAAAAGCAGTGCCAGTTTTGTAGCAAAGTTTTTGTGGTAGAAGAGACTCGCCACCACTCAGTTTTTCCCTCTCTTAATTTCAAACTCCCGCCATCCTTAGGTCTGCCTTTTACTTTATCTAATTCACCAAATAGATTTACCCTCAAGGTGTGTCTACTATCCAAGTGTGTCTACCTTTTGGTTTTGTCTTTCTCCTGCATGTACTAAAGACTCATGTGTTAGCATTACCATATCAATATGACACTCAGAGGAGACATAGCGTGGGTTAAGAATCTTGGCACCTTGACTCGTGGAAATCTATCCTTAAGATAGCTAGACTCTACTCCTAATGAAGAGCATTGTTTCAAAGAATTGTTGTTTTAGACTTAAGCAGCCCATAGATTATGCAGTTGTCTTTCCTTCCATCACAAGTGAAAGGAAATAAAATTGCTCAATTTCCCCATCAACAGAGTCAGTGTTGATGGAGGAGCCCCTCCCACAGCGCTATTGTGTTCTGTCGGCGGGGAACGCAGGGAGCCTTCCCTGCTGCCAGAATACAATGGTCACTGTTGGTGGCTATACCTGCTGTCAGTGGTTGCATACAAAAATCCAACAGGCTGGTTGTACTGAAGTTGATCGATGCATCGACTTCAGTAGAACCAGCCTGCCCATATATGGATGGATCAAATCTTTTCCAGTCTCTACTGAACCGGCTGGGATTAATTCCATCTAAGGTCAGCTTTACTCAATCAATAATGTGGCAAGTGGGATGTTAAAGTTCATTTGAAATCAGGCATCACAGCTGAATATATGTTATGCTATATATATTATGGTAACATGGCCAAATATACACATATACTGTATGCTGTCATTATATACCTATTATTCTCAAACCATATAGTTCAGTTTTAAATGTTAGTATTTTTCTAGATCCCCACAAGGTGCAAAATAAGCAGCACAATTTTGAAAGTGCAAAATTAACAAGCATTACCATCCATTTATAGATGTTTTGTTTTTTTGTTTTTAGGATTAGGAGGTAGTAAAAATCAGTTTGTCTTTACTTGTGTTAAACATATTGTGGTTCCCATTCTACAGTCATGACAAACCAGAGGTTCCTCTGTTTGGTTTAATGGCTAGTCCAACACCCTTAACCATAAACCCAAAAGAGGAAGAAAATCGAGGTAAATATATATTTTTTTCTTTATATCGCTAAACTTCCTTCAAAATGATGTGCATTCCAGTTTTAGATTGTAAAACAGATTGTAATATTGCCTGTCTCCCTTAAGAATCTTCTCTTTTCTATTGCACCGTCTTTGAAAATAAATATAAGTTAAAATGTCATATCTTTATAGTGACATGTAAATACTGTATGGAATGTAACAAATCCTTGTAATCAGTGATATTATCACTTTGTAAACACATTTATGCTTTCTCCTGAAGAAACGGGCGACAGCGAAACATGTTGAGTCTGACGGCCTACACATTTATATCTTCTCTGCAGTAGTGTATTTAGGTTCTATGCTCCCCTAGGCCTGACTTAACTTGTGCACCCCTTAATTTAAATATGACCCACCCCTTCCTGTCAACGCCACACCCCTTGCTGTTTAAGACCCGTCCTGAAATTTTCGAGTGGGGACACTAGTTCTGAGGGCCTGCGGGGGGGGGGGGGCAATGGGTTCCCATAATTTGCATAGATTTCCTCTCACTTCCTGTTTGGCTATGGGGCAGGAAGTGAAGGGAAATCTCTGCAATGGGACAGGGATGTTAAAAAATAAACTGACAGGGGCTATAACCCTCCCTTACGCTTTCCAAAATGAAAAAAAAAGTGTTGCCTATAGTTCTACTTTAAGCATAAATTTCTGATAATTTTATGGAGAGGACTAAGAAGATATAACCATGTCAATGGTGCAGCACAAAACATATAGCACAGTGAGGAAGGTTTGTGGTCCAGGATGATAGGACAGTCAAAATTAGAAGCACCGCCCCCCCTTCCCCCACAGTTGCAGAATGCCGGCCACCCGCATACCGGAAGCAGTGCAGCTAATTTGCCTCTCAGCCCAGTCCGCCCCATAAGACTGGCGCTACACTAACAGCGCAAGCCAGCGGGGTCTCTTTCCGTGCTGCCCCCCTGCAAAGTGCTGCCTTAGGCCTGGGCCTTGTCGGCCCAGGACAGGATACATCGTCGCTCTGCAGTAGCTTTCCAGGTAGAAGTGACCCCAGTGTTGGGGGTGTAGCAACCCTCAAGAGGGACAAACTTGTATTTTGTATTTCCAGATGGATTTTTTTACTGTGTTGTTGACTATATGTATACAAATAAAATTTGTTGCTTTTAAAAAAACGTTGTAATGTCCTATGACGGTACCAATAAAATCTTGTTGCCCCACCTCATCCATTGTTTTTCTAAATGGTACCTTAGGTAATGCAGGAGGCTAAGCCGTCCTTCTTGTGTTTTTAATTTCAAGATTTCCCATATCCAAAGAGGGCAGCAAGTCCTAAAATGCACCTGGGGTGCCATATATTCCTGAAGCTAGCAAGGAAACCTGTCACCTCTTGTTTTTTTTTTCATCTAAATTAACACTTACTACACTTGAGCACAGAAGAGTAGATTTTTGTGTATAAACTCTATGAATATCAAGCCTGTGTCCTATTCAATAATATATTTAAATATGTACCAATGAGTACAGGGTTTCAATTTGTGTTTTTTATATCCCTGCCGTGAGTGGTTTTGTCCATCATTTATTTATTATGGTCAGGACTAAAAAGCAAAAGTGTAAAATAAGTGGAGCTTTAGGTACATTTTCATATACACCGATCAGCCATAACTTTATGGCCACTGACAGGTTAAGTGGATAACATTTATTATAATTTTACAATGGCATTGGAAAGTTGGTGGGAGATATTAGGCAGCAAGTACACATGTTGTTGAAGTTGATGTGTTAAAAGCAAAACAAATGAGCATGCGCATTGCAGTTTGTTGTGTAAGGGTCTTTGTAGCTGCATGACTGGTCAGGGTGCCCATGCTGACCTGTGTCCACAGACAAAAGCACACACAATGGCACATGAACATTAGTACTGACAATGGAAGAAGGTAGCCTGGTCTAATGAATTATGTTCTCTTTTACATGTGGATGGGCAAGTGCATGTGTGTCACTTTCCTTGGGAAGAGATGGCACCAGAATGTACTATGAGAAGAAGGCCAGCCAGCAGAGGCATTGTAATGTTTTGGGTAATATTTCGTGGGGAAACCTTGAATCCTGCCATTCATGTGGATGTTACTTGACATGTATCCAACGTACCACCTTCTGACTGCAGACATGGTCAGAGACTGTTGACATGGTACAGGAAATGGTTATAGACTGCATGATACAATGCTTGAAACCAATCCCCACAGTGTCAGGGGGATCTATTCCAGTATGTGTGCCCCTCCAGAGCTGTTGGCTTCTCTTCCACCAGCTGCCACTGTAGTGCACAGCAGGATCAGTCTTTCAAAAACTTCCCTAACAAATAGAGAAAATACATATTTTATAACTATAGTATAGGAAACATGATAGGTGTTTGGTTACAGAGTTTGCCAATATTGGGATCAAAGCCATCCATTAACAGTGTTCTCCTGGCCAGGACGGCTCCAGGCACACCCCCCCCCCCCCCCCCCCCCCCCCCCCCCTGTCAGGACAACACAATAGACCTATGAGAGGGATACCCCCCATCAACACTGACTGACTGACATCAACAAGTGATTTTCTTGACTATTTCTTTCTCTCCACTTAATTAGCAAATTTCCAGAGTGATGAATCCAGTTAACTTTCCATAAAGCAGTGAAGGTGATGCAAAGTCAAATACGTTCACTTTCTTGCAAAGTGTGTAGCTGATGTAAGACTGCAACTTTATATAGATAAACTGGTAATAAAAAAGACAAGTGAGGTGATAAGCTTATAAAAGTTACCTTTACTGAGTAGTAGGGATGTCATAAATAGATGATATTTGCTTTACCATTTATAATTATAAACTACTACGGAATATAATTATTTTGACATTTCCCTATTTTACTCTTGCAGAACATTTACTATTATGTTGTTTTTCTTAAGAATGGCACATGAACCCGCATTATGCTTATCAACTCAATTTCTGCTTGAGGCCAAAAGATGAATGAGTTTTATAGCTTCTTTTGCAAAATGCTGAGTAGGAGCGGTCAGAAAGTCGGGGGGGGGGGGGGGAGCAGGTCTGTTTATTGCAGGATATACTTGTGCCATGCAGGTGTAGCACCTGCTGCTATACAGCTAAAAGTTCAGTAACCCTTTGTTTTCAAGATACAAATATTAATCCACAGTGTATACTTTAGGTTAAAGTTTATTTGGTTTATATTTGCTGGCTATCTTTTAGTGTTGAACATATACTTAGGGCCTATTCGCACTAGTGAGTTGCAGTAACAAGCAATAAAACGCATGCTTTATTGTGCATTTACACAACATATGGTAACGCAGAAATTAATTATGACTGCCACCTCAATGCACCTATATAGTGCACTGCAACACCCTTATGTTTTAATGCACTGAATGTCTGTGCCTTGGGGTGCACTGCATTGAAAAAGTAGTACATGACAAATAAACTTGTATCATGGTGAAAAACGAATGGTCTACCTTAACATGCACATTAATGCGCAAAATACTGCACGTAACATGTGTGTGTGTGGTAATACCATGCAGGGCATCGGACCAGTGTAAATGGCACCATGACCTGCCACAGGTCACTGAAAACTAGGACTGTAACAAAGATATGGTAGCAACTGGAATGTCAAATCAACCTGTTTATTCAGAATCTGTCTGAACTGCCAATAGAGGAGACATGCAATTCTTCTAGTACTGTATTATCCCATTACTCTGAGAACTGCCCAAACTGAATCATTCAAATATACTGGCAAATGCACTGAAGCATGTGTACCACAATGTGAAAAGGGCCCGTATAAATTTTTTACAGTCTGTTATGTTGCACATTAATATGTGTTGCATTAAGGCAGTCTTTTTGGATGGGCTGGCTTCCAATGCCCTAGAATAGGAGCATGCATTATGTTTAGTGTTGTAGCACACACGATACATTGTAGTGCATAATAGAGATGTGATGGAGAAGCAATGTTGCCGTAACATTCAGAATGAATGTCTCTGCAGCACGCAAACACACTATTACTCCAAGTGTATTGTGCACCTCCATCTGGTGGTGGTGTTGTGCCCAGTGTTCTCCTTGTTTGGTCCACCAGAGGTTGTCTGAGTGGTTCACACTCTTGGGGACATTGGCTTTGTTTGCAATTGAGCGTGGTGACAGGCCTGCACATGAGCGCCTCAGGCAGCATGTGTGTCCATGTCCCACCAATGACGTCAGGCGCCGGTGGGGCGAGGGGGAAAAAAGGCTTACTTAAATCATCAAACTTGTGAGAAATTGTATTATGATTTCATTCCACATTTTATCCTATTTTATGATACTTTGGGGCACAGTAGTTGCCACTATAGACACTTAGTAATGGAATGTTTAGCCTGATTTGGGAGACCCTAGTGACTTTTGTTGTCTTGTGTGAGAGAGAGGGGTGTGTGAGAGAGAGAGGGGGACAGCGAGAGTGAGGGGTGTGAGAGAGATGCTGAGAGGGAGGGGGCTGAGAGAGAGGGGGGCAGAGAGAGAGGGGTGTGAGATATGCTGAGAGAGAGGGGAAACAGAGAGCGAGAGGGAGGGGGGCTGAGAGGAGAGAGAGGGAGGGGGGCTGAGAGAGAGGGGACAGAGAGAGAGAGGGGTGTGAGAGATGCTGAGAGAGAGGGGCAACAGAGAGAGGAAGAGGGTCTGAGAGAGAGGGTTGTGAGAGAAATGCTGAGAGAGGTGAGCAACAGAGAGAGGAAGGGTGGACAGAGAGAGAGAGAGAGAGAGAGATGGGGGACAGAGAGAGAGGGGTGTGAGAGAGGGGGGACAGAGAAAGAGAAGGCGGACAGAGAGAGAGAAGAGGGACTGAGACAGGGGTGAGCTGAGAGAGAGGGGGAACAGAGAGAGGGGGACACAAAGAGGGGGGGGACGGAAAAAGAGGGGGCTGAAAGAGAGGGATGGGGGCTGAGAGGAGAGAGAGAACTCTAGCTCTGTCCTGGACCCTCTTGTGTGCCCACAGAGATGGCTCTGCGTGTCAGCTGTGGCACGCGTGCCATAGGTTCGCCATCACTGCCCTAGTGACTTTTGTTGTCTATTCCCAGATGGGATTGATACTATTGGCCCATTGTTTTTAATTTTGGGCAGTTTTCCAGTATTGGAGAGGGATAGGTATTGGCAGATTGGCACCCCCTGGCATTTGTGTGTTTAAATTAAATTAGTTTGTTTGAATATAAACTCCAAAGAATTGACTCGGTACAATAAGAATTTTGTATACCAGATTAATTAGTTGTCTTTTTTTCTTCTTTTTAGCCCGTGTACTTTGTCCCTCCTCCGGCCACAAATTAACCAACCTTTGGGCTGCCACCTTATTATTGATTAGTATATTTAAAGAACTTAACAAGCGTGTAATATTGATTTGTTTATGTGATGAATGGTGAAAAAATTGAGTAAGCATTTTATGTTAATATCCACAGTTGTGATTGCTTTTGAAGGTGTTCAGATTACAATACATAAATATTTCTGTATTTACTTACATACAGCTGGAGTTGCTGAGCAGTATATTTCCTGAAGAAGCCTTGTGTAGGCAAAACATGGAGGGAAATAATATCATTGTTGCCGCTAAAAGAGAACGATACAGAAATAATTTGTTGTGAATAACTTGTTTTTAATGAGGTTTTTAAAAGTACAAATTAATAAAATAATATTTTGCACCTTTTGCAGCTTTAAAAATCTCACATTCTTTTGTGTCTATTTGTACACACACAGATACATATACTGTAAATAATCGTAGAAAGATGCATATTTTTTAAAGCTGAAATCAGGGTAGCAGCCAAATACCCTCTTGAAATATATATGGGAATCTACCAAAAGATATTAATTCTGTTGACTTGTCAATCTGTAGAACAGCCAAAACTTTGACCTCCACTGCAGTAGCAACACAGCTTGATCAAGAATAGTGGAGCAAACATACCCAAAGCCTGCTGAATGGATAATAAAGGGAAAGCAGCACACCAATGAGGTCATCCCTCTGCTCTGTCTTCTTGACACCAAGTTGACCATACGCACACAACCATGGTAGCATAGTCTGTGACACCTAATGCTGGTCTTCCCTCTTCCAGTCTTAGTACTGCTATGAAAGTGATTACAAGATGCATATAACGAGACACATTTGGGTACCTACACTTGAATTTAAAATATGAATTTAACATTCCCAGAGTTCAGCTTTCAGATATACACACAAACTTACATTAAATACCTCTTAGAAAAAAGTAAATGTATGGAACAGCTCTACATTAGTATTAAATGTATTAGTATTTGTAAAATGCTTTCAGATCCAAGTGTGACTAGTGACATCCAGATAGTTCTCTGATAGCTGTAATTTTTAGGATTTGCTTATTTTATTCTGCAGCTGCTAAGAAGTTTTATGACACTGACTAAAGAGCACCTTTTGCAAGGTTTTGTTTGTATGTTTTATCAACTTCCATCACTGCAGATGTACTTGGTGTAGCTTCTGCTGAGGGCAAACCATTTATTGTACTGTAAAGCTAACACTTTTATATGACATATGCAAATACATAGATTTCACTGGAGGTATAAAACGTCAAAGGTTAGATTTCCTAAGAAAAAAAAAATTCAACCTACCACTACTTCTACTACTATTTTGATGTTGTGAGCATTTTTTTTTTTTTGCGATATAAACGAAAAAAGTTAAAACATTTTGAAAAAAAAAAAATATTTTTCACTTTCTGCTATAAAACATATCCAATAAAAAGAAAAAGAAAAAAATCAAATTTCTTCATAAATTTAGGGCAAAATATATTCTGCTACATGCCTGGTAAAAATTTTTAAAAATGATCAGTTTGCTTGAAAGTTATAGCATCTACAAACTATGGTATATATATTGATTTTCCTTTTTTTATACTGCTAATTGTGACTTATAATGGGACTGTGATAGTGCGGCAGCCAATCTGGCACTAACTGACGCGGGGGGGGGGGACTGACTAACTACCTTTGACATCACCAGTTACACTAATACAGTGATCAGTGCTAATACTCTACACTGTCACTGTACTAATGACACTGTCTGGGAAGGGGAACATCTAGGGCAAACTAGGTGTTAAATGTGTGCCTAACAATGGGTAATGTGTGTATTATGTGCTGATACACTACACTGTATCAGGAAAACTTTCCCCCTCTCTATCAGCTGATTAGATCAACTAAACAACAATGGAAGAAGCATCATCTTTCCCTTTTGGGGCGTATTGCTTCTGTTAAAATGTCCATTCTTTGCAAGCTTCTGTACAGTACTTGTTCCAAACACTAACTATTCCTGTTCCCTCTGCACACACTAAAAAACTGCAAGCAGACCAGCTGCAATTTATTTGAAACTACAAGTGTCACAGAATACCCTGCTTGGTAATTATGGCCTTGCGATCTGCTGGTGGTCTAGCGTTCCCTAACCATATAAGATATTACCAAGCGGCCCAGTTACGTACGGTTGCCCCTTGGTTTACTCAGCATTCCTATAACAAATGGACGGAAATTGAAAAACTCTGGCTAGCATCCATACACCCTAATAATCTTCTGTGGAATGCAAATGCGGAAGTACCTCCTAGTCGATTGCTGGGGGCCATGACCCAGCTTCGGACAATTTGGCGCACGTTATCCCGCCAATATGCTCTTAAATCTTAAGCGTCACTGCTGACCTCCTTTCTATATAATCCCAAAGTGCCTGACAGCCTCACGTTCCTGATATCCTCTCCCTGGGCATCAAGGAACCTATTCCATTTTGGCCATTTGGTGGACCCCAGGTTTCATTAATTATTGCCATTTGCTGAACTTCAGTATAAAATCGATCTGCCTCGCCAGGTGTTTTATGGATACCTGCAGATTCACCATTATGCCCAAACCATAACCCCAACTTTGCAATTCTTCTCTGTCTTCGTTTGAACGTATGACTCTGGAAGGCACTACACGGAAGGGACTGATTTCCGATATTTACTGGATACTGAATGCCTATTCCATTCAAGATCAAGGTAAACATGCTCCGATGGGAGAGGGTACTAGGTGAGGATATTCCTCTGGAGGCATGGCAGGTGGTCTGGTCTTAGGTGGCTAAAAGCTCCCTATATACTCTCTATAAGGAAAATGCGTATAAAATTCTCTACTTTTGGTACCTGATACTGGATGTGCTCCATGCCATCTATCCTACTAGTTCTGATCATTGTTGGTATTGCCACAGGGATAAGGATACCCTCTGCCACATATTTTGGAGCTCTCCATTGATTACCCCTTTTTGGCACTCAGCACAATTGCTGGGTTGTTATTTTGAGGTATCTATCCCTATGACACTAACATTTTTCTTGTTGGACTTATCCCCTCTGAAAATGTCTAAACCTTATAAGAAGCTGCTGCGCCATATTATTACGGCTGCATGCTGTCTTATAGCCCTTAACTAGAAACAATGCTCCCCTCCCTCCTCAGATGCCTTGTATGCTCGGATAGAGAAACTGACTGCTAGAATACAGGACAGAATGGAGGTTGACAATTGTGTTTAGGAACTATGGCATCTCCAGGAGGACCCACCCTGAGTCCTGCCCCCCCCTTTTTTGGGGGTTTGTAAGAGCGCTGTTGTGATGGCCCTTGACTCTCTTTCCTTTCCTTGTTTCTTTTTATGCTCTTCTTTAAGTAATATAATTTCTTCCTTCAACAAAGATATTTTGTACTATAATGTTCTAGCAGTTTTATAGTTTTAACTGAGAACCCGCTATTCAATTTCAATTTTTTTATTTTTTTTTTAGATCTTTTATATTTGAGTACTGTGGTTGCCACTGCTATGGTTGTCTCAAAATGTCTTTACTGCATTATGAGTGATATTTATTTGTAATGAACATAGCGTTTATATCCTTGAATGTCTTTTTTCTTTGTTTTTTGAAAAAATTACCAATAAAAATTGTTATTTAAAAAAAATATTTAAAAGAAAGACTGCAAACAAGTATTTGCATTAAAGTGAGGACGAGTCTAATTAAACTGAAATTACTTTGTTTTTACAACAAAACCCTTTATACTACACAGCAGCCTGCAGAATTTTGTTTCCCTAATTGCTTTATATTTAAATATGCATCTGGTTATGCAAATAGAGAAGCTTTATTTTTTTTTATCCAAGTCATGCCTTTCAGACAGGTTTGGTAGGTGCACACAACGTGGAGATCTCTTCATTTGCATAGTCTGTGTTCAGACCAGTGATCTTTAAGTGATGTTTGTGCTCTCATTGAACACCCTACCCATAACAATCAGCAAAGCTGCTCAATATAAAGGGTAGACACTACACATTTTCCCTGTTATGCAAATGTTTTTCTGTCCTTAAAATGGATTGTACAGTGCAGAAAGACTACAATGATACACTATAGGAGACATGTGCTTGCATATTTACTAACAACTCCTATTTGCCATGGTAATGATTCCTTAGGAAGAATAAATGTTTACATGTACTCAGATAGGTCAACCAGGTTCACAGATGAGACTAATTAACAATATACCTGTGTATACAGTGCTGGTAGAGAAGCAAGCAATAACAATTCAAATGATGACATAAAAAGCAAAACATAAACATATATACTGGTGAGTGTATACATTTAATATGCAAATATAAAGTGTAAGCACTTGAATATCTAATACAGTAAAACCTTGGTTTGAGAGTAACTTGGTTTGAGAGCATTTTGCAAGACAAGCTAATTTTTTTAATAAATTTTGACTTGATATACAAGCGATGTCTTGATTTACAAGTGGCATCATGTCAAAACTAAGTATAAAAGAGAAGAGAGGCGCCTCTAATGCCGCGTACACCCGATCGGACATTCCGACAACAAAACCGTGGATTTTTTTCCGAAGGCTGTTTGCTCAAACTTGTCTTGCGTACACACGGTCACACAAATGTTGTCAGAAAATCTGAACGTGAGAGCGCAGTGACGTACAAGATGTACGACGAGCCGAGAAAAAGGAAATTCAATAGCCAGTGCGGCTCCTTCTGCTTTATTCAGAGCATGCATGAGCTTTTGTGCTACGGACTTGTGTACACACGATCAGACTTTCCAACAACAAGTGAAGTTGGTGTAAAATTTGAGAACCTGCTCTCAAACATTTGGGGCCGGAAATTCCGACAGCAAATGTTCGATGGAGCATACACACGGTCAGACATTCCGACCACGAGCTTACATTGAACATTTCCGTCGGAAAGTCTAATCGTGATTACGTGGCATAAGTGTAGAAATATGGTTACATTTAATGAAGTTACAACATTTAGCAACATGTTGCTACACTTAGAGGCGCCTCTCTTCTCTTTTATTCTCTGTAGCTCCTGCTGGATTTTGCTTCTAATCCCCTTGTGGAGGTTTACATTTGTGGATCACATTGTGGATCACATTGCTATAATCTTTTTATATAGACTATAAACTGAAGGACCTTTGAATAAATGGATGCGGAACGAATCATTTGAGTTTGCATTATTTCTTATGGGGAAATTTGCTTTGATATACAAGTGCTTTGGATTACAAGCATGTTTCTGGAACGAATTATGCTCACAATCTAAGGTTTTACTGTATATATATATATATTGTGTACAGTATATATATAATATATATATATATATATATATGTATATACTGTCAGGGCTCAAAATTTCAAAGTCCTGAGCTACTAGCCAGGCCTCATGGGTTACTCGCCACCAGTTGCCCCGCCCAACCCCTACCTCGCCCCGGCCCTAATTCTGCCCCTAATCACAGCCTCATAAATTATCTCAAGAATGTTTTATGCAGAATTAAGTTAAAAAAATAAATATTAAGAAAACTTTATCAGTTCCCCTCAGCACAGCCTCACCATTGCCCATCAATGCGGGCTCTCCTGTGTCCATCAATGCAGCATGACCTGTGCCCATCATTGCAGCATGAACTGTGCCCATCATTGCAGCCTCACCATGCCCACCATTGCAGCCTCACAGTGCCTACCATTGCAGCCTCACCATGCCCACCATTGCAGCCTTACTGTGCCCAGCATTGCAGCATCACCATGCCCCCATTGCAGCCTCACTGTGCCAAACATTGCAGCCTCACCATGCCCAACATTGCAGCCTCACTGTACCCAACATTACAACCTCCCCGTGCCCCCGTTGCAGCCTCCCCGTGCCCAACATTGCAGACTCACTGTGCCCAACATTGCAGCCTCGCCAGGGCAGAGGAACAGAGAGGGTGGCCGGATCATGACTGGAGGAAGAGGAGAGCCACGGGATCACAGAGCGCGAAAAGCATGCTGTTACAGCTTACATGAAATTGCCTCCGCTCTGCTCACCATCACACACAGCCCTGCCTCCTCCTGACCCCGCGTCTTACATAGACAGAACACATCCCAGCATTGGACCCACATTCTGTCTATAAAAGGAGCGGGGTTAGGAGGAGGCGGGGCTGTGTGTGACAGCGAGCAGAGCGGAGGCAATTTCAATGTAAGCTGTAACAGCGTGCTATACCGCTCGGTGACCCAGTGGCTTGCCTATTCCTCCATGCTCTCTTCCACCGGGGCGATCACTGGAAAAACGGCTCCCGATTAACCCCACCCACCGGCGGTGCTTGCCCCCCCACTCCCAGGCAGCCCAGCTCGCAAGCCCTAATTTTCCACTCCACTAGGCGAAAGGAAAATTTGAGGGCTGCTGTATAATATATATAAATATATCCAGAGAGAGGGAGAGAGAAAGAAAAAGTCTAATCCAAGCGCAGAAATGCTGCTCTCCAATAAAAAAAAAAGAACCAACATGCATATAAAATGTCCCATTCTGGAGACGCATGCACGGAAGACTCCAAGATGGCCACTTAAGCCAGGAGCTCCGCACTGCCATGGCCACACCGCGCACCTAGGCGGGAACACAGGGTCATGGGACGTGATTCACCGGCACCATCCGGCGACAGAAAGCCCCAGGAATGGGCACATGTCTGCAGACTCAGCCCGGAGAGACCTGGGGTCGCAATTCAGCGCCGTAGCCACTCGGGCCGAATCCAAGATGGCGGGGGCCATGCAGCCACACACACCAGGAACAGAAGAGATACCTTGACTCATGCAAACCATAGCCCCTGCTACCCTAATCTTCGCCCCGGGGACCCACGTGAGTAACCACCTGACCGTGGCCTACTCCCCAGCCTCAACAGAATCCCTCATTGAGGATCTCCTGGACTCCCCCATGGGGCCTATCTCTGCAAGTGCAACAGACAGGCCTAATCTACCTGACATGTCCTCTAACTTAATCCTCACAGCTCCTGACCTCTTCTTACAACTGTCAGAATTACTGGATAGGGGCCTATCTCAAACAGCGGCCAAAATAACCGGTGATATCAGGGAGGACTTTCAGATCCTTGGTTCAAGGATGGAAGTGATAGAAAATAAGTGTCATAAATGACTGTCTCTAAAACTATTCAGAACTCCGACCACATTCAGGTTCTCCAAGATCAACTGGACCCAGCTTTATCCTGGATCGATGACCTGGGAAACTGAGAACTTCCAAATCAGAAGCCTCCCAGAATCAATCACTGACACCATGTCTGTAGTGCAAGACTTCCTCTGACAACTGATCCCCAACATCCCTCCACATAAATTGGAGATAGACCAGGCACACAGGACCCTGGGCCTTTCAAGAAAAGATGGCTCCCCCAGAGACATTGTGGGTGAAACACCACTTTTTCTCTATTAAGGCTCTATTAAGTGATGATTAAGTGATGAAGCTATGTCGTTTCCAATCTCCCCTAACTTGCCAAAACATGTCATTCAAGTTTTTGCTGACATCTTGCCAACAACGATTCAAAAACGGAGATCCCGAAAACCCTCCTGACAGCATTATCTCAGCATGACATTAAAGCGGGACTGTACTGTAAAAAAAAAATTTAAAAGCCAGCAGCTACAAATACTGCAGCTGCTGACTTTTAAAAAATGGACACTTACCTGTCCCTGGTTCCAGCGGTGTCGGCAGCAGAAGCCGATCGCTCGCTCGGCTCTCTGCTGTAGCCGGCGCCATTCTCGGTGAGGGAATCAGGAAGTGGCTTCACTTCCCGATTCCCTACTGCGCATGCACGAGTCGCGCGGCGCAATGAGAATCTTCAGCGCTGTCTGCCGGGTCACGTGTGTGTCCCGGCAGACAGCGCGCCGGGACAGGAACTTGCGTAAACTCCCACGGGAGTTTATGCCGGAAGTGGGTGCAGATACCTGTCTTAGACAGGTATCTGCACCCCCCTCCCCCCTGAAAGGTGCCCCCGGAGGGGGGGAGGGTTCCGAAAAGCGGGAGTTCCACTTTAGGGTGGAATCCCGCTTTAAGTAGAGATGGGCCTTCCCCTTCCCCTTCTCTTTGAAGTTCGACTTCAAAGGCAAGACACACTGCTTCCACAGCTTCCAAGAGGGTGAACGTCTCCTTCTAGACCTGAGCCTCATCTCGCAAGAATCAGTGATGGACTTTGCCAACTCCAACTCCAGATCAGCCAAGCATCCCTCTCCCGCGAGCCCCCTGACGAGTGTCTGGAACAAACCTAAAACCAAACGCTCCAAGGACACTAGAACCCCTTGTTATCCAAAGCCCCAAACCCTGAGACTCTTATATCTCTTCCGCTCTCTCCCAATGTTAATCAGGAAGGACCACCTATGCTCCTTTCAAAAACATAAAATTTGTCTGGGGTAAGTCGGGCCATCATCTCTTGCAATACGCGCTGTTCAGACTAAGGACTAAAGGGGGACTAGGCCTCCCTAATCTATGGTATTACCAGGCTGCGAGACTTGCCCGACTTTCCACAGTCTATTCTAAGTTGATTAAACCAGATTGGGTAGACATGGAGAGACAGGCCGTCTCATACCCTAGACTTCCTCCTCTGGTGTCCACCCGCAAATCGTCCTCCCATTCTTTCACCCTCCCTGTCCCATGCTATGGCAATGTTGGATAAGCTCAAGCAACCCCCCTCTCTGGTGTCTGATTGCAAGTCCTTGGCTCATATATTCCACAACACGGACTTTTATTCGGGAATGGACATCAGGGCATTCAAGTGGTGGCTGGATAAGGGGATGTACCAGATCGGACACTTCTTTACTTCTGAGGGTCCCATCTCGCTCTCCCACTGCATTAAGAATCGGATCTTCCTCATTTCAGAAAGGTTCAGATTTCAGCAAATGTCTCATTACCTTCACTCTATCTGGTTGATAAAACCTAACCCCCCTTGGTTTACCCCCTACGAACAATTGTGTGGTCAAGTCATGGAGCAGAGGGGAGGGATTTCCATAATTTATTTGTCACTTGCCTTGCCCAAACCACCTTGAAACCCCCTTACATGATAGCTTGGGAAGCTGACCTCCAGGAAAATTGGGACTTGGATACATGGCATAGAGCATTCTTTAGATCCTACAAGGGTATTCTCAACACCTCCTTATCGGAAGCTAGTCTGAAGGTCATCACTAGATGGTACGTGACCCCCGTCAAAACTCTCCACTATTTTCCCTGCGGTGTCCCCTGTTTTCGAGGGTGTCAGATGAAGGGAACCATGATACACATATGGTGTATCATGGGTTCCAAATAACATCCAGTTACAGGGCTCACGATTCCCAAGTCTCCATCGACAGCCCTCCTGAACTTCCTAATTTCCAAGATTCCGAAATACTCTCAAAAACGTATCTTCTGTATCTTCCTAGGCACCAAACTCACTGTAGCTAAAGCCTGGAAGCTCCTCAAGGTTTCCACTCAGGCGGCCAAACGTAAAATCTCATGGATATTGTACCAAGAGAAAATGGTGAGCTGCCTATTAGACACTTCCCACCAGTTCCAGGAGATATGGGAACCCTGGGCCAACTATGTAGGCATTGGCAAATATCCTAGCATCTCTCAACCATGAAGGTCATCAATGGTGTCCTAGCGGCTGAACCTTCTCTCTCCTGTCCTTCTTTTCCTCCTTTTCTTTTTCAGATCTGCTTTCCCTTTTTTCTCCCCCTTCCCTCACTATATGGGTTTCTTGTTCCCATATTGATGTTAAGTCATGGACACATGGTATTATATCTATATCCGTGAGACACTTTCACCGCTTAGTTTCTCAAATCCATAAGCAGACCAGGAACACAGCACTCCTATACCCTTTTTCTCATTGGGTTTGCTTTGTCTTCCACATTTGCCAGAGAGTCTCAAAGGTGAGAGCCGAGTGGGGGAAGACCGACCACTCCCCTCCTACACAGCAAACTCCCTTTTGGGGTGCAAGTGGTAGACAGGTTTAAGTCATCCCCCAGGATCTCCTTTGCCTTAAGTCTACGGTATGCAACGTATGCCGGCTCCTCAACTCCCCGGTTATTAACCAAATGTAACAGATAGTGTCTCCCACTAAGTCTCAGTGGATTTTGTATTGATGTTTTTCACGTCCTTGCATTTTTGTACTTTGTTATTTCTATGAAAATCAATAAAAACCTTTGAAAAAAAAAAAAAAGTCCCATTCCAGCTGGAATGGAACATTTTTTATATAATAATATAATATAATAAATTTGAAGTGCAGCCATCCTGGACTTTGATTTTTCTGCATATAATCTCGGGATGGATAAATACCGTATTTTCCGGCGTATAAGATGACTAGGCGTATAAGACGACCCCCAACTTTTCCAGTTAAAATATAGAGTTTGGGATATACTCACCGTATAAGACTACCCCTCTTCCAACGGACACCAAATAAAAATAAAAAAAACATCAGATTTGATTTCAATATGGTAATTTTAATTCAAATGCTTATGACATGCAGGTACTTAGCAGGAAAATTGTCACTTATAAACATAAGGCTGTTTGTCATCAAACATGTAAACATAAAACAGTGCAAGTGGATTAAACTTTTCCTAATTCACTTTAAAGCTGAAAGGAAGGATAAGACAATAATGGGAGCTGCCATGCTGTTTGTTTTCTAAGCTGTCAACCAAACTGGAACTGATGATGATAGGAGGAAGATAACAAACAATAGAGAGAAAGCAAGTGTCGGGGCAAGTCCCTGGCAAGTTAGCAACGCCCATCATAACTGCAAGCTACCATATTTTTACAGGTTTTGCTGGCGTGACAGTTTCCCATTAAAAGCCTTCAAAATCCTCCTGTTCGTCATCTGATATCATAAGTACATCAATGACATCTTGTGATACATTTGTAAGGCAGTCATCATATGGATCGAATTCCGTATCAGATGGTGTGGTCTCAGCTTCCGGTTCTTCGGCTTCCTCTTCCTCATCTTGCCACAAGTAGTCATCCTCCATACCATCTAATGAATTTGATATGCCACACTTTTTGAAAGACTTAATAACAGTTTCTGCATCAATATCATTCTAGGCTTTTATGACAAACTTGCACAAAACATCCAACTGTGGAGCACGCATGTTTCCTCCTTTTGTAAATGACTTTTCGTCACTTACCATCCATTCATTCCACTGTTCTCGAATGCGGTCTTTAAATGGCTTGTTTAGGCACACATCCAGTGACTGTACCAACGATATCAATCCTCCAGGAATAACTGCCGCATCTGTGTTTAGTCTTGCAAGCCTTTGCTTGGTGCTGGGAGTTAAATGAGCCCTGAACATATCCCACACCAGTAGACTACGTTTTTGAATAAGTCCTCCCTAGTCGCCTGCTCCATAAATTATCAAGCCATAGCTTTGCCTCTTCTTCATTCATCCAGCCTTTTTCATTCACATGAACAAAACAACCAACAGGGAACTTGAGTTTTGGCATTGTTTTTCTTTTAAAAATAACCATTGGTCTCAGTTTAGGGTCATCAGCTGTGCATCCTAGTACCACTGTAAAACTGGACTTCTCATGTCCTGTTGTTTTAATTAAAATAGTTTTTTCACCTTTTTGATGGATAGTTTTATTTCCAACCATATCAAAATTCATTGGAGTTTCATCCATATTTCCAATACTACTTAACGCATAGCCATGTTTAGTGCGCTGTTGTATAACGTATCAATGGAAACTATTTACTTTGCTATCAAGATCTGCAGGCAATTTTCATCTTTTGTCTCAGTACCATATTATGCCTTCCCATGAATATAGTACACCAGGATACAGTGGCCTTAAATCTGTTGCTGTGATCTGGGTTAGATTTGGCACACTGAAGTGCAAACAAACGTATTTTATTTCGTGTCACTACATAACCGTTTTGGCAATGCTCATTCACCATGTCTGCGACATGTTTTTCAAGTTCTGGCCAATGTGGGTGCCCCTTCTTAATGCACACTTACCCCTTGGCATACTCTTTAATGCTTTTTCATTTGCTTTCAAGTCCTGAACCATCTTTTCTGTTACTCCATACTGTCTTGCAGCAGCGCAGTTGTTATGTTCCATGGCAAAGTTTACAACTTTAAGTTTGAAACTGGCATATTTCTTTCTTCTTGCTGGTGGAGCCATGGTGGGGTTTTGACTGCTGGACATTTGTATGCTGTACTGTATGGTATGTACGATACTGGTGCTATACTGTATGTACAGGTATAGATACTGGTGCTGTACTGTATGTACAGGTATAGATACAGTACTGGTGCTGTACTGTATGTACAGGTATAGATACTGGTGCTGTACTGTATGTACAGGTATAGATACTGGTGCTGTACTGTAGATACTGGTGCTGTACTGAATAACAGCCACCTTACCAGCAATTTGCTGGTTGTTGTAAACAAATTATATTATGATTGGTCAGCTCTCCCTGCCTCCCCAGCCCTCCCTGTCTCCAAGACTAACGCATACACGCCCCTTTCACCCGTCTGGCCCGCCCTTGTATCCTACTACCGTACCTCTGCCTCTCAGATCTCACACATGCGCGCCTGCGCTGCTTCACTCCAGTCCTCAGGAGTGAAAGATCTGAGTCAGAGAAAGAGGTATGAAAAGGTGAAAGAGGCGTGTTTTTCTGGGCCGCTCTATGTCTTTTTTTCCGGGCATCCCGGACGCCTGCAGCTTGCTCACTACTTGTAGCTTGCATACAGGGCGGATGCGACGGCGGCCGCAGCATTTTTGAGCTCCCTCCACGGCGACCACAGAGTCTCCAGTCCACCCTATAAGATGACACCCGGCATAGACGACCCCTGACTTTTGAGAAGATTTTCCCGGGTTAAAAAGTCATCTTAAACGCCGGGAAATAGGGTACTTATTTTTAATGCCAATAAAATCAAGGGGACAATAGTATTTGAACGATTTTCAAGTAAAACCCAACTCTAAAGGCAGCCAGTGATGATGCTATTTTTCCTTCAACCACAGGAAAGAAATTCCCTTGATTCCTCCATCAACAACAACCATAGTTTGCATTAAAGAAGATCACTTGATTCCCCCATCAACCTCAACCATTGGTTGCATTAAAGAAAATCACTTGATTCCTCCATCAACATCAACCACCGGTTGCATTAAAGAAAATCACTTGATTCCCCCATCAACATCAACCATCGGTTGCATTAAAGAAAATCACTTGATTCCCCCATCAACATCATCCATCGGTTGCATTAACCACCTCAATACAGGGCACTTACACCCCCTTCCTGTCCAGGCCATTTTTCAGCTTTCAGCACTATCACACTTTGAATGACAATTGCACGGTCATGCTACTGTAACTACGTGAAATTTTTATAATTTTCTTCAAATAGAGCTTTCTTTTTTTGTTATTTAATCACTGCTGGGTTTAGGGTTTTTAATTTTTTACTAAAAAAATAATAATAAAATAAGACCAAAAATTAATAAAAAAAAAAAAAATCAGTAATTTTTCTTCACTGATGTGCGCTGATAAGGCGGCACTGATGGACACTGATGAGGTGGCACCTATGGGAACTGCCTATGGGCACTGATGAGGAAGTACTAATATGCTGCACTTATGGGCACTGATGAGCACTGACAGTAGTGGGTACTGATAGGCAGCACAGATAGGCAGCACTGATGGACGACACTGATGGGCATTGATGGGCAGCACTGACTGGCATCATTAATGGGCACTGATTGGTGGCACTTATGGGCACTGATTGCTGGCACTTCTGTTGCTATATTGTACATGTGTAGATGTCGCTGATTGGCTCTCCTCGCCACACACTCTGTCATTGTGAGGCGAGGAGTGACGATTACTGGCATCTCTGTGTTTACAAGTGACCTGCTGTGATTGGATTGTTTAATCCCCTTTTTAATGCATGCCAATATTCTGTTTGCTTTGCTTGCAGCAGCTTGGCCATTGCTGAGCCTGTCATCTACTAGGACCCCCCAGTGAATCTATCCTAGATTCCCCCAGATATCCCCCCCCCCCCCCCTAGATTGCATTCATATTTTTGCCACCCAAATGGATTATTTTACATTTTTCCACATTAAACCTCATTTGCCATGTAGTTGCCCACCCCATTAATTTGTTCAGATCTTCTTGCAAGGTTTCCACCGTGAAGTTATTGCCCTGCTTAGCTTAGTATGGTCCGCAAATACAGAGATTGAACTGTTTATCCCATCCTCCAGGTCATTTATGAATAAATTAAATAGGATTGGTCCTAGGACAGAACCCTGGGGGGGGGGGGACTTCCCACCCCTGCCCATTCCTAGTACTCCCCATTTATCACTACCCTCTGAACTCGCCCCTGTAGCCAGTTTTCAATCCATGTACTCACCCTTTGATCCATGCCAACTGACCTTACTTTGTACAGTAAACGTTTATGGGGAACTGTATTGAATGCTTTTGCAAAATCCAGATTACCATGTCTATGGGCCTTCCTTTATCTAGATGGCAGCTCACCTCCTCATAGAAGGTTAATAGATTGGTTTGGCAAGAACGATTATTCATGCTGATTGCTGCTAATGATACCGTTGTCATTACTAAAATCTTATTAATAGTCCCTTATCATCCCCTCCAAGAGCTTGCATACAATTGATGTTAGGCTAACTGGTCTGTAATTCCCAGGGATGTATCTTTGCCCTTTTTTAAATATTGGTGCTACATTGGCTTTCCTCCAATCTGCTGGTACCATTCCACTTTGTAGACTGTTCATAAAAAAATTAGGCACAATGGTCTAGCAATTACTTGACTGAGTTCCTTAAGGACCTTTGGGTGCAAGCCATCTGGTCCCAGTGACTTATTAATGTTAAGTTTTTCAAGTCGATTTCTAATTCTGTCCTATGTATTCTATAAAACTTCAATAAAAACTTATTGAAAGTGCAAAATGCATTGATTTTTTAAAATACTCACTTCCAGGGTGCTAAATGTGTGTGGCAAGGAGGGGGGGGGGGGAGGCAGGATTGAACAATTCTCTTTACTTTAAAGGAGCAGGGAACCCAGACATGGTGTTACAGAGTAGATGCTGGAGAATTTCTTAGGTCTCTCTGGGTCTCCAGTGGTGAAATCTTTAGACTTACATTGCCAGTTCTTCACAGCTTCCACCGCCAATATAAGGGGTCTAACTCTTTTGGATTTTGAACTTATAGTATAAAATGGATGCGACAGGGAATGTAAGAATACCAATAATTAGGTGGAGATATTCAGAACTTCAAGGAGGATGGGAAGAGAACTAGGAACTGTCGCAGGGTGATCTTGCCAATGCAGCCCTCAAGAGATAGAAGAAGACAGTGAAGGATGCCACCCTAAAGAATAAATATACTCCAGGATATATCTCCAAGGTTGTAGTGGTAAGTATCCTTACTGTGTTTCAAAGGCCAACCCAGCTGCTTTAGGTAGGAAGTCAAGGAGTAATAATCAGAGGTCACACTTGAAAAGACAAGAACTAAGAGGCTACTTCCCCATTGGGGACACAACATTAACAATTTTTTTTTTAGAAGTGTGGGATTTGCTTTGTTGTCTATTTCACTGCTGTGGATATCTCTGCTTATTTTCTGTGCTCTCACTGGGACAAGAAATGAGAGAGAAACCCCCTACAATGGGACTAACTTTTACGGGGCTTCTAAATAATATATGTTTTTTAATTGTTTAAAATCAGGATAATAAAGGCTCTCTACTAAATTACAGTAAAGTACAGCATTTCTTTATGTCATCACTTTCATTGGAAATGTGAAAAAAGAGATAGTTCCATTTAAAAATAGAGAAAATCAAAATAATTCCTTTCTGCTTCCTAGAAGCAAATGGTGCATCTTGAACCAATGAATTATAACCCAATTACCACCTAAAATATAGAGCTGGGTGTTCCAGCTTGTACAGCCATTTCAGACTTGCAATCCTTAATCACTGCAAGATAAAGCCACCGTTGTTTCTATGGAATATTATGTTCTACCACCCCTTCCTTCCCTTATCTATTATCTAAGTATTTTAGGTCTTAACAAACTGGACATGATGCTATTCTGCAGCTATTAATATTCATCAGAGTGTACCAGATAGGTCATACTTGTAATATGTATGTGTGTATTTTACATACAGACAAGGACACTGGACACTTAATCCACCTGTTCCAACCAGCATAGGCATGACAACTCCCTAAAAGAACACAAGGGACTTTTGAAGGGGATGTACCCTTGAGAGAAGATACATGGCAAAAAAATCATCCTTAGTAGCATATGGCTGTTTGCATAAACAACATTTTCAATAATGAATACGATAGTAAGCAAAGGGCATACAAAGTATAACCTTATGTTTTAGCCTGTTTTAAACAACAGCCTGCTTGTCTGATACATTGGTCACAAGGATTGTTTTATGGAAAACACTTATCTATGAAGTCCAAAATCATTAGGCAACCAATATCACAAAGGATCCCCCACACAGTGTAAATCACTCTTAATAGTCTCCCCTTTAGTCCTAAAGTCACAGAGGACCCCTCACACCTTTGCTCATGTACTATTGCACTTGTATAACCAAATAAAATGTCTAGACATACAGCACTAAAAATATATTTCAAAGACTAATAAATACATGCATAAAAGTGCATAGAAACACATCAATCTTTTTTACAAAATTCTTGCAACCTATGCACAACATTGAAATATATAAATGTACAATTTATTAAAAAGTGTCTGAAACAAACTTTGCAGTGCAGCCAATCAGTTTTTAATTTTTATTTTCTAAGCTGTATGGAAAAAGTAAAAAACAGAAGCTCATTAGTTATTATGGGCAATGGCACCAGTTGGGAAAGAACTTGTCTCAGACACTTTTTATTAATTCCCTCCAAAGTGCCTATCCACCATAATAGTGTCCATCGTGTGTCACATGTGAAAGATGTGAAAAAAATAGTACATATCCACAAACACCAGGGTGTGTGCCCCAAAATTAGGCCAACTCACCAGAATCCAATGACCCCTTTGATTAACAGCACTTGCGATATTATACTTCACTTTTACAGAGTCAATGGTGTTCCTTTCTTTTAAAAAACACTCCTGATCATTAACAAACTGAAACACATTAGTAAAAGAAATTCCCATGGTGTAAAAATGTATACTTCGACTCATTCAGGACGCCACACGACTAGTATTTTCTGCTTCTGTATGTGGCTGCCCCTCTTGGCTTCACAATGCCTTCCCAACATGTTTTGTCTTAGAAGACTTTCTCAGGAGCAGTCTTGTACATTGATGATGTGCTTAACAGCATGTGATTGACATACATGGTATTTTGTTTATGTGTGTTAGGCTAATATATTTGATCAGAGGGTAGACAGAGGAACATTGGATAATATAGATTTTCTTGCAGTAAATGAAATGACCCCCATAAAGACCCCATACATTGTAAAGAATCCTAGTGCAAGGCTATATGGATATTTTCAGCCCATTCTTGCTATGTCAGCCATCCCAGTTGTAAGAGAGAAGGTTCTTTGAAGAGGTATAATGCAACCTTGAACCACATGTAGATTTGCTGCACCAGCATTGACTTTAATCTTTACTAGGGATGGGCCCGGCGTTCGATTCGAACCCATGTTCGAATCGCACATCGGGCGTTCGCCCGTTCGGCGAGCCTGGAACTATTTGGGCCGTTCGCATCAAATTTGTGTGATGCGAGCGGCCCGCAATGCACTGCGCCAGTCGCAGTGCATTGCTGGCTGATGATTGGCCAAGCAAGCACTGTGACCCGCATGCTTGGCCAATCATAGAGCCAGCGGCGAGGAGAGCAATAATTGGCCACAGGCAGGATGCCTGTGGCCAATTATAGCTCAGGGGGTTTAGTACACGCCCCACATTATAAAAGGCCACCACGCCGGCGGCCTCGTATATTGTGTTTCAGTGTCCGTGTGCTGACTGCTGACATTATGTGCTGTGATTCTGGGGATTAGTGTGTGCGTGCTGTTAGTACAGCATTGCAGTATCACATCTGGGGGGTGTCTATAGTATGCCTGTGAAGGGGCGCATGTTTCCTGTGCTTAGAACTGTCCCTGCACAAAGTGTCATTTTTGCAGGAAAAAAAGCTATTTAAAATCACTCGCGGCTATAATGAATTGACGGCTCCAGTAACACAGAGAACAGTCATTCATTGAAAGTCATTGATTAAAAAAAAAAGTCATTGATAAAAAAAAAAAAAATTGATAAAAAAATAAAAAAAGTCATTGATAAAAAGGCCCTTCAGGTCTGCTAAAAAAAAAAAAAAAAAGAAATGGCATGGGGTCCCCCTCAAAATCCATACCAGACCCTGAGGTCTGGGATGGATTTTAAGGGGAACCCCGGCCAAAAAAATATAAAAAATGGCGTGGGGGCCCCCTCAAAATCCATACCAGACCCTTATCGAGCACGCAACCTGGCAGCCGCAGGAAAAGAGGGGGGGAGGACGAGAGCGGCCCCCTCCCTCCTGAACCGTACCAGGCCACATGTCCTCAATAGTGGGAGGGTGCTTTGGGGTCCCCCCCAAAGCACCTTGTCCCCATGTTGATGAGGACAAGGGCCTCTTCCCCACAACCCTGGCCATTGGTTGTGGGGGTCTGCGGGTGGGGGGCTTATCGGAATCTGGAAGCCACCTTTAACAAGGGGACCCCCAGATCCCGCCCCCCCCCCTGTGTGAAATGGTAAGGGGGTACAAAAGTACCCCTACCATTTCACCAAAAAAAGTGTCAAAAATGGTAAAAAAGACAGGAGACGGTCTTTGACAATTCCTTTATTAAAATCTTCTTTCTTCTGGTCTTCCTTCTTCCTCCTTCGGTTTCTTCATCTTCTCCTTCCGGCATCTTCTTCCATCTTCTTCTTCCATCATCTTCTTCCTCCGATCCGCTTCTTCTTGCTCTGGTCTTTTCGTCCGGTATCTTCTTCCACGGCGTCGGTGTCTCTTCTGGGCCGCTCCGCGCAATGGGAGGCTCCCGCTGTGTGAGGCTTCGCTGCGTCTGACAGGTCTTTTATAACGGAGGGCGGGGCCACCTGGTGACCCCGCCCCCTCTGACGCACGGGGACGTCATGGTGAATTCCCTATGGCTTTCCCCATGACGTCAGAGGGGGGTGGGGTCACCAGGTGGCCCTGCCCTCCGTTATAAAAGACCTGTCAGACGCAGCGAAGCCTCACACAGCGGGAGCCTCCCATTGCGCGGAGCGGCCCAGAAGAGACACCGACTACATGGAAGAAGATGCCGGACAAGAAGACCAGAGCAAGAAGAAGCGGATCGGAGGAAGAAGATGATGGAAGAAGAAGATGGAAGAAGATGCCGGAAGGAGAAGATGAAGAGACTGAAGGATGAAGAAAGGAAGAAGGAAGACCAGAAGAAAGAAGATTTTAATAAAGGAATTGTCAAAGACCGTCTCCTGTCATTTTTACAATTTTTGACACTTTTTTGGTGAAATTGTAGGGGTACTTTTGTACCCCCTTACCATTTCACACAGGGGGGGGCCGGGATCTGGGGGTTCCCTTGTTAAAGGGGGCTTCCAGATTCCGATAAGCCCCCCGCCCGCAGACCCCCACAACCAATGCCCAGGGTTGTGGGGATGAGGCCCTTGTCCTCATCAACATGGGGACAAGGTGCTTTGGGGGGGACCCCAAAGCACCTTTCCAATGTTGAGGGCATGTGGCCTGGTACGGTTCAGGAGGGAGGGGGGCCGCTCTCGTCCCCCCTCTTTTCCTGCGGCCTGCCAGGTTGCGTGCTCGGATAAGGGTCTGGTATGGATTTTGAGGGGGACCCCACGCCATTTTTTTTTTTGGCCGGTGTTCCCCTTAAAATCCATCCCAGACCCTGCCATACCCTGCGATAACCCTGCGATACTCTGCCATACCCTGCCATACCCTGCCATACTCTGCCATACCCTGCGATACTCTGCCATACCCTGCGATACTCTGCAATACCATGCTATACCCTGCAATACCATGCGATACTCGCTACGATCGAAGCCAGGATCGTTTTTTTTTTTTTTATTTCAGGCTTTCCAGCCTAGAGGTGAGATGTGGGGTCTTATTGACCCCGTATCTCACTGTAAAGAGAACCTGTCATGCCATATTCCTATTACAAGGGATGTTTACATTCCTTGTAATAGGAATAAAAAGTGATCAAAAAAATTTTGGGGGGAAAAAAGTGTCAAACTAAAATAAATAAAGTAAAATGAACAATAAAAAAAAAAAAATTTTAAAGCGCCCCTGTCCCCGTGTGCTCGCATGCAGAAGCGAACGCATACGTAAGTCCCGCCCACATATGAAAACGGTGTTCAAACCACACATGTGAGGTATCGCTGCGAATGTTGGAGCGAGAACAATAATTTTGGCCCTAGACCTCCTCTGTAACTCAAAACATGTAACCAGTAAAAATTTTTAAAGCGCCGCCTATGGGGATTTTTAAGTAGCGAAATTTGGCGCCATTCCACGAGCGTGTGCAATTTTGAAGGGTGACATGTTAGGTATCTATTTACTCGGCGTAACTTCATCTTTCACATTATGCAAAAACATTGGGCTAAATTTACAGTTTTGTTATTTGTAAAGCACAAAACGTTTTTTTCCCAAAAAAAACGCGTTCGAAAAATTGCTGCGCAAGTACCGTGCTAGATAAAAAGTTGCAATGACCGCCATTGCATTCTCTAGGGTCTTTGCTAAAAAAACATATATAATGTTTTGGGGTTCTATGTAATTTTCTAGCAAATAAATGATGATTTTTACATGTAGGAGAGAAATGTCAGAATTGTCCTGGGTGCTCCAGAACACCTGATGGCACTCCCTGCATGTTGGGCCTCTGTACGTGGCCACGCTGTGTAAAAGTCTCACACATGTGGTATCGCCATACTCGGGAGTAATAGCAGAATGTGTTTTGGGGTGTAATTTGTGGTAAGAAATAACCTGCTAATATGACAATTTTGTGAAAAAAAGAAAAAAAAATCTTGATTTTGCAAAGAATTGTGGGAAAAAATTACAACTTCAAAAAACTCACCATGCCTCTTTCCAAATACCTTGGGATGTCTTCTTTCCAAAAAGGGGTCATTTGGGGGGTATTTGTACTTTCCTGGCATGTTAGGGTCTCAAGAAATGAGATAGGCCGTCAGTACTTCAGGTGTGATCAATTTTCAGATATTGGCACCATAGCTTGTGGACTCTATAACTTTCACAAAGACCAAATAATATTATTTTTACCAAAGATATGTAGCAGTATAAATTTTGGCCAAAATTTATCAAGAAAAATTACAAATTTGCTAAATTTTATAACAGAAACGAAGAAAATTTAATTTTTTTACCGAATTTTCAGTCTTTTTTCTTTTATAGCGCAAAAAAATAAAAAAACCAACGGTGATTAAATACCACCAAAAGAAAGCTCTATTTGTGTGAAAAAAAGGACAAAAAGTTCATATGGGTACAGTGTTGTATGACTGAGTAATTGTCATTCAAAATGTGAGAGCACCAAAAGCTGAAAATTGGTCTGGTTATTAAGGGTGTTTAAGTGCCCAGTGTTCAAGTGGTTAAAACATTTTTTGCATTGATATATGTCCCCTGGGGCAGGACCCAGGTCCCCAAACACTTTTTATGACAATAACATGCATATTAGCCTTTAAAATTAGCACTTTTGATTTTGAACGTTCGCATCCATTGTAACTAATAGGATTCTTATGTTCGCACGGACTTTAGGTCCGTTCGCGGGTTCTGGTGCGAACCGAACTTGGGGATGTTCGGCTCATCCCTAATCTTTACAGACAGCCCAAAACATTCTGGCAAGCTAAAACTTTAAGACACATCACAATAACACCACTGAGCTGCCCACAATGATACATATTATGACCTAACTCTTGGCAACGATGTTTCATTTTACTGGTAACATTTTAGAGATGATATATATTGACATGTAACCATTGTGTTAGACACAGGCAATGTTTGGGCTAACTGACTTAACAGTGTAGATACCGTGTGATATACTGTAGAGGCTCTCCCACTCTCCAAAGGCCGACACCAAATACATTTCCATTGCACTTTCGAATTCAAGGTGCTAGAAACAGGAGTAAATACAGGGAGAAAAAAATATATACTTTTTGGACAATTTGGACCCAACCTGCTGTCCAGGGGCCACATTCAGCCCTTTACCTTATTTAGTTTGGCCCTCAGGACCCCTGCACACATTCACTTAAGTTACACGAATGCCCTGTTATAGCAGTGCTGTCTAACAGTCTCATGTAATGTGTCTGCAGTCTATTACTGTTTGTTCAAGCATGTCCCCAGTCTCCAACAACTCCTATATCATATTCACAGTCTCTAATAGTTATGATACCAGTCACTTTGTAATTTCAACTACAAAGTGAAGAAAACTCTTTTGAGTCAGCTTTATTTTAAATTTGTTCTTTTAAAGCTCACCTCTAATTTTTTATTTCTTGAAATTGTCCACCATGCACTGTTAAAAAAGCAGATCAGGCTCCCATACTCACCTTCATTCCAGAGCTGCCCCCTGCAGTACCTCATCTTTACCATAAGATGTTCTACAATCTTTCAGGTTTAACAACACCCAGCATTATTCAAACCAGAAGACTGAACACATACTGTGAGTGTAGGGTGTCATGGCTCCGTCCCCTAGGGGGGCACCACCACAGTGCCCTCTATGCAGTGTACTGGTTCAGAAAGCAGCACTAACATCATTACGTCAGCATCACTCTCGGTACCAGTGAGGAATGCCCAGCCAGTAGAAGAGGACCCTGTGACATCACATGACTAGCTGGAATAAGGTAAGTATGAAAGCACAGGAAGGCATACAATACTGCCTTTACACAAGAGCAAAACGAGGGAACAGGTGGAAGATTGGCAGGGGAAGCACAAGCTTGAAGTTAGGTTTTAGGCCCCTTTCACACTGGAGCGGTGGGGGCGCTGGCGGTAAAGCGGCGCTATATTTAGCGCCGCTTTACCGGCGTTTTAGCGGCGCATTGCGGCCGCTCGCGGGGTGTTTTTACCCCCCGCGAGCGGCCGAAAAAGGGTCAATACCGCCCGCAAACCGCCGCTATAGCGGCGTTTTGCGGGCGGGTTCGGCGCGCTCTCCCATTGTTTTCAATGGGACGGGCGCTATAGGAGCGGTAAATATACCGCTCCTATAGCGAGCCAAAGATGCGGCTTGCAGGACATTTTTGAGCGTCCTGCAAGCGCACCGCTTCAGTGTGAAAGCCCTCGGGCTTTCACACTGAAGGAACAGCAACAGCTGTTTCGGGTCGGTTTGCAGGCGCTATTCTTAGCGCAATAGCGCTTGCAAACCGCCCCAGTGTGAAAGGGGCCTTAGGCTGATACGTTTCAAACCATTATTTTATATCTATGTTTTACTACATAAATATAAACATATACATCATTTATTTTACAAATAAACATCTAATACATTACAAAGGATCCCCATAGCATTATAAGATATGTAAAAAAACACAGCAGAGCTACTTGTTTTGAGCCACCGGTTGTCTGAATCTTCTAACGGAGATTTCTAATAAAAGATGACTTCTTGCATCAAAAAAGCAAACTGAAGTCTTTAAAATGTGAAAAGGAGTCTAAAGCGCCATCTGCTGGTATAAAAGCAGACAGCAAAATATCAACTTGATTAATTTCATGTTGACCTGAGTAAAAAATTGTTAAAATGTATTTTTACATAAAACCTTTTTGGAGTTAAAAAAAAAGTTAAAAATACATTTTTATTTTGTAGTAATCAGGTGACTGTTTTCAATACCGTTCTGTGGTTGACATCCCTCAAGGTCAACTCCCTCCTCGTCCTAATACTTAAATAGGCTTAAGGTTTTTCCTTTTGGGATAAAAGTTTTACATAAGCAAATAAAAGCTGATCATTGTAAGCACTCCTGTCAGTACTAAATTGTTTGTTCCAACCCTCTAACTGATACATCTGCAGGATAGTTTGGTCTGTTGAAAAAGAACAGACTTACTGCCTGGATCACCAGGTGAAAACAAAGGAAGGAAAACCTAAAAAAGAAAATGAATTAAGCCATCACATCTAAGAACTGTTAAACTGATAATTGATTGAATGAATCACCCCCTTTAACTCATAGGTAGTCTAATGAATGTTTTGAAAAGAACAATTTTCTACAAGTGTAAGGCCAGCTTTACGTTGGTTTACCCTGGACAGATGTAAGTATACATGTTCCATACCCAGCTGATTTCTGTGGAAGTGGAGTCGTAGTCACCATTACTACAATGATCCTTGTTGTCTTTCAGGTCTTGTGCTGCATAGTACCCACAGGAAGCCACTTACTTGGCCTGGGTGCCATTCTGTGAATGCTTTTAATTTTCTCAATGAATGCAAAGTGTTGTCTGATTGGAAGTGCTGGAGAGGTGGCGCAGTGATATTGTGATCTCCTTCTCCAGTCACAGAATGCCTTGCAAGACATTGTCAACAGCGCCCATACTGAAACACTCTTCTTCTGAATGTGCAAGTGGGTTTTTTTTTCTGCGTCCAAATGCTTGTAAACGCCTATGTGTGCATGGACACATAGGCTAACATAAAGAGGCATTTAGAAGCAGAAAAAAAGAAGCATTTTTGACATCCCGTGTCCATGAGGTCATATTGGTCCAAGCCCAAAACGGTGGGATTTACTAACACTTGAGAATGCAGAATCTGGTGCAGCTGTCCATGGTAGCCAATCAGCTTGTAGCTTCAGATTGTTCAATTAACCTCTTCCCAACTGTGCTATAGCTGAATGACGGCTACAGCGTGGTGGCACATTGCCAGGAGGGCACCTACTGATGTCCTCCCATGATCCTTACTGCAAAGGCCAGTTATAGAAGAGGGAAGTGGCCATTTGTTTATACTATTGGAATACTGGTGAGGGGATGTACTGGACACCTTTGCTGCCATTGTGCTATATGCTAGGTGTCCAGTGCACCCCTGTGCTTTTAAGGAGGGTTGGGCTTTCTCCAGGCTCACCTGCCCTCTGCCAATCCATTATAAAGCAGGTGCTTCCACTGTGGAGGCTCACAAAATTTAGAGTTAGGACTACAGAACACTGGGGTGCCTTGACGGGGCTCTGTCGCTTACGCATGTATTTGCAAATGTATGCAGACTAAACCCCTGTTTTTAATGCATACTGTTAGACAGGACAATCCAGTTGGTCGCAGACAGGTCGGTAAGTCGAGCTGGGAATTTCATAGGTTTTGTTTTGCATGCGTTGCCCTTCCATGTGCTCCTTACTGCAAAGACCAGTTATAGGTGAGGGCAGTGGCCATTTCCTTGTACCCATGATTGCGCTTCCTACTCACCCCCTGTGGCGTGCATCGGCAGGGATCTGTGATCGCTGAGTCCTTCAGCCACAGCTGATCACAGATCAGGGTAAAGTGTCTATTACAGCGGCTCTTTACCATGTAATCAGCTGTGTCCAATCATAGTGTAAACAGGATTTGCCGGTTATCGGCCGTCCTCTCCTTATGCTGACAACGCATGAGGAGAGCCGGTAAGCGGCAATCCACACAGGGGACATCTACACTGATAATCAGGGCACTAATCATCAGTGTCCGCATTATCATTGCAGCCCCAACAGTTCTGCCATTCTGTGCCCATCAGTGTAGCCTCACCAGTGCAGCCTCTCCAATGTCCATCAGTGCAGCCTCGCCAATGCCCATCAGTGCAGCCTCACCAGTGCCCATCAGTGCAGCCTTGCCAATGCCCATCAGTGCAGCCTTGCCAATGCCCATCAGTGCAGCCTCACCAGTGCCCATCAGTGCAGCCTTGCCAATGCCCATCAGTGCAGCCTCACCAGTGATTATCAGTGCAGCCTCACCAATGCAGCCTCATTAGTGAAGGAGAAAAAATTACTAATTTACAAAATTGAATAACAGAAACAAAGAAAAACTATTTTTATCTTCCAAATTTTCGGTCTTTTTTCTTTTTGTTTAGCAAAAAATAAAAACCCAGTAATGATTAAATACCACCAAAAGAAAGCTTGATCTATTTAAAAAAAAAATGTTAATAATGTCATACGAGTTCAGTGTTGCATGACCGTACAATTGTCATTTAAAGTGTGACAGCGCTGAAAGCTGAACAATGGTCTGGGCAGGAAGGGGGTGAAAGTGCCTGGCAGGCAAGTGGCTAAGCTTCGACAATAAAACCTGGAAGCTGACTGGCTACCATGCAGAGCTGCACCAGATTTCACACTCTCCAGTCTTAGTAAATCAGCCCCAATACATCTCTGCAATAAGATTCCTAGCTGGAGTTCAGCTTTGATGGATGCATGTGCAATAATATAGTAAAAGCTCCATATGAGGTAAAATGAAAAGTTAGTTTTGAGGTGAACTAGCTGTGACTGAAAAGTGTCAGCCCCCATTACTCTGCCTTCTAAAGCCCCCCCTCCCCCTTCTCCTGTATTGTGGTGTCACACCTGTGTGCACACATCTTCCACACACCCCAAGTGACAATACGTTCCGTGCTGCCGACCACTGACAGCCTTATTTACTCTCCGCACCTCCCAGAGCGGGGATTGTGCCTGAAAAGGCGCCTGTCCTTTTTGCCGCTGCCTGCACCCTCTCAGCACTGCCGGGCAGGCGGAAGAGCGCGTGCGCAGGGCGGCAGATTTGGCGGGAGGGGGGCGTGCCCAATGTGCTTTTGTTTTAGGGGGAAATCTGTGTTTACAGTCCTTGAAGTAAACCTGTCCCCTCCTCAGACTCCTCCCCCCTCCCCCGGAATGGGCTCTCCTCCTTTTTTTTCTCCAAGCCCCGCACTCTCAGTGCACTGTAATCCTCTGAGCAGGGAGCATACTCATCTCACTCTCCCCTGACCTTCACCTCAGGATGGCCAGGAGACTCAGGAACAGGTAATGACAAGTCATACACCTAGCTCACCTTCTACAGCCTGACACCTGGCTGGAGCCTTCTTATTACACTGTGCAGGGCTCACACCACACACACAGAGACATGTGCGGGATACAGAAGAGGAGGACAGGCACCTGCTGTGTGCCCCCACCATTGCCATGTAGTAACAGGTGGATGAGGAGCTCCTTCCTTCTCCTCTCAGCACACCACACGTGGTTCCAGCACTCAGCGCTGTCCTATACGGGACTTTCCTCACTACTCACCGGCATCCCACTCATCAGCACAGTACGGACACGTCTATTGGGGGGACACGGGGCACAGCATCCAGCTGCTGCTTTCCTCCAGTCTTATGTCATTGGGAGCTTCTTTACCTTAGCTGGATAGTTCTTATGTATTGTTTATAGAGATCGGTCTGATCTGTGTATAGTGCACAGGTGGGGGAGATAGAGAAATATATATGGGTGGCAGTATCCATAACCCTTCCATCTACAGGGCTCATCAATACTAAACACTGAATGTACAGCTTCCAATGTCAGATCTGGAACATTAAAGTGAAAGTGAATTGCTGTAGATGGTGCATTGTACCCGGAGATGTGTATATAGTGCAAAGGTGGGGTATAGGAAGGATTACTGTATTGATTAGTCTTTGATCGTGAAGGTATATCAATATTATACAATGACTATAGAACATCCAAAGTCAGATCTGGGCCATAGAACTGAAAATTAGTTGTTGTAGATGGTGCATGAATTGCTGTAGATGCATTGTTGCAAAACGTGTGTGTATATAATGCAGAGATGGGGTATAGGAAGGATTACAGTATTGATTAGTCTTTGCTCATAAAGATATATCAATAATATGCAACAAATGTAGAGCATCTAAAGTCAGATCTGGGCCAAACAACTGAAAATGAATTGCTGTCGATTGGTGCATTGTTGCAAAACGTGTGTGTGTATATATAATGCAGAGGTGGGGTATAGGAAGGTTTACTGTATTGATTAGTCTTTGATCATGAAGGTATATCAATATTATGCAATGACTATAGAACATCCAAAGTCATATCTGGGCCATAGAACTTAAAATTAATTGTTGTAGATGCATTGTTGCAAAACATGTGTGTGTGTGTATAATGCAGAGGTGGGGTATAGGAAGGATTACCGTATTGATTAGTCTTTGATCGTGAAGGTATATTGATAATATGCAACAAATGTGCTGCATCTAAAGTCAGATCTGGGCCATAGAACTGAAAATGAATTGCTGTAGATGGTGCATTGTTGCAAAACATGTGTGTGTATATATAATGTAGAGGTGGGGTATAGGAAGGATTACTGTATTGATTAGTCTTTGATCATGAAGATATATCGACAATATGCAATAAATGTAGAGCATCCAAAGTCTGATCTGGGCCTTTGAACGGAAAATGAATTGCTAGATGGTGTATTATTGCTAGACATCTGTCCATAGCACAGAGGTGGGGTATAGGAACGATTGCAGTATTGATTAGTCTTTGATCATAAAGGTATAGCAATATTATACATTGAAGTCTGATCTGGGCCATTGAACTGAAAATGAATTGCTGTAGATTGTGCATTGTTGCTAGACATGTGTATAGCGCAGAGGTTGGGGATAGATAGATAGATAGATAGATAGATTGCAGTACAGATAACATTACTATCCAAAGGGCTCATCTGTACTAAGCACTGAATGTAGAGCTTCCAATGTCAGATCTGGGCCATTGAACTGAAAATGAATTGCTGTAGATTGTGCATTGTTGCTTGACATGTATACATGTGCAGAGGTGAGGTATAGGATGTATTACAGTATTGATAAACCTTAGATCTAGAAAGCTTGTCAATAATACTTACTGAATGTAGAGTATCCAATATCATATATGAGTCATTGAACTGAAAATGACTTGCTTTAGTTGTGCGTGCTGTTTTTAGAGATGTGGCTATAGTAAAGTTACAGTATTGGTCATTTTTCCATTTATAATTTATATCCATACTATATACTGAATGTAGAGCATCTCTTGTCACATCTGGGCTATAGAACAGATAATTAATTACTTTAGATAGTGCAGTGGTGGGGTATAGTGTAGTAGTGAAGTATAATTAGTCTTTGATCTAGAAGCTTATCAATACTAAATACAGTGAATACAGAACATTTGATGTCATATCTGGCCCATTGAACTGGAAATGAATTGCTGTAGATGGTGCTTTGCATTCTATGAGCATGTGCCAGTGTAGCGGCTGCACTGTTGTAACGTGTCATTGTTGGCTTGGCCCGTTCTCTGCAGGAGAGGAGGATGATTGGTTTTCTGACACAGCTCGCTTTTCTATGATTGTTTTACCTGTAGAGAAACCTGATTCAAAAGCCATAGTCACTGTATATGGTTTTGTGTCACTGTTTATGGTTTTGTGTCACTGTATATGGTTGTGTGTCACTGTATATGGTTGTGCTGTTTTTTCCCAGTAGTATCTCATATATGTGTGCTTTCATTTTGGCTCCTAGTGTGGTTGCTCTATTACTGGAAAGTGGAATATCAGTTATCTGTCCACTGCATGCATGTATTTGTATGCTGATAGGAGAGTTAATGGCTTGCTTTAAGGGCAATTCAAATTTAGTTTAATAGGTCTTGAAAAAGAGCGGTGTGCCCTGTGCCCCTGGTGGTGTGCCCTGTGCCCCTGGTGGGAATGGAGCCCTTGTGGACTGGAACTTGCTCCTGCTGTCTTTTGTATGTGCACTAATACATGTTCTGCTGCTTGATTATTGATGGTATCTATAGGACTCAGATATTTGATCCTAGCTTACAAATATGTGATCACTGGGTCAAAGCGTTTGCTTTTTATCTGTGAATGTGGACAGGGCAAGTCAATCCATATCAATTAGTAAACACATTGGACATCATCTAACCTAGCAGGGGTTAGTTACCTATACATTGGCATGGTGAAGTCAGATATAAGCTCCTAGCTTACATTGTGTGGTTATTATGTTTAAGAATTTACTTTTTTTCTGTGAATAGGAACAGTGCAAGTCATGACATTTTTTATTATTATTATTATTGGTACTTATAGTACCGGCAATTTATAGAGTGCATCATTCCATCATGCAACATCAGTCCTTGCCCCCAAGGAGCTTACAATCTAAGGTCACTAACTCACATTCATACATACACATACTAGGACCTATTAAGACAGGAGCCAATGAGCCTACCAGCATGACTTTAGATTAGTAAATGCTTTGGACATCATTTGACATAGCAGGGGTTAATTACCTACACATTGGCATGGTGGGCTCAGATATTAGATCCTAGTTTACAATGTGTGGTTATTACGTTTACGGTTAATTACTTAGAGTGGTGTCATCTTGGCCTATTTGTAAAAGCGGCAGAACATCCCCCACCCATGTGGCCACCTATCTTCCCTTTCACCTCTTAGACCATTGCATAACTGAGTTCCTTCCAAACGTATAACTTACTGCTTACCTTACTCTAACCACAATCTGATGAAACCAAATATTTAACCCGCTCTTTTGTTGGCAGTACTGTATGAACTGTGCTAAAACAAAGAACATGCATGTATCTGCCTTCAACTGTCTTTGGGTTGTATCTTTTTGGCTTCTAAATTCTGTAGATACTTGCACTATCACACAGATGATCTCTTTTTCACAGAGTAGTTTCATTTAACATCATCTTTTTCCATAGAGAGACATCTGTTCCAACACTCTGCACTTTTAACTAAGAAGGGTATCTTTGAAACACTTGAATTCGTTTCCTGTCAGAAGACATGCCCTCCTTTATTAATGGAACGTGTATCAGGACCCAAGTACAGAACGTGTGCAGCCACAATATTTTAGCTGCTCTTAGGCGCTACTTTTTATGTTTTCGTTTTTTTGACAGGCGGCTTGCAATTGTATGAGAACACCAAGATTTTTTCCTTTCACTTAGATATTGCTAATGGGGAAACCCCTTAGTCATAAATTATTCTGACCTAGTAATTTTAAAAGTCTGGTCTCAAGTAGAACAAGCAAGTTAAAAAAAAAAAAAAAAAGGACATCACTGCAAAAAGGAAAACGGACTTCTTTTTGACTTTCAGCTTTGCAGCACTTCGGTAAACACTGCTTTTGTCTTCTGGCCCATGAAGTGCGGGTGTGTTGGCAATTGTGTTTGTTTACAAAACAACGTGATAGCAGTGGCTTTTGGCCAAATACATATTTCGAAAAGAGAGCTCGTAGATCTGTCTGACTTTTTTCATTAGTGTCATGAGTCGATTTAACGTATCTCTTAAACGTTTCATCTGGCCATTGAAGGGTCATGCTGATAAAACACTTTAGGCCTTATTTTTTACCAAAGCAGTGCAAAAATTTGGTGTTTGAAAGCTTTTCTCATAAAAGGTGATGTCTTTGGGTAGCTACAGAAAGCCCTATTGTAGGTAATGATGTGAGAGGTTTGTGCATTTGTGGGAGTGTTTATTAGTCATACCCAAGTTAAAGTGGTTGTAAACCTCAGACATGAAATATGAACAAAGCATATCCCTCTGTAGTGTGCACTTGCCTCAATTAAAAGCACTAAGGCTGGGTTCACACTAGCTGCGGTTGTGGCTCGCAGAAGGGGGTCGGTGCGTCCCTGTTCTTCATTTCAGCAGCAAATCGGATCCTAATTTTTGCCTTAATTCGGTGCTGAAACGGAGCAAATGACACATACGACCCTTTTCCAGTGCAGACCGCGGTCGCCTCAGAGGGAAACCCGCATCCAATTTGCATAAGTGTAAACCCAGCCTGGGTTTGTGAGGAGCCACTGTACTAACTATGCAATGTTAGTGCAGCTATCTCCTCCACTGAGCTATTGTGCTGGCTTTTGTCAGACTGGCTGCTGTACACACGGGCCGAATGTTGGCCAGTTTTATTGAACCAGCCCATGCCACCCGATATTCGGCCTGCGTGTACGGGCCTTAAGTGTCATTTCTGTCTGCAGCTTTGTTCCTCTGCTAGCAGCATGAATCACTTCTGACAATTTTCCTGACACCAAGAGAAAAAAGGTGACGGGGGGGACCTCCAACTGATTGATAGCCTCAGCTCTGTTCATGTGTGCGGTGTGAAGGGGTGTGTTTCTCTTTCCTTCAATCAGCTGTGAGAGCTCTCCTCACTGAGTTCTGCAGAGTGTAACTTCAACTTTCCGCACCCTTTTTTCGGTACTCTCAGACAAGCTTTATGAATTCTGCATTTTGAACGAATGTAGAGAAGGGGAAGACTGCATATAAACAGGTACAACTTATGTAGGAGGATTTGTTTCATCCCTGAGGATAGTCCCGTCACTGGGTATATGTAAGGGCTTGATAAATAGCCACATTATGACATATATTTGGAAATGTAATGGTGGGTCTAGTTGTTGCTGTGGTTTGAACAGGACTAAAACATTTTCTTCTGCCCTCAGTGAAAGACCCATCTGTCAATTTGCTGTCTTTCTCCAAGTTTTTGCTTTTTTCCTGAAATAGTTTGCAAAGTATAAACTATTGTAAAGTTGTCCTAAGTATAGATAAACACAGCATAAAGGTCAGATTGTAAGCTCCTTACTTCACTCACAAGAAGGCGAAGACAAAAGTTTGGGTTGGCTCCAAAGAGTCACAAATGGTGGAGTATTTCATAAAGCAGATAAAGAATCTCAGGCCTGCCTGTGTAAATGACACACAATATCAGGCTCTTTTTACTATCCTTAGACATTCAGGCTTATTTTGACTTTATTGGTGGAAAGGTTGCCAAATGTGCAATTTGCCACTCATCTGACAGCAGAAGCAGGTCTGAACATGTAGAGCACTAAGCAGTCTGCCAGGACCTTTCTCTTGTATCTGTGGATACCAAAAACAGTAGAACCTGTTCACAGTATCAGACCAGTAAAGTAGCGTGCAAAATCTTGTCATGCAAGATTTCCAGATTTTCAGGTGAAACTCTTCCTTTTTTTTTTTTTTAAAGTGATTTTGAAACAGGGGGGTGGTGAATAAAGATAAAATATGACTTTCTGATGTGATGCCTGTGTTTGCCTGCAGCTTATACAGCTCAGAGGAAGATGATGACGACATAGAAATGTACGAACATGATTATGATGGCATGCTTTCCAAAGGAAAACGACACTTGGGAAAAACAAGATGGACACGCGAGGAGGTAACTTGTTGCTGTATGGCTGATGATCCCTGGTATAGATTTATTGTTTGCTCTGGGGTTTGTCTTATGTACCATGATTCCTTCAGGGGCTCTAACCTCATTGACTTAGACATTCAAGTTCTAGGTTTGTTATAGAGTGGTTGCTTAGCGAGTGACAGGGAGTGACCTGTTATTATTTTTTAAGTTAACTGGCAGCTAGTCTTCTGTTTGCTTACTGATGTAATGTCATACAAAACCGAAGAGCAGCCTTTGTTTTTACCAGCTATCATACATTATCCACTACCTTTAATCGCTTGCACAATATGCATTAAGGCAGGGGTCTCCAAACTTTCTAAGCAAAGGGCCAGTTGTTTGACCTTCAGACCTTAGGGGGGCTGGACTATGGCCAGCGGGAGTGGGAATTTTCCTGGCATTGGTGGGAGTAAACATTACATTTGATATTAGGTGGAGGAATAGTGCCCCATCATCTGTATCACAATACACCATAGACCAGATATGGGGAGGAGGCCAGATACAGCTACATTTCTGATTACCTGGCCAAAAATATTGGACTATAATAGTGGGATAATATTTAAAGCTAACTTTTTTGCATTGTTACAGGATGAGAAGCTGAAGAAATTAGTAGAACAGAATGGCACAGAAGATTGGAAGGTTATTGCTAGCTTCCTTCCGGTAAGTTTGCCAATAAGTACAGAGAAGTCTGATCAATATACAGTACATACTTCATTACTACACTTAAAATAGGTAAAAATTCCTGGTATAATAATGGAATATCTCTGTTTATTTCTATCAAAGAATCGGACAGATGTTCAGTGCCAGCATCGATGGCAGAAAGTTTTAAACCCTGAACTTATTAAGGGACCATGGACCAAAGAAGAAGACCAGCGGGTAAGCCATCTACAATCTTTCTATTCACTGATTATATAGCTATTTTGTTCTGTGTGTTAAAAGAAAGCCCAAGTATAGCCCAAACATTTCGCCTTGTTTGCAATAAAGTTAGGAAGTTCTAGAACCTCTCATGTATTCATTTGCTGTCAGTGGGGCTGATTTACCAAAACAGGAGAGTGCAAAATCTGGTGCAGCTGTGCCTGGTAGCCAATCAGCTTCTAACTTCAGTTTGTTCAATTAAGCTGTGACAAAAACAAAAAAAGTGGAAGCTGATTGGTTTCTATGCAGAGCTGTACCAAATTTTGCACTCTCCAGTTTTAGTAAATCGAGATTTCCCAACCTTTCTGACCAGCAGACCACACATGAAGACAATTAGAACAAAACTCCCCAGTTGGGTCACATGTAAACAAAGCAAACATTTTAACTCCCCCATATTTTTTAAAAACGATATACATTTTCTTTACTTCTACAGTTATCCATCAGTCAAAATTTAATAAAATTGAACCTTGATATGCGTACGCGGAGCACATCTTGCCTTCTTAGTACAGTAGTGTTTTATCCAGCCAGTGCTGTAGTATACCAGTCCATAGGCCATCCTAGTCCTTTCTGATAGTAATGTGGTGGTCTGATAAGCGCTGTTTTTCAAGCAGGAGAACTATACCAAAACACAGGCACTGAAGGTTTCTTGCAGATGTAAAACAAAATTACAGTCTTACTCTAACAGAGAGGGTTACACAGCACATTTTTCTAGAAGTAAATTCCCAGTGTCCTTGTGAGTTCCCCTCCAGATTCTAGATGTAGTGGCTTAAAGAAAGACCAGTTTAAAGTAAATTTGGTGGACTTGCAGACTTTAGCATAGGTCCAGGACTTGCTGGGTAGCTTTAATTGGCACAGCGCTTGGTTTCTTTTTCTTGCCTGAAAATGCTCTTTACATTTAATTTAAAAAAATTCTTTTAGGAAAAGTGTTTGTATGAATCAAAAAGTAATGCATATACATTCACCACTCCTATTTTGATCACTGCTGTCATGTTTTTAGCATTATTTAAGTGTTACAAATTATTATATTTCTTAGGTGATCGAACTAGTACAGAAATATGGCCCCAAACGCTGGTCTATCATTGCCAAGCACCTAAAAGGGAGGATTGGTAAGCAATGCAGAGAGAGATGGCACAATCATCTGAATCCAGAAGTGAAGAAGACCTCCTGGACAGAGCACGAGGACAGAATAATATACGACGCACACAAACGTCTTGGAAATAGATGGGCAGAAATTGCCAAGCTTCTTCCTGGGAGGTAATAGAACAGGCATCCCATAAACATTGTTCTGATTAACTGTGGATTCAAATAGTATTGCTGGCTGTTTTTCCTTATTTTTTACTCAAGCTTGTTTTATAGGCATACAAAATTTGTTTCCAGGTCTTTCATTTACTGTTTAATACATTTTTATTGTTGTAAGCCTAATCCACTGAAACCCAGTAAAATGTCTTATTACTTAAAAATATTCACTTAGGCAGCACAGCATGCTTTAATTAAAAAGGAAAAGGTCTTGTATAGCTTGGAACTGTATTTTAGTTTGCTAAAGAGCAACTCCAAGTTTACAGCTCCCTAGATTGCAATTATTTTAATTATAATGCATCTAAACCCAAAAACAAAAAAATTATATATTTTAGCTTTAAAGGTGATGGCTGCATTCGTTTGTATTTTCAGGCTTTTTTTCTCTTTATTTTTTTCCTAGTGATCTGGCAAATAACACACTCCTTGTCCCTGGGTGGCCATATTTACTCCTCCACTTTATCTGTGGATGGGGCCAAGTTGCCACGCAGACTGGACTTTATACAAGTTTGCCTTTGTTGATTTTCATGACATGGATGATGATGGGATTAGTAGATTACAGAACAAAATAAGATTTTTTTTTTTATTTTTTTTATTTGGCTGCTCACAGGATGTGACAAGGACACTATTTATGGGGAGAACAACAGGTATTTTCTGCACTTTCTGAAAATGTACTTTGCCTGAAAAATTTAAAGTAATGCAGCAATCAGATCTAATAATTGATAAGCAGCCGGATGTTACATTTTTGTCTGTGTCATCCATTTAGGGCCAATTCACAGGCAGGCAGGAGCGATTCACTGATCCGGCCTATTTGTGTTGCTGGCAGTGTGGTGTGCGATTCAGCACATCAGATGGCTCCCTTTTTAATTTGTTTTGTACAAGCTTTATTTGATGTATATAAAACGTACACTTCAATCACTGCAATTAGGCCCAGTGCTCTGCGATAAAATGCAGCATGTCTGTATTTTACTGCAGCATGTTTCAGCGCAGCACTAGGCTGCGTTGCAGTGTGAATGGGACACATAGGAAACAATTGTTTCCTGTGCGTCCCTGCAGTGACAGACATTTTACCATGCAGTAAAATGTCTGTAACCGCATATAGTGTGAATTTGCCTTAAGGTTTTACAGTTACTTTTGTGATATGTGCTTTTGCTGTCAGCGCTGTAGTTGTGGGCGATAGCACATATGGATGTTGCCAACAATGGGGCTGAAAACTATTTCCAAAGGCCTGTAGGGTAATTCACTGGGAGCATGTATGTGCCAGCTTCTGAATTCTAGACCTGAAAATATCTGGAGTACAGGATCGGAGGTAAGCATAATGCACGTGCTTACACATACCTCACCCTGTTTAGAGATCTTTAACATTTGGAGTTATTTTTAATAAGGCCTCATTTTGACCATACTCCATGAAGTAACTTTTTTATAAAAGCACTTTTTTTAACATCACCATTTCTTTTCTCCAGTAACATTTAAAATTTTATATTTGGCAGGACGGATAATGCAATCAAGAACCACTGGAATTCTACTATGCGACGCAAGGTCGAACAGGAAGGTTATCTGCAGGAATCAGCCAAAGCCAACCAGTCTTCTATAGCCACAAGCTTTACAAAAAACCCCTTAATGAGCTTCACAACTCACACTGCACCTTCTGCACAGCTTTCTCAAAACAGCCATGTCCCAAGTTTCTACTACCATCTGCCTGAGCCACCAAATGTAAGCAACGTGTGCAGTAACCTACATCCTTGGATAACTTTACATAACATTTTTTGCTGATTAGCATTGTACTACAGGCTGTTTTAAAAAGGTATATTATTGAAGAGCTTTGTATATTATAGACAACATTTTTTCGCATTCATTTCCCATCTTATAAAATTACGTTTATTTAAAAATAATACAAAAAAAGCATATTCTTCTATCATGATTGGAAAAGAGATGTGAACACAAGATTCCTCACCCCCGTTTTCCATTTTCAATATAAGACTAGCATCTTCCATGATCTCTATAGGGCCTTTTAAACTGCTCGATCATTTTCCATTGGCTTTCAATACATGTTCACAAACCAAAATACTCACCAGCATAATATAAGATAATGCATGTGTCTATTATTGTGTGCTGGGGGGTAAGGAGTATTGGTTTTATTTGTGTTGGATGCCATTTAACACGAATCTTAATGACCACACGGTGCACACACACCCGCACAAATGTGCATGCAGGATTAATGACTTTCAATGCAATTATATTTAACATGCCTAATTAAAATGTGGCACATTTGCTATTTTCCAATAAGCTACTGCTTTGGTTGTATGTTCGGAAATGGTAACTTTCATGTTGCATGAACATAGGATATTTGAAAACAAGCCAAAAAATTAAGAATTTACGACCGTAGATGCAAATATAGATCACATTAATGGTTTTGGTGGCAGCAGTGCTTCATCATAATCATAAAAGCTTTTTCAAGAGACAGAGGGCAAATCCCTCCTAGTTTGAATATGTGGAGGACTAATGCAAACATTTATGCAAACCTTTTATTTATGATATAGGGGGAGTGTTTTTACTTACCTGATAGTGGAACCACACCTATTGTGTAGTAACAATGGTTACTGTGTACAATCCATCCCAAGGCTTCCATTTGTAGTTTGGAAAAAATAGTATGATTTAACTTATACATGCAAATAATGGAGACCATACAAGCAATACATATTAAAACTGCTACTAGAGTACATTTGAGAGCTGTTGTATAAAATGGTGTGCTTTATTGTCTCACGTCTTCTTGTTCTCTATTCACAGGCACCTTATCCTGTAGCACTTCATGTAAATATAGTCAACGTCCCTCAACCAGCAACTGCTGTTGTCCAGGTACTTTTTCCTAAAAGTCATTTATTAAAAATTAGTATTTATGGCTGACATTTATTAGCTATGTTGTCTTTTCTCCTTCGGTATATTGTAGGATATTGACCTGTTAGTTATCTATGTGTAAAACTGGGTATACACTAGTAGAATTTAATTTGACATTTTTTTTTTTTTTTTTTTTTAACAAATGGAATTTGACATTTTTAGTTGTGAGAACATTTGTTTGTTATTCTAATCTATAGTGGGGTCAAATTGGCATTCATTTTCGACTGCAAAAATTTGAAGAAACAAAATATATTCTCAAATGTATGAATTTCTAATAATGAATGTGGTTTTCATTCAGTAAAGTCCATTCCTTCTAATAACGAATTTTAACAGAAAATGAAATCTTCAACTACTTTTGAATGATATTCAGATGTTTTGAGAATATATTTTCCTAGTGTATACCCAGCTTACCAACTCATGTGAATATCATATTTGCACATTATGCTTAAGTTGATGCACACGAGCTTCTTTATACTAGTCTTAGAGCTTCCACCCAGGAGCTAATTTGTGGTCACTGTGAAAACACTCATAGCAAAAGGAAAAGCCAGGGAAAGGGGAAGTTATGACTAAGCAAGAATAGTGGAGTCTTTTCTATTGTGTGCTATTGTTATCACAGTTTTTAGGTTTGGGCATAGATTAGTTTATGATGGAACTTGCTGAGAACAAAGCATACACAATCCAGCTTTTCAGTGATCAAATTAAAGTGTTTTTGCCTGTATTAACTAAAGCCTAGAACATTCACTGGGAGACTTTCCAACAATATAGAGAATATTGTTAAGTAAAAAGTGCAACTGATTGCGTGAAGTGCTCAATAACACCCACAAGTTGGCTAGAAACAGCCCGATTTATTGCAGACAGTTCAGTTTTCCCTTTGATAGCTTTCTGACATCTGATAAAAGCCTACCAATTAATTGTTTTTTCTTTGGTTTGTCTTTTTTTTCCTTATTTGTGTATTTTTAGAGACCCTATAATGATGAAGATCCAGAAAAAGAAAAGAGGATAAAAGAGTTAGAGTTACTACTTATGTCAACAGAAAATGAACTGAAGGGACATCATGCAATACCGGTAAGATTGGTCTCACTCATCCTAGGTTCTGCAAACTATCCAAAATCCAAATAAATTTAAGTGCTTGGCATAGCAATCACATGCCTTCTGTCAATTTGTCCTTTCAACAAAGATTAGATCTTACACATATTCTTATGTGTGCCAATAGACACATTAAAATAGTACCTTTGAGAACTAACAAAATATACAGTATAGTGTTGTTTAGTCTTATCTTTTTGACAGCATTTAGTTACATATTTACACTTTAATAGGTTATTCATGCTATTCCAATCATAGTATAAATGTTAAATATCCTGTATTAAAGCAGATATAGCCTTTGAAAACAGTATCAATTACACATTTTTGGTTAAAGTAGAACACTTCAGCCGAGAAAGAGGTCTTATCTTTTTAAACGTTTTATTAAACATGTACTGTGACCTCGCTGCATGTGTAGCTCTGTAGTATGAAATAGTCATTGCATGATGACACAACACATAGCAGTGTATTTCAGGCTGGCTACTACATTGATGAAAGGAAACATCTTGACAACTGTTTCAGAAGTGCAAGTACTTTAGATGATGCAACAGCTTTTATCTGGCCCATAGCTGTGTGTGAGACACCTTGAGCAATTTCATTCTAAGTTCCTCCTTTTTTTTTTTTCCATCTCTTTTTGTAAAACACAGAACCATGCAGAAGAATATCCCGTGTGGCAGAGCACAACAATCGCTGACAACTCTAGGCCCCATGGTGACAGTGCTCCTGCCTCTTGTCTTGCGGAACCCCATAACTGTACACCTTCTCCTCCGTTGGACCATGGGTGCCTTCCTGAAGAAAGTGCTTCACCAGCTCGGTGTTTTGGTGTAAATCTGTTAATACAGATGAAGAATGTGCCTGAATACACTGATACTTTGCAGTATATTGATCCTGTAAGTAATCCAGACATTTCATAGAAGTTCAAATGAAAAAAAGTGAAAGTGGCAATGTGAATATTCATATTCATGGGTAGAGCACATCTACTAATTTATTTTTTGTGTGCCCCTAAATTTCAATTCCTAATAGTTCCCACTACAGTCCGTTTAGTAAAGTCTGGAGTTCTGTTAGTTCAGAAAGCAATGCCACTGATTTGCATTCAGAATAGTTTGCTGTGCCTTAAAGTGATTGTAAACCACAGACATAAAATATGAACAAAGCATATCCTTCTATAGTGTGTACCTGTTTCAGTTAAGATCACTAAAGACCCTTACACACAATCAGAAAATTGTACAAAAAATATCCATCGTATGATAATCTGATCGTTAGTACACAGCTTTCATCTGAAATTATCCGAAGGGACAAACATGAAAAAAAAGTTTTCTGGTACGATACAAGATCATACGCTTTTCGTTTAATCAGTACAGTTTTTGCCTGAAAATACACTACAAATACAATACATTACATCACTTCAAAATGTTTATTATGTCGTACGAGAATTTTCATACTTTAGTAACCTCTTCAATTTTCATAGGGACACTAGCATGCAACAAAAAACGGACGATCATTTGTCCGATAATCTTATTGTGTGTGTGTGTGTGTGTGTGTGTACTAGGCTTAACTGTTATTTCTGTTTGCTGCCCCATTCCTCTGCTAACAGCATGAGTCACTTACTTCTGACATATTTTTCTGACACCAAGAGAAAAAGGTCACAGGGAGGGACCTCAAGCTGATTGACAGCCTCAGCTCTGTGTGCTGTATGAGGGGGGGGGGTTCTTTCCTTCAATTAAATCTCAGAGCTCTCCTCCCTAAGCTCTACAGAGTGTAAATTCAGCTCTTGCTCCCTGTTTTCTGACAGCTCAGGCAAGCTTTATACATTTTGGACTTATATGTAGAGGAGAGGGGGCTGCAGATAAACAGGTACAATATATGTAGGAGGATTTGCTTCATCTCTGTATCATCTGAGACCAGTCGATTAACTGGGTATTTTTAAGGGTTTACAATGACTTTAAATTAATAAACTGTCTGGCAGATAGATGATTAGAGTAGACACTACTTCCTTTTGTACAACAATAACCTTTTTCGCAGTGCCACTGTAGCCTGCACAATTTCCTTTGCAACTGTTCAGACACATGGCAATAGGTCACTCAGGCACTATGCTCTATCTGCTTGGTGTCATGCCTACTCTCCCCATACCCCAGAAGTCAGAATTATTTTTTAGGGCTCTGGTGGAGCTGCAAAGAGAATTATTGTAATGCAGAGGCTAAGATCTGGCACCTTATGTTGCCAATTTTGAGATCCTTTTTCAATCCTTTTTTGCTAGTACAGGTTTATATAGTGTGCGCCTGCGTCTTACTGTATACTTATTAAGCGGAATGCAGTTTCTTATTTTGTTTTTATTTCCTTTTCTTTTTCAAGCTTAAAGCTGCATGTTATTTGTTTATTAATACTTTGCTTCGATGGTCATTCCAATGAGTACTAAGTGTACATTTTTCAGTTAAAAGAAACATTAGTTATTATCTAAATAAGTACATAGTTATAGACCCATAAAAAATTGATTGTGATGGAGAAGTGTTGCTTAGACTAATAACCAAAATCTGAAAACTTTGAAGTATAGGATAAGCCATTGCTGGCTTGTACTTAAAAGTTGTAGTTTGGAAAAAATCATCTTGATTCTGTCTTAACCACATACTGGGTTGCTGACCCGGGTGAAGTCTGAACTCCCTTTTCTGCATACTTGTTCCAGGTCAGTGACTCACTTAATATAGGAAGCTAGGATCAGGGCAACAGCTTCATAGCCTGCACCTTTCTAAACAAGTCCGTAATGGTAGTGTGCACATTTTTAATCCTCACGTGTTCACTTTAAGCAATGTAGCACAATAAGAGCCAAATACTTACTGATATGGATCAATTAATTTAATCTACCCGTTGGTGCATGTCATTTTATTTATTCTACCCTGAAATTGTGCTAATCTCTTCCGGTCAGTACCATATTTTTTATGATTTGATAACATTTTTAAACTTTATTATGCAGTTGCATGGCCTGGAAGATTTACACAGTTGTCCCCTAAAATACACATACAACTGGTTGAGAAAATGTGTGATAGATTATATAGCCCTTTTGCATCAATGTACCACATACCTAATGAAAGAGTGAGCACAACTTGTTGCATCATTTCTTGATTGCTCTATAAATGTGTAAATAGTAATCTATTTTGTGGAAGTTTTTAAGGCGGCACCTTTCAATATGTTAAAGTTGCGTGCCTCCTACATTGTTTCAGGATTCTTCATCATGGAGTGAAGTCAACAGTTTTGAAACCAGTGAGAACACAGATTCCTCAAACAGCAGTTCTCCCTCAGGCCGAGACTCCGAGCCTCCGGAGGAGATGGGCAGCCTGTGTGGCCCCGGGGCCGTACCTGATACAGACACAGGCAAAACCATGCTCTGTATGGGTTCTCCCACCTCGCCCAGTTCCCTAGATTGCTCAAAGTGCAGCCAGTCGCCGTTGATCGTCCTGTGCAAAAAGAGAGGGCGTCTCAGTTGCCTAACCGGTGGAGAGAGTGGTCTCTCCCCTATCAAAAGCCTGCCTTTCTCTCCCTCTCAGGTAGATGACTTCTGCAAAATTCTCACTACTTCTCATCAAAGAATTAACAGTATAGAAAGTAAATGTTTGGAAACAATGACTAATTCCTCTCACACCCGTTAATTTCACTTTGTGATTAATTCACTCTTACACATGGAGCTCTGAAATGAGTTTACCAGCAACACTAACTGGTGTTTTTATTTGGCACTTTGGAGGAGGCTTGCTGGTTCTTTCTGTCTGTTTGCTCTTGCACTTTGGTAATGGCGTTCTGTAAAACTTTTCTGAATTTTCTGTTTCTTTACTCAATCCTTTACTTAGTGTGCTTATTAGTATTAGGGCAACATGTTCATAGACTTGCAACATATTTTATGTACTATTTCTTTGAACAATATAGTAATTTATTCACTGTGATTTCTCTTTGCAGTTCTTGAATCCAGTGTCAGCACATGAGGGGATGCACATCGAGCAACCAACTCTAAGCTCCACCCCATTGTGTTCTTCCCACAAGACCGCAATTACCACACCACTTCACCGGGACCACACAACACGACTACAGAAAGAAAATCACATGTAGGTTTTTTTTTTCCCCCCTAAAATGCACTATATGTGCAAAAGTATAAGAACAGCCCTCAAAATGATTGCGTTTAGCTGTTTTTAGTGAAAGGTTTTGCCAGTTACATGACCAAAAGCCAAGTTAACATTTAAGTATAGATCTACTTTTAATAGTATGTATAGTGGGATTGATTTACTAAAGGAAACTAGTCTGTGCTCTGCAAGTACAGTTGCTCTAGATCTGAAGGGAATATGCAAGGAAAATAAAAACACAACATTTTTGCTTGCACATGATTGGATGATAGAAATCAGCAGAGCTTTCCCTCATTTCAGAGCTTCCCCTCAGATGTAGAGTGACTGCACTTGCAGTGCACAGTATATTTGCCTGTAGTAAATCAACCTTCCTATGTTTTATGTAGTAACTCTATTCACTTGCCAGACATTTTGCTAAAGCAATTCTGGGGTGTAATTGTTTTTTTCTTTTTTGTGTATGCTCAATAGTAATCATTTCATATCTGCTACACGAATTGATTATCAATAGTAGTGCTCAGAATGGTCACTTTGCTACAGAATTGGAGGTAGCATATGTGGTTAGCATTTTACAAAGCTATCTGTAATTTTTTTCTTTTAATCTGCACTGATATAGTTATATTTGTTTCAAAACTGTAAAAAAATAGCAATTTTACATTTTCCCCTTGACATTTACAGCCTTAGGACACCAGCCATGAAACGATCAATTTTGGACAGCTCTCCAAGAACACCTACTCCCTTCAAAAATGCGTTAGCTGCTCAGGAGTTCAAATATGGGCCACTGAAACTTTCGGTAAGCTGAACGAAAGAGGTGGTTTGCTCAGGTACAGCAAGTAGGCAGACGTGCTTTAATGCTTACAATAGTTTCTCTTACATTCTTTCAGCATCACACCCCCTCACACCTTGCAGAAGACCTTCAGGAAGTAATCAAACAGGAGTCTGATGATTCTGGCATTGCAGCAGAGTTCCATGAGACAGAGGAACCTGTTCTAAAGAAAATTAAGCAAGAGGTAAGCAAGTAGATCTTCATGCAGGCTTCCGTGTAATATATATATTGTATACTTCAGATTAAATATGAATCCTATAACACTGTAAAACCATAAAGTGTATTTTACCATCTCTGATGCTTTCTAATGTGTTTGGTCCATGCAATTAGGCTGGAATAATGTATTACAGTTATTTATCGTTGTGATATAAGTTGAAACTGAATCACATTTTTGCAGTACAGTAGTGAAAAGGATAATCTGCTCCTTCATGTGCAGCAGAGATTCAGATATTTTAATAAATCGGGCCTGGTATTTTGGTTTTATTTGAAGACATTCCGTTTTGATAGTAAAATTTCATTTTCACCAAAGTTAATAAGTGTATGTAGAATGTTATATTTTGTCTTGAAAAGAGATTGCACAAATATTATTTATTATTTTAAACTGAACTTGTCACAAAGCAATACCTGTGTTAGAAGCCTCGTGTAGAAACTGTCACAAGCAAGCTCTTAGTGTTAAATATTACCTTTTTTAGTTCCATTGCATGTGACATCACTGCCACTGAAGAGCTAGTTTGGCAGCTTCAGTAGGGTTAATTAACTAAAACTGGAGAGTTGAAAATCTGGTGCAGCCCTGCATAGAAACCAATTACAGGTATACCCCACTTTTAAGTACACAATGGGGTTTATTTACTAAAGCTGGAAAGTGCAAAATCAGGCTTCCTTCTGCATAGAAACCAATGAGCTTCCAGGTTTTATTACCAAAGCTTAATTGAACAAGCCAAGGTTAGAAGCTCATTGATTTCTATGCAGAAGGAAGCCTGATATTGCACTTTCCAACTTTAGTAAATAAACCCCATTGCGTACTTAAAAGTGGGGTATGCTTGTAGCTTCCAGGTATTTTGTGAAAGCTCAATTGAACAAGCTGATTGGCCACCATGCACAGCTGCACCTGATTTTGCACGCTCTAGTTTTAGTAAATCTCCCCCAGTTTGAGGCTTCTTTTGTTCATGGCTCGTCTCATTTAATTTACATTTTCTGAAAAGTCATTTTAATACAAAAATGCTTGCTATGAAAACTGGGAAAAACGGTTATGTCAAAGGGAACCTGTCTTGAGAGAAATTTGTAGTCTACCATAACTGGTTACTTCAGAAAATGCTACTTGTCTTACTGTCTTGCTAATCTGTATCTGTCCACGTATTTGTCTAATGACAGGTATTCTTTGCAAGTGTTATGAACTATGCCAATATCTGCTTTCTGGAATTTATTTCAACAATGTTATTCTGACATAAGTGGCATCATTTTGTTGTTTTCAGGTAGAGTCTCCAACTCATAAGATGGAAAACGTCTACTGGGAATCTGATAACCTCGTGGCTCAGCTATTTACACAGCACAATATTCTGGAAGATAGTCCAGTAAGTCAGCACTTTAATGGAATTGTCTCACTTCATAGTTACTGAAGACAAACCACAGCTTCACACTGTGCAAATATAAGAAATATCAGAAAAGACCCTGAAAATGAACTGAAAATGTATTTCCATTGTTCAAAAACATGTCCACTGTCAAAAAAGCTATATGCACCGTCCCTAAGGCTGGCTATACACTGTACAAATTTCTGTCGGTTCAGCAGGAACTGTCCAAGATTCGTACGGTTAATGGGCAGGCTGAATGTACCAAGTTGATTGATCAACTTGGGTACAACCAGCCTGCCAGATTCTCTTGCTGTTGTCATTATCGGCTGCCTCCCCGCCGGGAGTAGACAATGGCTCGGCAGGAGGGATTCCCCTGTCAGCACTGTCTGTGTTGATAGGCAAATCATGCAAATTTCTTTCCTGCAACCCGTGGTGCAATTTGCACCATGTATGGCCTGCCTTAGAAGACTAGTTGATGTACTTTACAGGAGTGAACATGTGCAGTCACTTCCTTAACCACTTGCCAACCAGCGTGCCATCTTTGTACTGCGGCAGGTCGGCTCATTCCTGCGAATCACCGTCATTGTACGACTGCTCATGAACTCTATTTTGTGGGCGCGTGCACCGGCCAACGAGGGAGCCAATCAGCGGGTGGGGCGGACTCAATGTCTGCCGGCCACCCACGATCATTCCCCGCAGTGACAGAACAGGGATCTGCCTGTGTAAACAAGGCAGATTTCCACTCTGACAAGAGATCACACAGTTCCTGTCTTTCTGCTATGCAGGAAGACGGATCTGTGTGTTTCCCCAGCCCATCCCCCATACAGTTATAAAACACCTGCAGGGAACACATTTAACTCCTTGATCGCCCCTGATCTTAACACCTTCCCTGCCAGTGTTATTAGTACAATAACAATGCATATTTTTAGCACTGATTACTGTAAAAAATGTCACTGGTTCCCAAAAAAAGTGTCAAAAATGTCAGTTTGGTGTGCGATCTGTCTGCTGCAATGTCGCAGTCCCGATAAAAAACACAGATCACTGCCATTACTAGTAAAAAAAATATATATAATAAAAATGCCAAAAATCTATTCCCTATTTTGTAGACGCTATAACTTTTGCGCAAACCAATCAATATACGCTTATTGCGTTTTTTTTCAACCAAAAATATGTAGAAGAATATATATGGGCCTAAACTGAGGAAGAAATTTGTTTTTTTTTAATATTTTTTTGGGGCATATTTATTATAGCAAAAAGTAAAAAATATAGCTTTTTTAAAAATTGTCGCTCTTTTTTTTGTTTATAGCACAAAAAATTAAAACCACAGCGGTGATCAAATACCACCAAAAGAAAGCTCTGTTTGTGGGGGGAAAAAAGGGATATAAATTTTGTTTGGTACAGCATTGCACGACCGCACAGTTGTCAGTTAAAACGGTGCCGTATTGCAAAAAATGGCCTGGTCATTAATGGGGTAAATTCTTCTGGTCCTTAGGTGGTTAAAGTGTATCTAAAGCAGTTTTTGCTAGAGTATATAGGAGGCTTGGAACACCTGGTAGGATTTTATTGCTGCCTGTGTCATCACTGGGGAGAGCCACCGTCCCTATATGTCCTGTCACTAGGTCTAGAAGTAAAAGGAGTTTTAACCCTTATCTACTCTATCCCAAACTTAAAGACATTTTGGCTTTCTATATACTTTGATATAACTTGCTTCTTCTTTTGAAGACTGACATTACATTAACCACTTCAATACCAGGCACTTTCGCCCCTTCCTGCCCAGGACAATTTTTCGCTTTCAGCGCTGTCGCACTTTGAATGACAATTGCGCGGTCATGCAACACTGTACCCAAACTAAATTGTTATAATTTTCTTATGGTGGCATTTGATCACCTCTGGGGGTTTGATTTTTTTAATAAAAATACTAAAAAAGTTTTTCTTAGTTTCTGTCATAAAATTTTTGCACTGATGAAGTGGCACTGAAGAGTTGGCACTGATATGTAGAATTTATGGGCACTGATAGGTGACACTAATATGCAGCACTGATGGGCACCGATAGGTGGCACTGATATGCAGCACTGATGGGCAATGATAGGTGGCACTCACAGGCCGCACTGATGGGTACTGACAGGCGGCACTGACAGATGGCACTGATGGGCAGGACTGATGACAGGTACTGACAGGTGTTAGTGCTAGGCACTGTGATGGGCTCTGATTGGCACTGGGATGGGCACTGACCGGCAGCCGTTGGGCACTGATGGGCACGTCTGATGGGGGCTGTGCTGATAATCGATATGCTGATTAACAGCACAGACCCCCCCCCCCCCTCTGACAGAGAGAGACGCTGAACGGCTCTCCCTGTCAGCGCGAACCGAAGAAAGACGTTTATCGGCACTTCCGTGTTCACGCGATGATCAGCTGTGATTGGACACAGCTGATCACGTGGTAAGAAGCCTCTGTCAGAGGCTCCTTACCACGATTGGAGATGCTGTGTGTCAGGACATCATATGATGCCCAGTCAGGATAACAGAACCAATGCCCGGCCGTCAATCTGCTATAGGCTGGGCGGGAAGTGGTTAAGGAGGTTTACCCAAATATATATCAGTTTTGGTAGCCACTGGTGGGTTGAATACTCACCTGGCTTGTTATTATTGTGGTCTCCTATAGTAAGATGATGTGGCCATTGCAGAGAGTTCAGTATGGGAAGCCTTTGTTATTCCTTATAATTTTAAAACCTATTAGTGAAAGTAAGACACATTTGTAAAAGCTGTAGCAAATGGAGACACCAAAAACCTGTATTTTTTTGCTTCAAAGAAAATCATTGTAACTCATGCAGTGTAATGTTAACCAAACAATCTATTTTGCACTTTTTTTTACAGAATCTTCTTACCAGCTCTTTTCTGATGAAAGAGGATCACAGGCTGAGGTCATTTACTGCTCAAAGAAATAGATTATTTTCAAGCCCATTACAGGTACATTGTTATTATTATAACTGAATGCTCACATGGTGAACCAATAATCATTAGCACATAGCTTACATACTGTATGATAACTGGTGATGCAATAATCTTAAATGCGAAACTGCATTTATGAAAGGATATCAGTGCTACCTACTTATTCAGCACATAAAACAATCTGTTAGATTGAGGAATCTATAAACCACTTAACTGACAGCCTGAAAAATATTAGCACATGCGTATCACTGGAAATCCTGTGTGGACAAAGGATTTGGCAAGTGTCTTTTGTCTACTTACATCTGGAGTTGTTTCAGAGAAATTGCTATGTGCTGTTAAGTTAAAGGCACCAATAGAGATCACATTTACAAGGGGATGATAATTTCTTTGTCATGTTTTCAGCTGCCCAGTTGTAGCATTTTTCAAATAGTATTTGTTGCTAAGGCACAGAGTTATTGAGGGCTTGATTTACTAAAACTGGAGAGTGTATAATCTGGTGCAGCTCTGCATACAAACCAATCAGCTTCCAGGTTTTATTGTCAAAGCTTAATTGAACAAGCTGAAGTTAAAGCTGATTGGCTACCATGACCAGCTGCACCAGATTTTCCCATCTCCAGTTTTAGTAAATCAACCCCTGAATATCTATCTCATGCTTCGATCTGGTCACATTCAATAAAAGCACCCTGTCGGGATATTAATGCAGAAGTAGGTATTGCTGGCTTGTTTTTTAAGGTGAAAGCTCTGGATTGTCACCCTTATCCATCTTTCTCTAATTTGTGTGACTTAAACTTGCATTTCAAGTGTCCCAAATCTTCATTGTGGGTTGTTTTTGGTCATTACATACTGTTAAGGCCCATACAGACGATCAGAAAATCATACGAAAAATACCGCCTTTGAAGGGATCGTACTATATCGTTAGTACATAGCTTTCAAGAGCTGATCACTAAAGTTCATTCGATATTATCCGAAGAGACAGACACGAAAAATGTTCTCGTTTGCTACTAGATCGTACGATTTTCGTTTAATCAGTACAGTTGTCCTTCATCACTTCCGAATTTTTATTCTCTTTTACGAGAATTTTTGTAACTTTAGAAACCTCTTTTATTTTCAATGTGAGACTAGCATGCAAAAAAAAAAACAGACAATCATTCGTCCAATAATCTCATCATGTGTACCAGGCATTAATGATACATTGATTAAAAGAAAGTTGAGGAATACAAAACCTGCAAAATATATAATTTTTTAAATAATAGCACAGAAATCCAGTAGCATACTGATATTCAGCCACGTGCAATCAACTGTGCCTTTTACTTTCTCTTTAAGCCATGAGGTTTGATTTTATTTGTGCAGCTGTTTCTTTCAAATTACTATGACACATCCATGAAATAAGTGTTTGCTTTTGTAAGAAAATCACAATAGCTATCCCAGATCTGTTTTATTCACCTTGGGAAATAGAAAGTGAAAAGTGCTTAGAACAGTTTACATGACTTGTAACACAGATTTGATTAGAAGCAAAATGTCCAGGTTTCACACAATTTTTTTTTTTTTTTTTCCTTTTTTAAGTCACTATGTTTACTTTAACACATCATAAGAGGATATTGACATATATTTTTTGGACAATGGAGCACTAGGGAAAGGCTTTATGAACAAGATGCAGGCAAGTTCTCAGAAGTTTTATCTAGGTGTTTAGGTAACATATGCAAACACTGATAGGATTGTGAGGTATACGCAGGCTAGGCATTGCCATTTAGATTAGTATGCATGTCACGCAGAGATATACTGTATGTCAAATTCTCTTATTTATATTATTTGAACAAAGACCTTTCCCAGAATGCTGTGTAAGTTATTATTCACTACAGGAGCTGCTCCATTAACCATCCATTAAGTCTACTATAATGTGTTATAATGTAAAACAATCACATAATTATCAATTTCAGCTTTGAGAGAGTGACACCTTCATTATTGCTTTGGGTGAAGGGGCTAAACCACATATAACTGAAAGTAAATCTTATCACTTGAATTTCAAATGCATGTTATTTATCCCACCTATACCCACCCAAATCTTTTGAGTTTTATTGACCTTTACACAGGCCCTTAGGGGCCAGTTCACACCACATGCAGTCAAGTGTGTTTTTTTTATGCTTTTCAATGGCACAGTTTACACCAGTGCTTACAGTTCCAGTGCTTTCAAGTTCCAGGAATTAAAAAAGTAGAACGTGCTGCATTTTTTCTGCACTGCACTGGACTGGAATGCTGTAAAATGCATCAAACGCACTGAAACACACATGTCCTTATTTGGGGCCAGTTCACACCATAGAAACGCAGTCCGAATGCATTCCAGATGCTTTTCTGCATGTGCATTTTTGATGCATTCCAGTGCATTTCCCCCCCCCCCCCCCATTTTTTTTCTTAACCTTAAATAAGGATATGTGTTCCAGTGCTTTTTTGGTGTGTTCCAGTACGTTTTCCTTTTTACAGCATTCCAGTCCAGTTCAGGAAAAATGCAGCATGTTCTACTTTTTTTTTCTGGAACTGGAACACACTGGTGTGAACTATGCCATTAAAAACCTTTCAATGCATTTTGATGCAGAAAAAAAACACACTGGACTGCATGTGGTGTGAACTGGCCCTTAAGGTTAAGAAAAAAGAGGGGGGGGGGGGAAATGCACTGGACTGCATCAAAACGCACTGGAACGCATCAAAAATGCACATGCAGAAAAGCATCTGGAATTTATCCGGACTGCGTTTCTATGGTGTGAACTGACCCTTAGGAAAAAGATTCTTGCTGTGGGGGCAGCCAGGAGGGGCCAGGAGTGCAGGCGCGGAACCCGAGAGGAGGATCGGGGCTGCTGTGTAGAAAGTATAACATGTTTATTTTTAAACAAAATACTTTAATATCACTTTAAAGTATGGAAGCCAAAAGCGTAGCATAACGATCAGGCAACTAACATTTTCAGGTCAGAAATGGCAGGCTACATATGCCTGTCATGAAAAGTTTACTTTAAATGTGGGTGCTAATATGTATATGAAAATTAGGTAGTAGAATTCAGTTGGATATGCAAATACCAGTATTGACTGTACATACCTGGGTATGTTAATAAAAAAAGTAAACATTTTATAAGCTTATTTGTTTTTCTGAAGAATATGACTAAGACACATTTATTACATTTTGTGACTAAGAACTGTCTTTGACACATTGATTAAAAAAAAAAGATCCATATTGAGCATGATAAAAAAAAAAAGTATATTTCTATAGTTTTAAAATGAATCTAATCTCTTCTCCCCACAGCAACTTGGGAACACATTGGAAGCAATGTCCTGTGGGAAGATAGACGACCAGAAGCTGTATACAGAAATGTATCATCAATGCATGAAGACGGTATCCACCCTTGTCATGTGATGGGCTGGTTGATCTGAACAAGCATTATCATTTTGGAAACACTTAAAAGATAATTTTGGGATTCTGTTGAACAATTCCTCTACATTAAACTTTGGGAGTTTTGTTAATTGGGACACTTTGTTGTGGTACAACAGTTGGGAGAAGCACAAAGTGCATTTTGTTCTAATTTCTGAGCTTTTTGTTGGATTTTCATCCTACCAATAAGGTTATTTGGAGGGTGTACATTTCCATACACAAAAATGAAAATTCTGCCTAAATTATTTGGGCATTGCATTGTAATTTATTACACTTGCAAAATCTGAACAGTTTTTTAAAGAACAAGTAAACTTAATACCAGTATTGATGTTTTATATATATTTGTTTTTCACATTAAGAGCAGGAGCTCTACCATTTACTGTCTAATTGCAGTTGACAAAATGCCTTGATACACAAAACAGTGGCAAGCATTACTACAATATTCACAAATGTTCACAAGCACAAAATATACGTGACTTCAATTCTGTGAATGCTGAGGACTGTATTTTATTCAGATATATGTAAAAAAATATATATTTGTATGAGTGCTGATTTTTTTTTTTTTGTACTTTTTTTTTTACAAAATTAGCTTGCTTTAAAAGGCTACTGACTGGTAATAATTTTTTTTTTATTAAAAAGCAAATTCTATTTTTATTCACTAATTTAATTTTTTTTAATAAAAGTAATGCAAAGAATGCATTTTTTTTTTTTAAACCCCTTATCCCTGCTGCTAAGTTTGTAGCATTTAGACATGCTGGCATTGTGATAGCATCATTGGAATAAGGACAAAAAGATCACTATGTTGATACACGCTTAATTATGCACTAGCATTTGATAAAGTTTTGTATTTTCGCAAGAACTTTTTTGTACATTTTCTGGGAGAACATTTTTTTAAAATTGCACCTTCAGTTTGGGAGAAGACTGCATTCATGTGTTCATATTTTATATATATATATTTTGTTTGTTTGTTCAACCTGAGATTTTCATTCTCGGTTTTATTCAATTCTCTTCTGTACAGTTACTGCCTTCTGTCTGAACTTACAAAATTGAACACTGTATTGTTGGGAGTTTTTGTTTGTGTACTTCGAACTTGCTGCCTTAAAGCATTTGGTGCAGCGTTTCTGCACTTATTTTTTACTGCCTTTGTTAAAAAAATAAATAAAGAGTGTTTTCTAATGTGGTGTTTTTATATTCCTACATTTTGCAAAATGTATATACAGTTTATCAACCCTAATGGGTATATACGGCAATATATGTGATTCTACCAAAAGAAATTGCAGGAATACAATGGAATCATGCAGAATTGAACTAACCAGGACTGATAAGCATATTGATCTAACTGTGTAAATATGAACAAAATCAAAGGCCAATAGTGAAGATCAAGACAGCTGCCACTTGCTGCTTATTTGCTTATGATCGCTACTTTAAGTTTCAGATATTCAGTCTTAATTAGTAAAGTCTAACACACCTGATTCTGAACACTTCAGTTTCTTAATACAGGTAAGCCCCATACACACTATTAGATTTTCTGCAGATTTTTGTCGTCAGATTTACCAAAACCATGTAGTGCAAGGGCCTGCCTGATTGCATACAAATTGAAACTCTTAAGCCTCGTTTTTTATTGTGCATTAAAAAAACAAAACGAATACAATTAGACATGCTATTTGCCAATAGAACTTAACCAAAAAGTGCATTCTATGCATCCAAAAATATCGAAAGTATACCAAATCAAATCATTATTCAACCAAAAAAATTATGTCAAAGCAATAACTCCAAGGCCAATAATAGATAACACGTTATCTCCTCCGATTGCGCAACATGTCTGGTTGACGAATGGCCGTTCAGAAACTAAATGAAAAGCACGAAATGAAAAGCGTAAATCAACTCTCACCAAACTTCTACTAACACAAAATTAGCAGAAGGAGCCCAAAGGGTGGCGCTAAAGAGCTGAACAACCACGTAGTACGTCACCACGTTCACGATTGGTGGCCAACAATTGTGTGCCGTGTATATGCAAGACAAGTTTGGGCCAACGCCCTTCGGACAAAAGTCCACGGTTTTGTTAGCCAACAATCCGATCGTGTGTACGAGGCTATAATGTTTGACCTCATATTATATGATTTTGGTAAATCTGAAGACAAAAATCTGCAGAAAAACTAATAGTGTGTATGGAGTCATAGTCAAAAAGTGCTCAATGTCCTACAATTACTTCAAACATACTAGACTGTAATTCATGGATTATAGCTGCCAGCAATAAGTAGACACAACGTGGAAACCCACTGGCTCAAAATTTATTTGTAGTCTTAAAAACACCACAACTGTGTACATGTATTTTTGATCTTTACTCTAAATAAAAATACAATTTAAAAAAAAAAACAAAAAAACACCACAACTGAAAGACTGACAGGTTTATTCATTAACTACTTCACATCCGTGATATAGCCAAATGATGGCTACAGCGCGGGTCTACATTGCCAGGACTACGTCTATTGACTTCCTCCCCTTTCCTCGCTCACCGCGCACTCTAGTGAGCGCGCATCGGGGAAAATATGTGTTGGCTGTGTCCCTTGGACACAGCCAATCACAGATCGCTGTAAATGGCCAATCACAGTGGCCGTTTACAGCACAATCGGCGTGGTCAATGAGAGATGATCTCAAATGTAAACATATGAGATCATCTCTCATTGCCGGCTCTCCCTCCTCACACAGAAACCGAGTGTGAGGAGGGAGAGCTTCTCTGAAGAATCGTGGGTGCTTTTACAGTATATAAAACACACAGAGTGCCCAATCAGCGCCACAGCATCCATAGCTAGTGCCCGTCTGTGCCGCCTCTGTGCAATCAGTGCCCATCTGTGCCACCTCATCAGTGCCCACCTGTACCAATTAGTGCCAATCTGTGCTGCCTCATCAGTGCACATCTGTCTAATCAATTAGTGCACATCTGTGCCACCTCATCAGTGCCCATCTCAGTGCCCATCAGTGCAATCAGTGCACATCTGTGCCACCTCATCAGTGCACATCTGTGCGATCAGTGCCGCCTCATCAGTACACATCTGTGCTCATCAGTGCAGGCTTAGCACACACCTGTGCAGTCTCATCATCACCAGCAACCATGTCCAAAAGATGCTTTTCCGCTGAGGAGGCATACCAAATACTTTCCACAGCCGACGAGAGCAACTCGGATTCCCTTTCAAATTCAGATTCTGAGTCTGACGTAAACTATGAGCCAGTCCTCAGTAGTGGAACACTGACAGACTCAGAGGAGGAAGATAGTCTGCCCACCAAACAAATACATTTTGGTGAGGAGGCAGTGGCATCCACCATCATCGCAGTGGCATCCACCAGCACTGCAGTACCTCAGCAAGAAAGGCCAAGTATCAGTGGGGTGTCACCTCAGCCCCAAAGGGTTAGGACCCATGCCAGCCTTCCCAATGCCCTTCAGAACCCCTTGTGGCTTTCTCCTAATTCAGGAGAAGCTAACGTTCCCCCTTTCACTGCCCAGCCAGGAGTCCAGGTGGACACAGAGAATTTTTCCCCAATCAATTTTTTTTATTACATTTTTACAGAGGACATATTGGCCTCATTTGTGGCCCAGTGCAACCTGTATGCACAACAATTTATTTTGGATAATCCAACATCCTATTATGCCTATCCCTACGAGTGGAGAGACCCAACAGTGGAGGAGTTCAAGCTTTTTTTGGGCCTCACATTTAATATGGGACTCACCAAAAAAAATGAAGTATGTTCCCATTGGTCAACCCACCCCATCCACCACATGCTGATTTTCTCAGCGGTAATGCCCAGAACCAGGTATCTGATGATCATGAGGTTCCTACATTTCAGTGACAATACCCAGTGCCCTCCCCGTAATGACCCAAATTATGACAGGCTTTACAAAATTCCGCCAATACTAAATTATTTTTCAGTAATATTTCCCCAGTTGTTTTCCCCCGGACCAACATATATGTGTGGATGAGTCCCTTGTTAAATTTAGAGGCAGGCTGGGAATCAAGCTGTACGAAGGGAAGGACACCCAGCTGCACCCCCCTAATTGCTCGGACTACTTGGGATCCAGTGGGAAAGTTGTTTTGGACCTCATATACCCCCTACTCAACAAAGGATACCACTTGTACGTAGACAACTTCTACACAAGTCTGCCCCTGTTCCACAACCTTCTCCAGATGAAGACACCCCTGTCCCCATTCTGTCCTGAACGAGGCCCTACTTCTGCCTGCTTCCTGTAGGACTTACTGCCGTCATGCTACTGCCTGTCGCACTGACCACAGCACATGGACCATGTTCCTGCCTACTACCAGGACTAATATTTTTGGCACTGCTGACAATATCTCTGCCTGCACTGACCCTGGACTGTAAATAGACAGTATCCCTGCCTGCATGGATCTGCATTTTGGATCTCTGTATGTGGCCAGGCTGTGTAAAAGTCTCACACATTTGCTATTGCCATACTCAGAAGGAGTGGCAGAATGTATTTTGGCATGTCATTTTTGCTATGTAAATGCTATGTGTTGGAAATATCTTATAAACGGACAACTTTGTGTAAACAAAATGGGGTTTAATTTTTTTCCCACATATTCCAAAAACTTCTGGAAAAAAATGATTTCTTCAAAAGACTCATTATGCCTCATAGATTATACGTTGGTGTGTTAGCTTTCCAAAATGGGGTCATTTTTTGGGCGTTTCCATTGTCCTGATGCTCCAGGGCCTTCAAAGGTGTAATAGGTGGTTGAGAAATGAAATGTGTAATTTATGCTCCTAGAACGTGCTACTTCAATGTTAGGCCTCTGTATGTGGTCAGGCTATGTAAAAGTCTCACACATGTGGTATCGTTATACTCAGGAGGAGTAGTAGAATGTATTTTGGGGTGTTATTTTTTCTATGTACATGTTATGTGTTGGAAATATCTTATAAAACGGCCAACTTTGTGTAAAAGAATGCGTTTAAATTTTTTTCCACACTTTCCAAAAACTTCTGCAAAAAAATGAACTGTTCAAAAGACTCATTATGCCTCATAGATTATACGTTGGGGTGTTAGCTTTTCAAAATGGGGTCATTTTGTGAGCGTTTACATTGGCCTTCAAAAGTGTAATAGGTAGTCAACAAGTTAGATGTGTAATTTATGCTCCTTGAACACCCGATGGTGCTCCCTGCATGTTGGGCCTCTGTATGTGGCCAGGTGGTGAAAAAGTCCCACAAGTGTGGTATCATGATACTCAGGAGGAGTAGCAGAATGTATTTTGTGGTGTCATTTGTGGTATGCACATTCCATGTGAGAGAAATAAGCTATTACAATGACAATTTTGTGAAAAAAAAGAAAATAAAATGCAAAGAATTGTGGGAAAAAATTACAACTTCAAATAACTCACCATGCCTCTTACTGAATACCCTGGAATGTATACTTTACAAAAATGGGTCATTTGGGGGGCATTTGTACTTTCCTGGTTGTTAGGGTCTCAAGAAATGAGATAGGCCTCAGTACATCAGATGTGATAATTTTTTTATGACTTGCACCATAGCTTGTAGACTTTATAAATTTCACACAGACCACATAATATCCACAAATTTGGGTTATTTCTACCAAAAATATGTAGCAGTATAAATTGTGGCCAATATTTATGAAGAAAAAATGCTAATTTGCAAAATTGTATCACAGAAACCAAGAAAAATTCATTTTTTTTCAAAATTTTCTTTTTTTTTTTCATTTATAGCGACAAAAACACAGATGTGATCAAATACCACCAAATGAAAGCTCTATTTGTATGAAAAAAGGGACAAAAAAATAATTTGGGTACAGTGTTGCAGTGTTGTCATTCAAAGTGTGAGAGCACTGAAAGCTGAAAATTGGTCTGGGCAGGAGGGGGGTTTAAGTGCCCAGTAAGCAAGTGATTAAAAATGGAAGCGCTGATGGGTTTTAGGTTAAAGATAATCCCAAGATAAATATTCTGTCCTTATTGCTACTATAAGGCTTTTTAATAAGGAGTGAAGTGCACTAACCCAAACTAACCAGTTAGAAATAAAAACTGTGGACTACTGCCATGGTCTTTCATGACCGCACATTCCAGATCAGACCTACATCTGCAGTAACACATAGCATGCACCAGCGATCACAAATGAACCATTTAAATAGTATGTCTACTAGCTTGATCCAGCTTTTGACTTTAAAAAGGTCTTTGACTTTTTGTTCCCAACCAATGCTTGTCTTTTGACTTAATACTCTGGTAGATGATTCATTTTCTGGGACTTTAATTTGTCTCGTTCTTGAGCTTTGCTTTGTCATTGTTTGGTGCGTTGACTACAAGCCCTGCTCCATTGTCAAAACTTTAGCTGTCCACACTATCTAGCTATTGCAGCAATGGTTTCATGTGGGGACAATCTTTAATTGCAATCTTAAAGGTCATGCTGCCCACACCATCAACGACTTATTTATTTATTACAGGTACTTATATAGTGCCGCCAATTTACGCAGTGCTTTACATATGTATTGTACATTCACATCAATCCCTGCCCTCAAGGAGCTTACAATCTAAGATCCCTAACTCCCATTCATACGTACATATACTAGAGCCCATTTAGACAGGAGTTAGTTAACCTACCAGCATGTCTTTGGAGTGTAGGTGTAAACCCACGCAGACACAGGGAGAACTTGGAATCTCTGTGCAGTTAGTGCCATGGTTGGGTTTCTAATCGACGACCCTAGTGCTGCTAGATGGAAGTGCTAGCCACATGGCCACTGTGATCACTGCACTCCAGATATACATGAATGTAATGTTATTTTCTGAAAACCCACTATATCCCTCTCAACACATCCATCATCTTCAAATGTGCTATTTTTGCTCATGTTGCTATTTACTCTAGTCTCTCAGCTTGGCTTCTGTATGTGTCTTCCAGGTCTGAAATGTCTGCGTGTCTCATTTTATGTGATTCTTCCAGTGCCTAATTCTTCTTGACTCTGTGTTTCAGGCAAGTGTACTGTCATACACACTCTGCTACTCTTTCACTGTGATTCCCCTTTCCTAATGGCTTGTTTTAGACTGTTGTGTCATCTACACTGTTCCATGCTTACCCCCTGGCTTTGTACTTCAGCTTATATGTTATTGTTCCCATGACCTTAGGACTGCCAAGTTGTACTGCATAATTGCAAATTAATTCTCTTTTTGACATCCAGGCAGTAAGACCCACATGGTGAAAATCCCAGCTTCTTCATACTGTGCAGGAGAAATATCAGTGTTCAACCTGTGTTTTGGCAATTTTCGAATTCTCCCCTGAATTTGCACTTTAACTGGACCCAAAAACGCACAGGACCCTTTTCAAAACTGCACCGTGCCCCATCCCGAAGATGTGTGAACCGGCTCCATTGAAAGCAGGTCACATTCACATGTAATAGAAATTGGAGGCAGTTAAAAATGCATCTAATAAACATATATGTGAGCCCAGCCTTATTATTTTCTTTCTCCTCCACTCATGCCTACCTTCTTTCCCTCTCTGGTCATCCTGTAATGAAAAGGGGTCTGCAGGAGGAACCACAGTGGCTAGCAGAGAGACACGCTGTTTGACACACCAGAGGAGTCAAATTAGATTGGTGCTGCGAGCAAATGCTACAAAGCACAACTATTGCAAATGGGCCATCAGATGGGTAAGCATCAAACTGTCTTCTTTACAGGGTAGTGCTGTTGTAATTTTTACCCCCAGAGAAGGCCCTTTTAATGTTTCATTATCTGTTGCATATCTGGAATCACACTGTGGCTGGCATGCCACTACTGCAAGTCAAACTCTTTTAGGTTACACAGTAAAGTCATCTACTTATGTGATTGTTTGGGATAAGTATACCTTTGTTCTTGGTACTTGTGCTTTGTAGCACTTTCTATCACTTTTTTCTTTTTGTCTTCGAGCTCTCGTACCTCTACGGACTAGAAAAGATTTCACATTTTAGCTGTGGGTCTTTTATTCCACAATAACTTTTTAATTACTAATGCTAGACAAATAATTGCACATATTTCGGGTAATGATATCTTGCAAACATTGTTTTTATTGTGTGTAATCTCTATACAAACATTTACAGAATAAATGGTAATTGTGGGCCTAGGCAACTACAACAGGCATCTACAGAAGACACATGTGCTAAACCAACTAATCTTACACATTTTGAACCTAGGATTGCCTGAGTCTGGATCACCGATTAGATCCTGGGGAATACAGAGCTGTCCAAATCTTATGAGAAGGTGCTCTGGGAATGACATGGATGATTTTCCATAGTCCATGGTAATTTTCCAGGAAGGACATTGATTCTTTTTTTTTTACCCTCTTCCAGATCAACTGCACATTTTTTGTTTTCTTTTGGTTGAACTCAATACACAGAGTATGTGTCTTTTTAGACAGGCAAGCTAATTTACTACACTATATTGTCAAAAGTATTGCGACGACTGCCTTTACATGCACATGAACTTTAATAGCATCCCAGTCTAAGTCCGTAGGGTTCAATATTGAGTTGGCCCTCCCTATGCAGCTATAACAGCTTCAACTCTTCTGGGAAAGCTGTCCACAAGGTTTAGGAGTGTGTCTACGGGAATGTTTGACCATTCTTCCAGAACGAGACGAGAAGGCCTGCCTCGCAGTCTCCACTGTAATTCATCCCAAAAGTGTTCTATTGGGCTGAGGCCAGTCACATTCCTCCACCCCAAACTCGCTCTTCCATGTCTTTATGGACCTTGCTTTGTGCACTGGTCCAAATCATTTGGTGGAGAGGGATTACGGTGTGGGGTTGTTTTTCGGGGGTTGGACTCAACCTCTTAGGTCCAGTGAAGGGAACTCTTAAGGCGTCAGCATACCAAGACATTGTGGATAATTTCATGCTCCCAACTTTGTGGTAACAGTTTGGGAATGGCCTCATCCTGTTCCAACATGACTGCACACTAGTGCACAAAGCAAGCTCCATAAAGACATGGACATGGCCCATGAATAGTTATAGGTGAGGGCAGTGACCATTTGTTTGTACTGTTAAAATATTGGTGAGGGGATGCACTGGACACCTTTGGTGCCATGGTGTTGGGTGTCCAGTGTGCCCCTATCCCTTTAAGGGAGGGGTGTGCTCCCTCCAGGCTAACCTGCCCTTTGCCTATCCATTATAATATATGTGCTTCCACTGTGGAGGCTCTCAAAATTTAGAGTTAGGACTTCAGAAAATAATGGGGTGCCTTGACGGGGCTCTGTAGCTTATGCATGTATTTGCAAATGTGTTCAAACTAAACCCCTGTTTTAACACATATTATTAGACAGGATAATTAGATTGGTTGCAAGCTGGTCAGTAAGTTGAGCTTTAAATCTTCACATTCCTTTGTCATCTATTTTTGTTTATGTTCAAACATGAGGCCTTGTCAGGGCTGGGCTCAGCCCTTCCTTCTCTGAGCTAGCCGCCCAGGGGTCAGCTAATTGCCATATCCTATCTCTCCACAGTGACTCACCTGTTGATGATTTCCTGCTCGTCAGTCCTGCCTACTGATGATCTCTGCCTTCGCCTTGGTCAACATCACAGAGACTATCTCCTGCGTTCCTGTTAAAGACTTGCTTGGCTAGCTCCAGATCCTGCTTGCTATTCCACTACGCTGTTCCCTGGCTTCCTGACTTTCTGGCTTGTCTAACTATTCGTTCCGGTTACCAAACTTTGGCTATGTTTTGAAAAGATTCTAAATTAGCAACTTCATCAATTGTAATACCACGAGGGTGGTCTATATGTTAACTTGCCCCTGTGGCAAAAACTATGTTGGCAAGACCAAAAGACAACTCAAAATCAGAGTCAGTGAACACGTTCAAAGCATTCTCAGTAAGGACGACGAACGTCCACTGGCTCTGCACTTCATCAGATTTCATGGTGCTGACCCCACCTAGCTTTCCTTCAAGGGGATTTACAGGTTGAATCTACCTTTGAGAAGGGGGAGATTTTGACTGGATTCTGTGCCAGAAGGAGAAAATGTGGATATACAATCTGAATAGTATGCAACCCCGAGGGTTAAATAATGAATGCAACCTTTCTGTATTCCTTACATCTTAATGTAAGGTTGCTAATCAATCATTGACTAACCTGGCCCTCCGGTCTTATGCCTGCTGCTGATTTTCACTTTTTGGTTTTATTCCCCCAATCATCATTATTTTTCATTATTTTCTACTTTCACTCACTTACTTAACCTTTATTATTTTTATTAATTATTTAATCCTTCTTTCTGTTTCTTTACGGGTGATCGAAACTCTCGCCCTCCCAAATCGGCACGCTGGTTTAACTTTGCTATTTTGTCTGTATGGCTGTTGCGCAGACACTTAGATAATCAGACACCGACGCCATTACGTAACTGGCGTCTTTACTACTTAAGAAAGTCTGACTCTGGTCCGTGCATGCTCTAAAGAAATCCGGATGACGGATGAAACGTGTCAGCATTACGCCATCACGCTCTTTGTAGCGTATACTCAGACGCACCCACAAGCCAGGAAATTCACCCCGGACACCTTTGTGACTCTAGTGAAGTGCTATCGGAAGGTCCTGGAGCTCTGAAAACGCAGAAGCCGCTCGTCCATCCAGGCAGAGGTTGTGGTCGGTGTTGGGAAAGCAGTGAGATCTTTTAATTTCGCCTCCCGATCGGGAGGTCAGTATATACAAATAGACCCGCCCGTACCCTGATACACATTTACCTGCCAGTATTGGTGTTCTTGAGCCTACACGGACTGCCGTGCAACTCCAGCCCCGTTATGGGAACTTCCTAATTGCATATTCTTTATTTACACTGTCATATACAGCAATTTGCCCCGGTTTCTGTATCCAACACTAATCACGAACTGTCCATGCAATACCAAGCAGTGCATCACGATTACCGGTATCTGCTGGTACTCAATACTGTGTCCATTTATATCAACCTGATTGCTGTTGCTCCTGTTTGACCTCCTCACTTTACATTTATGTCCCCTGGAGGAACACTACTCTCTTCTTCCTAGGACTAATAGTGACCATCATTTACTCGGTCTTAGATATGGAGGGTGTATGGTTGTGTGTGGTGGCCATCTGAGTATGAAGACAACGTTGTCTTATTTTAATGGTCTGTTGGTGGTATTTTCTAAATACATTTATTTTTTTAATAATGTTTAAGTGAATTTGCATAATAAAATGTCATATTTTTTCCTAAATTGCCTGTTCCTCTTTGTAGAATTGCTTTTTGGAATTGTTCTCTCAGTTCTTATTTTTTTATATATGTTTTAAATACATTTGTTCTATTTACTTTTATTATTAAGCAAGTGTGATTTAACTGTACTTCTTTCTCGGTCTGATTCATGGTTTCTGACAGTAGGCGAAGGCCATGAATTCAGAAGATGCAGTGAATCCACTTGTTGGTAATATCTTTTCCAGATTGGATGAGCAGGATCACCGCATGGATCAGTTTGCCATGGTGTTACAAACGCTCCTGAGTCGCACGGTTCACCTGGAATCTCCCACTGTGGCTGCTCTGGTACAACCTGTGTTGCAGGCCGTCCCTGCTGCTGCTTCAGTCTCTGTGCAAGCACCCGCCTTGTGTATTACCTCTATAAGAGATACAGTGCCTTGCAAAAGTATTCACCCCCTTGGCATTTTTCATGTTTTGTTGCCGCACAACCTGGAATTAACGTGGATTGTCGAGGATTTGCATCATTTAATTTACAGAACATGCCCACAACTTTGAAGATGTTTTTCTTTTTTTATTGTGAAGCAAACAACAAATAGGACAGAATAACAGAAAAAGTCAATGGGCATAACTATTCACCCCCCTAAAGTCAATACTTTGTAGAGCCACCTTTTGCGGCAATCACAGCTCCAAGTCGCTTTGGATAAGTCTCTATTAGCTTGCCACATCTTACCACTGGAATTTTTGCCCATTCCTCCTTGCAAAATTGCTCCAGCACCTTCAAGTTGGATTGTTTGCACTTATGAACAGCAATCTTTAAGTCTGACCACAGATTTTCTATTGGATTGAGGTCTGAGCTTTGACTAGGCTATTCCAACACATTTACATGTTTCCCCTTAAACCACTCAAGTGTTGCTTTAGCAGTGTGTTTGGGGTCATTGTCCTGCTGGAAGGGGGACCTCCGTCCTAGCCTCAAATCACACATGGAGTGGTACAGGTTTTGCTTAAGAATATCCCTGCATTTAGCACCATCCAGTTTCCCAGTCCCGACTACTGAAAATAGGATGGTGTTCTTTGGGTGATGTGATGTGTTGGGTTTGCGCCAGGCATTTCTTTGATGGCCAAAAAGTTCAATTTTAGTCTCATCGGACAAGAGCACCTTGCTCCATACATCTTGGGAGTCTCCCACTCCAGTCTCTGCTGTGGAACTCTGCAGCTCCTCCAGGGTTACCTTAGGTCTCTGTACTGCCTCTCTGATTAATGCCCTCCTTGCCCGGCCTGTGAGTTTTGGTGTGCTGCCGGCTCTTGGCAGGTTTGCTGTTGTGCCATGTTCTTTCCATTTGGTTATGATAGATTTGATGGTGCTCCTAGGATCATCAAAGATTTGCATATTTTTTTATAACCTAACCCTGACTTGTACTTCTCAACAACATTGTCCCTTACTTGTTTGGAGAGTTCCTTGGTCTTCATGGCAGTGTTTGGTTAGTGGTGCCTCTTGCTTAGGTGTTGCAGCCTCTGGGGCCTTTCAATAAGGTGTGTATATGCAATGACAGATCATGTGACACTTAGATTGCACACGGGTGGCCATCATTTCGCTAATTATGTGACTTCTGAAGGTAATTGGTTGCACCAGAGCTTTTTATTGGCTTCATAACAAAGGGGGTGAATACATACGCACATGCCAATTATCAGGTTTTTATTTCTGAAAAATAGTTTTATGTATATATGTTTCAAATTTTACTTCGCCAACTTAGACTATTGTGTTCTGGTCCATCACATATAATTCAGATTAAAAAAACGTTGAACTAAAGGCTGTAATGTAACAAAATAGGTAAAGAGCCAAGGGGGTTGAATACTTTTGCAAGGCACTGTATTTCTGGTTCCGCTCCAGTTCCCCAGCGATTTGGGGGTGATCCAGTCCAATGCAAAGGGTTTCTCAACCAGGTTGAGATATACTTTGAGATGCTGCCCCAGGCGTTTCCCACGGACAGAAGCAAAGTAGGTTTTGTGATATCTTTGATTTCTGAGAGAGCCTTGGCCTGGGAAAACCCTCTATGGAGACGCAAAAACCTGTTGTCTTGAGCTATCCTGAGTTTGTGGCTTCCTTTAAAAGGATATTAGACATTCCCGCATGCTCCGCTTCTGCTGCCAAGAGCCTCATGTCCATCAAACAGAGTACGAGAACTGTTGCAGATTACGCCATTGAATTACGTAATCTGGCAGCAGAGGTTGCTTGGAACAATGAGGCCCTTGTGGCTGCTTTTTCTCATGGTCTCTCGGCTACCATCAAGGATGAGATAGCAGCCTGAGATATACCCACTGAGCTGGAGAAGTTGATCATGTTTGCCATCCTCATTGACTCCAGACTCAGAGGAAGACTCTCTTTTAAGGAGCGCTTGCGGAAGCCTCCTGTACATTTTTCTCTGAGCTTTGCAGTCCTATCCTTGCCTCCCTCAGCCCCGAACGAGTAGGCCAGTGAAGATGAACCCATACACTTGGGCTTCACACGTCTCTCTGCTGATGAGAGAACACTTAGGAGGAGGAAGAGATCGTGCCTTTATTGTGGCCAGGCAGGTCACTTTTTGAAGTCTTGTCCTACCCTTCCAGGGAACGCCCGAACCTTGAGGTCCTGTCATGGACAGACCTTAGGTGGCGTTGTTTCATCCACCAGTTATCCAGACGGATAAGCCCCTGGTTTGGGTTGCCCTTTCTTGGGCTGAGTTGTCCGCCGAGATACAGTCTCTAATCGGCTCTGGGGCTGCAGGCCTGTTCATTGATGCTGCCTTTGTATTGAAGCACTCAAATCCACTGCAGCTGCGTGACACTCCACTTGCCATTGAGGCTCTTGATGGGAGACCTCTACAGCCTGCTCATGTGACTCATGAGACTATTCCGTTGTCCATGGCCGTAGGGGTTCTTCACCATGAGATAATCCAATTCCAAGTTATTTCCTCACCTAAGTTTCCTCTGGTTATTGGTTATCCTTGGTTACAGAGGAAAAACCCCTCTTTTGATTGGCTCCATGCTGAGGTTCTATCCTGGTCGCCACAATGCAGTAAGACATGCTTCCAGAAGGTAGCCAAGGTCCTGTGCACCTCTTCACTCTCCTCCCTGCCGGAGGAGTACCGTGATTTTAGCGATGTCTTTGACAAAGGTCAAGCCGGTAGTTTGCCTCCACACCGGTCGTATGATTACGCAATTGACCTTCAACCTGGTGCCATACCCCCTCGTGGCTGGATTTACCCTTTGTCGGTCTAGGAGGATAAGGTCATGGAGGAGTATGTTGCAGACGCACTTTCTCAAGGTTTCATCTGCAAATCTTTGTCTCCTGCTGGTGCTGGTTTCTTCTTTGTGAAGAATAAGAATGGTGAACTGAGATCTTGTATTGGTTATAGGGGTCTCAATCGTTTTACGATTAAGAACGCCTATCCGATTCAATTGATTACGTAGTTATTCGACCGCCTCAAGGGAGCAACAGTTTTCACGAAGCTTGATTTGAAAAGGGCATAAAATCTTGTGAGGTCCACGCCCCACACTATATTAGGCTGCTTACATGGCGGTCGTATATAGTGGTATGCTTATGATTGAGAGAATGTTAGCTAGAAGCAGGTTAGTTAGTGGCATGCAGGCAGTTTAGTATATATATATATATATATATATATATATATATATATACAGTGTAGTGTAGACTATATATACAGTGCAGGCAGTGTATTAATATATATATATATATATATATATATATATATACATATATATATATATACTCTGCATTCAGTGTAGACTATATATACAGTGCAGACAGTCTAGTATATATAGTAGTAATATAGATTTGAAGGGGAACTCCACGCCAAAATAAAAAAACTCAAAAACAGCACGCCCCCCCCCCCCCAATCCATACCAGGCCCTTTGGGTCTGGCATACATTTCAATGGGAACCTTTTTTTTTTAACAGAGGAAATGGGAACCTTTTTAAAAATTGGCGTGGGGTCCCCCCAAAAATCCGTACCAGACCCTTATCCGAGCAAGCAGGAAAGGGGAGAGGACCAGCGAGCACCCCCCTCCCTAACCATACCAGGCCGCTTGCCCTTAACATGGGAAGGGTGCTTTGGGGTCCCCCCCGAAGCACCTTGTCCCCATGTTGATGGGGACAAGGGCCTCATACCCACAACCTTTGTCTGGTGGTTGCGGGGGTCTGCGGGCAGGGGGCTTATCAGAATCTGGAAACCCCCTTCAACAAGGGGGCCCCCAGATCCCTCCCCCCCATGTAAATGGATATCGGGTACATTTTACCCCTACCCATTCACCAAAAAAGTGTCAAAAAGTAAAAACCACAAAAGACAGTTTTTGACAATTCCTTTATTAAAAAAGAAAAAAAAAGTGTCCCGTGATGTCACCCATCTTCAAACACGCCGCCCGTCCCGCTGACTCCTGTCTTTTTGTGGTGACAGCTGTTATATAGGCAAGGGCGGGGCCACCTGATGATGTAACCGGTGGACCCCGCCCCTTCTGATGTCATGTGCCATCAGAGGGGGACGGGATCATCCGGTTATGTAAACGGGTGGCCCCGTCCTTGCCTATATAACAGCTGTCAACACGAAAAGACAGGAGTCAGCGGGATGCCTCCCATTGAGGCGGAGCTTGCCGTTATAATAGCTGTCACAGCCAAGAGACAGTAGTCGCCGGGAGGCCTCCCATGGAGGTGGAGTTTTTCAGTTTTTTTTTTTTTTTTCTAGTTTTCGGGTCTGTCGGGCATGATTGAAGATGGATGTACACTTTTTTTTTTTCAAAAACTGTCTTCTGTGTTTTTTACTTTTTGACACTTTTTTTGGTGAACGGGTAGGGGTACAATGTACCCCTATACCCATTCACATGGGGGGGGCGGGATCTGGGAGCCCCCTTGTTAAAGGGGGCTTCCAGATTCCGATAAGCCCCCCCGCCCGCAGACCCCCACAACCACCGGGCAAGGGTTGTGGGGATGAGGCCCTTGTCCCCATCAACATGGGGACAAGGTGCTTTGGGTAGGACCCCAAAGCACCCTCCCCATGTTGAGGGCATTTGGCCTGGTATTGTTCAGGAGGGGGGTTGCTCACTCGCCCTCCCTTTTCCTGTCCTCCAGGCTGCATGCTCGCATAAGGGTCTGGTATTGATTTTTTTTTTATTTCGGCATGGAGTTCCCCAAAGGGCCTGGTATGGACAGGGGGAGGGGGGTGACGTACAACACGTACGACGAGCTAAGAAAAATTAAGTTCAATAGCCAGTGCGGCTCTTCTGCTTGATTCCGAATATGCGTGGAACTTTGTGCGTCGGAATTGTGTACACACGATCAGAATTTACGACAACGGATTTTGTTGTCAGAAAATTTGAGATCCAGATCTCAAATTTTGTGTGACGGAAATTCCGATGGAAAATGTCCAATGGAGCCTACACACGGTCAGAATTTCCGACAACAAGCTCCCATCAAACATTTTCCGTTGGAAAATCCGATCGTGTGTACGGGGCATTAGTGTGTACCAGGCTTTATATTTGCTCTGTTCCACTCCTCTTATGGATCCTTCTCTCCTTAGTTCTATGTTGAAAACTAGGTGGTGTAATCCTCATTTGTCCAGTCCTCCAAAAGGGATCCCCAAGGTGGTATAGGCTGTGCATAGTCATCCACATTGTTACACTGCTCCACAGTGGCCTCCTTTTTCATCTTACTTTGTGCTCTAAACAATGCAGTCTATGCATTCTCAGCGGTCCTGTTTTACCACTTCTTAGTCATGTTTTTTTTTTTGACCAAGCAAAAGCTTCACAGCAGCAAAACCTACAAAGAGGATACTAAAGCTAAGACAAATATCATAATGGACAGCACATGGTCTGAGGCGCTTATATGTGACCCACAGTTTCATCAGTTTCCTTTCTAACACCAATTTAGATCTGCATCTTTCTTAATATTTAGCACTGTGCTGCTAAAGTAATTCTATGCCATATCTGCTGCCTGGACCTATTCTTCACTTTTTCTCTGGTCATTCTCCTTAACATTCATCCATGCCCACCCTCTTCTATTCTATGATCATTCTTCTTCACTTCCACCTATGCTCACTCTCCTCTTTTTTCCTTTGTCTTTAATTTCCACCCATTCTTTAGTTTCACGATTCATCCAACCTTTACTTCTTTAATCATTATCTTCTATTCCCATCCATGCAAGCTCCCTCTCTGGTCATTTTCCTCCTCATTTATCCATGCCCACTCTATTTCTCAGGGATTAACCTCTTTTACTACCAACCATGTATTTTCTGGAAATTCTACTTTAGTTTCACCTGTGTTAAGCCCCATACACACGGTCGGACTTTTTCATGGATTCTGTCCGATCGGACAATGTTGTTGAAAAATCAGACCGTGTGTATGCACCATCGGACAGTGTACGTCGGATTGTCCGACGGACAAAGTCTTATCTCCTGCTGGAAAGATTTGTCGACAACACGGTCCGATCACACCAAATCCGATCGTGTGTACGGTTGTCCGACCGGACAAAGTGCTACGCATGCTCAGATAACATTACAAGACCAAAGCTATTGGCTACTAGCCTCTACGTAGTCCCGTCGTAGGCAACAAACGTCACCACGTTCAGAATGATCGGATTTTCCGACAACTTTGTCCGACCGTGTGTACGCAAAACCAACATCAGACAAAGTATGACGGACAGGATCCGACCGACCTGGTCCGCGGATTGTCCGACCGTGTGTATGGGGCTTTACTGTGTTACTCCTTCATGCCAACTTGACTCACTTGTGATTATCATCCTCCATTTTTATCAATACCAGCACTACTCTCAGGTCATTCCTCTCCACATCCACCAATGCCAAATCTGCTGTTCTCCGAGATCGATTGTATGTCTAGCCATACCAATTCTAATCTCTGGCCATTTTCATTTGGTTTTAGCCATGCCAACTTCCCTTACTATTGTGATTATCATCTTCAAGTACCATTCAAGTTCAGTTTTTCCTCTGGACATTCTCTTCCTCTTCCATCTATACCTGCTCTCCTTTCATAACCCTTCATATTTATTGAATATAAATACATAATGAACTGACAAATATTTCACCTAAACAGGAACTTGTCAAAATGTTTCCCCCAGAATTTTTTTTTAGTATGTATAAAAAAGAGAGGAATATGTACTGTAAATCAGTGGTCATCAACCCTGTCCTCAGGGCCCACTAACAGGCCAGGTTTGCAAGATAACTGAAATACATCACAGGTGATATAATTTGCTGCTCAGTGATTGCAGTATTCTAGTCTGCATCTCCCCAAGGTAATACATAAAACCTGGCCTGTTAGTGGGCCCTGAGGACAGGGTTGATGACCACTGCTGTAAATGGTAAAAGCATACATAAAATGCATTACATGCATAGCTTGTGTGTGTACTAGCAGTACTATTGTACTCTTAATTGTCTTTCAAAAATCTTTTTTGTGCTGCACGCACATGTATTCATTGGAAAGAAAATTCAGTACTACTTCCCAGCTATTGTATATCAGTTTGACAGCATGTATTGTTGTGGTGCTATTAGATTTTCTCTAAGTTTGTACATATCTAGATTATCTCTATGGTGCTAAGAGTGAAGTAACAAAACTACGGTAGTATCTCGATGCAGTCATTCAGCTTAGCAGGTACACAGTATCTGCAGAGAAGTTAAATTATGAAAAAGAATCAGGCAGTTTCAGAAAAGCAGCAGCTGGATGTTATAAAAATTTTGATTTATTATCAGTTGGTGATTACTTTATGGCAATATGGTTCCCCATTCTTCATCTGGAGGCATGGATGTCACTAGTAATGACCCTGACATGCACTGCACAGCAATTTACTAAGTAAACATCCTATGTGCGTAATTAAAGAGATATCATTTGTTTGGGAAAAAGAGTGTCTTGCCTCCCCTCCCCCCCCCCCCTATAAAAAAAAACTTTGGGAAATGGACTAAAAGGTAAGTATTTAGTGATATTAAGATAAATATTTTATTCATATCGGTAAAAACTATTTATAGAAGGAAATTACTGTAATGATATTTAATGGCTAATTCTGTCTCTAGTAAATGAATTACTATTAGCTGTAAATCTAACTGTAATAAACTGTAAATTTAACCTATCTTCAAACAAAAATGTTCATTTTTTTTTTCTAAATACGTGTGCTAACATAAATATACACAGATTAAAAAAAAGTCATGCAAAGATATGATGAATTGCAAAGAAAAGTAACCTATAGTTACTAGTACACTTTCACTTTTCATCATTCAGAATGAAAGATTGCTCTCAAAGACTGGGAAACTGAAATGTAAAGAAAATATTGGACTTTTCTGTAAAAGTCAAGCTTGGCTCTGCCCACTCCCACTTCCTGAGTCTCCCTGTTAAATCTTGATATAATGGGCACCCATAATCAGGGGTAGACTGGGACTCGTGTCCACAGGAAAAAGATGGACCACTGCATGGCACGCTTTGTGAATATTGGTCATGGTTATGAAGCACTGCATCTTTTTTAAAATAAAATTTTAAATGAAAAAAAAAACACAGCAAAAAACAAGGTTACTCTCTTAATCTGCATTGGTTTAATCTCTATAAAAGCTCAAAGTATCATTTAACAAATTTAATGCTGGGCACTTTTACCCCTTTCCTGCCCAGGCCAATTTCCAGATGTCAGAGCTATCACAATTTGAATGACAATAAGGTGGTACCCAAAATAAATTTTTATAATTTTTTTTTTTTTTTAGACAGATAGTTATTTCTGTTGGTGGTATTTGATCACCACTGATTTTTTTTTTTTTGCTAACCAAAAATTTGAAAAAAAAAGTTCTCCAAATAAGTAATTTTTCTCCTTCACTGATGTGCGCTGATGATGCTGCACTGATGGGCACTGATAGGCTGCTATGATGGGCACTGATAAGGAGACACTCATATGCAGCACTGATAGGCACTGATGGGCAATGATGAGCAGGCCCTGAAGGGCACTGAAAGGCAGCACGAACTGGCATTACGGGTGGGCACTGATTGGTATCACTGCTGGGCACTAACTGGCATCACTGTTGGGCACTGTTGATTAGTGCCCTGATTATCTGTGCAGGTCTCCCCTGTGAGAAAGTGCTTCTGATCGGCTCTTCTCCCATGCTGTGTGAGAAGAGGAAAGCTGATAATCAGCATTTCCTTGTTTACATGTGATCACCTGTGATTGGACACATCGAATCACATGGGTAAAGAGCCTCGTCATCATCTCTTTGCTGAGATCTGGGATGCGCTGTGTCCCAGGGGCACAGTGCGCCACCCATCGCCACGCTGCAAGTTGAGAGTGGGACGATGTCATATGACATTATTCCAGAATGAGCGAGCCACCTTGCACCTGTCATTTGTCTATACAGTGGGCGGGAATTGGTTAAACAGTACAACCAAAATAAGTTACAATCCAGACTCCTGCAGAGTTAAGTTAGTACTCAATAATCCTCAATCTGTTTATGTTTCAAGTGGAACTTTACCCATAACAACTTGATAAAAAATAATGTTCTTTAGCAGAAAACATACATTCCACATTAATAATTATGCTACCAAAATGAGTGAGTGCCGTAAATTGCCTACAGCATTGTTCCTGTTTCTTCTTGCTGGAGGCTGCCATTTTGCAGAAGCCCAGAGCTCCTGAACAGCAGCAAATCTTTAGGCTGTCAGCAGATCAGCCTCTACAAATTCAGCACAGTGCCTAAAAATTAGGAACAACTGAGTATGTGCAGAGCAGTGTGAGACAGTGTATTGCTGGATTTTAAAAAGGACTACTGTAGTATTACTAGCAGGACTTATTTTTATGACTGAAGTTCTACTTTAAGTACGTATACCAGTTGTTTTTTTCTGCAGAAATTTACCAAGTTTCTTACCTTTGCTGAAAATCTCTTATCTGCATGTTGGCAGGCAGGCATACGTGGAGGTTTCCCAAACACAGAATGCCGGCGTCTTTCTCAGATGTCAGGGAGGTGGGTGGGCCAGGCTTTGTAATTGACAGCAGAGGGAGCTGTCAATGACAGCCAAACCATTCACTTCCCACACATTGACAGGTCCACTCTCCTGCTAAGTACCATCTGACTACACACCACTGCTGTCTCCTAGTGACTAGGATGGGGCTCGGTCATTTACATACAGTTCCACCTCCTAGTGGCTAGCACAAGACCCCCTCTCCCCCTCAGGTTCTCTTTAATCCATTCTTGCTTAATATTTTTTGGGCCTACAGGGGGGGTTTCCCTTGTTCTTCTGTGCCAGTCAGCCCCTGCCTATAATGACATCTGGAGAGGCTTGATTAAAACACCCGGAGAAACCTCCAAAAAGGTTCTGCTAAAAGCAGTCATTCCCTGACTCCTAGACCACATACTATTTGTGTGGCTGAGATCCAGTAAATGAGCTTGGATTCAATAGCCAGAACCCGTATCAGGAAACCTGTAGATTCAAAGTTTAATTATCAGTAGAGAGGCCAGATTGCAGATGATGCATCTCTAGTGTATATTTATGACTTCATGAGCTCACTGGATTAGTGACTAGTAAAAACTGTAGGCTTCTGGGCTTTACCTTAGTGAAAACTGCATGGCAGAACTGAAGATACAGCCAGCTGGAGTTATATGCCGTCTCCACTAAAGTCAATCTTTTGACCAGTGCAGGGACAAGATCACACAGTGCCCAGGTGAAGATAGGAAACACTACCCCATCTCCCCTGGCTGGAGGAGGTGATGGGGCTGATAACGACATCTGTAGCAAATCTATTAAATGTTTGCGGTATGCACTTAGTACTAATATAGTTGTGGTAGTGGGCTCTGAGGGGTGCATGGAACTAAAGAGATCTGGGGGACTTTGAGGGCGTAGTGGGGGCTTAAAGGGATCTAAGGGAGGGAGGAGGCTAAGGGGCTATGTGGAAGTTTTGAGGTAAGGGAAAGTCTGGGGCTGAGTTGTCCCCCGACCCTCTATGTACACACTCATTTCAGGCCTCCTTCTCAGCGTGGCACCCGCCGGTAATGAAGGCATGTTTTCCTTATTTCCTCCTTGGATCATATGATATGTCACATGACAAGTGGGAGACAGGAAGAAGAACAGTCTGCCCTTACACCTCAGCAACATAATGGTGAGGCTGAGATGTGTTCTCAGCAGGCGCTTGTTCTCTTCCGCCCACAGTAGGCTGCTATTCGTGGGATGAAAGAGCGGAATCCTCCCTCCAGCAGCTATTGAGACCCCTGCTCCTTCTGACAGGAGTGAGGCTGCAGTCACTCTTGTCAGTGAGGCGCAGGAGAACACAGCAGCCTACGCTCCAAGCATACCCCCCTCTACAGTGAGGGGAAAAAAGTATTTTATCCCCTGCTGATTTTGTACATTTGCCCACTGACAAAGAAATGATCAGTCTATAATTTTAATAGTAGGTTTATTTTAATAGTAAGAGAAATAAGTTACATAGTTACATAGTAGGCGAGGTTGAAAAAAGTCCATCAAGTCCAACCTATGTGAGTGATTTTATGTCAGTATTACGTTGTATATCCCTTGTATGTTGTGGTCATTCAGGTGCTTATCTAATCGTTTTTTACATTTATCGATGCTCCATGCTGAAACCACTGCTTGTGGAAGAGAATTCCATATCCTTACCACTCTTACAATAAAGAACCCTCTACGCAGTTTAAGGTTAAACTGCTTTTTGAATTTTATTGAATGGCCGCTTATCTTATTAAATTCCCTTTCGCGGAAAAGTTTTATCCCTATTGTGGGGTCACCAGTACGCTATTTGTACATTGAAAGCATACCCCCTCTCAAGCGTCTCTTCTCCAGAGAGAATAAGTTCAGTGCTCGTACATCTTTCCTTATAACTAATGTCCTCCAGTCCCTTTATTAGTTTTGTTGCCCTTCTCTGGACTCTCTTCAGTTCCAGCACATCCTTTCTGAGGACTGGTGCCGAGAACTGGACGGCATACTCTAGGTGCGGCCGAAAACGGAGTCTTGCAGAGTGGGAGAATTATTGTTCTATCTCTGGAATTAATCCCCTTTTTAACACATGCCAATATTATATTTGCTTTGCTTGAAGCAGCTTGGCATTGCATGCCATTGCTGTGTCTGTCATCAACTAGGACCCCCATGTCCTTTTCCATCCTAGATTCCCCCAGAGGTTCTCCCCCCAGTGAGCACATTGCATTCATATTTTTTCCACCCAAATGCATTATTTTACATTTTTCTACATTAAACCTCATTTGCCATGTAGTTGCCCACCCCATTAATTTGTTCTGATCTTCTTGCAAGGTTTCCACGTACTGCAGAAAAGTTATTCCCCTGCTTAGCTTAGTATCATCCGCAAATACAGAGCTTGAGCTGTTTACCCCATCCTCCAGGTCATTTATGAATAAATGAAATAGGATTGGTCCCAGGATAGAACCCTGGGGGCCCCACTTTCCACCCTGGATCATTCCAAGTACTCTCCATTTATCACTACCCTCTGAACTCACACCTGTAGCCAGTTTTCAATCCACGTACTCACCCTATGGTCCATGCCAAGGGACCTTACTTTATACAGTAAACGTTTATGGGAAACTCTATCAAATGCATTTGCAAAAAACAGATACACCACGTCTATGGGCCTTCCTTTATCTAGATGGCAGCTCACCTCCTCATAGAAGGTTAATAGATTGGTTTGGCAAGAATGATTCTTCATGAATCCATGCTGATTACTGCCAATGATACCATTGCCATTATTAAACTCTTGTATATAGTCCCTTATGATCTCCTCCAAGAGCTTGCATACAATTGATGTTAAGCTAGCTGGTCTGTGACTTATTAATGTTAAGTTTTTCAAGTCTATTTCTAATTCTGTCCTCTGTTAGGCATGAGAGTGCTTCCTGTGACGTGTCATGAGGATAAACATTGCAGTTTTGGTTACTGAACCCCCCCCGATTCCCTCGTGAAGACTAGGGATGAGCCGAACACCCCCCCGTTCGGCTCGCACCAGAACCCGCGAACGGACCTAAAGTCCGTGCGAGCTTTAGAACCCTATTAGTTATAATGGATGCGAACGTTCGAAATTAAAAGTGCTAATTTTAAAGGCTAATATGCATGTTAATGTCATAAAAAAGTGTTTGGGGACCTGGGTCCTGCCCCAGGGGACATGTATCAATGCAAATTTTTTTTTTTAAAACGGCCGTTTTTTCAGGAGCAGTGATTTTAATAATGCTTAAATTGAAACAATAAAAGTGTAATATTCCTTTAAATTTCGTACCTGGGGGTGTCTATAGTATGCATGTAAAGGGGCGCATGTTTCCCGTGTTTAGAACTGTCTCTGCGCAAAGTGTCATTTTTGAAAGTAAAAAAGCTATTTAAAATCACTCGCGGCTAATGTTAATTCACGGCTCCCGTAACACAGAGAACAGTGATTCATTGAAACTCATTCATAAAAAAAAGTCATTGATAAAAAATAAAAAAAAAATGAAAAAAAAAAAAGCGTAGGGGTCCCCCAAATTCAATAACCAGGCCCTTCAGGTCTGGGATGGATATTAAGGGGAACCCCAGCCAAAAAAAAAATGGCGTAGGGTCCCCCTCAAAATTCATACCAGACCCTTATCCGAGCACGCAACCTGGCAGGCCGCAGGAAAAGAGGGGGGGACGAGAGCGCCCCCCCCCCCCGCCTGAACCGTACCAGGCCACATGCCCTCAACATTGGGAGGATGCTTTGGGGGTCTAAGACCCCCAAAGCACCTTGTCCCCATGTTGATGAGGACAAGGGCCTCTTCCCCACAATCGTGCCCGGTGGTTGTGGGGGTCTGCGGGCGGGGGGCTTATCGGAATCTGGAAGCCCCCTTTAACAAGGGGACCCCCAGATCCCGCCCCCCCCCTGTGTGAAATGGTAAGGGGGTACAAAAGTACCCCTACCATTTCACCAAAAAAGTGGCAAAAATGGTAAAAATGACAGGAGACGGTCTTTGACAATTCCTTTATTAAAATCTTCTTTCTTCTTTCTTCATCCTTCGGTTTCTTCATCTTCTCCTTCCTTCATCTTCTTCCATCTTCTTCTTCCATTTTCTTCTTCCTCCGATCTGCTTCTTCTTGCCCTGGTCTTCTCGTCCTTCTCGTCCGGCATCTTCTTCCGTCGGTGTCGGTGTCGGTGTCTTCTTGGGCCGCTCGGCGCAATGGGAGGCTCCCGCTGTGTGAGGCTCCGCTCCATCTGACAGGTCTTTTAAAACGGAGGGCACCTGGTGACCCCGCCCCCCTCTGACGTCATGGGGAAAGCCATCATGGAATTCCCCATGACGTCCCTGTGCGTCAGAGGGGGCGGGGTCACCAGGTGCCCTCCATTATAAAAGACCTGTCAGACGGAGCGGAGCCTCACACAGCGGGAGCCTCCCATTGCGCGGAGCGGCCCAAGAAGAGACAGAGACACCGACGCCGACGCCGACGGAAGAAGATGCCGGATGAGAAGGACGAGAAGACCAGCGCAAGAAGAAGCGGATCGGAGGAAGAAAAAAATGGAAGAAGAAGATGGAAGAAGATGAAGGAAGGAGAAGATGAAGAAACCGAAGGATGAAGAAAGAAGAAAGAAGATTTTAATAAAGGAATTGTCAAAGACCGTCTCCTGTCATTTTTACAATTTTTGCCACTTTTTTGGTGAAATGGTAGGGGTACTTTTGTACCCCCTTACCATTTCACACAGGGGGGGGGCCGGGATCTGGGGGTCCCCTTGTTAAAGGGGGCTTCCAGATTCCGATAAGCCCCCCGCCCGCAGACCCCCACAACCACCGGGCACGGTTGTGGGGAAGAGGCCCTTGTCCTCATCAACATGGGGACAAGGTGCTTTGGGGGTCTTAGACCCCCAAAGCATCCTCCCAATGTTGAGGGCATGTGGCCTGGTACGGTTCAGGCGGGAGGGGGGGCCGCTCTCGTCCCCCCCTCTTTTCCTGCGGCCTGCCAGGTTGCGTGCTCGGATAAGGGTCTGGTATGGATTTTGAGGGGGACCCCACGCCATTTTTTTTGGCTAGGGTTCCCCTTAAAATCCATACCAGACCTCAAGGATCTGGTATGGATTTTGAGGGGGACCCTACGCCATTTTATTTTTTATTTTTTGGCTGAAGGGCCTGGTTATCCATCCCAGACCTGAAGGGCCTGGTTATTGAATTTGGGGGGACCCCTACGCTTTTTTTTTGTTTTTTATTAATGAATGACAGTTCTCTGTGTTACAGGAGCCATCAATTCATTAGCCGCGAGTGATTTTAAATAGCTTTTTTCCTGCAAAAATGACACTTTTTTGCAGGGAAAGTTCTAAGCACAGGAAACCTGCCCCCCTTCACAGGCCACCTATAGACACCCCCCAGATGTGATACTGCAATGCTGTTCTAACAGCACGCACACACATATCCCCAGAAATAAAGCACATATTGTCAGCAGCACACTGACACGCTGACACTGACTGAAACATAATATGCGAGGCCGCCGGCGCGGCGGCCTCTTATACCGTGGGGCGTGTACTAAAGTCCCTGAGCTATAATTGGCTACAGGCATCCTGCCTGTAGCCAATTATGGCTCTCCTCGCTGCCGGCGCTGTGATTGGCCAAGCATGCGGGGTCACAGTGCATGCTTGGCCAATCATCAGCCAGCATTGCACTGCGCGGGCCGCAATGCATTGCGGGGCCGCTCGCATCACACGAATTTGATGCGAGCGGCCCCAATAGTTCTGGGCTCGCCGAGCGAGCGAACGCCCGGTGCTCGATTCGAACATGGGTTCGAATCGAACACCGGGCTCATCCTTAGTGAAGACTAAGAAGAAGAATAAATTGAATACCTTCGCCATCTCTCCATCCTTAGTAACCAGATTCCCTTCATCATTCTTTATGGGACCAATATGATCTGACCTCCCTTTCTTACTATTTATGTACTTAAGGAATTTCTTGGGATTTTTTTTCATTCTCCTACGCTATGTGCCTTTCATGTTCTATCTTAGCCCCCCTGATTGCACCCTTACATTGCTGACGCCATCACTGTCTAGGACGGGTGTCTACAAGCCGGCCGGCTTACTTCATTTTACACAAATGCGTGTATAAGATTTTAAATGTAAGTTCATTACTTTTTTGTATAATAAATTGTTTCCTGAAATTGAGTTACACTATGGTGAGCTTTCTTTCCTTGCTGAGATCGTGATTGCTGCCTTTGGACTGCCTATCGATTTGGGACTCCCTGGTTTGCTCTCAGATTATTCGCAAGAGGTGATCTGAGGTCTTGATGCTGTGTTGATACTACAGGCTCTATATCGCTTGCCTTCTGGTAAGCGCATATGCTGCATGGTGATGATTCACTCATTTGGTGGTGTTTTGTGTTAATCACAGAGAAGATAATTCATTCATAGAATTTTCTGTCACCTTCATCACTGGACTTTAATATATATATATATATATTTTTTTTTATTATTTCATCTATATGAGTATTTTGTTTTTTGTTACTTTCTGGGTTTCATCTAACATTTTTGGCACATAGCAATATTGCATTATATATTTGTTGTATTGGTTTATATGGTCACATCAACAGTCACTCTTGATATCATATGTTTTACATTTTATTTAATTTGTACGCAGCTTCCAATCTATTATACCCTTACATTGCACTTTGTATTTTTTGAAGGCCTTCTCCTTTGCTTTTTTATACATTCTTACGTTGGAGTTAAGCCACCCAGGACTTTTATTAGCTCTTTTAAATTTATTTTCCAATGGGATGCACTGGCAAATACCCATATTTAATATGCTGTTAAAGCATACCCATTCTCCCCATGTTCTTTGTTCCTAAGATTTCTATCCCATTTAGTATCTTCTAGCAAGGATCATAGTTTAGGGAAGCTGGTTCTTTTGAAATTCAGTGTCTTCATATTCCCCTTATGTTTCCTATTTGTGTCATTTATACTGAAACTAATTGACCTGTGATCGCTGTTTCCTAAATTGCCCCGTATTTCCACATTCGTGATCAGGTCTGTATTGTTGGTAATCAGTAGGTCTAGTAATGATTTGTTTCTAGTTGGTGCATTTACCATCTGACCCATGAAATTGTCCTCACCTTTTTTACCCTCTCTATCCCTGCGATATAGGGAATACCCTTGAATGGTTGCCAGACAATCATGAGAGCTGTTGAACCAAGTCTCTAAAATTACTACAAAATCGAAATCCTCCTCATACAACAGTAGCTCTAGTTCTCCCATCTTGTCCGCCAGACTCCTGGCATTGGTGAACATGCTACGTAGTCCCCTCTATAGAGCTGGTAACCAACTGAGAAGTTGGCCCAGTTCTCTAGGAACCCAAACCCCTCCTTTCTACACCAGCTCCTCAGTCACTTGTTTACTTCACTAATCTCCCTTTGCCTTTCTGGTGTGGCTCAAAAGTACCGGTATTGGCCCCATCCTTGGCCTTCTGGAAAGGCATAGTGAATAGAGCACTACCCCTATATAAAGCCACCTACTTAAGTAGGGGGTGCCCCAAAAAATTTGAGAAGGTATGGCAGTGCTGGCTCTCTTCGGATGGTACTGTCTGAGTTACTGCATGAGTAATGGGTTTAATATTATACGAAAGAAACATGCACTGCTTGAAATGACGAGACAGGCGGTATAGCTACTAGGTGATTGTGATTATTGTTTTACCTGAGCATGTACTGTAATATGATTTGAGTAGCCCGGAGGGCACGTGATTGTGTTTACCCTCCTGTTATACTTGGGACATTGCACAACGAGGAGGGGGGAGGGGGGAATTCATGTGGGGTTCTGTTAATGTTGTTTATTGCTGTTTTAAAAAAACTGTGAATAAAAAGAATTAAAAAAAAAAAAAAAAAAGTACCGGTATTACCTTGGAGGTCCCTTTACTCAATTTAGCTCCTAAGTCCCTACAATTGTTTTTTAGGACACTTCATCTACCTTTGACTTTGTCATTGGTGCCAACATGCACCATGACAGCCGGGTCTTCCCCAGCCACTCCCTGTAATCTGTCCACCAGATACGTGATGTGCCGAACCCAAGTATTTGACCCCTTGGCAAAACCCTTGTTGGCAATCACAAAGGTCAGACGTTTCTCATAGTTGGCCACCAGGTTTTCACACATTTCAGGAGGGATTTTGTCCCACTCCTCTTTGCAGATCCTCTCCAAGTCATTAAGGTTTTCGAGGCTGACATTTGGTAGCTCGAACCTTCAGCTCCCGCCACATATTTTCTATGGGATTAAGGTCTGGAGACTGGCTAGGTAACTCCAGGACCCTAATGTGCTTCTTCTTGAGCCACTCCTTTGTTACCTTGGCCGTGTGTTTTGTGTTATTGTCATGCTGGAATACCCACACACAACCCATTTTCAATGCCCTGGCTGAGGCAAGGAAGTTCTTACCCAAGATTTGACAGTACATGGCCCGTCCATCGTCCCTTGTATGCAATGAAGTTGTCCTCTCCCCTTAGCAGACAAACACACCCAAAGCAAATTATTTCCACCTCCATGTTTGACAGTGGGGATGATGTTCTTGGGGTCATGGGCAGCATTCCTCCTCCTCCAAATTCAGTGAGTTGATGCCAAGGAGCTCCATTTTGGTCTCATCTGACCACAACATTTTCACCCAGTTCTCCTCTGAATCATTCAGATGTTCATTAGCAAACGTCAGATGGACCTGTACATGTGCTTTCTTGAGCAGAGGGACCTGGCGGGCGCTGCAGGATTTCAGTCCTTCACGGCGTAGTGTGTTACCAATTGTTTTCTTGGTGACTATGCAATCATTGCTGCTTTGCGATCATTGACAAGATTCTCCCGTGTAGTTCTGGGCTGATTCCTCACCATTCTCATGATCATTAAAACTCCACGAGGTGAGATCTTGCATGGAGCCCCAGACCGATGGAGATTGACAGTTATTTTGTGTTTCTTCCAATTGCGAATAATCGCACCAACTGTTGTCACCCTCTCACCAAGCTGCTTATTGCCCATTCCAGCCTTGTGTAGGTCTACAATAGTGTTCCTGACAGCCTTGGATAGCTGTTTGGTCTTGGCCATGGTGGAGAGATTGGAATCTGATTGATTGATTGATTGATTGCTTCTGTGGACAGGTGTCTTTTAGCCCTGGTTCACATTGGTGCGTTTTGACATGCAATTTGACATGTCAAATCAGCGGCAATTGCTGGCAATGGCACCATCCTAATCAGTGCAACAGGCAGAAACCGGCACAGATGTCTGTGAAATCGCTGCCGAAATCGGGACTGACATGCGGGACTGAAATCACGTGAGTTCAGCGGAACTCCCGCCGCTTCATTCCCGCAGCTCAGTGTGAACTTGGGCTTATACAGGTAACAGACTGAGATTAGGAGCACTCCCTTTCAGAGAGTGCTCCTAATCTCAGCTTGTTACCTGTATAGAAGACACCTGGGAGCCAGGAATCTTGCTGATTGATAAGGGATCAAATACTTATTTCACTCATTAAATGAAAATCAATTTATAACTTTTTTGAAATGCGTTTTTCTAGATATTTTGTTGTTATTCTGTCTCTCACTGTTAAAATAAACCTACCATTAAAATCATTTCTTTGTTAGTGGGCAAATGTACAAAATCAGCAGGGGATCAAATACTTTTTTCCTTCACTGTACATATCAACATTGCTCCAGGGGTACATGTCCCTTCTGTCCCCATGCCCCCACCTCAGCCCTGCTTTTGACTGTCAGGCAGTAAAATAAAAACATGGATAAAATCAAGCATGTCTAAAAGCCATGTAATAAGGCAGCAAGAATAAGATACTGCCCTCAATTTTCTCCGACCAATGTTCAGAAGTGATTTTTCAGTATAATATCCAGCACAAAGAGAGGGGCGCCCCTGGGTGTAGACGTATAACACAATTTTATTGGTACATTACTTGTACAGGCAACTCACATTTTCATTTCATTTGTATGAGCATAAAGAAGATATCCATCATAGGTACCATCAGATCTGTCATACACTCTTTCCGCTCACTGAAACGCCTGGCCATGTATTGAAGACACTGCTGAGTGGTAAAGGCCGGCAGCGGTGGAGAGGAAGCTCATTCAAAGCGAGGCCTGAAGCGCTGTTATGGACAGGCAAGGGAAGATGACGTCACTGGCAAGCAACGTGGTTCACGAGCGCATGGGCTGCAATGAAGTGGCAGCTGCGCTCCTTCATCAAGCTCTATCCAGGACACACAAATGAACCAGGAAAGTCAAGGACAGGGGAGAAAATGCATTGTAGCAACACAAATTCCCATTGTTCATTCTGAGCTTGTCTATGTACCTGTGAACTCTTTCATCACTTGCTACAAAAGCTGGTCTTAGCTGATAAAATGATCAAGCATAAGCAGACCACAACTTTTTTTGAAGTGATAAACATAGATATTTTTGCAATGAGAAAAACACCCCTGACCCTGGTCATATATGACCCAGAAACAGTTACCATTGCCTAGAAAATCCATTGACAAGTGTATCTGCTCACATCTGAATGCACCATACACATTATGGTTATCTTCTGGTTTTTCTTGTGATGATCTAATGTCTATTGATACCTCAAAGCAAAACTGAATCTTTCCATGCTAGCTATTTAGGTGGCAGCAGAAGCAGACTGGATTTACCTTCCCCACCTTTACTTGCCATGTCCAAACCACCTCTTGACTATACCAAATTCCTGTGCAAGTTTTACACTTCCTAAAGCCAAAGCTTACACAGGGTTATGCAAACCCTCCTGAACATAAGTTCCAAAGTATTAAAGGAAATCTGTATTAACCACTTCCCGACCGGCGCGCACACAGATGTACCTCGGCAGAATGGCATGGACAGGCATAAGGGCGAACAGGTACGTCCCTTTGAAAATGCTGGAAAATGCTGAGCGCCGGTCGGGACACCTGTGAGTCCGGTCGCGGGTCCCACGGACTTGATCGCCGCGGGGATACCCGCGATCGTCTCACGGGGAGGACGAACGGGGAGATGCAGAAGTAAACAGCATCTCCCCGTTCTGCCTAGCAACAAGTGACACTGATCTCTGCTCCCTGTGATTGGAGCAGAGATCAGTGATCACTAACACACAGCCACGCCCCCCACAGTTAGTAACACGCCCCTAGGACACACTTAACCCCTACACTGCCACCCCCTGGTTAACCCCTTCACTGCCAGTGTCATTTACACAGGAATCAGTGCATTTGTATAGCACTGATTGATGTATAAATGACAATGGTCCCAAAAATGTGTCAAAAATGTCCGATGTGTCCGCCATAATGTCGCAGTCACAATAAAAATCACTGATCGCCGCCATTACTAGTAAAAAAAAATGATTAATAAAAATGCTATAAAACTTTCCCCTATTTTGTAAACGCTATAACTTTTGCGCAAACCAATCAATAATCGCTTATTGCGATTTTTTCACCAAAAATATGGAATATGAAATATGGAAGAATACGTATCGGCCTAAACTGACGAAAAAACATTTTTTTATATATATTTTTGGGGGATAATTATTATAGCAAAAAGAAAAAAATAATGTGTTTTTTTCAAAATTGTCGCTCTTTTTTTGTTTATAGCGCAAAAAATATAAAACGCAGGGGTGATCAAATACCACCAAAAGAAAGCTCTATTTGTGGGAAAAAAAGTTTTGGTTGGGAGCCATGTCGCACAACCGCCCAATTGTCAGTTAAAGAGACGCAGTGACGAATCGCAAAAAGTGCTCTGGTCTTAAGCCAGCAAAATGGTCCAGTCTGAAAGTGGTAGGAACATGTTGGTTCTTATTGCTGACATTTCCCTCTAAAAATGCTATTTAGTTTCTATGCTGATCTGGTACTTTTACAGCTTGTTTACACTAGTAGCTGTGCTAACTGCACTACCGCTGGTGTGCGCTGGGAGGAAGCAGTGCTAAAGCACTGATCCTGGCACATCCCACTGTTTACATTTATTTTTGTAAGAACTTTATGGAAATGTGACACTCCATTAAGTTCTATTCACACATAACTGTTGCAATTCAGTAGATTGCTCGCAACCCACTGTATGCAGAACATTTTTTCAGGACACACCACTGTAGCCCAGTGGTGTGAACTGGCACCATAGGAAACAAGCCAAATTACCTTGTACTTGCATTGGGACAGTGCTGGGCAAAGCTACCCAGTGTATCCCAATGCAAGTGGTGTGGAAAAGCCCTGAAGCCACCTACCTGGAACAAGTATGCAAATCATAAATTCAGACTTTGCTCTGACATTACTTACTAAATGCTTACAAAAGGTCAGTGAATCAAAGTATTGAAACCAAAGCCATATGGTTAGCAGGCATTCTTTAGAAGCAGATTAGCAAAGTCAGCCTACATAATCCTCTCAATACAGGTTTACTTTAAAGTGGACCTTGCGCCAAAAGCAAGGTCTACATATTACATTCAGCCTGCTCCCCCCAATGTAAAATTCCTGTATTATATCTGCAAAAAAAACTGTGGGAAAAAAGTAAACAATATACCTTTCTTACAGCTTTTTTTCATGTGCCTAGGTTAAAATGATATCACAATCTTTCCAGCAAGATCCTGGGAATGCTAAGATCACAAGAGTCAGGAGAAGATGTTCAAGTGCAATGGACGAACATTATCTTGACAGATTTGGTAGATACTGAAGCACCCCTTTTTTGGTGCTCATGTGAATGTGAAGCATTCAATGTACACGGAGGAAAACAGCTTTTGTTAGTTTTACAATAGCTTTATCAATAACACATCACTTTAAAACCATGAGTCACACAGAAATTAACAGTCATTTTACATAAATTATTAATTTTGAATCGGATGCATGCACACAAGCTGCCACATAGCTTTGAAATGCTATGAAAACTGTCAGTTGGATGTACTGAATTTAACACTGTTATTAAAAGATATCAACTGTATTTTTAATACTCTTTTCTTTGACATATGAATAAAGCTCAAGGGCATCCTATTACATCATACAAACCAGCTCCACAGCTTTCTGAGTAATTGCTAGCTAAATAGATACTCTATTTCTACAATCCTAGGACTTGGATTTGCTTCTAGCAACTCATAAAGTTCAAGATTAACAATAACATTGTATGATTACTGCATGCGCTATCCATGTATGGACTATAGTGAGTGAGCTGTTGATATACAATTGGCCGATGAATTTTTTTGTAATTTCAGCTCTGGGAGAGCTGGTAATACTGTAAGGCTACTTTCAAACTGAAGCATTGCGGGCGCTGGCGGTAAAGCGGTGCTATATTTAGCGTGCTAAATTTAGTGGTGCTTAAGGCCCTTTTCACACTGGGGCACTTTGCAGGCACTACAGCACTAAAAACAGCACCTGCAAAGCTCCCTGAAACAGCCGCTGCTGTGTCTCCAGTGTGAAAGCCCGAGGGCTTTCACACTGGAACGGTGCGCTTGCAGGAAGTCCTGCAAGCCGCATCTTTGAAGCACTATAGGAGCAGTGTATTTACCGCTCCTAAAAGCACCCCTTCCCATTGAAAACAATGGGGCAGCGCTGCAAACCCGCCTGCAAAGCGATGTGGGCAGTTTCAACCATTTTCCGAGTGCTAGCGGGGGTTAAAACCGCCCCGCTAGCGGCCGGATATCGCCACTAAAACGACGGTAAAGTACCGCTAAATATAGCACCGTTTTACCGCCAGCGCCCACAACGCCCCAGTGTGAAGGTAGCCTTACCGTCGTTTTAGCAGGGCTATTCCGCTGCTAGTGGGGCAGTTTTAACCCCCACTAGTGGCCGAAAAAGGGTTAAAACTGCCCTCGGCACTTTGCAGGCGGGTTTGCAGCGCTGCCCCATTTTTTTCGATGGGAAGGGGCGCTTTAGGAGCGGTAATTACACCGCTCCTACATCGCTCCAAAGATGCGGCTTGCAGGACTTTTTTGACCGTCCTGCAAGCGCACCACTCCAGTGTGAAAGCCCGCGGGCTTTCACACTGGAGACACAGCAACAGCTGTTTCAGGGCGCTTTGCAGGTGCTCTTTTTAGCGCTGTAGGGCCTGCAAAGCGCCCCAGTGTGAAAGGGGTCTATGTGTATTAGCAGCCCTCTAACATTATCCAATAACATAAATACAGGGGTCTAAAAGAATGTACAATTCTGAGTATGTTCGACTAAGAATAAAAAAATAAAAAAAACAGATATCAGACAAACTGACATTCCAGCAGTATGGAAGATCAACGTTGTTAATGATAGATGTTTTAAGTGAATGAATGCAGAGAAGGAGAGTATGGGGGTGGCAGTGACATCTTTGCAAAGTTGGTGGCCCAAACATTTGGAACCATGAAAATGTAGGGTTAAATTGTTCAAATTTGGAACAGGTCTGGCACAGGGTCAGGTATGTGTGCTTCAGACTGGCCTGATGGGTTTCCATAGTGCTCGTTTTGGGGTTCGGAGAGTGAATTTAATTCTTATATGTAGGAGAGACTAGACACTTGCATTTTAGTTTTGCAGCTAGTATATAATGTTTACATCACTTACAACCCTACTTTTAGGTTGGATTCACATTATCACATTGTGGTAAAATTGGTTGGTTATCGCAACATGTCACATACAGTTTCCCAATTGCAGCTGAGCAGTACAGCACAACGCACTTGCGCTGCGGAGCAACACAACACACAGATGTGACCCATCTGTGTGTTGTGGTGTGCTGCATTCAAAAAAATTAGCATAAATACTGCTTGTAGTGGGTGCCTTATGGCAGCTTGTTCATTGAAAATGTGTGTTACTATTTATCATAGTGTGAATAGAGCCTAAGAAATAAGTAGGCCTAGACTTAAAGTAGTATCAAATGCGCAATTGTTTTTAAAATTACTAGTTTAAAACATCTAAGTAAACATTACCCTGTACAAAACTAGCTTGATATTTGTGTCAAATACTGAGCTATCTGCTGACTCCTGCTGACTCCATATCTCAGAGAGCCACTTCCCAGGACTTCCAGGTTGGGGAGTGCATGCCCTGTGTCTCTCACATGCACTGTTCAGGGGGGAGCATCTGTGTGGCTTGTCACCTGGCTATCACTTTCTGAGGATGCAAGCAGCATCTGTAAGGGCTAGCCAGAAGCCCAATGGGGCGCTTCTGGCTAGCTCATACAAGGAGCTAGCCAGCAAAAGGTGGCACATGGAGTACAAGGGTGGCTCCATAGAACTTGGAAAGGGAAAGAGCCACCCTTATTCCGGATATACCCGATTACCTGACCAGCTCTGGGGGACCATCTTGATAGAAATAGAAAGAAAAACTTGATGAGATCCAGGGTATATCAGCAGCATTTGAAAAAGAAGAAAAAAATGTATCCTTTAAAGTATTGTCTATAGTCAAAGTGTAAAATCACATATTCATTTTCAAATTGAGTTTCAATTCTTTCTAGTCTAATCCTATTTTTTCTAAGAATACACTGGATAATGTTGAGGTGTGTAAACTTACTTTGTGAAGTAAACTTTTTACATCCTTACATTACTTTGCCCAGTGAATAGGCACTGCTGTCACACATTTCACAGGACCTGCCTTCTGAACTGCAGAGATGTTTTGAGAAGGAATTTCAAAAGCTGGAGTCAGTGCAGGAGTCAGTACAGGGATTTGTAGTTCTTAGAAATGAAAAGTAAATAGCAGACAGGAAGCTGCAGGGAATTCAGGAAGTTGTGGAAAGAGATGACTAGCAGACAGGCAGCTGAATATGAAAGCAGATTTTTTAAGTAAGCCTATTTTGTATTGTCATTGTATAACTATTGTTTGTAATGTTATTACAATGCCGATTTCATAAAATTTTCAATGAACAATGTACAGGGAAGAAGACCTAATCCAGCTCACCTTGATACAACTGAATGAATGTGACCCAATAATGAAAACAGGGGTTTTCTTGACAAAACAGTAGGCCGTCACATGGAAATATAGGTACATAACCGTTCACTGATCCCAATATGACCAAACATGATATCCGACAAATTCCCAAACTACTGCATACAGTATGCCAAGCAATACCTTGGCCACTAACAAAAATACAGTGTATAAAAAATGGGGAGGGGGGTAGGAGAATAGCCCCAATTGAAGGAAGGGGACAGGGAAGAGCTCCTCCCCATTCCCCACTCCACCAAGCCTCCAAGGTGTATATGCAATCTCGTTAATGTTCATTTCTGCAGAGATTTGTACTAAGAGGAATACACAGTCATGCCAAAAAAGCCATTTATTTAGAAATGTCTCCTTAATGCCCTTCTCTGTCTCAATCAGGTCCTCTATCTCATTGATTTGCACAATTTTTGCCAACCAGACGTTGACCAAAAGAGGTTGGTGCTGTTTTCAAAGGATGGGAATACAGCTTTTCACAGCACTCACCAGTAGTGGATGATAGAACGTCTATAGGTCTTGCTTGCAATCTTGTGATACTGTAGCAGAAAAAAGGTTGAGTCCCAAGGGATCTTATAGTCAGATTTTTTGGATGATCTGACAAATCTCTGTCCAAAAGATTTGAAGCTCACTGAAGGACCTGGAAATATGTAACATATCTCCCACCTCTTCTCATCTCCAGCAAGTCTCTGCTCATTGTGGGAACATTTTATGAATCCTGTATGGAGTGTAGTACCATCTGGTCAGGATTTTGATTCGTTATCTGGAACAAATGGATGTTTTAATATGTGAAGACGAGAATCCTGTCAATCTGCTTGTCAGAGAAAGAGGTGCCGAGGGCCCTTTCCTATTTAACAATATATGGTGGCTTAAAACTTGCCTGGGGGGAGTTTATTAGGTGGTATGTCTGAGAGACTGTAAGATGCAAAGGCATCTGTTCATCATACATCTGTTCAAGACCATGAGTTTAGGAGTGAAAGATGATGCTGAGGGAAGGGCAACCAGGAAGTGAGAGAGTTGTATTTGGTGTCCAAAATGCCAGGGAGGAGAAGACCAGGTCCGTGGCTATCTGTGCCCAAGAAGGCCGTTTTTTTTTTTTTTTTTAAATAAGGACACTCACCTGTCCCAGGGTCCAGCGATGTCGGCACCCAAGGCCGAGCCGTCCCTCGGGCCTCGGATGCTGCCGCCGCCATCTTCGGTATGGGAATCAGGAAATAAAGCCTTGCGGCTTAACTTCCCGGTTCCCTGCGCATACACTAGTCGCGCTGCGCAATACGAATGGTCTGTGATGTCTCTGGGACCCGTGTGTGTCCCAGCAGACAGTGCGGTAAGACAAGAAGAGGCATAGACTCCCGTGGGAGTCTATGCCCGGAAGTGGGTGCAAATACCTGTCTTAGACAGGTATCTGCACCCCCCTCCCCCCTGAAAGGTGCCAAATGTGACACCGGAGGGGGGAGGGTTCCGAAAAGCGGAGGTTCAACTTTTGTGTGAACCTCCGCTTTAAGGTTCAGCTCTGCCAATCCCAGCCTAAATGATGGGTTCCCTAAGATGTGTAGGGATGAGCTTTATAGCCGAATAGCGAACAATTTGGGGTGCTTGCCGCAAATTTGAAAGCCACGGAACACCCTTTAAAAGTCTATAGGAGAAATCAAAAGTGATAATTTTAAGAGACAGTGGAGACAGGTTTAAGAGTGGATAGTTGTAGCTTGGACTATTACACTGCATCTGAGCATCACAAACCAAAAATCTAATTTAATTCATTTTTAATATTCAAAGCAAATTCACCCATCTATCCATGTCTCTATTCTTTATTTTGCTGAGAATTACCTTTGAAAAAACACTTCCTAGCATTTCTGCCCGTGGCCATCTTGATTACAACCAGAAATGTAGCATTTATTTTCAGAAATCTATCTGCCCTTAGCTCAAGCATGCAGGCTATGCTTGGTTAGGAAAGACCCTCCTCCCCTTCTCCAGATGAAAAAAAAAAATGGCCATTAAAACTCAAGGAATGTATGACATCATTTTTGACCTAGGCCAGAAACCTAGAAGCAAATGAAGAAATGTAAGAACATTTTTTTTCTTCCACTCCAGCAAAAACATGGCATGGGAAGGTTTAGGCAGGCAGTGGGATGGGTGTTGGTGAGCACTACCTTAAGTTTCAAGGCTTCATTCAGGGGAAGGGCAGGCAGCCTATGGCCTTAGGACTGTATGCTTAGTTTTTTTGTGCTGTTTAAAAGGGAAAAATCTGCGCTAAAACCGGTGATGATTGATTAACGAGGTACAAATGACCTCAAATAAACACAATGTGCACCAACGTACAAAGGTTTGTGAAAAAAATAAAAATAAAAATCATATGGAATATATAAACTCCACCTGAAAAAACACTCAAAGGTGATAAAACATTGCCAGGTGCTGCAATTAAAAAAACCTGAATATAAGTGTAAGTGAAAAAGAGCTTCAATTGCGCAACCTAGGTGAGGTTTGGTTGAATGATATAAATAAATAGACCATCAAATGTTACCAACAAATCAATAAATAATATAAGTGACAAATAGTGTCGTTCATCCCCTGAGGGGAAAAAATATTAAATCACCCAATGACTGAATCCATAAATAAATAAACAAACAGTGTTATGTGAATAAATTAAACAAATGTCCACAGTGTATGAAAACACAATTGTATGAGTCAGTGGTGGCTATGGTTATAAGTCCATATATTCTGCAGGATCAAAGCAAAAAACTTCAAGGAATTCCTTCCCAAGTGGTGGAAAATAAGCCAACTTTAACTGAACTGCAACAGTTTTTCTTTTTTGCTTAAAGCGGTTCTACACTGTGTTTGAATTTTTTTTTTTTGTGTGTCTTATGTGCTGTAATGTGCTTTGCATAAATGTCACTCACCTGTTTGAGTTCTTGGTCTTCTTTCTTCTGTTTTTCGTCCGGAATGTGCACTTTTAAAACCTCTTCATGACGGCTTCCATCTTCAGTGTGGGCACCTGAAACGACACCGGTCCTTTTCTTCCGGGTTGCTGGCCCACAATCCACCTGTGGATTTTCGCTGATTTCGCGCGTGCGCAGTAACGGCGCCAACAGCTCAGGTTGCCATCACAACGGGCGGCGTCGCTAATCCCGCGAGATTTCGCCTCGGGACCCCCGCAAAGTCTCCTGGGATTGATCCCAGGAGACACAGCGAGATAGCCCACAAGACACAGCGCCAGGTCCCAGAAGACATTGCGAAGTAGAAGGAAGCGATGACGATCAACGCAGAGAGCCCGCCCACCGCCGCAGGGAGAAGAACACAGATGAAGCCATCATTCAAGGTAAGCTTAAAAGATGCAGAATTGAACCGTCAATTCTGTCATCTTACAGGATAGGGAAGCCATAGAGACATACTTCTATGGATGGGTGCAGAACCGCTTTAATTTCTTCTAATACAGCCTCCACATGTAATCCCGCAAGTGATATATAAAAATGACCAAATGGCCGCTTACCAGATCCAAGGATCAAATGGGCATATATCAGAATGAACCTCCACACCGAGCGATAGCCCACTCTCTTCCACAGCAAGGACGATTTGCTCTCCAATCAAGGGTGATCACTCTCCTGATATATGCCCATTTGATCCTTGGATCTGGTAAGCGGCCATTTGGTAATTTTTATATATCGCTTGCGGGATTACATGTGGAGGCTATATTAGAAGAAATTAAGCAAAAAAGAAAAACTGTTGACCCGTTTAGTTAAAGTTGGCTTATTTTCCACCACTTGGGAAGGAATTCCTTGAAGTTTTTTGTTTTGATCCTGCAGAATATATGGACTTATAACCATAGCCACCACTGACTCATATAATTGTGTTTTCATACACTGTGGACATTTGTTTAATTTATTTACATAACACTGTTTTTTTATTTATTTATGGATTCAGTCATTGGGTGATTTAATTTTTTTTCTCCTCAGGGGATGAACGACACTATTTGTCACTTATATAGTTTTTTTGTGCTGCCTGCACTTTCCCACTTGTCTCTGGAGAAATATTTACAGGAAAAAGGTCAACAGGGAGTTAACAGGGATTGAAATTAGTCTACGAACATGTTACTATGAGGCTACCCAAGCCAACTAGAGGAATAGGGTGACAATGAGTGATGACATTACTAACAGGGCAATAGAAGGGGTGGAATCCTTGTGGGTGGAACTTCAAATGGAAGAAACAAATGGAAAATTAATAGTGGGGGTATGCTACAGGTCCCCTACCCTGAAGGATGACGAAGAGACTAATTTCCTTTCACAGTTAGAAATGGCAAGGCAAGGCAGGGCAATGTTATCATCATGGGGTTCTTTAATTTTCCAGATATTGACTGGGCAGAAGGAACCACTCACACTTCTAAGGCTTGGTACTTCTAAAAATGTCTTGCGGGACAATTTTATGTGTCAGTTGGTGGATGCCCCAACTAGAAACAAGGCTCTGCTAGACCTAATAATCACAAACAACCCAGAACTGATAGCGGATGTGGAAGTAAAGGATAACTTAGGAAACAGCGATCACAGGGCAGTTACATTCACTGTAAAGCACAAGAAAAGCAGAAACAAGGGTAGGACAAGTACATTCAATTTCAACTGTCGGCATATATACGTCAGCAGAATAGCACGGCTGGGCAAAGTAATGTACCTGTACGTTACTTTGAATTTCCCGCCGTGTGTGGGCCTGCCGCAAGCTCCATGACCGTGCCTGTGGGACCCACGGACTCGATCACGGGGATACCCGCGATCATGTCACGGAGCTCAAGAACGGGGAGATGCCGATTTAAACAGCATCTCCCTGTTCTGTCTAATGACAGGACACTGATTGTCTGCTAACTGTCATCAGGAGCAGCGATCAGTGTCCACATCACACATGCCCATCCCCCCGACAGTTAGAAACATTCCCCTAGGACACACTTAAAGGGGTTGTAAAGGTAAATGTTTTTTCACCTTCTATGCATTAAGGTGAAAAAACATCTGACAGTGTCAGCCCCCCTTGCCCCCCCGTTTTACTTACCTGACCCCTCGAATGTCCCGCGCTCGCCCCCGACATCCTCTTTGCCGCTCAGCCTGGCCACTGATTGGTTACACTGGATCGATTGAAAGCAGCGCAGCCATTGGCTCAAGCTGCTGTCAATCACATCCAATGATGCAGTGCGCCGGGGGGTGGGGCCAAGTGATACAGCGAGCGGCTATGGCCGCCGGCTGTATCACGGGAGCGCGCCCGCAAGTACTCCACACCATGCGAGGGAGCTTGCATGAAGGTGAGAATTACTTGAGGGGGGAGCCGAGACAGCCGCCGAGGGACCCCAGAAGACCAGGTTCGGGGCCACTCTGTGCAAAACAAGCTGCACAGTGGAGGTAAGTATAACATGTTTGTTATTTAAAAAAAAAAAAAATTCCTTTACAACCCCTTTAACCCCTCCCCGCCCCTAGTGGTTAACCCCTTCACTGCCAGTGAAATGTTTACAGTAATCAATGCAATTTTATAGCATTGATCACTGTATTAATGCCAATGGTCCAAAAATGTGTCAAAATTGTCCGATGTGTCCGACATAATGTCGCAGTCACAACTGTATACTGTATACCTTCCTACCTATTTACTAAGCCTAGCAGCATAAGAACGAAACATAGTTAAAGTTAATTGAGAGAGTGAAGCCCTGCTTTAAAGCTGCATCTGCAGCTAACATCTGACTGAGTTTGAGGATTCAAGCCTTTCAGCAATAATTATTATTGCTATCATTTCTCTACTATTATTATTAACCTCCCTGGCGGTATTCCCGAGTCTGGCTCGGGGGGGGGGACTTCAGTACCATAAGCGGTAACCCCGAGCCAGACTCGGGCTTACATTGCAGGATACAGGGGAAGTTACTTACCTTGTCCCCTGGATCCTGCGATGTCTCCCCACTGTGTGTGCGAGCTCCTCCGCTCGATTCACACAGTGCAGAGTGCCGCTGATCTCCATTCCCTGCGACGTTACGACGGAGATCGCACCAAATTTAAAAAAGTTAAAACACACAATACACATACAGTACTGTAATGGTCTGTCCAGTGCCCTGCATGTCGTTTTTATATACTAAATACATTTTTTTTTCTGCCTGGAAACTGGAGATTGTCCATAGCAATCAAAAAGTGTCCCTTTATGTCAAAAGTGGTTTTAGACCAGCTAGAAAACAGCGATAATAAATTAGAATCACAATTCATCATCAAACACTAAATCTAATGACAGCGACAATTCTGCAACTGAGCAAATTTCAGTGTTTTTAATTTGATTACATTATTGAATTATTTATTATATTATAATTTATGATTTGTGTTTCAAACTTTATCATAACCGGGATGTCTACTAGATTCTGGTTTGGACAGATTTAAGTGAGTTATTCATAAGAATTGCAGGCCTACAATATAAAACGCCAAATTTCCATGCAAAATAATTGTACCGCTTTTGGTACAAAATTCCTGACATAATCATACCACCAGGGAGGTTAACAGGTTTCAGGGATCTTGGTGCTCGAAAGACTAGCACCAGTGGAGAGTTAGGGCTAGTTTATACTTGCTTCAAATCATGGCTTCAGACATTCTTTGTTAACTGCTTGCCAACCAGCAGTTTTACTGCGGCAGAATGGCATGGCTGGGCGAAACAACGTTACCTTACGTCGCTTTGCCCTTTGGCCACTAGGGGCGCCCGCAGCATGTGCCCGGAGACCGCTGGGCACCCACGATCGCTCGTGACAGAGTGAGAACGGGGATCTGTGTGTGTAAATACACCAATTCCGGTACTTTCAGGGGAGAGGAGACAGATCGTGTGTTCATACTTTGTCCCACCCCCCCACCCCCCACCTACAGTTAGAACACACATGAGGGAACACAGTTAACCCCTTTGAACACCCACTAGTATTAACCCCTCCCCTGCCAGTGACATTTATACAGTATTCAGTGCATTTTTATAGAACTGATCGCTGTATAATTGTCATTGGTCCCAAAAATGTGTCCAATTTGTCCGCCGCAATATTGCAGACCTGATAAAAATCGCAGATCTAGTAAAAAAAATTATAATAAGAAAAAGCCATAAATCTATTCCCTATTTTGTAGACTCTATAACTTTTGCACAAACCAATATCAATATCAATCAATATACGCTTATTGCAATTTTTTTTACCAAAAATATGTAGAAGAATACATATCGGGCTAAAACTGAGGAAAAAATTTGTTTTTTTTTGAAAAAAAAAATGTGGGATATTTATTATAGCAAAAAGTAAAAGCTATTGGGGGTTATTTACGAAAGGCAAATCCACTTTGACTGCACTTGGAACTGCAGTCAATCTAAATCTAAGGGGTAGATCTGAAATGAGGGGTATCGCTGCTGATGTTATCATCCAATCATGTGCAAGCTAAAATGCTAGAGTGCCGTATCGCAAAAAATGCCCTCGTCTTTGAGCAACCAAATCTTCCAGGGCTGAAGTGGTTAAAGCTCTCTGAACGCCAGTCAAAGCTCCTGTCACTAAATAAAATGGTTAGCTTACAGTTCTGTTAACACCTGCTTTTGCTTGGTCATTCAGTAAGGCTTCGATGAGGCTTCAGTGAGGCTTCAGTGAGGCTTCAAGCGAGATTTGTCATAGACTTCTAAGGAGGCTTTACACTGGGGCGGTGCGGGGCGGCGCGGTAAAGCAGCGCTATATTTAGCTTTACCATCGTTTTTCCCGCGGTATGCGGCCGCTAGCGGGGTGGTTTTAACCCCCGCTAGCGGCCGCAAAAGGGTTAAAAACTCCGCAAAGCGCCGCTGCAGCGGCGGTTTGCGGGCGGTATCCCCGCGGTTTCCCATTGATTCCAATGGGAAGGAGCGGTATAGGAGCGGTGAATACACCGCTCCTTCACTCACACTAATGCGTTTTTTGATGCATTTTGCAGAAATGCAGGGACATTTTTTAACATGGGTTCATATGGAACATGTTCACATGCATTTTTGTGCCTCTGTGTTTTTGGAAAGGGTCAGGGACTTTTTTTTCATGCAAAATGCAGCGTTTTGCATGTAATAGAAATCAATGGACCCGCATCCAAAACGCAAGTACCGCGATTTCACAGCTTTTTACCGCATTTTTTTTTTCATTTATTTTTTTCTTTTTTTTTACACTGTATATAGCTGGTTGCTAAGCAACCACAGTGTAAAAAAAAAACAAAAGACGCTAAATTGCGGTAAAAACGCGTGTCTAAAAACGCGGCAAGCACCACAAAAGGCACTGCAGAAACGCTCAAAAGCAACATGCATGGATGTGAATCGAGCCTAAAGCTACATGGGGTATAATTTTTGAAGCAAAGCAAAGCAAAAGCAGGTGTAAACAGGACTGTAAGCTAACTATTTTATTTAGTGACAGGAGCCTTGACTGGCGTTCAGAGAGTTTAAAGAAAGCCTGTCCGAAGCCTTGTTTTGAAGCAAGTGTAAACTAGCCCCTAATGTGTGTTGAAGCTGAAGCAAGTGTAAATGAGCCCTTAGGGGATTTCTCAGCTGCAAAATAAAAGAAGTTAAAGAGGTGTGCCCCTTAAAAAATTTTTTTTAAAAGTCAGCAGCTACAAATACTGCAGCTTCTGACTTTTAATAATCGGACACTTACCTGTCCCAGGGTCCAGCGATGCGGGGGAACGAAGCCCCCCCCCTCGTTCCCCGATCCGCTTGCGGCGCCGGTATTCTTACTGTGGACACCAGGCTGTGGCTTCACAGCCGGGCACCCACTGCGCATGCGCGAGTGGCGCCGCACGCCGTGATACGCCGCATAGTCATCTGGGACACGTGACAGGTCCCAGATGACTGTGCGACGCCGAGGGGAAGTGATGTCAGTGCACGGGCACTGAAGGAGCAACAGGCATTTAGAGGTGAGTTAAATTTTTTTTTTCCATCTATTTTTTATTTTTATTTTTGTATACATTTTAAGCTACTTTTTTTTTTTTTTTTGGTGGAAACACCACTTTAATGTACACAAGTTATTGTAATGTAAGATAAATGAGGCGTAAACAGTGGTATTATTTAAAGGCACTTTCGAAAAAAAAAAATATCTATGTGTAAGACTTGTTAAACAGGCATAACTTAACATTAAATTCAGTCATTCACCGTACAGAATGAGCCTGTAATAGAGAGGGAAGAAATGTATTTGATTGAATGGGACATTGTCAGTCAATATTGTTTGGGAGAGTGCTGACAAACAAGGCTGCACCTGTATGCTGGCGGAGTCACACAGATTTTGTCCAGATAGTCCCTTGAGTGCTTTGTTCACCCAGCTGTCACGGTGCTTTGGATACAGGTGGAAGAATGGACTTTGCCATCTATAAAAGAAAAGTGTAATAGCAGAAACCAGCTTCCTCTTTAACTCCCTGGGGATGAGTGTTATTGTATTGCTATATAATAGAGTGCATGAGTGGCAGATTAATGAATACTATATATGAGCCTCTACTATCAGTATACATGTGATTAGGTAGCACGCTATTTAATGGCATTTATGCCTTTTTCATTGGGAAGAGTAAAGCCAACATTTTCAGTTAATTTGCATGAATACAGGAATTCAATTTAGGCCTGATTCACACCTATGCAGGTTACAGTTTACATATTCCAGGTGCATTTTGCATTTTTCAATATACATTTTTGATTCATTGAAGTCTATAGAGCCAAAAAACTGAAAAAAGTCCCTGGCCCTTTCCATAAAATGCACAGATGTGAACTACATCTATAGGAAACCATGGAAAATGGACTGTAGTTTGTTTCTGCAAAACGGAAAACGCACCAGGCCTTAAAGGTGTTTTAAAATCAGATGCAGTATGTGTAGTATTTTTTTTAATACATTCAAAATCCTATACAGAATTTGAATATAAGGAGTAGTGCGGGAAAAGGCCAAAAATATACAGTATAGACTATATACGTATCACTGTATCAACAATAGTAGTAAATTAATCATGCCTCCTATGTAGGGATGGGCCGAACACCCCCGGGTTCGGTTCGCACCAGAACCCGCGAACGGACCTAAAGTCCGTGCGAGCATAAGAACCTTATTAGTTACAATGGATGCGAACGTTCGAAATCAAAAGTGCTAATTTTAAAGGCTAATATGCATGTTATTGTCATAAAAAGTGTTTGGGGATGCAATTTTTTTTTTTCAAAATGGCAGTTTTTTCAGGAGCAGTGATTTTAATAATGCTTAAAGTGAAACAATAAAAGTGTAATATTCCTTTAAATTTCGTACCTGGGGGGTGTCTATAGCAGTGTTTTTCAACTCCTGTCCTCAAGGCGCCGCAACAGGTCATGTTTTCAGGATTTCCCTCAGATGAAACAGCTGTGGTAATTACTAAGGCAGTGAAACTGATTAAATCACCTGTGCAAAATAATGGGAAGCCCAAAAACATGACCTGTTGGGGCGCCTTGAGGACTGGAGTTGAGAAACACTGGTCTATAGTATGCCTGTGAAGGGGCGCATGTTTCCTGTGCTTTCCTGTGCTTAGGACTGTCCCTGCGCAAAGTGTCATTTTTGCAGGAAAAAAAGCTATTTAAAATCACTCGCGACTAATGAATTGACGGCTCCTGTAACACAGAGAACAGTCATTCATTGAAAGCCATTCATTAAAAAAAAGTCATTGATAAAAAAAAAAAAAAAAAGCGTGGGGGGTCCCCCCAAATTCAATAACCAGGCCTTCAGGTCTGCTATGGATATTAAGGGGGACCCCAGCCAAAAAAAAAAAAAAAATGGCGTGGGGTCCCCCTCAAAATCCATTCCAGACCCTTGAGGTCTGGGATGGATTTTAAGGGGAACCCCGGCCAAAAAGAATGGTGCGGGGTCCCCCTCAAAATCCATACCAGACCCTTATCCGAGCACGCAACCTGGCAGGCCGCAGGAAAAGAGGGGGGGATGAGAGCGCCCCCCCTCCCTCCTGAACCGTACCAGGCCCATGCCCTCAACATTGGGAGGGTGCTTTGGGGGTCTGAGACCCCCAAAGCACCTTGTCCCCATGTTGATGACAAGTTAACAAGGGGACCCCCAGATCCCGCCCCACCCCCCCCCCCTGTGTGAAATGGTAAGGTACCTACCATTTCACCAAAAAAAGTGTCAAAAAATTGTAAAAATGACAGGAGACGGTCTTTGACAATTTCCTTTATTAAAATCTTCTTTCTTCTGGTCTTCCTTTTTCCTCTCTTCATCCTTCGGTTTCTTCATCTTCTCCTTCCGGCATCTTCTTCCATCTTCTTCTTCCATCATCTTCTTCCTCCGATCCGCTTCTTCTTGCTCTGGTCTTCTCGTCCGGCATCTTCTTCCACGGCGTCCGGGTCTCTTCTTGGGCCGCTCCACGCAATGGGAGGCTCCCGCTGTGTGAGGCAACTATCATTTAGTGACAACTTTTTGTAAAAAAAAATATATATATTTTTTTTTTTTTCATTATTCAATCTCTTGGGACAAAAAAAAAAAATATTTAACAGGTCTGTTTATAGACAAAGCCCTTTCTGACACTTTTTGTTTACATGGTTACCGCCTGGTGACCCCGCCCCCCATCTGACGTCATGGGAAAGCCATAGGGAATTCCCCATGCCAATCGCTCCTCCCCCCCCCGTCCCCGTGCGTCAGAGGGGGGTGGGGTTACCAGGTGGCCCCGCCCTCTGTTATAAAAGACCTGTTAGGCGCAGCGAAGCCTCACACAGCGGGAGCCTCCCATTGCGCGGAGCGGCCCAGAAGAGACGCCGACGCCATGGAAGAAGATGCCGGACGAGAAGACCAGAGCAAGAAGAAGCCGATCGGAGGAAGAAGATGATGGAAGAAGAAGATGGAAGAAGATGCCGGAAGGAGAAGATGAAGAAACCGAAGGATGAAGAGAGGAAGAAGGAAGACCAGAAGAAAAGAAGATTTTAATAAAGGAATTGTCAAAGACCGTCTCCTGTAATTTTTACAATTTTTGACACTTTTTTGGTGAAATGGTAGGGGTACTTTTGTACCCCCTTACCATTTCACAAAGGGGGGGGGGGGATCTGGCGGTCCCCTTGTTAAATGGGGGCTTCCAGATTCCGATAAGCCCCCCGCCCGCAGACCTCACAACCAATGGCCAGGGTTGTGGGGAAGAGGCCCTTGTCTTTATCAACATGGGGACAAGGTGCTTTGGGGGTCTCAGACCCCCAAAGCACCCTCCCAATGTTGAGGGCATGTGGCCTGGTACGGTTCAGGAGGGGGGGGGGCACTCTCGTCCCCCCCTCTTTTCCTGCGGCCTGCCAGGTTGCGTGCTCGGATAAGGGTCTGGTATGGATTTTGAGGGGGACCCCACGCCATTTTTTTTGGCCGGGGTTCCCCTTAAAATCCATCCCAGACCTCAAGGGTCTGGTATGGATTTTGAGGGGGACCCCACGCCATTATTTTTTATTTTTTGGCTGGGGTCCCCCTTAATATCCATAGCAGACCTGAAGGGCCTGGTTATTGAATTTGGGGGGATCCCCCACGCTTTTTTTTTTTATTATTTTTTTTATTTTTTATTAATGACTTTTTTTTTTATGAATGGCTTTCAATGAATGACTGTTCTCTGTGTTACGGGAGCCGTCAATTCATTAGCCGCAAGTGATTTTAAATAGCTTTTTTTCCTGCAAAAATGACACTTTGTGCAGGGACAGTTCTAAGCACAGGAAACATGCGCCCCTTCACAGGCATACTATAGACACCCCCCCGATGTGATACTGCAATGCTGTACTAACAGCACGCACACACTAATCCCCAGAATCATAGCACATAATGTCAGCAGTCAGCAGCACATGACACTGACGCTGGAACACAACACAATATGCGAGGCCGCCGTCGCGCCGCGGCCTTTTATACTGTGGGGCGTGTACTAAACCCCCTGAGCTATAATTGGCCACAGGCATCCTGCCTGTGGCCAATTATTGCTCTCCTCACCGCTGGCTCTTTGATTGGCCAAGCATGCGGGTCACAGTGCATGCTTGGCCAATCATCATCCAGCAATGCACTGCAACTTGCGCAGTGCATTGCGGGCCGCTCGCATCACACGAATTTGATGCGAGCGGCCCAAATTGTTCTGGGCTCGCCGAACGGGCGAACGCCCGATGTTCGATTCGAACATGGGTTCGAATCGAACACCGGGCCCATCCCTACTCCTATGCAGTGCCATATAACTTACAAAGGGACTTGTGCGATATACAGAAATAAATATTCAATAAAACAAATCTCCAATTCATGATTTGTTTTATTGAACATTTACCTGCTTATATTGCACATGTTTTTTTGTAAGTTAGATGGAGCTGCATAGTAGGCACGATTAAAGTGAAAGTAAACCCCCCTGTCGTTTTCAGCCAAGGAAGCTGCCATCTTTGCCTCTGTTTAATCTACAACTGCCACAGTGCTGCACATGTGATCCGTTATGACACCAGCCATTGGATGGTTTGACTGTTTGGTTGAGAGCACAGCCAATATGCAGTTAGCATTCACGGCATGCCTTTTTTTTTTAGACTGTTAAATCGATGGGTTTACTTCCGCTTTAATTTACTACTATTGTTAATATATTTTTGGCGGGAGGTTATTTTGCAGCAGCAGTGCAATTATTATTTACAATTTTATGTATGCTCATTGTAGCATTTTCCTACCACATATAAACACAGAGTAGGGGATACATTTTTATTTTTTTTATACATACAGGGGGTCCCCGACTTACGAACGCCCAACTTACAAACCATTCCTACTTATGAACAGGGCCCTATGGGGACATTCTGCACGGACCATCTTCCGTTCTGCGCATGCGCGGCCAGACGGAGCCTCGGAAAATGACGGAAAATGTCAGAAATGACCGTAATAGGCAGAACGGCATTCGACAGAACAACGGAAATGTCCGTAATTGTCCTTCTGCGCATACGCACCCGACTTACAAACATTTCCGAATTACAAACAGGAGAAAAGTCCCTAACGGGGACTACTTTTTGAATAACTTTAAATCAGGTTGAATTTTGCACATTGCAGCTGTCAAGTACAGTATCTCATAAAAGTGAGTACACCCCCTCACATTTTTGTAAATATTTTATTATATCTTTTCATGTGACAACACTGAAGAAATTACACTTTGCTACAATGTAAAGTAGTGAATGTACAGCTTGTATAACAGTGTAAATTTGCTGTCCCCTCAAAATAACTCAATGCACAGCCATTAATGTCTAAACCGCTGGCAACAAAAGTGAGTACACCCCTAAGTAAAAATGTCCAAATTGGGCCCAATTAGCCATTTTCCCTCCCCGGTGTCATGTGACTCATTAGTGTTACAAGATCTCAGGTGTGAATGGGGAGCAGGTGTGTTAATATTGGTGTTATCGCCCTCACTCTCTCATAATGGTCACCAAGTTCAACATGGCACCTCATGTCAAAGAACTCTCTGATGATCTGAAAAAAAGAATTGCTGCTCTACATAAAGATGGTGTAGGCCAGGGGTGCCCAAACTTTTGAAGAGCGAGGGCCACTTAAGCAAATTGGTAACTGGTCACGGGCCACAATGAGCATAGCGGGAGGATGACAGGTCCGTGTCCACGGACGCAGCCCACTTTACTGGCCCTCTGAATGAATGAATGAATGAATGAATAACTTATATAGCGCTACAATGCGAACTGAATCGCCTCAAGGCGCTGTATTCGTGCTTTGTTGTCAAGCTTCTAGAAGAGGTAGGTCTTGAGTTTTTTCCTGAAGGCCTGATGGTTTTCTTGCGTGTCGTCAGCGTATGAATGGAAGCAGAGGTCCGATTTTCTGATTATTTTGAGGAGTGGGCGGATGTATATATTGAAGAGCACTGGCGACAAGGGTGATCCTTGAGGGACTCCACAAGAGATTGCCCGGGTTTCAGAGGTGAAGGCTCCTAGTTTCACCGTCTGAGACCGATTTCCTAGGAAGGATGCGAACCATTGTAGATCTGAGTCTGTGACTCCTGCTACTTCTGTGAGGCGGATGAGTAGAGTATTGTGGTCCACGGTATCAAACGCAGCACTGAGGTCCAGCAGTACCAGGAGACATGATTCTCCGTCATCTGCTGCTTCAAGGGCATCGTCCCATATCTTCAGGAGGGCGGTTTCTGTCCCATGGCCTGGGCGGAAGCCTGATTGTAGAGGGTCCAGGAGTTTGTGTGTGTCCAGGTGCCGTTGTATCTGTTGTACTACCGCCTTCTCCATGATCTTGGAGATGTTGTTCAAGCTTGTTATCGGTCTGCGGTGGTTAGGGTCCCGGGGGTCGAGGTTGGGTTTCTTTAGCAGGGGTTTGATGATGCCTTGTTTGAGGGCGCCTGGAACAATCCCTTCTTTGAACGATTGATTTATGAGGTGCGTTAGAGTGGGAGCCAAGATGTCAGAGCATTCTTTCAGGAGTTTTGTGGGGATGATGTCAATAGGAGATGTGCTGTCTCTGAGGTTTTTGATGATGTTTTTAGTGATATCCGTGGTAATTGGAATCAGAGAAAACTTTGGGGGTTGTGGGATGTTTGTGTTGATATCGGCTTTTTGCTCTAGTTGACTGCCGTCGGATGTTTTTTTTCTGATGAATTATTTTCCGGATGTTATCGATTTTGTTGAAGAAAAAATCTGATAATTCATTGCAGAAATCTTGGGTTTCGTTCGTTGGGCTCTGATCCAATCTTATTTGCCCAAACGCAAGGGGCAGATCCCTTTCTATTTTTTTTTAGGTAGGCGGGTGTAAACACACAAGTCCGTTTACATCTGCTGCTCCAGAGAGGTGAATAGTAAGTCTGATTGGGTTGGACCAATCATGTGAAAGGGGCCTAAGGCTGCTTTCACACTGATGTGCTGCAATTGCCCAAACCGCGGGTGCAGCGCAGTGAACCTGTGGATTTTCTGCGGGTTAGCTGCACTTTGCCGTAAACTTCTATTATATCCTGCAGGTGTGGCACACTTTCTGAAGGCGCATCAAACCCGCAGGTAATAACAGAAGTCTATAGCTCAATGCAGGTAACCCGCAGTTTGAAAGCAGCCCAGTTACCACTGCAAAACAGATATATCCATATATACTATGAATTTAGTAGTAAACTTACCTTTAATAACCGCCTTCCATTCTGGTATCGCTGGCTGTTGCTGTCCCAGGCAGAGTGCATTTGGTATCACTCCGCCTGTGACAAGAGCGGGCCCTATACAGGAAGCATTGGCTTATGTGGCTCTGCTCCGCAGCCACTTGCTTCCACTACCAGCGGCTTCATTCACAAAACTGCTGCTCTGGGATGGCAGGTCAGCAACCCGTGATCTGGGCTTGCCAACCTGCCATCTTAGAGAAGGAGGTCGAGGGCCACATTAGAGGGCTCCGCGGGCCACTGGTTGGGCACTCTTGGTGTAGGCTATAAGAAGATTGCCAAGACCCTGAAAATGAGCTGCAGCATGGTGGCCAAGACCATAGAGCGGTTTAACAGGACAGGTTCCACTCAGAACAGGCCTCGCCATGGTCGACCAAAGAAGTTGAGTGCAGGTGCTTGGAGTCATATCCAGAGGTTGGGAAATAGAAGTATGAGTGCGCCAGCATTGCTGCAGAGGTTGAAGGGGTGGGGGGTCAGCCTGTCAGTGCTCAGACCATACGCCGCACACTGCATCAAATTGGTCTGCTTGGCTGTCATCCCAGAAGGAAGCCTCTTATAAAGATGATACACAAGAAAGCCTGCAAACAGTTTGCTGAAGACAAGCAGACTAAGGACATGGATTACTGGAACCATGTCCTGTGGTCTGATGAGATCAAGATAAACTTATTTGGTTCAGATGGTGTCAAGCGTGTGTGGCGGCAACCAGGTGAGGAGTACAAAGACAAGTGTGTCTTGCCTACAGTCAAGCATGGTAGTGGGAGTGTCATGGTCAGCGGCTGCATGAGTGCTGCCAGCACTGGGGAGCTACAGTCTATTGAGGGAACCATGAATGCCAACATATATTGTGACATACTGAAGCAGAGCATTATCCCCTCCCTTCGGAGACTGGGCCAACATGATGACGACCCCAAACACACTTTCAAGACAACCACTGCCTTGCTATAGAAGCTGAGGGTAAATGTAATGGACTGGCCAAGCATGTTTTCAGACCTAAATCCTATTAAGCTTCTGTGGGGCATCCTCAAATGGAAGGTGGAGGAGCGCAAGGTCTCTAAAATCCACCAGCTCCATGATGTTGTCATGGAGGAGTGGAAGAGGACACCAGTGGCAACCTGTGAAGCTCTGGTGAACTCCATGCCCAAGAGGGTTAAGGCAGTGCTGGAAAATAATTGTGGCCACACAAAATATGTACTCACTTTTGTTGCCAGCGGTTTAGACATTAATGTCTGTGTGCTGAGTTATTTTGAGGAGACAGCAAATTTACACTGTTATACAAGCTGTACACTCACTACTTCACATTGTAGCAAAGTGTCATTTCTTCAGTGTTGTCACATGAAAAGATATAATAAAATATTTACAAAAATGTGAGGGGTGTACTCACTTTTGTGAGATACTGTAAGTTTCATTGAAAGAAACAATAAACGTATCTGTACACATGGCGAGCCTTCAATTCATCTTTAAATACAGTAAAAGTAATGTTCAGCTTCCAGGAAGAGTTGAAGCTGTTATAGCGGCAAAGGGTGTGATTGAAGATGGATGGACATCGTGGGACACTTTTTTTTCCTTTTTAATAAAGGAATTGTCAAAAACTGTCTGTTGTGATTGGGTGAATGGGTTTAGGGGTACAGTGTACCCGATACCCATTCACATAGGGTGGTGGGATCTGGAGGCTCCCTTGTTAAAGGGGGCTTCCAGATTATAATAAGCCCCCTGTCTGCAGATCCCGACAACCAATGGTCAACATTTTTGGCGTGGAGTTCCCCTTAAAATTTATACCAGACCCAAAGGGCCTGGTATGCATTTTGGGAGGAACACCATGCCGTTTTTCCCCTTAATTCTGTCATAGGGTTCCCCTTAACCTCTTCAATACACTGTATTACAGTTGTGCTCATAAGTTTACATACCCTGCCAGAATTTATAATTTCTTGGCCATTTTTCAGAGAATATGAATTATAACACAAAAACGTTTCTTTCACTCATGGTTAGTGTTTGGCTGAAGCCATTTATTATCAATCAACTGTGTTTACTCTTTTTAAATCATAATGACAACAGAAACTACCCAAATTACCCTGATCAGAAGTTTACATAGCCTGGTGATTTTGGCCTGATAACATGCACACAAGTTGACACAAAGGGGTTTGAATGGCTATTAAAGGTAGCCATCCTGGCCCATGAAAAGGTCAACGAGTTTCTGGACTCCTGACAGACCCTTGCATCTTTCATCCAGTGCTGCACTGACATTTCTGGATTCTTAGTCATGGGGAAAGCAAAAGAATTGTCAAAGGATCTGCGGGAAAAGGTAGTTGAACTGTATAAAACAGGGAAGGAATATAAAAAGATATCCAAGGAATTGAGAATGCCAATCAGCAGTGTTCAAACTCTCATCAAGAAGTGGAAAACAAGAGGTTCTGTTGAAACCAAACCACGGTCAGGTAGACCAACTAAAATTTCAGCCACAACTGCCAGGGAAATTGTTCGGGATGCAAAGAAAAACCACAAATAACTTCAGGTGAAATACAGGACTCTCTGAAAACATGTGGTGTGGCTGTTTCAAGATGCACAATAAGGAGGCACTTGAAGAAAGATGGGCTGCATGGTCAAGTTGGCAGAAGAAAGCCATTACTATGCAAATGCCACAAAGTATCCCGCTTACAATACGCCAAACAGCACAGAGACAAGGCTCAAACCTTCTTCCACAAAGTCATTTGGAGTGATGAGACTGAGCTTTTTGGCCACAATCATAAACGCTACATTTGGAGAGGAGTCCACAAGGCCTATGAAGAAAGGTACACCATTACTACTGTGAAACCCGGAGGTGGATTGCTGATGTTTTGGGGATGTGTGAGCTACAAAAGGCACAGGAAATTTGGTCAAATCTGATGGCAAGATGAATGCAGTATGTTATCAAAAAATACTGGAGGAACATTTGCATTCATCAGCCAGGAAGCTGCGCATGGGACGTACTTGGACATTCCAACATGACAATGATCCAAAACACAAGGCCAAGTCGACCTGTCATTGGCTACAGCAGAATAAAGTGAAGGTTCTGGAGTGGCCATCTCAGTCTCCTGACCTCAATATCATTGAGCCACTCTGGGGAGATCTGAAACGTGCAGTTCATGCAAGACAGACCAAGAATTTACAGGAACTGGAGGCTTTTTGCCAAGAGGAATGGGTAGCTTTACCATCTGAGAAGATAAAGAGTCTCATCCACAAATACCACAAAAGACTTCAAGCTGTCATTGATGTTAAAGGGGGCAATACACCTGGGGTATGTAAACTGGGGTATGTAAACTTTTGATCAGGGTCATTTGGGTAGTTTCTGTTGTCATTATTATTTTTAAAAAAAAGTAAACACAGTTGATTGATAATAAATTGCTTCAGTCAATCACTAAACATGAGTGAAAGAAAAGTTTTTATGTGTTATCATTCATATTCTCTGAAAAATGGCCAAGAAATCATAAATTCTGCCAGGGTATGTAAAGTTATGAGCACAGCTGTATATACTGTACACTGACTGCACTGTATATATATATATATATATGTATATACATACAGTATCTAACAAAAGTCAGTACACCCCTCACATTTTTGTAAATATTTTATCTTTTCATGTGACTGAAGAAATTACATGTTGCTACAATGTAAAGTAGTGAGTGTACAGCTTGTATAACAGTGTAAATTTGCTCTCCCCTCAAAATAACTTAACACAAAGCCATTAATGTCTAAATCGCTGGCAACAAAAGTGAGTACACCCCTAAGGGAAAATGTCCAAATTGGGCCCAACATGTCAATATTTTGTGTGGCCACCATTATTTTCCAGCACTGCCTTAATCCTCCTGGGCATGGAATTCACCAGAGCTTCACAGGTTGCCACTGGAGTCCTCTTCCACTCCTCTATGATGACACCACAGAGCTGGTGGATGTTAGGGACCTTGCACTCCTCCGCCTTCCATTTGAGGATGCCCCACAGATGCTCAATAGGGTTTAGGTCTGGAGACATGCTTGGTCAGTCCATTACCTTTACCCTCAGCTTCTTTAGCAAGGCAGTGGTCATCTTGGAGGTGTGTTTTGGGGTCGTTATCATGTTGGAATACTGCCCTGCAGCCCAGTCTCAGAAAGGAGGGGGATCATGCTCTGCTTCAGTATGTCACAGCACATGTGGACATTCATGGTTCCCTCAATGAACTGTAGTTCCCCAGTGCCGGCAGCACTCATGCAGCCCCAGGCCATGACACACCCACCACCATGCTTGACTGTAGGCAAGACACACTTGTACTCCTCACCTGGTTGCCGCCACACACGCTTGACACTATCTGAACCAAATACGTTTATCTTGGTCTCATCATACCACAGGACAGACAACAGTCTGCTTGTCTTCAGCAAACTGCAGGTTTTCTTGTGCATTATCTTTAGAAGAGGCTTCCTTTTGGGACGACAGCCATGCAGACCAATTTGATGCAGTGTGAGCGTATGGTCTGAGCACTGACAGGCTGACCCCCCACCCCTTCAACCTCTGCAGCAATGCTGGCAGCACACATACGTCTATTTTCCAAAGACAACCTCTGGATATGAAACGTGTGCACTAAACTTCTTTGGTCAACCATGGCAAGTCCTGTTCTGAGTGAAACCTGTCCTGTTAAAACGCTGTATGGTCTTGACCACCGTGCTGCAGCTCAGTTTCAGGGTCTTGGCAATCTTCTTATAGCCTAGGTCATCTTTATGTAGAGAAACAATTCTTTTTTCAGATCCCCAGAGAGTTAATGAGGTGCCATGTTGAACTTCCTGTGACCAGTATGAGAGAGTGAGAGCGATAACACCAAATTTAACACACCTGCTCCCCATTGATACCTGAGACCTTGTAACACTAACGAGTCACATGATGCTGGGGAGGGAAAATGGCTAACTGGGCCATATTTGGACATTTTCACTTAGGGGTGTACTCACTTTTGTGCCAGCGGTTTAGACATTAATAGCTGTGTGTTGAGTTATTTTGAAAGGAAACAAATTCACACTGTTATACAAGCTGTACACTCACTACCTTACATTGTAGCAAAGTGTAATTTCTTCAGTGTTGTCACATGAAAAGATATAATAAAATATTTACAAAAATGTGAGGGGTGTACTCACTTTTGTGAGATACTGTGTGTGTGTATATATATATATATATATATATATATATATATATATATATATATATATATATATATATATATATACTAGACTGCCTGCACTGTATATATATAGTCTACACTGAATGCAATGTATGTATATATATATATATATACACACACACTATACTGTAGTATTGGCCAATCATGGCTCTCACAGCAGATCGCACTGTGATCGGCCAAATCATGCAAGTCAGGTGCATGCTTTGGCCAATCAGCAGCTGTCAATGCACTGCGATCTTGCAGTGCATTATGGGGTGCTCCGCGGGGCTCAAATTTGCCACAAATGCCCCATATGTTCGGTTCTTCTGCAAACAAACACCCAATGTTTGAGTCGAACTTACTTTCGACTCGAACATTGGGACTATCCCTATTGGTTATACAGAAATGCAGAGGCGTAACTTGAACCTTTAGGGCCCTGGTGCAAAAAAGCATGAAGGGCCCCCCTGCCCCCCGGCTAGGGCCCTTCCTTCTGGGCCCGGGGCCTTTTCCACTGATCTAGTGGACCCATTTTTATGGTCCTTCAGTGGGACCCTTTCACATCCCTTCCTCCGTCTTGGGGCCCCCCCACAGTGACAGAACGATGGGGCCCGTTTGTAAGTTTGACATTTGCGACCCTGGTAGTCCCAACACAGTTGTCAGTATTTTGTTTTATTTTTGTTAATTTATTTATTTATTTTTACCATTTGATTTCATTTTTTTTTCTTACCATTTTATTTTTTATAATTTTTTTTTACAATTTTTTTAGGAACCCTGTTGGGGTGCTTTGGTGAAATATCAAGGGTCTAAAAGACCTCTGATGTATATCCTTTGAGACAGAGAAAGGGGATTGAGGACACAGCCCTCAGTCTCCATCTCTGCAGCCTCAGCTGCACAGAATGAATGGACAGGAATTGCTCTGTACAGAGCTTCCCGTTCATTCACAAACTGAAGCATAGTAAACACAGTTTAAAAAATAAAAAAAAATGCCTGTAATCACACCTTCTAAATGCATGCTTCCTCTGGGCTTTTTTATTTTTACATTTTCATTTAAAAATCTACATCACAGGCACCAGGGGTTCCATGACTGTGTCATTTATAGGAGAGGTGTTAGTCCATAGATGCGGACCCTGGGTGATACCTGAACAAAGATGGTGCTGGTCTTTTGGGGAGAAAGGAAGAATGCAATGTGAGGGGCTAGTGTAGCAAATACCTGTACACATACACAGTATTTAGCATGCATGAAACATGAAAATAATTATATTATGCTAGGTTAACACAGTAAACTATGTAAAAGGACCATTATGTAGCATGGCCTCCAAGCAGCAAATGAAATCTTAGGCGCTTGTATCAAGAGCCTTAAAGCAGCAAGTATAAGAAACTGTATAAGAAAAAATGGTAATGGCCATGTCTAATGTATACAGTAGGCCAGTGGCAGCCCGTCCATAGGGGGCATGCAGTAAAAAAAAAATGTTAAAAAAAATAAACATGTCCCTTTAAAAAAAAAAAAAATGTTTAAAGTTCTTATGTGCACTGTATCCTGGGCCGGGCACAGTGCAGTATGGGAAACGCCACGTCAATGCAATCACAAGATTGCAGACGAGTGCATAGACTTGCACTATGAGTGAGATGGGCTGTGCTTCCAACGTCACTCAAGGAAGTGACGTTGCCGCTGCTGATCAGTGCAACGTCCCGCCTGAGAGGAACAGGTAAGCCCCCCAGCTCATCTCAAATCTAACAGTAATGTACAAGATCCACATGTAAAGTACATAATGTCGACGGCACCCCCCCCCCCCCTCAACAACCAGATGTAATGTACATAATATTATTATGTACATTACATGTGGTTGTTGAGCGGGGGGTGCCATCGACATTTTGTACTTTACATGCGGTTGCTGAGGGGGGGTGCTGGTGCCGCCGGAATTATGTACTTTACATGTGGTTGCTGAGCGGGGGATTATGTACTTTACATGTGGTTGCTGAGCGGGGGGGGGGGGGGTGCCGCCAGGATTATGTACATCAAGTTGTTATTAAGTTGTTAATTGAATTGTGGACTTTCTTTAGTTATTGTGGATGACATTATGTGCAGGATGTGCTAGCTATATGTGGGACATGTTATGTGTATGTCATGTGTAGGACACGTTATGTATATGTCATGCTAGGTGTATGTTGTGCTATGTGTATGTCATGTCATGTTATTCGTATGTCATGTTATGTGTATGTCATGTCATGTTATGTGTATGCCATGTCATGTTATGTGTATGCCATGTCATGTTATGCGTATGCCATGTCATGTTATATGTATGTCATGTTATGTGTATGTCATGTCATGTTATGTGTATGCCATGTCATGTTATATGTATGTCATGTTATGTGCATGCCATGTCATGTATGCCCTGTCATGTTATGTGTATGTCATGTCATGTTATGTGTATGCCATGTCATGTTATATGTATGTCATGTTATGTGTATGTCATGGCATGTATGTCATGTGTATGTCATGTCATGTGTATGTCATGTCATGTTATGTGTATGTCATGTTATGTGTATGTCATGTCATGTGTATGTCATGTTATGTGTATGTCATGTCATGTTATGTGGAGGACATGTCATGTTATGTCATGTTATGTGGAGGACATGTCATGTTATGTCATGTTATGTGGAGGACATGATATGTTATGTCATGTTATGTTATGTGGAGGACATGTTATGAGTATGTCATGTTATGTGGAGGACATGTTATGTGTATGTCATGTTATGTGGAGGACATGTTATGTGTATGTCATGTTATGTGGAGGACATGTTATGTGTATGTCATGTTATGTGGAGGACATGTTATGTGTGTATGTCATGTTATGTGGAGGACATGTTATGTGTATGTCATGTTATGTGGAGGACATGTTATGTTTATGTCATGTTATGTGGAGGACATGTTATTTGGATGACATGTTATGTGTATGTCATGTTATGTGGAGGACATGTTATGTGTATGTCATGTTATGTGGAGGACATGTTATGTGTGTATGTCATGTTATGTGGAGGACATGTTATGTGTGTATGTCATGTTATGTGGAGGACATGTTATGTGTGTATGTCATGTTATGTGGAGGACATGTTATGTTTGTGTCATGTTATGTGGAGGACATGTTATGTTTATGTCATGTTATGTGGAGGACATGTTATGTGGATGACATGTTATGTTTCTGTCATGTTATGTTTTTGTCATGTTATGTGGAGGACATGTTATATGGATGACATGTTATGTGAAGGACATGTTATGTTTATGTCATGTTATGTGTAGAAGAACATGCTATGTGTAGGACATGCTATGTACAACATGTAATTCATGGCATGTCCTACATAAGATGTTCTACACACGTCCCATTTGGTGGGACGCAGGCTGCATGTAAGGAGGTTCTCCACTGAGGGCACCTGATGTAAGGCTGGATTGACACCTATGCATTTTTAATGCTTTTTGTATTTTGCAGATTTGCACTACAGTCCTTTTAACATGGTTTCCTATGGATCACGTTCTGTAGTACATGTAGTCTGCAAAATGCAAAAAGCACAAAAAATGCATAGGTGTGAATCCAGCCTAAGGAAGGACTCCGCTGGGGATGCCTGATGGCATCTGATGGCAAGCGACGTGGCAGGTGACACGCTCAGGGCTCCCACTGATTCTGCATTATGGTGAGTTGAATGATTTCATTTTATATTACATTTACAATGTAATAATAGAAATAATGTGATTCAATCATCCTGACACCATAACAACCATGGTGCAGGGATGATTGAAGTGCTAACACCGGGTGTTTGGAGTATCTTTATCTACTGATTGTTAAGCTTTCTAGAATACACATTTCTATTGTGGTGTAGGATCTGGGGCTACTGTCCCTTCATTCCTCTCTCCCTCCATCCCTCGTTCATCTCAGACGCTAACTACACCACCTTAGTGCCACGCCCGTGATTTAACTGAAACCACGCCCATTTTCACCAAGTGGGAGGGGTCAAAAAGGCAGGGCAGGGTCTGGCGCCCCCCATTCCTAAAACTTCACCAGCCGCCACTGCAGTAGGCGTTACATTTTATCAATAGTTATCTTAATTGTTCATGGTTTACAGTGTCTGTTTAGTTATGAAAGAGTTTTGTCAATGCAGAATGTTTGGCAGTCATCTTATTACAGATCAGGATTTTAAGCTTGTTCCAATTAATGTAATGTATTCAGATCATGTAGTAAACAACTTGCACTTGGTTAATTGCTGCAAGGACCAACATGAAAGGGAGCTGTGTTCATTTCCAAACAGCTAAACAGTCAATACAGTGTAAGGATTTAATTGCTGTACTTATGCATATTGTCCTGCCCAGAACAACTTCCAGATCTCTATTATTCCAATTTATTTAATTTGACATGGGATATTAACTACTTTAAATAACCCTTGACAATCCTGCCCTGCTACAGGCAGACAACAGTTAATTACTTGTGTTACTTGTAATTTTCTGACATTCTGTAAACACATACAGTTAGTCATATAAGTGAGTATATTTATTGAATGCAGTTAGCACTTCTGCCTGGAAGCATTAGGGTCATTGGTCTGAATCCCAACTATGACAATACCTGCATGGAGTGTGTATGCTCCCCCTGTGCCTGTGTGAGTTTAAATAGTTAGTTACATGGTTAGTCAGGTTGAAAAAAGACGCAAGTCCATCTAGTTCAACCATAACATTTAAAAAAAAAAAAAATACAATCCCATATACCCAATCCTAAACCCACAGTTGATCCAGAGATAGGCGGAAAAAAACCCCAGCGGAGCATGATCCAATTTGATACAGCAGGGGAAAAAAATCCTTCCTGATCCCAGAGAGGCAATCAGATTTTCCCCGGATCAACTTTACCTATAAATGTTAGTACCCAGCTAAATTATGTACATTTAGGAAATAATCCAGGCCTTTCTTAAAGCAATCTAATGAGCTGGCCAGAACCACCTCTGGAGGAAGTCTATTCCACATTTTCACAGCTCTTACTGTGAAGAAACCTTTCCGTATTTGGAGATTAAATCTCTTTTCCTCCAAACGTAAAGAGTGCCCCTTGTCCTCTGTGTTGACCGTAAAGTGAATAACTCAACATCAAGTTCACTTTATGGACCCCTTATATATTTATACATGGTGATCATATCCCCCCTTAATCTCCTCTTCTCAAGAGAGAAAAAAATTCAGTTCCTCTAATCTTTCCTCATAGCTGAGCTCCTCCATGCCTCTTATTAGTTTGGTTGCCCTTCTCTGCAGGGCAGGTTGCTCCTGGTACTCTGGTTTCCTCCCCCACTTCATGTTGGTAGGTTAATTGGCTCCTGCCTAAATTGGCCCTAATATGAGTATGTATGAACATGAGTTAGGGACCTTAGATTGAAAGCTTCTTGAGAGCAGGGACTGATGTGAATGTGCAATATACAGTGCCTTGAAAAAGTATTCATACCCCTTGAAATTTTCCACATTTTGTCATGTTACAACCAAAAACGTAAATGTATTTAATTGGGATTTTATTTGATAGAACAACACAAAGTGGCAAATAAATGTGAAGTGGAAGGAAAATGATAAATGGTTTTCCTAAATTTTTTTTTACAAATAAATATGTGAAAAAATGTAGCTTGCATTTGTATTCAGTTTATTTTACTCTGATACCCCTAACTAAAATCTAGTGGAACCAATAGCTTTCAGAAGTCACCTAATTAGTAAATAGTCCACCTGTGTGTAATTTAATCTCAGTATAAATACAGCTGTTCTGTGAAGCCCTCCGAGGTTTGTTAGAGAACCTTAGTGAACAAACAGCACCATGAAGGCCAAGGAACACACCAGACAGGAATAAAGTTGTGGAGAAGTTTAAAGTAGGGTTAGGTTATAAAAAAGTATTCCAAGCTTTGAACATCTCATGGAGCACTGTTCAATCCATCATCCAAAAAGAGAAATAGAATGGCACAACTGCAACACCTACCAAGACATATCCATCCACCTAAACTGACAGGCTGGGCAAGGAGAACATTAATCAGAGAAGCAGCCAATAGGCCCATGGTAACTATGGAGGAGCTGCAGAGATCCACAGCTCAGGTGGGAGAATCTGTCTACATGACAACTATTAGTCGTGCACTCCACAAATCTGGCCTTTGTGGAAGAGTGGCAAGAAGAAAGCCATTGTTGAAACAAAGCCATAAGAAGTCCCGTTTGCAGTTTGTGAGAAGCCATGTGGGGACACAGCAAACATGTGGAAGAAGGTGCTCTGGTCAGATAAGACCAACATTTAACTTTTTGGCCTAAAAGTGAAACGCTGTGTGTGGTGGAAAACTAACAATGCACATCACCCTGAACACACCATCCCAACGTGAAACATGGTGGTGGCAGCATCATGTTGTGGAGATGCTTTTCTTCAGCAGGGACAGGGAAGCTGGTCAGGGTTGATGAGAAGATGGATGGAGCCAAACACAGGGCAATCTTAGAAGTCTTACAGTCTGCAAAAGACTTGAGACTGGGGTGAAGGTTCACCTTCCAGCAGGACAGCAACCCTAAACATACAGCTAGAGCTACAATGGAATGGTTTAGATCAAAAATATTCATGTGTTAGAATGGCCCAGTCAAAGTCCAGACCTAAATCCAATTGAGAATCTGTGGCAAAACTTGAAAATTGCTGTTCACAGAAGCTCTCCATCCAATCTGACAGAGCTTGAGCTATTTTGCAAAGAAGAATGGGCAAAAATGTCACTCTCTAGATGTGCAAAGCTGGTAGAGACATCCCGAAAAAGACTTGCAGCTGTAATTGCAGCGAAAGGTGGTTCTACAAAGTTATTGACTCAGGGGGGCTAAATACAAATGCACTCCACACTTTTCACATATTTATTTGTAAATATCCATAAACCATTTATCATTTTCCTTGCACTTCAAAATTATGTGCCACTTTGTGTTGGTCTATCCCAATTTACATTTTTGAATACTTTTTCAAGGCGCTGTACTGTATATACAGTATGCAAAGCGCTGTGTAAATTGTCAGCGCTTCATAAATACATGTAATAAATACATAAATTTAATGTGTGACCAGGTATCTGTGACGTTCAAAAGACAAGCTACTTTTGCTTTGTTGGAGGGTTCAGACAAAATAGAGTTTATATTGATGGATTTGGAAATGCAGTTACGTGATTACACTGTATTAGTAGGAAGTGAAAAATTCCTGACTGTCAAACTAATAAATAATCCACAGTAGCGGATACACTTGACTAACTAAAGACATACAATATAAACAATATAAATAAATAGTGATAAAGTCCAAGCAAATTTCTTCAAAATGGATATATCAAAAAAATTTAATGAGTCTTGCTCAGTGAAAAGTCCAAAAATGGTGTCACACAGTCATGTGAAATTTTGCCAAAACAAATAACAATGTACCTTAAATTCGCCACCAACGTGATGAAAGTGAGCCCTTCTCCCTTAAGAGTAAACACTCACCAAACAAAATTGTCCCCAATTCTCATGAGCAAGCAATAACGCTTTGTTAGTTATTCAATCACCACTTGGAAGGACACTTTCCCAATTTGTTTGTGCCCATAGATCTCATCACATCGTATATTATGCTGAAAAGAGATAAAAGATACCTCTACTAGTGCATTACTTCCAACAAACACTCATTTTATTAAAACAACATTCCACTCACGTTTAAAACTCTTGTTGCAAGCATTTAAAATATAAAGGCAGTCCAGTGGCACAACACAGCAGTCTCACCTCCTCCACGCTGGTAATAGATTGTGGCTTAGGTCTCACCACTTGTCCAGCCCGACGTTCCCACGTCACTTTCGATCACTGCGTCGCCACACACTGATGCATTTAGTCTTTTCCAACTTTGTCACAGGGGGACACTGTATTGTTAACCACTTGACCTCCGGAAGATTTACCCCCCTCATGACCATACTTTAACTGACAATTGTGTGGTCATGCAACACTGAAATAGAGCTTTCTTTTCGGCGTATTTGGTCCCTTCCAGGGTTCTTATTTTTGTGCTATAAACAAAAACAGACCAACAATTTTGAAAAAAAAAAAACAATATTTTTTACTTTCTGCTTTAAAGCATATCAACCAATAAAAAAATTAAAAAAAATCAAATTTCTTTATAAATTTAGGCCAATATGTATTCTGCTACATATTTTTGGTTAAAAAAATCCCAACAAGCATTTGTTGATTAGTTTGCACAAAAGTTATAGCATCTACAAACTATGGTATGTATACTGGAATTTTTATTTATTTCTTCTTTAAGTAATGGTGGCGATCAGCGACTTATAACAGGACTAAGATATTGCAGCGGACAATCTGACACTTTTGACACTTTGTGGGAACTAGTGTCACTAATGCAGTGATCAGTGCTAAAAACTTGCACTGTTACTGTACTAAGGACACTGGCTGGGAAGGGATGAACATCTAGGGCAATCAAAGGGTTACATGTGTGCCTAGCCAGTGTTTTTGTGTAAACTGTGTGCTGCTTTTGCTTGGAGGGAAACAAAATCCAGCACATCCCCGCCGACAAATAACAGTCTGCAAATGGTGACAGGTGACGTGGCAAGTGACAGTCTGCAAATGGTGGCAGGTGACTTGGCAAATGACAATCTGCTAATGGTGGCAAGTGACAATCTGCAAATGGTGGCAAGTGACGTGGCAAGTGACAATCTAAAAACGGTGTTAGGTGACGTGGTAAATCACAATCTGCTAATGGTGGCAAGTGACAATCTGCAATTTGTGGCAAGTGACAATCTGAAAATGGTGGCAAGGGACGTGACAAGTAACGTGGGAAGTGAAAATCTGAAAATGGTGGCAGGTGATGTGGCAAGTGACAATCTGCAAATGGTGGCAAGTTAAAAAGCTGCATCTGGTGACAGGCGACGGTGGCAAGTGACATGCTGCATCTGGTGGCAGGAGATGTGGCATTATGGTGAGTTGAACCACTTTATTACATATTAGAATGTAACAATTGCTTACCACCGGCGTGCCCCCCGGCCTGCGTAAAAGTTGGTGACCGCTGCTCTGGACTCTAGCCCCAGATCTTTTGCAGACCTAGCAATGCCCCTGGTGCACGGGCTGCCTCTGAAGGAAAGGGGGGGGCGAGCACAGCCGGATTTACAGAGTGGGGATCTTACCGGGCGCGGCCGCAGTGTCATACAAAGTCCCACCTCCTGGACTGCCTCCTATGATGGATGTCACACTGGTCCAATGTCAAGACTTGTGACGTCCATCACAGGAGCTGGTCTCCTGGACTTAGTGTGACACTGCGGCCGTGCTGGGTTAGCGGGAGATCCCCGCCTCTGTGTAAACTAGCGGCTCTCCTCTCCCCATGCACTGGCAAGTCTGTGCTGATGGACACTGGCAAGGCTGCACTGATGGGCACTGGTGAGGCTGAGCTGATGGGCACTGATCAGACTGTATTGATGGGCACTGGTGACGCTGCATTGATGTGCACTGATCAGGCTGCATTGATGGGCACTGATGAGGCTGTACTGATGGGCACTGGTGAGGCTACATTGATGGGCACTAATCAGGCTGCACTGATGGACACTGGTGAGGCTGCATTGATGGGCGTTGGTGAGCCTGAGCTGATGGGCACTGATCAGGCTGCATTGATGGGCACTGGTGAGGCTGCATTGATGGGCACTGGTGAGGCTGCATTGATGGACATTGATGAGGCTGCATTGATGGGTACAGGTAAGACTGCACTGATGGGCACTGATGAGGCTGCATTGATGGGCATTGGTGAGGCTGAGCTGATGAGCACTGATGAGGCTGCATTGATGGGCATTGGTGAGGCTGCATTGATAGGCATTGGTGAGGCTGTATTGATGGGCATTGGTGAGGCTGTATTGATGGGCATTGGTGAGGCTGAGCTGATGGGCACTGATCAGGCTGCATTGATGGGCACTGGTGAGGCTGCACTGATGGGCACTGATGAGGCTGCACTGATGGGCACTGATGAGGCTGAGCTGATGGGCACTGGTGAGGCTGCATTGATCAATACCGGTGGGGCTGCATTGATGGATACTGGTGAGGCTGCATTGATGGGCACTGATGAGGCTGCACTGATGGGCACTGGTGAGTATAATACACTCTTCAAATATGCTTTAAAATGCATGGTTTTCCCTTTTATGAACAAGAAAATAATAATGCTATGCTGTTAGGCTGGTATATTAATGCTATAGGGCTGGTATGAAATTATTTCCAGGGCTGTTTTTTTTTCTCAGTCCGGCCCTGGAGCTATAGTATGCAGTTTACACACATCACTGCTCACTCACCGGGCAGTTCCCAGAACAAGAATGGCAGAAACCAAATGAATCATTTATTAGGGGGGAGGGCCGGTTACACCAGCTTTAGTGTGGCATCCATCCAGTTCCAGTTCTGACTTCCAGGTCTGTTTTAAAGCCCTCCCCTTCACATCTGCTGTGCTGTGATCTGCCACCTGCAGGACACCACAGCCAGCTCAAGTGAGCCCTCAGCCCAGACTCAGTGTGCTGTCACTGAGGCCCGCTGGACAGCACTGGACCGCCTAAACCCCATGATGCCTGGTCATCAGTTAGATGTAGGGAGGAGGAAAGCAATTTATGGGACCCCCCCCCCCCCCCAGTGATCGCTTGGATTGCTATAAAAAATTTACTTTTTGGCACTACTATACACCACCCATTTCATATGGCTGTATAGATTGGATCATTGACTCAAAAATGATCAAAACATCAAAATTATCAAATAAATGTGCATATATATTTTTTTCTTTCAATAATTGGAGATATTCTTAAAGAGGAACTTCAGTCTGCTCACATAATTTGTAATAAAAACATCTTTGCCATTATGAAGCTTCCCTCCAACCACTTTGCATATCATTTTATATATACTATGATTCTGTACTTGCCAAATATGCTGCAGAAATCTCCCTCCATTGAATCTGGCTGCAACCATTTTAACTGTGGGCAGCTGAAGCTGCTGCCTGTTCACTTCCTGGATTTACACAGACACACAATTCCAGCTTTGCAGCCCTGCAGCTCTCATTGGCCCTCCTATGACTCATCCCCCTTCCGTCCTTCCTGGCAACCTCTCACGAGAGCGAGAGAGCGAGAGCTGTGCATGATGTCATAAGCCTAGGCAAGGTATTTACTGGCAGAAAAAAATGTTTTACTATCCAAAGTTAAAACAACAAGGGCAGAAGATTTAAAAGATGGAAAGATGAAAAAAATTACTGAAGGTCTTCTTAGTATGGATGCAAGAAAGTCTAAAAAAAGGATTGCTTCCTGTTTTTTAAAATCAATCTATATAAATCCAATTTTCTGATTGTTTTAGATTTGGGTCAACCAGTAAGCCTGTGCTAAAATCTGTCTGGAAACCTGTGCCCTAAAATATCTTGATAACTATTTAACCTTATACATCTCCAGCCTACAAAAGACAACGTATCGCACCTTATTTAACAAAATCTCTCTTGGCGTGATCAGTTGGTCAGATATCATTTGGATTGGTCTAATAAATGTATATTATAAAATATGATAATTCATAAAGATAGTGTTCATTTTAAAAAATGTTGCCCACAGTGCTAGATCATTTAAAATGTTTTCAGAAGGCATTATCGTATCTGTGATTTTTATTATTTCCAGGTTTTGCATAAAAGTCACAAAAAAAAGTTCAACCTTATCTTGCCTGAGTCAGATGGAGTTTAATCATGTTATTTATCTGATAAGTATTATGGACAAGGACTGTTATGTCTAGTTAAAATATTAATTGTATGTCCTTTTTGCCTTGATACATTTTCAATATAGGATGCCTTATAGATGTACTGTTCTGATTTTCTAACACTCCCTCACACACCCTTATATACCTTACTCATGTCTTAAAAGAACAGAAGCTATAGTCTAACCAATCAAAATTTATATTAGCATATACAAAACTCAAATACAGAAAATTGTGAATTTCCCTGTCCATAGTAGGGCAGATATTTCATCTTGCAGTGCCCTATTTTGTCTTCAACCCAGCCTGTATTACATTCAGCATGCAATCCTTGAGCTTGGTCTCATTCATCACTTAAGCTAAGGATAGCCTAATGCCGCGTACACACGGTCGGACATTCCCAAGGCAAATGTGCGATTGGAGCATGTTGTCGGAAATTCCGACCGTGTGTAGGCTCCATCAGTTTCCATCGGAATTTCCATCGCAAAAAATTTGAGATCAGGTTCTCAAATTTTCCAACAACAAAATCCGTTCGCGTAAATTCCGATCGTGTGTAGACAATTCCGATGCACAAAGTGCCACACATGCTCTGAAACAAGCAGAAGAGCAGCACTGGCTATTGAACTTAATTTTTCTCGGCTCGTCGTACGTGTTGTACATCACTGCGTTCTTGACGTTCGGAATTTCCGACCAACTTTGTGCGACCGTATTTATGCAAGACAAGTTTGAGTCAACATCCGTCGGAAGAAAACATGGGATTTTGTTGTCAGAATGTCAGATCGTGTGTACGCGGCATTCATTTTCAATGGCTAGGTCCAGTGGAATATAGGGTGGAAGAAAACAGCAAGAAGATATAAGTTTTTGCACCTGAAGACCAGTGGCGTCGCTAGGGTTGGTGTCACCTGGTGCAGTAAAACATGGTGTCACCCCTCCCCCTTAATAATTAAATAATCTCCCCCCACCAGCCCACCACAGTGCTTTTGACCTGCCGCTGTGGAGTAACAGTAGGACAGGGAAGTAGACACTGGGCAGGCTAGCGCATCAGGCTCTCTCCTGTATAGCTTGCCACAGTGCCCTGCAGGGTGCTTGGCAGGCTAGTTTCGGGCTGGCAGTGCATGGTCACAGTGCACACCCGATAACTGCTCACTATCACGGATGGGGGTGACACCATCGCGGACGGATATCAGGGTAGATGGGGGTCTCTGTCCCCAGGAGAGATGTGGTCCCTGTCCATTGGGGAGATGGGGGTCCCTGTCCCCCAGGGAGATGGAGGTCCCTGTCTCCCGGGGAGATGGAGGTCCCTGTCCCCAGAGGAGATGGGGTGGGGTATGGGATGGTGTATGGGGGAGATGAACTTGTCTCACTCACTGTGACCATGGTGCAGGGTAAGTTTGATGTAGTGCAGTACTAGATCCCGGCCAGTATGGTCTGGCTGTGCCCGCTGAAGCTGGTAGCTCTGCTGATGATCAGCATGGAAGGCCACATCTCCACTCCATGGGTTCTCTGAGGGAGATCTCTGCGTGAAGGGGCATGGCTTGGGGACTGGGAGTGTCCTGTGGAAAGCCTGCTCTCATAGGGCTGCAACAGTGTGCTAGAAGTTTGTTTATTCAGCGGAGCGGTACCTGTCAGTATGCTCTGCTTGTTAGGACATGTGTGCCTGATGTCACCGCTCTTGTGGGTGTCAGCCTAGGTGTGACCTGCACCCCCATAGTGACTCCACTGCTTAAGACTATAGTATATACCAGGGTTTCTCAACCTTTTTTCAGCCAAGGCATCCTTTAAAAACTTGCCGACCGGCGCACGACGATATACGTCGACAGAATGGCACGTACAGGCAGGAGGGCGTATATATACGTCCCTCCTTTAGCCTGTCCGTGCCATCGGGAGCGCGCCAGGAGCGGCGCGCTCCCGCGCCGGTCGGGACCCCCGTGAGTCCGGCCGCGGTCCCCGTGGACTCGAACGCCGCGGGGACTCCCGCGATCGTCTCACGGAGCGGCTGAACGGGGAGATGCCGAGATAAACAGCATCTCCCCGTTCTGCCTAGCAACTAGTGATGCCGATCTCTGCTCCCTGTGATTGGAGCAGAGATCAGCATTCACTAGCTGACAGCCACGCCCCCCCACAGTAAAAAAACACACCCCTAGGCATACTTAACTCTTTCACTGCCCCCTTGTGGTTAACCCCTTTACTGCCAGTGTCATTTATACAGAAATCAATGCATTTAAATGCATTAATTGCTGTAAAAATGACAATGGTCCCAAAAATGTGTCAAAAATGTCCGATGTGTCCGCCATAATGTCGCAGTCACAAAAAAAATCGCAGATCTCCGCCATTAATAATAAAAAAAAAATTATTAATAAAAATGCTATAAAACTATCCCCTATCTTGTAAACGCTATAACTTCTGCGCAAACCGATCAATAATCGCTTATTGCGATTTTTTTTACCAAAAATATGTAGAAGAATACGTATCGGCCTAAACTGAGGAAAAAAAAATGTTTTTTTATATATTTTTTGGGGATATTTATTATAGCAAAAAATAAAAAATAATGCATTTTTTTCAAAATTGTCGCTCTATTTTTGTTTATAGCGCAAAAAATAAAAACCGCAGGGGCGATCAAATACCACCAAAAGAAAGCTCTATTTGTGGGAAAAAAAGGACGTCAATTTTGTTTGGGAGCCACGTCGCACGACCGCGCAATTGTCAGTTAAAGCGACGCAGTGCCGAATCGCAAAAAGGGGCCTGGTCCTTTGGCTGCAAATTGGTCCGGTCTGAAAGTGGTTAAAATTATGCACAATCTCTAGGCACCACCCTCTAAAATGTAACCAGCTAAATTAATAGTTTTACGAGATACTAATATTTATAGGTAAAGTTGATCCAGGGAATATCAGATTGCCTCTCAGGGGATAAGGAAGAAAAATGTTCGCCTGCTGTAGCAAATTGGATCATGCTTTGCTGGGGTTTTTTCGCCTTTCTCTGGATCAACTGTGGGTATAGGATTGTGTATATGTGATTGTATGTTTTTTTTTTTTTTTTGGTTGAACTAGATGGACTTGTGTCTTTTTCCAACCTGACTAGCTATGTAACTATGTAATATATGACAGCAACATCTACACATGTAGGACACCCAACATTAGAGGCATGTTATTTTTACTGACTAGTATTTTTCTGCTCCCACAGTTTCTCCCCCTTATTCAGCTAACAAGACCCCAGTGATTACAGAGAGTGGTGAACAAGGAAGTCCTCAGGCGTTCAACATCCTCCCTATTAACCAATGGTGTCACCTGTTGTAAAGATACCGGCAGCTGGTCCACATGGTACACAAGGTTGTAATGCTGCACAAAAAAAATGAAAACAAACCTGTGGCTTGTGGCAAAAAAAGGCAAGCTTGATTTACCGGCGGGCTTGTTGAAAATTTTGGGGCAAATTTTAGAAATTTTGCCAAGGCACCCTGGCTAAAAAAGCTGGTATGTACTATTATAAATTTGAGCATGAACTCATAGAGGTAGGATAGATGTCTTTTCATGCACCATTTACCATTATTCCCAACAGGCAGCTTCTGGATGCAAACCCCCCTACTCCTTTATCACTTTATTGCATTGATCTGTAAGGCGATGATCACAAATAAAAGATCTTATTTTAAGTTTATGTCCCTTACAATAATAGAAAAGTTGAAGCCTTACATTTCAAATTATTAGCCAAATGGTATAAAACACTGGCCAGATTTGTTGAAAGCTGGTAGGGGAACCACCGCTCCAGGGTAATCCACACAACTGAGGTTTGCAGCTTCTCCTAAGATAGAGAGACCCAGGTGCAGGCACGGCACATACTAATGACGATAGATTGAAAGACTCTGGACGGCCGCACTCCAAAATAATGTTCAATGCCTTTTATTTGTGAAACAAAATCACACAAATGTGGGTCACAGCAAAGCAAAAATCTCTAACGCGTTTCACACTACCAGGAGTGCTTACTCATAGCTTTGTTGAAGGCTGGGTGGTTAGATTCTTTGGAATATTGGTTTAAAAATATATATTGGAATATTGGTTTAAAAATTATCATTATTAAGTGCATTCTTCAGGAAGAATTCTTAGTTCATTCTTGGCTTTGTCTTTGTTCAATCAGCAAGCTGTTACCCCTCCTGATCTACATGTAATGAATTTAGCTAAAGCCTAGTACACACGATGAGATTATGGGATGAATGATCGTCCGTTTTTTTTTTTTTTTCATGCTAGTCTCCATATCGAAAACTAATAGGTTACTAAAGTACGAAAACTCTCGTACAACAGAATTAAAATTCGCAAGTGATGTAATGTGTTGTATTATATCTGTATTGTATTTTTGGACGAAAACTGTACTGATTAAACCAAAATCTGGTCTTTCAGACGAAAGCTGTGTACAAATGATCAGATTATCGTACAATTGTTTCGAAAGCAGTATTTTTTGTACGGTATTCTGATCGCTTGCAGATGCTGGAAACAACAATTAGCTCCCCTGTGTAAGGGGAGTCTAGTCTCCAATTAAGCCAATTAGTGTAATTAGCTAGATTGGGGTAAAATTGTGTACATGATTAAATCATTGTTTCTCTTAAAGCGGATCATCACTGCATCTGAGCACCACAAACCAAAAACACGATTTAATTTATTTTTAATATTCAAAGCAAACCCCTCCATCCATCCATGTCTCCATGCTTTATTTTGTTAAGAAAAAAACACTTTGAAAAACAACCCCCTAGCATTTCTGCCCGTGGTCATTTTGAATAAGGGAATGATTCATGTAGTATTTACTTCCTCCTGGGATGCATGACATCATTTACCTAGGCAAGAAACCAGGAAGTAACTGAATAAATATATAAAATAAGTTTAAAACAAGTAAATATAATATACTTTCCTGTCTATTTACTAATGCTAGCAGCATAAAGATTAAAAATAATCAATGTTAATTGGGAGAGTGAAGATATCTTTAATGTCTCTACATGGTTTCACTTTCATGGCCCAACTGTAAATTTTCTGATAATCTTAGCATTACGGTAACTGACTGAGCTCATACCTATGTTATATATTTAACCACTTTAAGGCTGCATTCGCACCTATCCAGTTTTAGTGCTTTTTGCACTTTTCAGATTTGCACTACAGTCTATTTAACATGGTTTCCTATGGAACACGTTCTGTAGTGTGAAACTGCAAACTGCAAAAAGCACTAAAAATGCATAGGTGTGAATCCAGCCTTAGACCAGTGGCCGGCTGCACAATGGCTCTCCTGCTCGATTAGCAGTAGCTGTATGGCGGGTTGCGCAGGCTCAGTTGCGGGCACGCGGTGGTGCGCGCTCGCTCCCGCTGCACGCTACGGAAACGTACCTGCTGGTTAGGAGGGCTTGATGTAAAAAGTGAAAAATATAGATTTTTTTTTCAAAATTGTTGTTATGTTTTTGTTTATAGCACAAAAAAAATGTAGAGGTGATCAAATACCACCAAAAGAAAGCTCTATTTGTGGTAAAAAAAGAACGTAATTTTTGTTTGGGTACAGCGTCGCACGACCGCGCAATTGTCAGTTAAACTGACGCAGTGCAGAATTGCAAAAAATGCTCTGGTCATTAAGGGGGTAAAACGTTCTGGGGCTGAAGTGGTTAAACAGCCGCAATACCTGCTTGTTCATTGTACTGCTTGGCCTTATTTTGTATTACTGATCTATGCACTCCCCGGTCAGCTAGTTCCTGCCTTCACTACTTAGTGAATCAGAGCCCAGGGACAAGCATGCAGTCAGTGAAATGTGACCATCCATCCTGTATGCTTGTTCCAGCTCAGTGAATATTCTGCAGCTAGAATCAGGAAGCCACAGCAGCTTCCATAACTGTATGGCATTATTATTATACGTGATATTGTAATACTTCAAAGCTCCAGTAACAATAGATTGACAAAAGAAAAACCCTTATATTCAGATGTGGCTGGTCCATAAGGGGCGCAGGGGTGCAACGGTGCCACCCCCCGAAGTTCCCAAAGTTAGTTTGCAAAATAAGAAAGCTAATCATAGAATGATTTCTTTTTAAATAAATGATAATATGACTAACATTTTTTAACATCTTAATGTTAAAAAATGTTAATCATATTATCATTTATTTTAAAATAAATTGTTCTTCGGGGTGCCAGACTAATGGGTGTCTATTAGGTCCGTCAGTTTTTGACAAGCATGTGATTTGAGCCTGAAGCTCTAATTGGCTTGTCTTAGGTTGTCCTTGGGGTGCAGAGCACTGCGCCCCAAACCCTCCCACTTTTTTGATTTTAGGGAATCAATAATCGCCATTGCGTCACTTGCGGTTTCAGGCTTCTTGTCCCAGCCAAACAAAAGGCTGAAGATTTGGAACCTGGAAAGAAGAAGGGTTAACATGGAAGCTGCCGGGTATCAGGGGAGCCGTGTCAGCCCAGCCCTGGAGGGCTCCGTTTGTAGGTAAGTCTCATTGCGTGCTCTGATGAGTGTGGACCTGGAGGGGTTTGTTTGCGCCCCCTTCCCCCCCAAAAAATGTTAAGCACCAGCTGCCACTGCTTATACTACTTTTTAAAAAAAGCACATCTCAGTGCATATGAAATTTGAACGTTATAAATGCCACAAGATGCCAGTCAGAAGAAATCTTTCACTGTTTCTCACACCCTATTATAGTGTATAATGACATAATGAGGTGTGAAAACATCAGATGCACAGATAAAAAAATGCTGCTTTATCACAAATATATCTTGCTAAGATTGGATTACTCAGTATTGAATTAATAGCAGGTTCCAGCATATAGATCTACTGATAAGCAACATAGTATATAACTATAGCTATTTGGACATCCATCATATCATCCAATGCAACTTAGATAGATGTTTGCACGCAGAACACTTCATCCAACATGTCTCCCAGCACAAGGTCCGCTTTTTCAAGGATGCATGTGCAGATAGTAAGATATACTATATCTCATCAAAAGGCTTTTTGTAACATAAGATGATCATTGATCCCACAATGTTTCTTAAAAACATTCAAAATAACTTGATCAAATGTTTCGGAGTTCAACCCTACAGAGCAGATTCATATCCAAATCTCTGAATATTTGGTGAAGCAAGGATGGATGGCGCCACCCCAAATAGGAGTAAACAACAGCCCCTCTAGCGCTGTCAGGGAGGGGGACAAGAGGGAGGTAAACTGCAGGTCAAATGCACTTTTCAGTGACAAATTGGGAGAACACTTATTTTACATTTATGTCCCCATTTACAGCTTACCTTTTTTTTTTTTTTTAGATGCTTTTGGGTGCAAGAGAAAATCCTACTAGTCCTTTTTGTTCATGAGGGGGCTGTGCAGCTGTGTTTGCCATAATTATTCCTGTCTGTACTGTGCAAGCAGATCTTCAGTAAGAGGGTTGACAGAAGTTAAAGGGTTGAGACAAACCTTTTAAATTTTAAGATTGACAGGGATTTTTAAAAAATGGTCAGTTTTTATTCATTTAGTTAGAATCTTTATACCAAAAGAAAAAAAAAAAAAACATTTATGTAATTGCTTAAAGCGGGAGTAAACCCGCTGACACTTTTTTTTTTATACACCTGTAAGGGAAAAGGCATAATGAGCTAGTATGCACCGCATACTAGCTCATTATGAAATACTTACCTTAGAACGAGGCGTCGGTAATTCACCTGGTCCACGCCAAGGTAGCTGACATGTTGCCTCGGCGTGTTTTCCGGGTATCGTGACTCCATCGCTGTGAGTGGCTGGAGCCGCGATGTCACTTCTTCCCGGCAAGGTCCCGATTCTGCCGGCCTTTCAGCCAAGAATCCCCCGTGCGCATGCGCCGCTGCAGTCAGCGGCTCATTGCACGGGGAATATCTCCTAAACCGTACAGGTTTAGGAGATTTTTTTTACCTACAGGTCAGCCTTATTATAGGCTTTCCTGTAGGTAAAAGTAATTTTTTTGACTATACAACCGCTTTAAATCCTCATGTACATGGACATTTATTTGTTCCTGTGTACTCAAGCATATGATCATATGAAAGTGGTTAGTTTGGTGAAATATACCACATGTGCAGGTAAACTCTGGTGCAGAAGCAACCGCCATTTATACGAGTATGGTCACTTACAGCCATTACTTGTATTGTCACTGTGCGCAACACCTACAGCTCCCTGAAAACATCTAAAAAGTGTTAGCTGGAGATAGATTTTTCATAAATGAGTAACACATTAAAGCCTATCTAAATCTACAGTCAATCTAACACTACAAACCTATCTAAATCTACAGTCCATCTAATGCCCCGTACACACGGTAGGAAATTCCAACGGAAATGTCTGATCGGACCATGTTGTCATAAAATCTGCCCGTGTGTGGGCTCCATCGGACTTTTTTTCCGTCGGAATTTCCGACGGAAAAAATTTGAGATCCTGCTCTCAAATTTTTTTCGACAACAAAATCCGATCTGACTTTTTTCCGATCGTGTGTAGAGAATTCCGACGGACAAAGTGCCACGCATGCTCAGATCAAATTACGAGACCAAAGCTATTGGCTACTAGCCTCTACATAGTTCCGTCGTACGCAACGAACGTCACCACGCTCAGAATGATTGGATTTTCCGACAACTTTGTCCGACCGTGTGTATTCAACACCAGCGTCGGACAAAATCCGTCAGAAAATATCTGATGGATTTTGTGGTCGGAATTTCCGACCGTGTTTACGGGGGCTTACACTACAAATCTATCTAAATCTACAGTCCATCTAACACGACCCTCTTGCTGCTGCTGCTGTCCAGTGGTAGCTCCATTGTTCAGGAAGTGTGTTACTGGTCAGGCGACCATGTGAAATGAGAAAAAATCTAAAAAAGAAAGCAAATGTAGCCACCACATCTATGGGTTGGCAAGTTGCAATATATTTCGTTTTTGGGTTTGGATATGCTTTAATGAAACATAGTACATCCTAAAGTGGTTCTCAAGGCTCAAGGTTTTTTACCTTACTACATTCTATGCAGCAAGGTAAAATACCTTCCGGATGCAGCTCCCCCCGCCAGCCCCCTTTACACTTACCTGAGCCCCATCTAGATCCAGCAATGTGCATAAGAACAGCGTCTCTCCCAGGTCTCTCCCTCCTTTTTGGACCACACAGCAGTGGGAGCCATTGGCTCCTGCTGCTGTCAATCACAGCCAGTGAGCCAATAGGGAGAGAGCAGGGGCAGGGCTGAGCCACGCTCCGTGTTTGAATGGACACACAGAGCACGTCTCGGGAATGAGCCTGCTCGAGTGCCCCAATAGTAAGAGGTTTGCTATTGGGTTACTTGGAAGGGGCCAGCACCACTGATGGGGAACCCAAAAAGAAGATCGGGGCTGCTCTGTGCAAAACCAAACAAGGCTGACAACGCTCAGGGGCTGAAGTAATTGATTATAAAAGGTGGCTGCAATAATCCACAGTGCATGCCCTGCATGCCCTGTTAACCCTGAAGAGGAAGCCGCTGTGGCCAGCGTGGAATGCATGTGTCCCTGTTCCTGTGACAACGCATTTCACATGCATGCGCTTTATAAAGTACAGTGCTTCCGCCCAGGGTTCCAGTTACGCCATCCACACACGCCGACGGGTCCGGCTTGGATACACTTTCTGCTTGTTCCACCTTGCGGCCATGGTGGTCGGCACCTTCCCATGGATTTCCCCGTTCCGGACACAGTGATCCATCAGTGCCCGAGCCAGCCTCACAGTCAGCGGGGTAACGTTGCAACCATAAGTTTCATGGATTATGTACTGTTTTTAATTATATTGTGAATAAATCGCCAGCAGGCTCAATGGGCATGAATTGTGGATTATTGCAACCACCTTTTATAATCAATTACTTCAGCCCCTGAGCGCTGTCAGCCTTGTTTATCTTCAGCTTTTTAGCATCCAATCCTATGCTACTGGACAGCAGAACAGGCGCCTGGAACCCAGTTCCTCTGTGCAAAACCATGGTACAAAGCAGGTAAATATAACATGTTTGGTATTTAAAAAAAATATATATATAATTTATAATCACTTTAAAGCGGTGTTACGCCAAAAAAATAAAAGCCAGCAGCTACAGATACTGCAGCTGCTGGCTTTTAACTACCCTTCCTGGAGTCCCATGATGTCGGCACCGCAGATGATGTTTCCATCAGCTGTCTGGTGCTGCCACTACCATTGCGGGTAAGGGAACCCGGCAGTGTAGCCTTACGGCTTCACGGCGGGAACCCTACTGCGCATACACGAGGCCCCGCTTCTCTCTCCTACTGGCCCGGCGACAGGGAGAGGAGGAGGAAGCCCCGGGGTCATGTCACGGGCTGCGACCCGGACTCCGGAAGTGGGAACAGGACACCTGTCAAAGACAGGTATCCTGCCCCCCCCTCCCCCCGAAAGGTGGCAATTGTGGCACCGGAGGGGGAGAGGAGACAAATGAGCGGAAGTTTCACTTTTGAAATTTGAAATTTAAAATTTGAAAATTTATTTGAAAATCATTGCATTACACAAGTCTACTCACCATACATATCTATATTTACATTTTTTTACAATTGACTTTGTAATAATTATCTTGAGTCTGGTGACTGAGATAGTTTGACAGTTTTTTTTTTTACTTTTTTTTTTTTTTACTACTAGTACAAGTTGATGACTAGTGTTTCTACACAACTTTATCATAACTGTCTGTCGCAAGCAAATTGGGTGTTTCAGTTTGTCAGACCTGTCATAATAAATTAATTACAGGATGTTGCTGAAATGGCAGCAGCATCTTGCACAGTTTAATATAGCTCAGTTTCCCCACTTCTATATATTTGTGGTTAGATAAATCCTCAGAAAATGTACAGCTGCTAGCTACTAGTTCATATACACACTGTCTGTGACACTGCCATAATCTACATAGATGTTACTGATACTCTTTTTTCGGGAGGAAATGTCTACACTGATATGGATGTGCTACTTTTAATTTTTGGTCAAGAAATAACACACACTTTGCTAGTATATACAAATATATAACAGATAAAAGTCAAGTTTTATAGATAAAAATGATTGGCTGCTGTATACTGCTGCCATATGCAGGGATAACACATATTATACTTAAGGATGCACTGTGTACTGCCAATCTTTGGGGTGACCTACTAAAGTCTGACCAGAACCTTAAGTTCTGAGAACTTTATCAGGACATCTTTTAGGATAGTTGTTGATGGTCACAGGTAAGGCTTCTTCTCAATATTGGATGGGACCAATTACTGTCCATTGGAAATGGTAAATCTGTCACTAGATTTTTTTAAAGACTAATGCCCTGTACACACGGTAGGATTTATTGATGGAAAATGTGTGATAGGATAGGACCTTGTTGTCGGAAATTCTGAACGTGTGTAGGCTCCTTTACACATTTTCCATAGGAATTTCTGTCACTCAAAATTTGAGATCTGGTTCTCAAATTTTCCGACAACAAAATACGTTGTTGGAAATTCCAATTGTGTGTAAACAATTCCGACGCTCAAAGTGCCACACATGCTCGGAATCAAGCAAAAGAGCAGCACTGGCGATTGAACTTAATTTTTCTCGGCTCGTTGTACGTGTTTCCGACCAACTTTGTGTGACCGTGTGTATGCAAGACAAGTTTGATGGATTTTGTTGTCGGAATGTGCGATCGTGTGTACGCGGCATGAGACATTAGGGTCAATTAAAATAAAAAAGTCAATGAAGAGTCAAGAGTAGGCATTAATTGTTATGGTATGTTTGCATCATGGGCACCCAGAAATGTTTGGATGTCTACAATATATGTACTGTACCTTTCTAGCTGATCATGCCCTGATGTTGAGTGTATACAGTGCAGTCCTACTTTGCTGTTCACCTTGAATTTCCAAATAAAACCCTGTAAGTAATGCTGTCATAAGAATAAAACACAGCATATGTATGGGTATTTATCAATTAAATCTCTTCAATCTCTTATTGGCATGTGCAATGCAGTGCCATTCTTGCAATGTACAGTTTTTTAACAACCTCCTTTAATGATAGTGCACGCAAACCCAAAATCATTTTTATTACAGTATAATTTTAGACATACTGTGGCTAAGCTGAGTACATTTGATCACAGAAATGGGCATTCAATTGCAAACCATGCTTCATTCCAGAATAATTACTCAAAAGCATCTTGGGCACTAGCAGTGTTTAATAAATACCAAAAGGATACAGGTTGTTTGTGCACAATCGATGTGCCAGGGTATGCATAAACTGTAATAAATCAGGAGTATTCAAATCTCGTTTAATTTACTGCATGCAAGTAAGCAGTAAAATTTTGGTACTATTTAATTCAGTTATACAGTTTTGAATAATGGGCTTTTCAATCCGTTTTGAATATCAGGCTTTCAGATGAACATTATTGGAAGCTCCATGTAAGTCTATGGGCAGGTGGATGTAAACAGGCATGTACCCACTTACATCTCTTTACCTCGATGTCCATTCATGTCTCCATACTTCCTGTCAAATTAATATTTGCTAGGAGGTAGCCTGATGTAAACAGACACAATTTTATTTTCATCTGGCCACCCATAGATTGCACCCACTGGTCTGGAAAGATGTGCAAGAAAAAAAGCTGAATGGTCTTGTTCTGCTCAAATGTAGCAGGGGGTCTGTTCACAGACTGGGCACAGCACATGTAAAAGGACCCTACCAAATTCAGCAAAACGGTTACTTTATCTAATTTGGGATACTTCCAAGGACACTTATACATGATAAATTTAATTTGAAAAGGAAACTTGTACCAGGTGGACTATGAAGATGACCACTATCACTAGGCTGCCATGCTGATCCAATGGCTTTAGAACTTCTTGAGTAAATATAAGTAAAATACAATACAATGTCCCTGATGAGTATGGAACTCAATCATTGCCAGGCCACTGTCTTCTCCTTCAGGTTCATTTAGTAAACATAACTATATAATACGTATAAACCAAAAATACAATTTAATAATAAATAATACATCTCATATAATACATATGTGAATTATATTACATTTATCTAATTATTTATAGAGATAAGTAATTGCTTGGAAAATGTTATTTTAAATTTAGGTAGTACTGGAAAATATATGTAGACTCTTTAAAGATGCTTGAAATAAGGGGGCTACTAGGTGCACAATGATGGTGAGAAAAGGAGCTTTATAGTTTATTAAACTTGAGGATTACAACTATACATTATGTACCTATAGACACAAGACTGTGTTTTGAATATCCAACTGCCACATGAAAATCGTGAAGCAATCTTTGAGGATCGCACCAAGAGAACATACTGTTAGTACTTTAATCCCTATTCAGGCCCACCAACATCCTTTTTATCATGGGGGAATATTGAGATGGTTCACTAATATCAGTTATTTCCCTGGGATCAGTCAGTTTGGAAGTAGCCCATAAACATTCAGCTTTTCCCTGAACAGAGTAATATTGCTCAGAGTAGGTGATGATCATTTTATGTCTGTGGGTAATAAGCACTGCTTTGCTTTAACAAGGAAATAGAAAATGCCTTTGATTTAAGTAAGACTTCCTCATGCTTGTTTGTGGACTTTTACTAGGTAACCATGAAACAAAATAGCTTTCAAGCTAAACCTGTGAGTTTCCAGAAGGGTCAAATGTACTAATTAAACCATGTCACAGAGGCTTCAATTCTTCCTCCTGAAATCCTCTCATATTCTGTAATGTAGCTGACAACTAACATATAGAATTCTAGAATTTCACAACACCTCTGGTTTTGTTTGCACACAACATGATTAATCTGATTATGTTGTTCTTATTGGTTTCTCTAACATCTACTCCCACTTGGAGGTAAAAAAAATTCTACCCAATGTTAAAGAAAACGCTAAAGAAAAAAGTAAAACATAAGACATGAGCATGTTTGGTTACTGCTTATTGCTATGCGGCACATGTTCACATTCAGAAATACCTTTTTATTAAAGCTTAAGTTAAAAAAAATAAAACAGCACAAAGGACAATACTTACATTTAATAAGAAGTATCCCTTGTGCTAGTGCTGACTGCCCTAGCTGAAGTTGTCCTCTTTCCCACCTTTCTCCACACCCCTCACAGTGCTAAACTTTGTGTGCCGCAAGGGTTTTTATAGTCATTGTACCTGCCATAGACACTTGTTACGAGTTATTCCCACCCCCTCCGCCCCCACTTCCATTTATTGAGGCTCTTCTATAGCTTTCATCAAATTTCCATAAAAAGCAATATATGATTGGAAGATGGGCGGAAGACTGATAGCTCCACCTCCTCCATTTCTAGAGCACTCCATTCCTCCTTTCATACAGTGTTTTTTGTAAGGGAAGCTATGGTACAGCTTCTATGAATTGAGGAGGAGGGCAGAAAAAACAGGCATAGTGGGCATGCTTGATGAGTGTCTACCACAGGTCCGGTGGCTGTATTAACTCCTGCAGCACTGGAAGGTTACAGCTTCAGAGGTGTGGGGTGGGGGTTTCCAAAAAGACTGAGATGTGCTGGCAACATATTTTTTATGCATTGCTGTGGTGCCATTACCTGGTTGTTTCAGCAGCCCTATATGGATGGATTCTGGTCTGGTCTTTAAGGTGGATAGCTGCAAGAACCGCCGCAAGAACAGAAGAGACCCCCGGAAGACCCCCGAAGGCGGATCGAGACCCCCAGACGACGGCGGCGACGACGAAGAAGGTAGCCGGACTTCCCCCGCTCGGTAAAAGAGCTTGGTAAATGGCGGGGGAGTCCGGCGAGAAGACCCCCAAGACGGAAGAAGACCCCCGAAGGCGGATCGAGACCCCCAGACGGCGGCGACGACGAAGAAGGTAGCCGGACTTCCCCCGCTCGGTAAAAGAGCTTGGTAAATGGCGGGGGAGTCCGGCGAGAAGACCCCCAAGACGGAAGAAGACCCCCGGAGCAGTGCAATAAACTATTTTTTCAAAAGTGTGGGTGTTTTTTTTTTACTTTACATTTTACACCTTAGGTGAATGGGTAGGGGTACATCGTACCCCATACTCATTCACATAGGGTGGGGGGCCGGTATCTGGGGGGCCCCTTATTAAAGGGGGCTCCCAGATTCCGATAAGCCCCCGCCCGCAGACCCCGACAACCAACGGCCAGGGTTGTCGGGAAGAGGCCCTTGTCCTCATCAACATGGGGACAAGGTGCTTTGGGGTGGGGGGGGCCGCACGGCCCCCCTTTCCCCAGGGCACCCCCCATGTTGAGGGCACGCGGCCTGGTACGGCTCAGGAGGGGGGGGCGCTCGTTCGTCCCCACCCCTTTCCTGGCCTGCCAGGCTGCTGTGCTCGGATGAGGGTCTGACATGGATTTGGGGGAACCCCCACGCCGTTTTTTTCGGCGTGGGGATTCCCTTTAAATCCATGCCAGCTTGCGGAGCTAGCGCGGCGGCATTTACTGCCTACGCTAGCTACGTAACCTGAAGTTACGTTCGAAATGAACGGACTGCTCCGTGTGTGGGCAAGTCCGTTCATTTTCAAAAGTCCCGCGGACTTTTGGCCGGCGGATTATCCGCTGGAGAAGTCCGTGCGTGTGTGGGCAAGTCCACACGCTCGGAAAGTCCAGCGGACCCAGCTGGAAAGTCCCGCGGGATTGTCCGCTGGACTAGGTCCGCCGGCAAAAGTCCGCACGTGTGTACGCGGCATTAATCTAGGCTTACCTGCAGGCCAAAGTGGTTTGTAAGGGTTTACAGCCACTTTAAGAGTTGATGTTACAGCTGTAGCTGTAACATTCTCTTATAAGCAGATTATGGGGCTGCTTATAACCCTGGCCATAACATTCATGATCACTGCACACAGAGTAAATTGACACATCATAAGGCGGCTAGGTCTGTCACAAGGCTGATTTACTAAAGTAGTTTGTACATAAAATTAATTCTGTGAATTTTCACTTCAAATATCCAATCATGTGAAAAGCAAATTCTTGTTTACTTATTTCCTTTCCTTTTCAATATGTTTTTATTGGGTTTTACAATGTTATAATACACTTCGAGGTCAGGTTGCACATACAGGTCTGTTCAGAAATGTTGTAGGATGGGAACAATCATATGTCACGTGTAAGCAAAGTGACAGTCCTCTTAGCATGTGATTATGCATAGGGTGCTGAATATAGGTAGTGAAAAAATCAATGTACCATAATATAGACCTTGTTGTACTTAGAGTGTAACTAAAAGCAAAACGTATATATTTTTAATTTTTTGATAGGGTGGAGAGGAAGTAGAACATCTCTCAGTTTGTATTGCTGTCTGTGCCCCGGCTAGGGAGATTTACCTTCTCTATTTGTCCTGTTTACCATTTTCATTGAAAGTGAAGGTAAAGCAAAATCCCACATTTTCACACCAAAACAGGAATAGAAGGGAAATCTTCCAATGGGGACACTAGTTTTGGTGACCCTGATGTCATGCCATGATTCCCTTAATTCAGAAGGATTTCCTGTTTTGGCTATGGGACAGGAAGTGAATGGAAATCTCCCCAATGGTGCACAGATGGCAATAAAACTGAAAGGGGCTATAATCCTCCTTTACCCTATACAAAATAAAAAAAATAAAAAGTTTTGCCTACCTATCTATGGAGAAAATAACCATTTTACCTTGCAGTGGGGTTGCTTCCACACTGCAAGGGTTAAATACTTGTTTAGATCCAGGATACTGCAGAAAGCAGTTTTACTAACTCAATAATCTGCTCCCCTGACAGCTGGCGCTCTCCTCTTCTTCCTTAAATCCTGGTAGTAGATTGTCCCTCTGTGTGCTTATGCCTAGTTCAAGGTTATGAATCCTGCATTGTACTTGATGATGTCAAGGAACCTGTGACCACTGGAGCGTAGGGTATAAGAGGCTGTGGGACTAGAGATTGCCTGTGGGAGTGGAGGACCAGTTAAGTAAAACTGCTTTTTTGGATCCTAGACCTGAAGAAGCATAAAACCCTTGCAGTATGGAAGTAGAGGTCATTTTTGTTTCCCCTGGAGTTCAGCTGCACCTGTTTACCTTTTTTTCATGTGCACATCATATGTGCACATCATCAGATGAGTAAAGTGAATATTCTCACACTTTATTGTGTGAACATTTCAACTTATTTAGTAGATCACCGGTAGCTGCAAGTTTAGAGGGTCCAGATGACAGTCAGTTGTAATAGTGGGCATGAAGACTACTCTGTGACACCACAAAATAAATATAGTGGACTGGAAAATTTTAGCTGGTTGCATATGGATCTTATGGTGCAGAGATAAGGGAGGTGGTTTGTGGTTTAGATGAGATGCACTCTCACAAATATAGTTATGTATAAGGCTGGATCACACTATGTGCGGTGCGGGGCATAGCAGGGGGTCCGGTGCGTCCCCATTCACCATTTCAGGTCCGAATTAGGTCCAAACTTTTGCCTGAATTCGGACCTGAAAATGAGCCAAAGATGCACAGGACCCTTCTGCAGTTCACTTTGTGGCCAACCCAGAGCTGTGTGAACCAGCTCCATTGAGAGCCAGTCACACTCTCCTGTCATGCGAATTGGATGCGGGGAACCCCACATCCAATTCACATAAGTGTGAATCCAGCCTAAGTGATTCATGAGATACCAAATGTATTTAAAAAAATGGATTTTCGCCCTAACATTTGACTGTAACCTAATGCATATGGATCAACAGCTTCAAAAAGCGATCTGATTACACCTCCTCATAATGCTAAAGCTTGCCCATCCCTTTCTGCCTCATGCATATTCCTATTGGTTAGTAACCTAGCCCATCAGTGTGATGAACCAATAGGAATGTAAGGAGGACCTAGGGACAAACATTGACTCGATTCTTAGAAGGTTCCTACTTTGTCTCTCAGAATAGGCCACTATTGGGCCAAATGTGAAGGGTTTTTGAAACAACTGCACCACCTTATATCTAGATCAATATTTCTGTTTTGTGGTCCAGAGATAGAACAACTTTAAAAGTTATTTTGATGTTGTGCTGGAGTACTGACTGATAGTTAGGTCTGGGTCATTGAGTCAATGTTTTAAAGCTAGAGGGTCAAAGTAATTGACAGCCATCCAGCACTTTCTAGAAACTGCTATAAACTGATATATATATATATATATATATATATATATATATATATATATATATATACTATATACTACATGGCCAAAAATGATGACAAAAAATGTAATACAATATTTATGCTTCTACAGGCACACTTGACTCCTGCTGAATTGTATAATGCTAATGTGACAGCTAAAGACCTAGATATTCATAGCCTTCTTAAAAAATAGTGGTACCACAAGAGGCTGCTGTCTTTTTGAACCTTTAACTTCTGTCCTCTCTATTAGAACATCTAGTGACCATCAGGTTTGTTGTCTTGGAACCTTGTACCCAATTCATATATCAAATTATATATACAATTGTGCTCATAAGTTTACATACACGAATTTACGATTTCTTGGCCATTTTTCAGAGAATGTGAATAACACAAAAAACTTTTCTTTCGCTCATGGTTAGTGTTTGACTGAAGCCATGTATTATCAATCAACTGTGTTTCCTCTTTTTAAATCATAATCACAACAGAAACTACCCAAATTACCCTGATCAAAAGTTTACATACCCCAGTTCTTAATACCGTGTATTGCCCCCTTTACATTAATGACAGCTTGAAGTCTTTTGTGGTATTTGTGGATGAGGCTCTTTCTCTTCCCCAATGGTAAAGTTGCCCATTCCTCTTGGCAAAAAGCCTCCAGTTCCTGTAAATTCTTGGGCTATCTTGCATGAACTGCATGTTTGAGATCTCCCCAGAGTGGCTCAATGATATTGAGGTCAGGCGACTGAGATGGCCACTCCAGAACCTTAACTTTATTCTGCTGTAGCCAATGACAGGTCGACTTGACCTTGTGTTTTGGATCATTGTTATGTTGGAATGTCCAAGTACGTCCCATGCGCAGCTTCCTGGCCGATGAATGCAAATGTTCCTTCAGTATTTATTGATAACATACTGCATTCATCTTGCCAGCAATTTTGACCAAATTTTCTGTGCCTTTGTAGCTCACACATCCCCAAAACATCAGCGATTCACCTCCGTGTTTCACAGTAGGAATAGTGTACCTTTCATCATAAGCCTTGTTGACTCTCCAAATGTATCATTTATGGTTGTGGCCAAAAAGCTCAATTTTGGACTCATCACTCCAAATGACTTTGTGCCAGAAGGTTTGAGGCTTGCCTGTGCTGTTTGGCATATTGTAAGCAGGATACTTTGTGGCATTTGTGTAGTAATGGCTTTCTTCTGGCGACTCGACCATGCAGCCCATCTTTCTTCAAGTGCCTCCTCATTGTGCATCTTGAAACAGCCACACCACATGTTTTCAGAGAGTCCTGTATTTCACCTGAAGTTATTTGTGGGTTTTTCTTTGCATCCCGAACAATTTTCCTGGCAGTTGTCGCTAAATTTTTTTTTTTTAACAAGAAAGTCGCAGAAATTTTAGGTGGTCAACCTGGTTTCAACAGAACCCCTAATTTTCCACTTCTTGATTAGAGTTTGAACATTGCTTATTGGCATTCTCAATTCCTTGGATATCTTTATATCCCTTTCCTGTTTTATACAGTTCAACTACCTTTTCCCACAGATCCTTTGACAATTCTTTTGCTTTCCCCATGACTCAGAATCCAGAAATGTCAGCGCAGCACTGGATGAATGATGCAAGGGTCTGTTAGGAGTCCAGAAACTCATTGACCTTTTATACACACACACTAATTACAAGCAAACAGATCACAGGTGAGCATGGTTATCTTTAATAGCCATTCAAACCCCTTTGTGTCAACTTGTGTGCATGTTATTAGGCCAAAATCACCAGGGTATGTAAACTTTTGATCAGGGTCATTTGGCTAGTTCCTGTTGTGACTATGATTTAAAAAAAAAAAAAAGTAAACACAGTTGATTGATAATAAATGGCTTTAGCCAAACACTAACCATGAGTAAAAGAAATATTTTTGTGTTATCATTCATATTCTCTGAAAAATGGCCAATAAATCATACATTTTGCCAGGGTATGTAAACTTCTGACCACAACTGTATATATACTGTAAAGCAATGTATTTTGTAGCAGCATAGAAGGGTGTGAACCTATGTAAGTTTTTTTTATATGTCTGTCTCTTACTGGGGAGATTCACACTTGTGCCTTGCTGCAAATGGGACTGAAAATAGAAAATCTAACATTTAAAATATTAAATCTAAAAGAGGGGACATCTTCCATGGAGGTACTTATTCCAGTGAGAACTGTCTTACAAAGGTGCCCCCCCCCCTTTTTTTGGAGAGATTTGCTCTTATTTTCTGATGTGTCTATAGGACAGAAAGTGAAAGATAATCTCGCCAATGGGACACAGAGATGGTAAAAAAAAAACCTGTTAGGAGGTTCTACCAATTCTCTATTCAACCCCCCCCCCCCCCCCCCCCCCCCCCCCGGCCCCCCCCCCGCCCCCCCCCCCACCCCCCCCCCCCCCCAAAAATGGATTTAGATATACTTTTATCTTTAGTGTTTGTAAATTATTTGTTTTCCAAGATATTTTTTATTGAAAAGTGTTTTTAACATTTTATCAAACATAGTACAGAAAAGACAGTAACACTATTTTTTTTTTGGTCCCAGAGGTATCTTGAAGAGTTCCCTCTGCCAATACCCCTAGGAAGACAGCCAGGGTGAAAACCCTACTCTGTTGCACGTATGGCAGGGCTTTCACAAGATGCACAAGTCTGCTTTTGAGTATAATTTTTATATATGTGATTTTGATGGCAAAGGTAAGATAATATGGGGATTTCATCAGGAAACTGTAGTTAAATAAGAGATGCCCAAAATATGTGTGATAAGGAGATTTACAATAATTCTTACATAGTTGCAATAGGAGTCATTAGAAAGAAAATACAGAGTTACAAAAATCCTCTTGGCATTGGAGATTAATAGGGTTTAGGTTAGCGGTGTTTGTACATCTAGACTTAATGAAACAACATTTCCCTGTCAGGAAAGAATGGAATTAGTGGTTTACATGCAATCGTATAATGCACACCTAAGAAAAAGATTTTTGTAGCTTTGAGAGTACATGTACAAACAACTAGCGTGAAAACAATAGTCTTCACTCTGGCCCTTTCCCGCCTCTGACAAAGTATCTCCTATTCACCTTAACAATTAGAGCAGAAGGATGCAGTGAATGGAATGCCTCATTATTAACTGTGCATCCCATGCCGGCTAGTTCTTCTTATATAGCTGTCTACTTTTGCTTGTGTTGGACTATTGTTAAACCTAAGTGGTCATGACATTCATTTCTCAGATAGACAATTGGAGCCAGGCGGCAGATTTAGTCTGCTGGTCAACAGGACCTTTCGATTGTCATGTCTTTCTGGTCTTTCCTCATTAGTCGCAGTATGACTCTGATCCTCCCCTCTTTGTCATCCTAATTAACCCATTGGATGCTTACAAAAAGATGTCATGATGCTTTGGAAACACAAGATAAATCCTACTGTGCCTTTTTTATCCTGGACTAAATAACTAATACACTGATATCTGTGAGAGCAGGCGCTGGTAAAAAAAAAAAAAACAAAGTTCACATGTGCATTCCTACCACACGTTTTTCTGCAATGACAATTAAATGCTTTCTATCTCTGAACAACTGTATGCAAATATTCTTCTACTGCTATGGATGTCTCTCACCGTAACCACCATTCATACCTGCTGGATTGTGCAGTTTATTTATAAGTATTTAACAATTTGAGGTTATGTACAAATGTATGAGCTGCAAAGCTGTATTATTTCTTGAGTAAATAAAAGCGATAACACAACATGGTGACAGTGGTTGTAATTGAAATGCATATGTGTAGGTATTTTTATTCACTGCACATTAACAGGTTTGAGCTCAAATAACTCTCATGCTGTATGTTCATGTATTTTAGAAAAACAAAGCATAACAATTTTTTCCCAGGCTAAAGAAGTCATTGTTGGCATTATCCTCCCCTTTATACCTCCAATTATTTTTCACTTCCCAGCCCTTTCCAACCTTGAATTTTAAGCAGTAGATAACTAATTCTGACGTATGAAGGCGTTCAAGGTCAGGCAGTAGTGGATGGGCTCTTTTCATGTCTTAGGAAGGTCATGTGGCAGGTTTTACTGAATCCCTGCACCCCATTCCCTGACTAGCTCCCATGTGATTGGTGTTGAGTAACCTTGTGCCGCTCTCAACTATTGGTGGTTCTGGAAACATTACTGGCGGTGGTTGCCATTACAGTGTCCCAGCTGGTGTGAGTGAAGGTTGGAGGATAAGGCTAAATCTAGTAGATCTGGGTGTGATGAACATTGAAGCCATTAATAATTTAAAGGGGAAGAGCGCTTACATCAGAAGGAGATGGAAAATAGGCTCCTGAGGCCATACAGCGGTGTCGGAGACCCCTTAAAGGGGAAAGCGCACATTGACCTATAGACTTTTATGGGTAAAATACAGAAGTTAGAGGTTTATGATTGTGAATGTTACTTAAAGCACAAGAGCACACGTTTTGTCAAAAAAAAAAAAAAAAAAGCACAAGAGCACTTTTTAATAAAGAACTCTGGAGATGGACTTTTAATTATTTACTATAATTTGCACAATCAAGTTTTTATTAACATTGAAGTCATATTAGTTTACCATTAATTTTCTCAATTGGTTTCTTTGGTGATTTTACATTTTAATGAATTTATTATATGTATTTATGAAGTCATTGTAATTAGTTTCCAGAACACGGGTAATTTTTACAGGAAATTGGTATTCATAGTAGCGCTGCACTTTAAGTTATGATGATGATGACCATACAGCGAACAAATGGCCCACCTTAGCATATTAAGAACATACATAAACTCTGCACGTGGTTCTGTCTTTAGGTAGGGTGGTTGTTTACAGGGTTCAGCAGCATACTGATTCTGATCTCTGATTTAATTTATGCATTTTAAAGGCATGTACAGAGAAGCATCTGCGCAAGTTTGGCGATGCATAAAGCATCTGATGCTGGGCCCTTACAAACTATAAGCGCCTCAACAGCCACGACGCTTTGGCAGTTGATACACCACTGCTGAGAAGAGTAAATGAGGTTTTGACAAAGAAGGAGTTTCCCTTTCAAATTTGTTACCGCCCCCCTTTCCTCTCTTTCTATCAGTGTAAATAGGCTGCTATGAGGCAGTGTCAGCGGAGCTAGATTCCAGGCATTGGCGGTCTTTTTCGTCAGCTGTCAGATGGCCATGAAGTGAGACTAGCAGATGCTTGGTATAGCCTGATGGTATCTTTTCCCTGGTGGATCCACTGTTTTCATGCTGAACATCAAGTATTGTATATTTTTTGTTTTATTCAATACATTTATATTGCAATGCTAAGGAAGATCCTGCACTGCTGTTCCATTGTCTTTGAACTGCTTAGAAGAGGGAATTTAGCATGTTAAGTGTTTTGGATATTTTGAAATCACGCTGGCAGTGTAGGGTCATGTTTAATCACTATAGCAAATTTTACCAAAATAAATAAATTAGAATTGGTTGATACGTTTACCCACCTTTATAAACTATACTTATTTCCATGCACTATATACTGTAAATATGTTCTAATGTTCCTTTAATTATATTTTTGCCCCCCTGCCTGTGTTCTAGAAGAATACCTACCTCAGGAATCAACACACTGGAGGAGACAAGCACAGCACCATAAGAAATGAGTGAAGGTGATGTCCTCCATAATGAGCCTTCAAAGAGAATAGCCTTCCACACCAACCATGGTTGACATTTGTGGGAATTTTTTTTACTTTTTTCATTTTAAAGTTGTGTTATTTTGTAATTGCATTAGTAACAAATAGATCAGCACTGGGGTTATAAGCATATATAAGTCAAAATCAGAGGCGTAACTACAACCTTCAGGGCCCCGGTGCAAGAAACCACGAAGGGCTCCCCCTGACCTCTGGTCCCGGGACACTTTATTACGGTCCCACAGTGGCCCCCTTCCTGCCATCTTGGGCCCACTCCCACCATGGCAGAACACCAGGGTCCAGTAGCAAGTGCAACCTTTGTGACCCTGGTAGTTCTGCCACTGTCTTCCACCTGTATTTAGGTACTGCCATAAAATGTTATAGATTTTACTGGCATGTAAGACCTGCACTCCCAGCATCTAAAAGGCTTTTAAAAGGGATGTTACTGACAGGCTCAGTGAGCGGACCCTGAGCAGATCACCCATGACAGGAGAACCAGAATATCCATTGCTGACCCCAGGAATATGACCCTCAGTGATGCAGGAGGAGAGCTCTGACAGCAAGTGGCTCACACTGGGGACACTAATGGAAGATGGAAGGTCAAACTGGCAGCATTGGGCTAGCCGCAGTGGGGAGTGACGGGGGGCAGTAGTTATCAGTACCAGCTGGGCTAGTGCAAGAATTTGTTTGTGATGCTCTGCCACCCCTCCACAATGCAACCCCCCACCCTCACTGTCTACAGCCACACTGGAACCTCCTTCACATTACGCCCATATTTGTGATGGGGTGCAACGTGTAGGACATCTCTAGAAATCCACCCCCATCCAACCCCCCCTCTCTGCAAAAAATCCTCTCGCCATTTCTAGCACAGATTCTCTCCCCCAGGTCCTCCCTTCCAGTACAACCCCTTCCCCCCATCCTGGGTCAAATCCCCCCCACCATGAATGCTTCCCCCCATGCCAGCATAAAGACGCATATACACAACGCGTATACACGATTGGACTTTCCGGCGGGAAATGTTCAATGACAGGCAGTTGGCGGTAAATCTGACTGTGTGTATGCTCCATCGGACAATTGTTGTTGGATTTTCCGTGGACAAATTTTGGCTAGCAGGTTTTAAAATTTTCCGTGGACAAATGTGTGTTGTCAGATTTTTCGAGCGTGTGTACACAAGTCCGTCAGACAAAACTACAAACACGCATGCTCGGAAGCAGAAGAAATTTGTGACGTGGCAAATTATGAAATCTCCAAATGCAGCGCACATTCTCTTCTTCTTTAATGGGATAATAATAAAGCTGCTTTGCTGGTGATACTGATGGAGTTATTGCAAACAAATGTTTAGCTTTTTTTTTCTAGTGAAAGAAAGTAGAAGTAAAACACATAGCCAAGTATTATCCTCCACAATTTTTTTATTGTGCATTAAAAAAAGAAAAAATATATAATTAGACATGCTATCTGCCAATAGAACTTAACCAAAAAGTGCATTCTATGCATCCAAAAAAATATAGAAAAATATACCAAATCAAATCATTATTCAACCAGAAAAATTATGTCAAAGCAATAACTCCAAGGCCAATAAAGAGCTGAAAAACCACATTGTAAGTCTAGTACATCACTGCGTTCGTAATTGTTGGCCAACAATTGTGTGGCCGTGTGTATGCAAGACAAGTTTGGGCCAACGCCCTTCGGACAAAATTCCACGATTTTGATGACCAGCAATTCGATCCGAGGCTTAAGTATTCTCCCCAGTTCTGTCACAAATCTTGCTACCGAAATCCCCCTTCCCAGTACAAACCCCCCAAAACACAAATCCTCTCCCCTTCTAATACACATCCATACTTCTAAACTGTCCCAGTGGGACCTTCCGGAGATAAAAAAGAAATCCTGTGTATCTGGACTAAGGGTCTGTTCACACCAGAATGCCTTGAGGGAAACCTGCGTTTTGTGTGCGTTTCCCACACTGCATTCAAAATGCACTGCCAAAGTGATCTGCAGAGGGTGTCAACTTAATGACTCCCCAAATGTAGGTTGCAAATGCAGTGTTTGCCTGCACCAGATTGTATGATCAGCAGTACCATGCAATCCAGTTGCAGTGCATTTTGTAAAGTAGCGAATGCACAGCTCTTGGTGCAGACCAACACAATTTCAGCCCATTCAAATGAAAGGGCTAAAATCGCACAGCACCTGGAAGGCATGTGTATCGCTTAAGAACGCACAGTGCGTTCCTTTGTGATTCGTGGCCTTGAGTCCTGGAGTGATTACTCCAAATCTCTAGCGAGGTGCCCGGGATCCCAGAAACCATGATTGTCCCCTCAATAGAAGCCAGCCTCTATATGAAGGGCGGGGGAGCAAGTTGTCAGAGAAGGATACTTGCAGTGATTTGGGGGGGGGGGGGTAAGAGGATGCTGTATGTGCAAGGGGCACTTTGGGAGCAGAGAGAACTTGTGCTGGGGGGGTCATATTTTTTATTCAACCCCCCTTCTAGCAAAAGTTCTCTCTGCTTCCAAAGTGCCCCCTTGCACATACAGCATCCTCTTATCCCCCCCCCCCCCCCCCAAATCACTGCAGGTATCCTTCTCTGACAACTTGCACAAATCCAAGTGTAGCGCTGACATATCTTTACTTATTAATGTGTGTTTACATGCTTTAATACAAAGTCTATGGACATTGCTATGGTTCAGTATTTGGAGCCATCCAGTGACCAAATACTGGTAATGCACTTGTATATTATTATCTCTGAACAAGCCAGAAGACTTATACAGGAAATGACTGTTATTTTGATCTGAAGGATGACCTTTTTTACCCAGGATGCTGGGTGACCTACCCATGGACACCCTCTCTGACAGTGCATGCTGGGTAGGAGGTAAAAGGACCCAGAGTGGCCATCTTGGCTCTCTTGGGATCTCGTGGGCAGCGTGTGAGGATCTGCGCAGAGGCTGACAGACATTGCAGAGCACAACCCCGCTTGTTTGCACAAGTGACCTGACGGTGCCTAAAGACAGTGACCGGATTGAAGATCCAGAGACACTCATCCGAGCACCGGAGGACCGGGTCCATCCAGCGGAGCGGAACGGAGCGGCTGGCCCAGCTGACAGTCACCGGACCAAATCCACTACACTGAGTTTTGATCCAGTTGGTGAGCGGGTCACAGACCCACTGTTTATTAACTTTCACACGCAGTTAGACTCACATACAGGCCTCACTAGGATTTGTAGTTCCACGGAGGAGCAGACTGACACTGAACAGGCTTGATGCCTATCTACTCGCCACACGCATTGTAAATTCGTTTAAAGAAGTTACACCAGGAGAGCACCTTCACCTCAACTTAACTTTTCATAGACTGTGGATTACAAATCACAAAGGAGTTACTTTAGCTAGCGAAGAAAGAAGATCAAGTACTTTAAGTGAGATCTCACGTATAGCTTTAAAAGTAGGGGGAGCTCCCAGGTAGAAATATATATTGTTTGTAATTGTGTTGAAATTCATTGTACTGTCGTCCTATGTTGGGATGACAGCACAATTACCGTAACCACCCTTTTGAATATTCTACAATAAAATATATTTCTGGTTAAGTATCCAGTTGTGTGGCGTACTGTTTTCCCCACCAGGTGGAGCCAGTGAATCCTGAGGATACAACACAGGTATATTGCATTACATGATATTGTACTGTATTGTATTGGACCACAGCTGTGTCAAGGGGAGTCAATTCAGGGGGGTTCATTAGCAGAGTGCAGGCCCGAATCTAAAATTCAGCCGCTCCTTCGGGGGTAAGTGCTACACAAGCACACTGCACATTGCACTTTGCCACACTAGTGCGCAGTGCACCCATTCAGTGCACATGGCATATCCACTGCACAAATCCAATGCACATTGCACATTACATGGCACCCATGTAATGGCACTACATGTTGCACTATAACACTCCAGTGCGCACTGAACTGATTCAATGTGCACTGCATGTCACACTGCACAAATCCAGTGCATGCTGCTTGTTGCACAGCAGTACCCATCCATTGCATACTGCACATTGCACTGTACACATCCAGTGCAAACTTCACAACGCACCCAGCAAGTATCCTTCTTTGACAACTAGCTCCCTTCTCTGACCCCCCTTCCCTGTGTCTCCTTTAGGGTTGCCACCTTTTCTTCGAGCCAAACCCGAACACTTCAGCGGGGCTTGGCATTTTTTTTGTAGCATACACTATGAGATTGACACCTCTGTGTGCCCTAGGGGAGTAGTAATGCGGCACGTGCAGTGGCGAACAGTAGGTGTAGCCAATTGCATATAGTGCAGGTATCTGTAATGTGCAATATAGTGTATATAGTGCATGTGTGCGTAATGTACAATATAGTGTATATCAGGGCTCAAAATTTCAAGTCCTGAACTACTAGCCAGGCCTCAAAGGTTACTCGCCACCAGTCTCCCACTCAATCCCTACCCTGCCCGCCCCTAATTCTGCCCCTAGACACGCCCTCATAAATTATCTCATGAAATTACACTTAAATATTTTATGCAAAAATAAGTTACAAAAATATTATAAATATTAAAAACAACTTTATCACTGTGCCCACCATTGCAGCCACACTGTACCCACCATTGCAGCCTTACTGTGCCCGTTGCAGCCTTACTGTGCCCGTTGCAGCCTTACTGTGCCCGTTGCAGCCTCACTGTCCCCGTTGCAGCCCCACTGTGCCCGTTGCAGCCCCACTGTGCCCATTGCAGCCACACTGTTCCCTTTGCAGCCATACTGTGCTGATTGCAGTCCCACTGTGCCCATTTCAGCCTTACTGTGCCCATTTCAGCCATACTGTGCCCCTTTGCAGCAGTAAGAAAGAAAGTAAGAAAGAAAATTCCTGGACAACAAACAGATTGATCTGTTGTTTGTCCAACAAAAACAATAAAATAAGTCATAAATGCATGGGTTCTAGACTGTGTGATTTTAGAGACTCAGACACAAGCAATTTTTCCCCTGAGGCCAGCAATAAAGAAATATGAAGAACTTGCTAGTTAGGAAAGCATTGCATTCAAAATGTCGGTTTAGAAAATCAACCTGCTGGAACAAAATATACATTTCTTCTTATTTTAATACGGTGCATGAGTTGTTTGGGTGGCTGTCTCTCTGATACACCACTGAAAAATATTTTTGAACATGACCTGAAAGATATCCACTCGATCAGAGTCTGCTTTGATCATAGGTTCAAGTTCAACGCACAGGGTAGTTCCAACAACAGACTATGGGGGTTATTTACGAAAGGCAAATCCACTTTGCATTACAAGTGCACTGCAAGTGCACTTGGAAGTGCAGTCGCTGTAGATCCTAGGGGGACATGCAAGGAAAATAAAAAAACAGTAGTTTAGCTTGTATATGATTGGATGATAAAGTCAGCAGAGCTTCCACTCATTTCACATCTACCCCTCAGATTTACAGTGACTGCACTTCCAAGTGCACTTTTAGTGCACTTGTAGTGCAAAGTGGATTTGCCTTTCGTAAATAACCCCCTATGCCTTAAACTTTCTCCAGAGCTTTTTATTAAAGCCATCACTAGAGTTTTCTTAGTTTTCTATTTTTTACCTACATCTGCCCCTCTGCCTCTCTCTCACACATTAACTTAGCCTCAACCTGCAGCTTCTTTATGTATGACACTATGGCTGTGAGCACTTATATCACTGAGAATACTACATGTAAGTGAACAGTTGTAAATAAAAATGGCAAACATTGAGCTCTTCAAAACTTGTGATATGGGGTTTTGTCTGATGAAAGAAATGGGACGCTGTTTGAGCTTGTAAGGCAGCATTGGGTTACCTGCTGGGAGGGGAAAACAAATCTATTATCTGACACATATGGTCACATCCAGGTTTGCTCCTCCCTAATTGTGACTGCCATGGGGACCAGGTTTCATCCATTTCTGCAAGTACAAGTTAGAGGTCAGGTAGCAGACAATAAAAGGAAAGGAAAGCTGGCAGATGATTTAAAGTCCAGAACTCAAGGAGTGAAACCAATGGGAATACAACATAGCATTTTAACCTGGGCTCAGCTATTTCATAGTATGCCCTATGCTTCTAGGGGTTTGTTATTTCACCAAAGGAACAAAGCATAAATCTTACAGATTTTTTAATCTGCTTCACTTTACTGTATTGCAGATTTTTAAGAGCACAAAAAAAAATTTAATTACAAATAAAATTGTAATGCCGCGTACAGACGATCAAAATTCTTGTCGGAAAAGCCTTGGATTTTTTTTACGACGGAATGCCGCTCAAGCTTGTCTTGTATACACACGGTCACACCAAACTCTGACCTCCAAGAATGCAGTGATGTACAACACATATGACGGGACTTTAAAAGGGACAATAGCCAGTGCGCCACCCTTTGGGCTCCTTATGCTAATCTCATGTTTATCTCGAGTTAGTAGAAGTTTGGTGAGAGACGATTTCGTGCTTTTCAGACTCGTGCTTTTTCAGATCATTATACTGCTGTTCAGTTTGTGCCTGTGGGTTTGTATCTGGTTTTCAGTGCGTGTAGTCAGTTCGTATCTGTTTTTCAGTGCGTTCTTGTCCGCTCATTACTGATTTTCAGCTCGCTCTTCACAGGCCTTGCTGTTCTTCAGTGCGTTCTGTTTAGTTCATTCTGACCAGCCGACCCTTTTGAAGCCATGTTGCGGGTACGTACTCGTCGTAGAGTTTGTGCTGTGCGGGGGCTTGGTGTTGAGCTTCTTGCTTTGACACAAGTCCAGTCCATAAACAGGGCGAGGAGGAGTTCATGGACCAAGAATTGGTTACTCCAGTGTGACCAATTCTCTCACATGCCTTTTCTGCAGGAGATCTAGGAGAATAACCCTGATGATTTCAGGAATTATGTCCGGATGACGGACCGCGTTTTTCCCCGTTTGTTGGCTTTGCTGTTTTCTGATATCAGCAGGCAGGGTACCTGCATGCAGCAAGCCATAACTCCCGAGCAGAGGCTAGTCGCCACGTTGCGGTGCTTGGCGACTGGGAGAAGTCTGCAGGACATCAAGTTCTCGACAGGCATCTCCCCCCAGGCTCTGGGGATCATTATTCCAGAGACCTGTTCTGCCATTATACAAGTCCTGCAGAAGGATTATATTAAGTTAAGATTTCTCCTTTAACATAACATTCTATGTATTTGATGTTTGCTAATGTATTTTATTTCTTTCATCATTCCATAATTACCCTGATTGTAATATGCTGTGAATGTCCTCTTTGTTCCTTTTTTGCCCTTTATGCATATTTTGCCTTCACTAAGCTCCCCAGCATGCTATCCTGGGCCCATATACACCTATAGCCTAGTCACTTAATGTATTTTGTCAGCTCCATAGTACTGCTTTACCCTAAACACCCCCTAAAATGTGTACAAATGTTATGTGTCCTTAAACTCATGCATAGTGCAAGAGGCTTTTTTTGGGGGTCCCAAACTCATTTGGACCCCGGGCACAAAGATGCACGAGTTGCCAGCAGGAGTGTTGCAGGTGGTGTGCAGTAGCGACGTTGACCAGGAGAGGCTGATGCTGCACTGGAAGTAGGCAGGCCGAGGGTCAAGCATATTCTGAAGGAGGACCCTCGGGAGCATCAGGCAGTAGAAGTATCCAGGAAGCAAGCCAGGGGTCAAACACAGGTGATCCGGCAGCAGTAGAATCCAGGGAGCAAGCCAGGGGTCAAACACAGTAGGCAGGCCGAGGGTCACGCACAGGTAATCAGGCAGTAGAAGTATCCAGGAAGCAAGCCAGGGGTCAAACCACAGGTAAGTAACTCAGAGAATGTCCAGTAGGCAGGCCGAGTGTAAAGCACAGGTAATCAGGCAGTAGAAGTATCCAGGAAGAAGATCAGAGGGTCAAACACAGGTAGGTAACACAGAGAATGTCCAGTAGGCAAGCCAGGGGTCAAACACAGGTAATCAGGCAGTAGAAGTAAGCACAGGAAGCAAGCCAGGGGTCAAACACAGGTAAGTAACGGCAGCGGTGGTCAGACAGATTCCGGGTCGGCACAGAGAGTCAAGCAGGTACAGGGTACAGGGTACTGGATACAGGATACAGGATACAGGACTGGAGCCAGGACTCAGAAAGAGACAACAAACCAGCAATTTGTGAGCAAACAGGGGAAGCCTTTTATAGGCCAGGTGAGTGGTCAGGTGGGATACCCGGACGAGTGCGCATGCGCACTCGTCTTCTGTCAGCGCCGCGCACAGCGGTGAGCCGCACTGGCTGGGCTGTGTCAGATACCCGAGTGCCGCGGACCCGCGCATGCGCACCCGTTACCCGGCTTACCTGTAACCATTCGTTGCGCTGCTCTACCGCGCGTGCGCAACCCTGGAGCCGGCGGTGAGACACGGTATTTTCCCTGACAGTGACCCCCTCCTAGGGGCAGCCTCCGATGCCCACTTCAGGATGTCTTTGGTGATATTCTCGTATTAAACGAGGGGCGTGGATGTTTTCAGATGGCTCCCAGGAGCAGTCTTCCGGGGGATAACCTTTCCATTTGACTAGGTACTGAACCTGGTCCCCTTCTTTTCTGAGGGAGTGCTATTCCGGGACAGGTAGTGGTCCTGGGCCCATATACACATATAGTCACTTAACAATGTATTTTGTCAGCTCCATAGTACTGCTTTACCCTAAACACCCCCTAAAAATGTGTACAAATGTTTAGTGCAACCCTCAACCCCTCCCCCCCAACCGAGTCAACCGATACCAATACTCTATCTGCTGACTTTGCCAAATCCCATACACATTTGGAACCCTCCCTCCCCCCCAACCGAGTCAACCGATACCAATACTCTATCTGCTGACTTTGCCAAATCCATACACACTATACCTACCTCTTTTGTGGTCATATTTATGGATGAATTCACCAAAGCATGTAGTGAAAAGGCCTGCCAGAATACTTTCAAATAGTACTGTTTAAAGTTTTGTTCTCCTATTATCTTGATAGGTAATTGCAGAATGTAAAAATGTGCTTCCATTTGTACAATGTGTATTTATATTTTTGTAATATGACACTTCTTACCTGTCCAGGGGGCTGCCAATAGTGTAAGTAAGGAGGGTCTGGCTAAAGTAACACACATTATTTATGCATTCAGCTCTCAATGACGTGGAGAGGGTTACCTGTCCAAAACATCTCCCCCCCTAAACTATTTCCAAGGGGCCATCAGAGGGGGGGAGGAATCTGATAAGTGGACCTTAGATTTTTGCCTTTAAATACTCCTTCAAAAAAATGTTATACTGATGTTGCACGTCCACATCGTCCCACCACCCCATTCGGGGTCATACTATTATAATTACAAGGGGTTTAATAGTATTGTGTTGATGGCGGTGAGTTCCTCTATGTGGACGTGGGGAGCAATGGCCTGATGTCGGATGATGGAGTCTTTGCCTGGACCGAGTTCTATCGACGTCTCCAGAGCGGTGGCTTGGGATTGCCACCTGCGGGAGAGAACATTGAGGGACTGCCATTTATGTTCATCGCAGATAAGGCATTTGGTCTGGGTGATCACGTGATGAAGCCATTCCCCCAGAGGACCCTCACCCCGGAGAAGAGGGTTTTTTAATTACTGGCTGCCAAGAGCCAGAAGAGTCGTGGAGAATGCGTTTGGGATCCTGGCCAGCCGGTTCCGCCTATTTCAAACAACCATAAATATGGCGGAGTACAAACTAAACCATATCATTTTATGTTGCTGCATACTGCACAATTTAAAAAAAAAAACGAATCCAAGTTATGTTGCCTCAGTTGGGCCTGAGGCTGGACTTAATGAAACATTGACGGCCCTGGAAGCGGGCCATCCTGGCTTGCCCCCCCCAACGCCCCGTAAAGTGCGTGGAAAATATGTTGAATATTTTATGGGTAGGGGGGTCATTGCTATGCCAGCAAATTTGTAATACATTTTCTATTTTATCAGATAAAATCTTGTTTTTCATTTACTGCTTGTGCTTCTTTTTGCTGTCTCCTAGGTTCTTCTAGTGCACTTGTAGTGCCAAGTGTTTTTTCCATTATTAAATAACACCCATTGTCACTGTAAAACACCAACTTAACACAAAAACTGGTATTGATCATTGAAAGAAGAAGCCACACATTGTTGAGTATAAAACCTTTTACTCCATGTACATGTGCATTGTAAAACATTAATTTTTTAAAAAACTAAAAATCTGGGTTTCCTAAAGCTTTACCTTGATTTTTTTTTTAGGGTACATAAACAGGCATGTTTCAAAACATAACATACACAACTCAGGAACTTACAAAGTTTAACATTGAAAAACTTAAGGCAATATCAGATATAATAGTGTCCAAAATGTGTTGATATTGCCTTCATCAGATGGGGGGATGTCACCCTGTAAAAGCCAAATTTTGAAGATGCACACAAATTGGGAGACAAACTGGGGATTTCCCTCCTGATCCGATGCCTAATGTCAACATGTGCTATCTCCCATCATGGGGGATCAATGGACGTGTTTTTGGGGGGCAACCACTTCCTCTCACCTACTTGAGTTTCGAGGAAGTGGTTGCAGCCACAAAACGCATACATTGATATCCCCTGATGGCAGATAGCACATGTAGACACACTGTGTGCATCTTCGAAATTTGGCACTTAAAAAGCCTACAAAATTGGTCAGCAGATATCAAAAATGGTGGCATTTTTGGGGTATTTATATTCTTCCTAGTACATTAATCATATTCCTCAGTTTTTGTTTAAATTTAATTTGTTTTTTGCTTTATAAAGTCTAAATCACGACTACAAAACATTATGTCCTGGATTAGCCTTTGGGCACTGTCACTGGTGAAATGATGAGATTGTTCTTCCACAACCTGTACACAACCTAAAACAAAAAAAATACATCTATTACCTGAATCTGTGGTGTCAGACACTGACCTGTTGTGGTGACAACCTCAACACCTCTCCTTCCTCCACATCCTCAGGTTGTGACCACTGTTCCCCTTCTTTAGTTCCACACTAGTGCTCCTGAGTCCAGATGTGTAAACAGCTGCTGATTGGCCTCTCCTTACATTACACTGAATCAAGTTTGCAATTCCTTCTAGTTTCAAACACATCTAGACAACATTGTCCTAAACTTCTTTTTATACAAATTATGACCAAATGTAGTTAACCCTGTACCTGGCAAAAACATCGTATTTAGTTGGCAAACGAGCGATGTTTACTACGACCGATTACTGTGCCCACGAACATGAAAGTAGCCATTTTAAACTGTCCCACAGTAAAGAAATGCACATGGCGCAGCATGCAAGGGATAATAATAATAGGGACACACAACAACTACTTACTTTTTAGAAGAACTCTCTTGATCTTTCTGTATTGATCGTGCTCCCTCAATTTCAGGTCTGACCAGCGTTTCATCAATTGCTCCTTGGATCGTCGTACCCCAAAATTCCTGTGCAGACTCTTCACAACTTTAGTCATGATCTTAGCCTTTCTCACATTTGGGTTTAGGTACGGTCCATACTTCCTATCATAGTTGGACCTCCTCAATATGTCCACCATCTCCACCATCTCTACAAAGGGCATATTTGAGGCCTTAAATATCCTCCTGGATCAGGACGTTTCTTGCTCCGGGCTTTCCTCCTCGTTACTGCTATTATGCACCTGCTGTGTCTCCACCATGTTCCTCTCCCACTGCGATGAAAGCGACGGGGGGGGGATATTCTAGAAAGAACATCAAGGGCGGGCGATGCGGGAGGAGTTTCTCGCATGTGCAGTTTATATAAAGCTAACACGTGTGTGTCGTACCTACGTTCTGTGTGCGGAGGAAGGAGGAACGGAATCGACAAACGTAATAAGGAAGGTAACATTTTAACTTGGGACATGAGTGGCCTATACTGATTCTAGATTGAGGCCTATATTGGGATAAGATTAGGAGAGTTTAGCCTGATATTTATTGTTTTTGTCTTTTGTTTGGTCTTGCAGCCAAAATTTAACAATTTAAACACCCTGAATTTATGGGACAATTCATAGATAAAATACAGGGATATGCGCAATTTGTTGGAGGTGAAAAACCCCTTATATTGCCAAAAACCAGCAAGGAAGGCATCACTGGAGAAACTGCTGGAATTTGTGAAGACGCAGGTCCCCAACGCAGACATTGAGTTTGTGGAGAAGAAAATTGGTAGTTTGAGAAGCAAATATAGGAAAGAGCTTCAGAAGATCCAGAAGTCCATGAGATCAGGAGCTGCAGCAGAGGACGTGTATGTACCCAGTCTGTGGTACTACAACAAGATGCGGTTTCTGGATGAGCAGATGGAAGCCAGGGAATCACTTTCGACTCTTCTGGCCCCCCTTCCATCCACCCTTCCCTCAACCCCAGCTGAGGCTTCCAAGGACCAACCTGGGCCTTCCATCCAGGAAGAAATTGAGAAGCCCAGTTGGAGCCAGGTATAGTATTTTGCAAAATTTTTTGTGGGAAAATTATTGTTGTTAACTAGATGTTATTATTGCTAACAAATAAATGATTTAACAAAAGGTGTTTGACATATCAATAGACAGTAGGGGCCAAAAAAGATTGTGACAAGAATGAAAAAGGCTGGGCTCAGAATGATAGTCTTTTCTATTTATTAACATTCAATTTGCAACAGTCATGAGCTGAAAATTGTGTGATTGATGAACCAAAAACTAAAACTATGTTTCATACACAGGAAGACCTCAGCCAGGATGAGGCTCTGGAATGTGGCACACAGGAGAAGGCGGGGGTAAGTGTCAGCCAGGAGGTGGCTTGGCCCAGTCTCACCCAATCTCAGGTGCCTCCCCTCCGCCTTACACCCAAAAGGCCCAGGAAGGGGAGGAACGTGGATGAGGCAGCACTTGCCCTTATTAAAGAGGCCTCTATATAGCCTCAAATTTGCAGAAAATGGAGGAGGGCCAACGCTCCAACTGCAAAAAAAAAAATTACTTTTGAGGCCATCCATAAGGGGTTGAGGGGCCAAATGACGGATGACGTACACTTATGTGCGCTCGCCCATCCTCCTCCTCCTCCTGCCACAAGTCCATCTCCAGAGCCACAGCCTCCAGGGAAGGCTGCAGGGAAGTGTGTAGGGAAGGCTGCACGGAAGACAAGAAAGTTATTGCCTGGCTTCAGTCTGGTCTAACGGAACACTCAGTCTGTTGTAGTACCACAGCCTGGGGACATATATGTCATCTGCTCCTGTTCCTGATCTCTGGGAGTCCTGGACCAGATTATACTCCCTTATATATGGACTTCTCACACTACCAATTTTTTTTATCCACAGAGTTGATGTCTGCCCTGGGGGCCAAAGGCTTTGTAAATTCCAGCTGTTTCTCCAGCGTCGCTTTCCCTCTTTATTTTGTTATTATGAGCCAGAATAAATGGAGTTTTTTTTTATATGAAAATACTTTCCTATTTGTTTTTCTTCAAATAGGACAGTTTGTTTGTGAGTAGGCAGGTACATTTCAAAAATACAATGTCAAATTAACAAGGGACACCAAGCAACCTCCTTGATATTTACAAATACATGTCAAGATAATAATGTTGTTGTGGAAATGTGACATACAAAAAAATAAAAACTATGGAGATCACTAGAAAAAAATAAAAAAATAAATAAAACGGGAGATCTTGATTAAAAAAAATAAAAAAAAATAATGACTTTAAAAAAAAAAATATTCTAAACATTATTATGGAGATCTGGCTTTAAAAACAAAAAAAGATTATTCAGGAGATCACGAGAAATAATAAAGAAATAAGTTTGTCAGAACTCTGTGTGAATATGAGCAGCAACACAAATTCATTCTTCTAGCATTATAAAGAAGAAGAGAATGCACTGCATTGAAAGATTTAAAAATTTGCAGTGTAACGAATGTGCCATCTCCATTACGAACGGTCATTTTACCAGACTGAGCGTCTCCGTCTCGTACTTGATTCTGAGCATGCGTGTTTTTTTTGCTCGTCGGAATTGCATACACACGAACAGAATTTCCGATAGAAACTTTTTACGTCGGAAAAATCGAGAACCTGCTCTCAATCTTTTGCTGACGGAAATTCGGCCAGCAAAAGTCCAAGCATACACGGTCGCATTTTCCGAACAAAAGCTCTCATCGGTCTTTTGCTGGCCGAATTTCCAATTGCGTGTACTGAAAAGTACTGAAATTGAATAGTGCTTGTCAGACTTGATACAATACTAAATGTGAGCACTGCACACCACAAAACAAGTAATCCATATTTTACACAATGGTATTTAAAAATTAAGAAAAATATTCAAGTACACAAGTCTTTTGTCTTTCTCCCACACCTAATGACAAATTCTGTTTTGCTCACTATGCCACACTGGTTCCACCAAAAACATGCTGTGTTGTGGGGGATGCAGCTGATGCCTTTGACAAACATACTCACAGCTGCTCTTTAACAGTCACGGGTTAGTGACTAGTTAATGTGGCTTGTAAACAGTGACATTTGTATGAATACCAAATCAAAATATCAGGTCTAGTACTCGTATGGTGAAAAGGCTGAAACAGCCAACAGCTAGTTTGAATGGAGTAGTCATGTATTGTAAATACTGCAATATAAGCTAATAACAGTCTACAATATAAACCTGGAACAAATATTACAGTAATTAAAATGTACACTCTCTTCTTCTAGGTCATAATAATGTTACAGTTATGTATACACGATAAACTTCATGCCAAAAATCAGTAAGGCCTATGGAAAATATTTTCCATTCGGTTTTTGTGCATGTCACTGCCTGTGTCTTCTTCATTTAAGCACAATTACAGGCAAAACTTTATTATTGTTGCACAAATATACTTACGGTATGTATCTCACAAACCTTCCCTTATTGCGTAATCCACTGCCTCAGTCTACCATAAGAACTGTTGGGTGTGTGGGTGACAATGATTTAGGATGCCTGCCACATTTGCAAACCAAATTGCTCCCCGTGAAGCCATAATTGACTACAGAATAATTCAAGGAATTAAAGAGAATGACTACTCTAGATAAGCCACACAAAAATCCTTTAACCTGTTAATGCTTGGCTAAAAACCTAAAATAGTATACGAAACCCTTTAAAGATAAGTCTGCCTTTTTATGGTTACATAATTGCAGCCTGTGAGTCTCCTTTAGGATATACGTATAAGGCATTGGGATAATTGATAGGCAGGGAGAGGGGCCACAGAGACACCCCTGGAGGAACTCAAGTCAGAATGGACAAAGAGTCAGGAAATCCAGAACTAGTGATTAACCTGAGTTGGGGTTCCAGCTGTATAGAAAGTTAAGTTTTATTGTGGAGAAAAGGAGCCATAATAGCTGGGTCTCCAAACAAAGATAAAAGGTAACTCCAAATGTATCATGTGGAGCATTATGCATAACTCTACTGGAAGAGGTTACCCTAAAGTTAACACTAGAATAGTGACTTTCAAGAGTAATGTGATTATTCTTCTTTTAAGATGTTTTTCAACTTCTTAAAGTAAAGTTGATGTTCATTTTACAATACAAAGACTTGACTGGACATTGTGTTATTGTGCAAAGTTATTCACTATGGGATACAGTGTATTGACGGGAATGTAGAGCACAGTAAGGACTCTGGTGTTGCTTGAGATGGCCTACTGACGGTCAAACTTTGAGCACTGTGGTGATGGTGGCCGATGACTTGCTATGGTTTGTGCAAATTTACTTGAATTGGGTTTAATTTCCAATGTGTCTGTGCCTGTTCCTGAAAAAATAAGTGGCTCGTCTAGGTTAAGAAGGTTTCTGACCTAATACTGCATCTAAATGTGTTTCCCCAAATGTAAGGAATAGCACTCCTAGTTACCAAGGCTTCACAAAGGGGGCACACCCCCAAAACACATTGCCTTAGTAACCAGGAACTTAGAGAAAGATTTACACACACACAAAGCAGACTCCCACAGCCAAGTGAGCTCCAGCGTGAGGCCAGCTGCAAGTGCGGTTTCATCCATTACAGCCACTCAGCTGCACAGCTGTGCACAGTCTAGCCAGGTAAAGCATTCCTGCAGCTATTGTAGCTCACAACAGCTCTGGCTTTCACTCTGAATTGCATGGTTGTCCAACACTGTGCCTGTAAGTGCATTTTATGTAGTTTATAGTGATATATGTTCTACTTTTCTGCTGAAGTAAACAAAAAGCTTTTATCTCCACAAACCCTGAAACCCCTTACAATATGTAGGTGAAAAACCTAGGTGAGACATATGCACCATCCACAGTCCTGCCAGTCAGTGCCTCACTTTTTTTCTGGTCTACGAGAATTTTCGTTCTTTAGTTACCTATTTGCATTCGATATGAGACTAGCATACAAAAAAAAAGAAACCAGTCGATCATTCGTCCAATAATCTCATTGTGTGTACTAGGCTTTACCCTCCCCCTCTGCTCAGACCTCTGGGAAGGAGCACATTTTATTACGCCAACTTTGGAGTCATCTGTTAGTACATGAAAATCTTGACTGAAATTGGGGTCAGTAACATTGTTCCTTTACACCATACTGCCTTCAGCTACTGAAAAGCTGTCTCTGCCCCTTTATTCCATTTCATTCTGGTGGGCTTGATCCCCTTGGTGAGATCAATAAGTGGAGCTGCTATAGTAGCAAAGGTAGGCACAGAACTCCAGTAGTACTCTAAAATTCCTAGAAAGACTCTAAGGTGTGTTTTTTTTTCACACTGGCTGGAACCAGCGTTTAATTGCTACATAAAAAAAATATCTGGACAGTACTATCACCTATGATTAAACACACACAATCATACTTTTTCAGTAATTGGACTTATCCTCTTCCGCTGAGCCAATTATGGGCCGGTGGATCTGTTTCTTTTTTTACGGTGGAGGTGGCAGAGGTCGGGATTCTTCACCTGTAACCCTGCCATCACTGCATGCGTGGTGACACATCCACCCACGCTGATGGTTTCTGGTGTGAATACACCAAGGACAACATGGGCAGAGAGAGGATCGCGGCTCTCCCCTATAAATACTCTGGTAAGGTTGATTGCCTCCATCCCTATCTAAATGAAATGGGGGGCAAGGAGGAGTTGGGACTTTAAATGAAGCACGTAAGTATACATGTTTAATTTTATTAAAAAACGGTATAGTAATATATATAATGGTAGTCATAAGTAAACATATAATATCCAATAAATACAATTCAATTCATTGGCTTACCTCTAAATAGGCTATCCCCACTTCAGTCCATCATGAACGCTGCTGCCAGGCTCATCCACCTCACAAACCGCTCAGCGTCTGCTATACCCCTCTGCCAATCCCTACATTGGCTGCCACTCAGTCACCGAATTAAATTCAAGATACTAACTATAACTTAGAAAGCCATCCACAACCTGGCCCCAAGCTACATCTCTAACCTAGTCTCAAAATACCAACCTAATCGTTCTCTTCGCTCCTACCAAGACCTCCTGCTCTCAAACTCCATTGTCACCTCATCACATGCTCACCTTCAGGACTTCTGCAGAGCCTCTCCCATCCTCTGGAATGCTCTACCCCAATCTGTCCGATTTTCTCCTACTTTATCTACTTTCAGACGATCCCTGAAAACTCATCTCTTCAGAGAAGCCTATCTGGCCCCCAACTGACAACTGTACATTTATCTTCTCAATCAGCACATCGCCCACAGTTATTACCTCTTGTATCTCTTGACCTTCCCTCTTAGATTGTAAACTCTAAGGAGCAGGGCCCTCTGATTCCTACTGTATTAAAGTGTATTGTATTAGTACTGTCTACCCTCAAGTTGTAAAGCGCTACGTAAACTGCTGGCGCTATATAAATCCTGTATAATAATAATATAAATCAATGTAATTATAATGAGGGCAGTTGGCCACATGATTGTAGACAGTTGGTATCACATAATACATATACTAAAAAATATGTTGGAATAATTAAAATAAGAGACAAAATCACCAAGAGGAAGAGATAAAGATCAACCTAAGTGTGCAAATAGGGACTAGTGATAAAAGTGAATAACAATTTACTTCATACTTTTTTCTCCTTGGCAGGGTCAGACCATTATTTATCCCCATCATATTACATTACTTATCCAATCCACGTGCATGCTACTGAAGAGTGGAAAAATCCACAAAATGCATAGAGCTATTATATGCTGTGTTCTCATATATTACATGTTTTACTTGATATATATTTTTTAGTATATGTATTATGTGATACCAACTGTCTGCAATCATGTGGCCAACTGCCCTCATTATAATTACACTGATTTATATGAATTGTATTGGATATTATATGTTTACTTCTTATTACCATTATATATTACTATACCGATTTTTAATAAAATTTAATTTGTATACTTACGTCCCAACTCCTTGCCCCCCATTTAATTTAGAAAACAGAAGTTGGTCGATCCCATGCAACACAAATGTGAATCATTTCTCAGAAACAGTGGTTATACAACTAAATATCAGTTCAGTGATTCTCAGGAAAACTAAATCTTCAAGCATTTTTTAGTTTATACAGTACATGTTTGAGTTTGTTATGAAAAATGCAGACACTGCTATTTTTTTAGAAAAGCCTAATATTCCTTTTTCTTAATTTTCTGTAATAGTAATAACAAATTTGAAAAAAAATTCTTCATGTTTTGAATTGGAATAGACTCTGCAGTGTTCCCAATGCATCTGCTCAGGGAGGAGTGAGAACCGAGCTATCGGCAGTGTTCGGTGGCTCGGTTCTCAGTGCAGAGGCACCGGGGGGACAGCTGCAGCATTGGTGTGATGCTGCATCCACCAAGGTAAGTATGATTAGCAGAAAAAAACAAAACATACTTCTCTTTTAAGTGAGGTTAGCTAACAATTTTGTAGAACTGAGCAAACTGTTTTCATATTATTTCATACTTTATTTCATAAGTGCTTCTTAGTGAACATACAAGGATATGGGAAATGATTATCAACACTGACACACATACACCTGCACAGGTTGAACTGGGTGGACTTTTGTCTTTATTGAACCTTTACTACTATAATACAATGATAATATTAAGAAAATCATTTTAAAAGCTTATAAAATGTCATGCATCATATTGAAGTGTACATAACATTTCCATCATAGTGCCTACTACCATATACCCAACATTTTACCTATATTTTGTGCCTATATAGCCACTTGCCGACTGCAATACGTTCAGTATATATACTTTGTGGCTTGCAAGTGGTTTATCAGGGTTATAGCTGAAGCTATTAGCCATAACCCTGGTATTTTTTTTTTCCATCTGGTGATTGGCTTTTGCACAAAAGTGGTCTGTGCAGCTAATTATCCCCGGAATCACTTTCAGAAGCATCATGAGGGGTGCCGTCCCCCCTCACCACTTGCCGGTGTTACTCAGGCTTACCGCTTTTACCGGTGAACCTGGGAAATGATCTGATGGTCTGGCCATAGAGGTGAACGAAAACCAGATCTTCTCTGATCACCTCTATGATCTTAGAGGACCAGAGCGACATCATGGCATCAATTTCGGTCTAGGGTGGAAATAAACAATATATATATATATATATTTTTTTTTTTAGCAAAACATCACATTATTTTTTTAACTCTTGCTTTTGAAAGTAGAGGAGAGATTTGGGGTCTTATGATCTCTCCATAAAGAGGACCTGTCATCCCTTATTTCTATTTCGAGGATGTTTACATTCCTTGTAATAGGAATAGAAGTGCCCAAAAAAATTAAGACAGTGTAAAAATAAAAAAATAAGAAAAATCCCCATCCCTCTATACTCGTGCGCAGAAGCGAACGCATACGTAGTTCACATACGCATATGTAAACGTAGTTCGCACCACACATGTGAGATATCCAGCAAACGTTAGATCAAGAGCAATAGTTCTAGCGCTAGACCTCCTCTGTAACTCTAAAAAGGTAACCTTTAAATATTTTTAAAGCATCGCCTATGGAGATTTGAAAGTATTGTAGTTTTTGTCACCATTCCACGAGCGTATGGAATTTTTGAAGCATAACATGTTAGGTATCCATTTACTTGGGATAACATCATCTTTTATATTTTACTAAAAAATTGGGTTATATATTGTAATCTTTTTGCATTAAAATTCATTAAAGTGTAAAGCGGTGTGGCATACAAAACTGCAACAATCACCATTTTATTCTTTGGGGTCTCTGCTAAAAATATATTTATTTGGGGGTTCTACGTAATTCAGTAAAAAAATACTGATATTTACTAAAAGGTGCCAGAAAAGGCTTGGTCTTCAAGTAGATAGTGAACCTGGATGGGCAAGTTATGCATACTTTTATGTAATGCATAATATTTTATAATATTTTAGTGACAAAAAGTTTTACACAAATTGTAAATAAAAGTTATGTTTATGAGAATATATATCTGTTCTATAATATATGACATAGTGACATATTAAAACTTCCCCAAAATCTGTTGTATTGATATATCCAATGGGAGTGTGGTGTTCTAGTACTGTGTATGGGGACCACAAGAGGACTTAACATTACAGTACAATTACTGAATTGATTAATTGCATAAGGCATTGGCCATAGAGGATCTAACCAAGCAACCTTCCCCACTCCAAAAAAAGACACAAAAAAATAAAATAAAGGAGTATTTGTATGGATTTATGCTGCTTACATCTGCTTTCAATTAAATGCACTAGACAAAAAAGAACCCCTATGGTTGGGACTTTAAATAGAACACCACCCTCAGCAAGAATTTACTGAAAGATTGTTTGAAATTTATTTGTTTATTAAATAAAATGGTATCGGAATGATACAAGTATCCGATAGCAGGGTACACAGTACATAATAAGCATGACAGTATAAAAGACAAATGACAAGAAAAATTTGTACAGAAAATAATATAATGGTGAAGACAACACTTAACATAAAAAATATATACAAAAAATTGTACGGTACTGATTCTCTCCCGGAGGTATAACACCCCCAAACACTTGACGCGTTTCTAGTTGCCCGAGTGTGGGAACCTTCGTCAGGAGTATAGAGTGATTCTGTTTGATAAGTACCTGTCGCTCTGAGGAATGCAAAAGAGAAAAAGAGGAACCATAAACAGGGGAATTGTTTCTTCTACTTGGGTTTACAACAAGTTAGCATAGGAACCCAGATACTATAAAGAGTGATACTGTGTATATAAGCTATTATTATGGTTGATATTCATAAAGTCATGCATGATGCCGCTATGTTTCATATAGTAAACCCTCATAGATATGCCATACAGAGTGCCAAAAAATGCTATATAGAATGTCAAGAAGTGTATACATTACCACGTACCACGTATGAGTCATTATTCGTAAAGCGAATGGGTTGTAATTAAACAACGGAGGAAGGGAAATGCGCCCCCAAAGGAAAAGTGTGGCAGCACACACGGAGATGGATCCTAGTAGGTTGTTCGTATGTATGGACTGTATGTCCAAAGTACCAGCCGGGTCTGTTCGTGATATATACGTTAGAGAAGGAGAGATTATTTATATATCTCCTAAAAATATACTGTATTCAAGAGAAAGGAATGCTATTAGCTCTGAGAATAGATATAGTTAAATAGATAAGTTAGCTAACAGAAACGGTGAGAAAGCAGCAGTGGTAGTGTCCATAGAGTTATAACCCCAATGCCAGTAGAGGTAGGTGGTGCACATATGTGTATCATACACACCTAAGGAGAGGAGAAGAAAGGAGGGCCACCATCGTGTCAAGTATATTACTGTGACATATGTCTCAAACGTTGGAGTGGCTTGAGAGCCCATAGAGGAGAAATAAGAGTAGAAACTCACCCCAAAGACAGGGAATGGCGCTAACTGATATACTTGCAGCTATCTGGAATGCATCCTAGGCAATAGGACTAGTCCCCGAGAATGAATGTCCCGGTTACATGGGATAAGATCCCGATAATGGATGCTATTGCCTATGAGGGGGGGTAGAGGAAGGGGGGGAAAAGGAAACGCCGTTAGTAGGGCGCCAAAATAGAGCGCCATGCTAATCTCATAAATTTGAGGCTTACCCTGTCCCTGTGGGGTGTTCCCTGTGAGATCCGTTTTGGCCTGGCCTACGTGTGGTCCTCTTCTGCCCGATTGCCAAGTGGCCTGGGGGGCTTTTTATAGGAGCAGGCATCATGGATCCGGGCGCGCTGTGGTTCGCGTCATCACTGAGCGTCCAGCACACGTGCCCGTGACGCCCAGCGACGCGAGAGCGGGAGCCCGCGCGCGACACACACGCAACGTGCGTGCGCGACGCAGCCGAGCGCCACACCGCGCATGCGCAGAAGCACAACACAACTGCGCGCACCACGGAACCAAACTACTGTCAGCCGGAATGTGCGCCTGCGCGCATAGTAATTGGGTTACATTAAAAGAGGATCCTGCCTGTTTCTCATACAGAAAATGGGTGAATAGGAAGAGAACCCGGCTAGGGGATATTAAAGAGAGTGAAACTGCCAAGGAGAAGTCAGAGTCTATGTGTAATTAGCAGTATGACACGTATAAAGGGCGCACTTCCCTCCATAAAGCATATCGAAATTGATTAGGGAAGATTACTTACATACTAAATTAGACCCAAAACAAAAAGTAGGGGTTCTTTAAAAACTGAGCTAACATAGCCTCACTATAAACCCTTAAAAATGTGGCGGGAGGGGTGTGGACAACATATTATATATTATCCATACCCATATGTGAATATGTATACACCTATACATTCCTGGTACGTACATGGCAAACCAGAAGGGTGTCACATACAAATGACACTACAAAGGAATGTTATACATACAGCAATAATTTAAGAAAGTTATATTGATGTTATACCTATAATAATATGGTCAAGGAGCAGATACATACAAACATAACCATAAAGGAGCCTGTACGGAAAGTGAAAATTATGTCGCCATATGTCTGCAATAATCCCTCTAGCCTGGTAAGAGTGTGTCCATATACCTCACAATCGTCTAGTAGGATATACCAATGAAAAAGTAGGTTGATATATGTGAACAAATATCAACACCAAAGCAATAATTGACAATGGAATATATTGATGCTATAATGATATGCCTGCGTTAGCCATGGCCCTCCCAGGTTCCAGACGTGAAACCTTCCAGGAATGGCTTATAGCTAATGCAATCATTGAGGCCTGGTGGATAAGTGGCCTTCAATGCCACAATCCATCTCGTCTCATGTTGCAACAGGGTTTTATCCCAATCCCCCCCTCTTGTATTGGGGTGTATCCGATCCAAGACCAGAAACCTTACTCGTGGGAAATTTCCCATATGAACATCTTGTGAATGTCTCCCCAATGGTAAATCCGGGTCACATATGCGAATGCTGTGTATATGCCTGCTTGTTCTTTTGTGAAGCTCCTGTTTGGTTTTACCCACATAGAATGAGCCACACGAACAAGTAAGCATATACACTACTCCATACGTACGACAGTTAGCGTAGTGGTTGGGTCTGAAGCTCTTTCCATTGGGAAGCACTACGTTAGTGTCAGTGTTCATGTACTGACATTGGGTGCAACCACCGCATTTAAATGTACCACGTCGTTTGCATGGATCCCCCCTGAATGCCCCGGTGTATTCGCTTTTAACTAGCATGTCACGTAAGGATTTAGTACGCCTAAATGTGACAAGGGGCTCTTTGGGTATGAATGACTTCAATGAGGGATCTATACTTAGTAGGTGCCAATGTTTTTTAAGAATGCTTCTGACCTGTTGATGTTGTTGGTTATACGTCATCACTATGCGAGTTTGATCTATTGTCGTGTTGGTTTGTTTGGTAGGTCTGAACATCAGACTTAGTCTTGTTTGTTTGTAGACCCTCCTAAAAGCTTTTTTTAGGCTGGTTGGGGAGTATCCCCGTTGGAGCAATCGGATCTGTAGGTTTTTTGCTTCTGACAGAAAGTCAGAATCCTTGGTACAATTTCTACGTATCCGCAAATATTGCGAATACGGAATCGATTTGACCAAGGGGGTGGGGTGGAAACTAGAGGCATGTAGGATAGTGTTTCCTGATGTTTCTTTGCGATAGAGAGTACTAGAAAGGTGGCCATCACTGTTTTTCATTATGGTAATGTCCAAAAAATTGATTTTGTTGATATCACAGGACATGGTGAATTTCAAGTTGAAATCGTTTATACCCATGGCTGTTATACATTCATTGAGGCCCTCCTTATCTCCCTGCCACACTAGGATAATGTCATCAATATAACGGTACCAGAGTGTAATCTGGTCTGAGAATTGAGGGTGTGTGGAGAGAAAGGCGTTCTCCCACTCCCCCAGATACAGGTTGGCATAGGATGGCGCGCAGCACGTCCCCATAGCCACCTCCTGTATCTGGAGGAAGTGGGAGCCGTGGAACGAAAAAGCATTATGGGATAGTATATATTCCAGAGCTTGTATTAAGAAATGGTGTAGTGGTTTATCATCTTTGGTTGATTGTGATAAATAATGGTTGATGACTTCCAGGCCTCTTCTATGAGGGATCGAACAGTAGAGTGCCTCTACATCTACAGTGACTAGCAAGGAGTCAGTGGAGATGCAGAGACCCTCCAACTGCTCCAGCAATTGGGTGGTATCCCTAATGTAAGAGGGTAAGTTTGTGACAAGAGGGCGGAGTTGTTCATCCACGAACCTGCTTAGGTTCTCGGTGATACTCCCCACCCCGGAGACAATGGGTCTCCCTGGGGGGTTATTTAGGTCCTTATGCACCTTTGGCAAACTGTAAAAGGTAGGGATCCTAGCAAACTTGGTACGTATAAACTCCCACGTCTGCTGAGTTAGTACATTGTCGAGATATGCTTGGTCAATCATTTTGAAAAATTCATTGTCGAATTTTTCGATGGCAGGGCGGGAAATGGGTTTATACCACTCCTTGTTGGATAGTATTTTGGAACACATTTCCAAGTATAGGGAGTTGTCCATGATAACAATGTTTCCCCCCTTATCAGAAGGTTTGATAGTTAATTGGTGTTGTTCAATCAGCGATTTGAGTGCCTTCTGTTCATCATTTGTAAGATTATTAGGGGGGGTTGCTTTTGTAAGTTTGTTAACATCGTCCGTCACCATTAATACAAACGCTTTTAGATTAGCGTTTTGTGTAAGTGACGGAAATTTGTTGGATTTCTTTTTGAGTGTGGAATTTCCCTTAATCCCCACCTTAGTTGGAGTTATGTGTTCCGCTAGAAGTGATTCTAGGTCCACTCTGTCAATCAAATCCTTCTGTTCTTGTTCCTCCAACAGTGACACCAGATCATCCACAGCCTGTTTTTCCCTGTTTTGAGGGGGTGCTGACATGGTTTTGGTATACAGACTTTTTAATATGAGTTTTCTAGCAAACAGGTGTAGATCTTTTATTGTGTCAAAGGTGTCAATGTTGGAGGAAGGGCAGAAAGATAAGCCCTTACCTAATAAGGACTTCTCGTCACAGGACAATGTGTATCCGGATAAGTTAATGACACTGAGGGCATCCTCAGATGAGGGTGCCTTCGGTCTCTGTCATTGACCCTCGACAATGTCGGTCCGTGACCCTACATTGTGGGGGTCCAATATGGGCCGTCCTTGAACTGGTGCATTGCGGGAATTGCCTGACCTCAATGTGCGCTCGTTGCTTGTCATTGCTGTAGCTGTCTGTGATGATGTATTAGTTTCCGCTAGTTGTTTTCTAATGGGGTTAGTTGTTTCAGGCGAACGCCATTTTTGCTTCCTGGGTGCTTTTTTTGATGCCTGTGAGCCAGTAGAAGAGAGGGAATTCAAGGAGGAGTCAGAGCCTCTCGCAGTGTCCTTGTGTGTGTTACGGGTTTTTCTACTGGTACCTTTTCTGGTATTTTGTGGACGTCCTTGCGGATTCCACGTTTGCCAGCGATATGCTTTTCCCTCCATAAAGGCCATTTTATCCCTCCAAAATTTTCTTTCTTTTAGTGAGATAGATTCTTTGACCGTATGGTCAATGTGCTCTCTGATACGCTCCTCATTTTCGGCAAAGGCCGATGTTTCTTTAGAAGGCTCTAGTTTGACATAGACTGCCTCAATTTCCTTTTCCAGGGATACTATTCTTTTTTGATATTCTTCGATAAGTAGGCGCATCATAGTTTTTGTACATTGATGGAGATTCTTCTCCCATCTTTCTTTGAACAATATGTCTAAGTTGTCCAGTGTTGGAAAGATCTGCACCCTTAGACCCAGAGGATTAATGTCCTCTTGTATATAGTGTTCAAAGTTTTCTACTTGCCAAAAAAGAGATACCCTATTCTCAACCAGTATTTTCAGTTGGAGGAAAAGCGAATTTATTTCTGAGTCCTTAGATTCCTTTTGCCCATGTTCCCTATACTGGCCCATAAGGGCATCAAATTCCTTACCCCTAAACATAATGAGTAAACTGAAAAGTTAGGGATACAGTATACCTAGTATTCAAAACAACCACTGTTTATCTCGATTGCATATAGATGGTCACAGAGAAATTATCTAAATCGGAAAGAAAATTGTAAATAATAATAACATTCAATTACGTCTATGCATATACCAAGAATAGTTTCACATGGGTACATATAATAAACCCCAAGGAAATTTGCGTATCCTGCTATTGGAGTATGCATGCAAACAAAGTCCCTCCCACTCTGCTGGATATATAGAGATGGAAGGTCAGAAAAAGAGAGAAGGGGAGCAGAAGAAAGCGCCTTATACGGGGAGTGGGTATTTGCTACCCTGTGATTTAACAGGAAAAAATTAAGGCGAGCTCCCCTGGTGAGATAAATGGGTTACGTGGTGATCTCATCCCTTTGAATAGACAAAAAAGAACCCCTATGGTTGGGACTTTAAATAGAACACCACCCTCACCAAGAATTTACTGAAAGATTGTTTGAAATTTATTTGTTTATTAAATAAAATGGTATCGGAATGATACAAGTATCCGATAGCAGGGTACACAGTACATAATAAGCATGACAGTATAAAAGACAAATGACAAGAAAAATTTGTACAGAAAATAATATAATGGTGAAGACAACACTTAACATAAAAAATATATACAAAAAATTGTACGGTACTGATTCTCTCCCGGAGGTATAACACCCCCGAATACTCGACGCGTTTCTAGTTGCCCGAGTGTGGGAACCTTCGTCAGGAGTATAGAGTGATTCTGTTTGATAAGTACCTGTCGCTCTGAGGAATGCAAAAGAGAAAAAGAGGAACCATAAACAGGGGAATTGTTTCTTCTACTTGGGTTTACAACAAGTTAGCATAGGAACCCAGATACTATAAAGAGTGATACTGTGTATATAAGCTATTATTATGGTTGATATTCATAAAGTCATGCATGATGCCGCTATGTTTCATATAGTAAACCCTCATAGATATGCCATACAGAGTGCCAAAAAATGCTATATAGAATGTCAAGAAGTGTATACATTACCACGTACCACGTATGAGTCATTATTCGTAAAGCCAATGGGTTGTAATTAAACAACGGAGGAAGGGAAATGCGCCCCCAAAGGAAATGCACTAGTTTCTGCACATATATTCCTAATTTTATTAGCTGGTGTTAGTGGTTTAAGGGCAAGCACTTTTGGTTAGAAAACAATGTTTTGTGTCAAACATTTACTGCTTGTGTCTGTGTGTTTTTAATATTATCCTTGTGTCCATATAATAAATACCTTCCTCTTTATCAATAAAATTGTATTACATACCTTTGGGTATATACAGTATGCAAACATTCTCTGTTATAACATTTAGCCCCCCTAGTCAATAGTCAGTAAAAAAAATATATGTTGCTTTGGCATTTTGGAGTACTGGTCATTTTTGGTATATATACCTTTAGTTCAATACTCATAAATATTCCACATATTGCTATAGGTCTTCCTTCCGGCATTTCTCCCAACTCTAGTCCAGCGTAGGAGCAATTTAACTCATGACCCACTTGCTTAGTTATGTCAGGTGAACATGCAACAGCAATCTGTCACCTGAAGAATCCACCAGCTATGTAAGTCATTTCCTTCACATCCACAAGTGGGTGGAAATTTGAAACTGTGTCCATTATCAGCCTACACAGTCAAGAAGACTGCACAATTATGTCAACATGCAGGTTCCATATAGTCTTCATCAGAACCTCAACAAATGATTTTCGTATTTTATATTATTAAATGCTGTAGTTATTTATCTTTTTAAGGTAGTTACAGTAAATGGAGTAAAACAGATTATTTTCATGTCAGAGTTTTTAAAGTTTGACCAACCACATCAGATCCCCTCCATAATAGATCATGAAATCTGTATGAGCCTGTAGAAAAGCCTGGCCCAACGTTTCCATCAACAGATGAAATTTGTTGGGGCCATGGATTTGTCCTGCCATGGCTCTTCATTGGTACTGTAAATTCATTAGTTAGGGCTTACTGGTAAGCATTAGTGGTAGTAGTTGCTGTGCATGATATTGTATCCTTCAATTTTTTTAACAAATAAATATCTGAAAAGTGTGGCGTGCATTTGTATTCAGCCCAGTTTACTCTGATACCCCTAACTAAAATCTAGTGGAACCAGTTGCCTTCAGAAGTCACCTAATTAGTAAATAGAGTCCACCTGTGTGTAATTTAATCTCTGTATAAATACAGCTGTTCTGTGAAGCCTTCAGAGGTTTGTTAGAGAACCTTAGTGAACAAACAGCATTATGATGGCCAAGGAACACACCAGACAGGTCAGGGATAAATTTGTAGAGAAGTTTAAAGCAGGGTTGGGTTTAAATAAAATATAACAAGCTTTATACATCCTATGGAGCACTGTTTAATCCATCATCCCAAAATGGAAAGAGTATGGCACAACTGCAAACCTACCAAGACATGGACGTCCACCTAAATTGACAGACTGGGCAAGGAGAGCATTAATCAGAGAAGCAGCAAAGAGGCCCATGGTAACTCTGGAGGAGCTGCAGAGATCCACAGCTCAGGTGGGATCTGTCCACAGGGACTATTAGTCGTGCACTCCACAAATCTGGTCTTTATGAAAGAGTGGCAAGAAGAAAGCTATTGTTGAAAGTAAGCCATAAGAAGTCACGTTTGCAGTTTGCGAGAAGCCATGTGGGGGACACAGCAAACATGTGGAAGAAGGTGCTCTGGTCAGATGGCACCAAAATTGAACTTTTTGGCCTAAAAGCAAAATGCTATATGTGGCAGAAAACTAACACTGCACATTACCCTGAACACACCATCTCCACCGTGAAACATGGTGGTGGCAGCATCATGTTGTAGGGATGTTCTTCTTTAACAGGACCAGGGAAGCTGGTCAGAGTTGATGGGAAGATGGATGGAGCTAAATACAGAGCAATCTTAGAAGAAAATCTGTTAGAGTCTGTTCACCTTCCAGCAGGACAATGACCCTAAACATACAGCCAGAGTTACAATAGAATGATTTAGATCAAAGCATATTCATGTGTTAGAATGGCCCAGTCACAGTCCAGACTTAAATGGAATTGAGAATCTGTGGCAAGACTTGAAAATTGCTGTTCACATACACTCTGCCTCCACTCTGACAGAGCTTGAAATATTTTGCAAAGAAGAATGGGCAAAAATGTCACTCTCTAGACGTGCAAAGCTGGTAGAGACATCCCCAAAAAGACTTGCAGCTGCAATTGCAGAGAAAGGTGGTTCTACAAAGTATTGACTCAGGGGGGCTGAATACAAATGAACGCCACACTTTTCACAGATTTATTTGTAAAAAATGTTGAAAACCATTTATTATTTTCCTTCCACTTCACAATTATGTGCCACTTTGTGTTGGTCTATTACATAAATACCCAATAAAATACATTTACATTTTTGGTTGTAACATGACAAAATGTGTAAAATGTCAAGGGGTATGAATACTTTTTCAAGGCACTGTATATTGAGGCTTTGTTAAGTAGCAGACAATATTTTTCAAGCCATGGAATGTACTGAGATTTTTGTACAAACGTTGACATGAATGTTCATTTGAAAATGTAATAGTGTATAGCTAGCTTAATTGTGAAGATGTGTGACCTGTTTTACTTTAATCCTGCTCAGGGCTGCCGATAAGGGGGTACCACCAGTCCTCCTGTAGGGGGCCCGAACAGCAGGGGAAATCAGATGTGGGCAGAACAAGGAGGGGGATCATTGCAGTGGGGGGTAATTACAGGAACAATGACCTGTGTCTCTCTATGCAGCAGCTGAAAGCCTGTTTTTTCACCCTTTCCCTCTCACCGGCTTTCAGCTGCTGCAGGTTCAGGCACACATGGCATCGTTCCTATCATTGCCCCACTGCTGCACCTATCCCTCTTCCTGTTCTGCCCACATCCGATTCCCCCTGCTTTGTGACTCCTGTTCATTTATCTGCAGTGCAGCTGAGGCTACAGAGAAAGGAACTGAAGAGTCTGCATTCTCAGTTCCTTTCCCTTTCTCAAAGTTGAGATGTCAGCGGTCTGTTTAGAACCCTGATATTTCACCCAAGCCCTTCAAAAAAAGCCCTGAAATGTTTTTTTAAATAATTAAAAAAATGAAGGGCTCATTCACAGTGTAAATTACAGCTCTCTGGCAGCCATGGGTCTTTAAATACACTATATTGTCAAAAGTGTTGGGACGCCTGCCTTTAAACACACATGAACTTTAATAGCAGGGAAGGCTGTCCACAAGGTTTTGGAGTGTGTCTATGGGAACGTTTGACCATTCTTCCAGAAGTTCATTTGTGAGGTCAGGCACTGATGTTTGGCGAGAAGGCCTGGATCACAGTCTCCGCTCTAATTCATAACAAAGGTGTTCTATTGGGTTGAGGTCAGGACTCTGTGCAGGCAAGTCAAGTTCCTCCACCCCAAACTCACTCATCCATGTCTTTAGGAACCTTGCTTTGTGCACTGGTGCGCAGTCATGTTGAAACAGGAAGGGGCTATCTCCAAATGGTTCCCACAAAATTGGGAGCATGAAATTGTCCAAAATGTCTTGGTATGCTGACACCTTAAGAGTTCCCCATTACTGGAACTAAGAGGCCAAGCCCAACAGCTAAAAATCAACCCCACACCATAATCCCCCTCCACCAAAGGATTTGGACCAGTGCATTGACCTCTGAAGATGCCCAGTGGGAAGGCAAAATGTATTAGGTATTTTGATCGGTACTCACCTCTCCGCCGGCTTCCGGGTCTTCAGGGAGTTCCGTCGGAGATCCGGACATCGACGTCACCGGACTCCTCCGGGGGGGAGGAGGAGGAGTCCAGTGACATCGAAGTTCTGATTGAACGTAACGCGTACGGGGGAGGAGCTACCCATAACGTCACCCGCTGCTGCCCTACGGAACTAAAACGATTGTTGGCTTTACATGCTGCGTTTTTATCATCTTTATGTGAGTAGTTTGTGTTTGAACACAAAAATTAAATCTTATACTTAAGCGGTGAGCACTTAGATCTTTTCTTTCTACCCATGACCTGGCGTCCTTGCTGAGATCTAAGGAGACGTGAGAGAAGTTTATGTTCCGTGTTAACCCTTTTGATACCGGCTTGCATGACCACCTGTTTGCACAGGGGTCCATGCCATAAGGTGAGAGTGATTAGTTAGACCGGAGGTGGAGGGATTGTCACGCTACTGTGTTAAAAAAAAATTACTTACGTCAGTGCTACAGTTTGAATTTAAAACGTATTTGTGTGAACTGTGAAGTTAAGTCATGGATTGTGGAAACTAACTAGTGTCGGGTGATTGTATATAGTGTATACCACATTTACCACTGACTAATGCAGAGTTGCAATTCAAGGAGATCAGCAAAAAGTAGTTGGATCTGTATGTGCGTTATAATTAATCGAAATGAGTTGATTAATCGATTTTTAAAAAAATCGATTATTTGAACACGAAAATTTTAATCTGTAACAGCCCTAGTGTATTCACATTCATAATCTGTGGAGGAGCTGGAGAATGGACATCTGAGCATTCATCTGTAACAGGGGCATTTACATTCATAATTTGGTGAGTGAGGACACAAAAGGGGAGAACGGCAACTTATCACACATAAGAAGATTTGGAGCACTGATTGCAGTTTGAAGAAAGCACTATTGCACTTTGTTGGGAGGAATTTGATGATTTTTTGCACAACTGAATTCTATGAACAAATAATTATTTATGATATAGGAGGGCACTGGGGATCTGCATATATATTAAACAAAATATTAATTAATGCAGAAGTGCTGCAGCCATCTTTAAGGAGACCACTATGCAATGCTTGTCTTTGGAGTGTCCTCAGTGCAGGGGACAGCCATATTAGCTAGGAAGTAGAGGTGCGCATCTTCAGTGGTCTCATGATTCGATTTGATTACGATTATCATGGCAAAGGTTCGATTCAATTCGGTTCCACGATGCATCACGATTACTGCCGATAGTTTTTATCAACAAATTCAAGCAGTCAGGAGAACTGAAGGATGGAGGAGCCTGGGGATAGGGAAGGAGAAATCCATGAATAGGAAAGGAAGGAAGAAGGAATCCATGAATAGGAAAGGAAGGAAGGAGGAATCCATGGATAGGAAAGGAAGGAAGGAGGAATCCATGAATAGGAACGGAAGGATGGAGAAGTCTGGGGATAGGGAAGGAGGAATCCATGAATAGGAACGGAAGGATGAAGGAGTCTGGAGATAGGAACCAAAGAACGGAAGAGACCAGGGATAGAAGAACTGAAGGATGGATGGGTCAAGGGATAAGAATTGGAAGATGGTGAAATCCATGGCTAGAGAATGAAAGAGTCTGGGGATAGGGAAGGAGTAACTAATGAATAAGAGAGAAAGGATTGAAGAATTCGATGAATAGGAATGGAAGTCCAGGAATATTATTCAATAGATGAGTCTGGGGGGAGAGGTGATAGGAACTGAAGGATGGAGGGGTCCAGAGATGAGAATGGATGGGACCTCAGATTGTTCAGGGTTGCATGGGGTGGGGGTTGGAGACTGAATGGAGTTGGGTGGGTGAGGATGGTGGCCATTGGTTTGAATAGGGAGGTGGAAGAGGAATGGGCCAGGAACAATGTCCATCTGATGTGGAGTTTTGGTGATCTGGGGTTAGTGACCGGGAGCATTTTGAGACATATAGTGGGGTTGGGCGAGAGACAGTGGGACTTGAGGGAGGAGGAATGGGTTGTGGAGGATATCAGGCCATTTGACAGCCAGCTGGGGAACATGCTGTCATATCTGCATTAATAACCAAAATAAAGTGGGCGCTGTATGAATAGTTAGCAGCTAGCACACGGTGAATATACAACCAACTACCCAGGGCCCTCTCCTCCTCCCCCAACCACCTTGGGGGCCCTCTCCTTCTCCTCCAAACATCCATGTGCCCTCTCCTTCTCCAGCAGCCATCCAGGGGCCCTCTCCTTCTCCAGATGACCACCCAGGGGCCCTCTCCTTTTCCAGATGGCCACCCAGGGGCCCTCTCCTTCTCCCTTAGCCACCCAGGGGCCCTCTCCTTCTCCCTTAGCCAGTAGCCACCCAGGGACCCTCTCCTTCTCCCTTAGCCATCCATAGACCCTCTCCTCCCTTGGCCACCCAGGGGCCCTATCATTCTCTCCCAGCCACCCAGGGGCCCTGTCATTATCTCCCAGACACCCAGGAGCCCTCTCCTTCTCTCCCAGCCACCCAGGGACCCTCTCCTTCTCCCTTAGCCATCCAGGGGCCCTCTCCCCCCTAAGCCCCCCAGGGGACCTCTCCTTCTCCTCCAGCCACCCAGGGGTCCTCTCTTCCTCCACCAACCATCCTGGGGCCCCTCACCCCCTTTCCTCAGTAGACACCACAAATATGTGACCAGGCTGCAGAGTGACTAATCAGGGGCGTGGTTTCCTGCATGTTCCCCAGCCAGGGCGGAGATCTCCTCCCAGGAGATAGTGTACAGTGCAGTGTGCCCCCCTCAGCCATTGTCCCTGGATCAGAGCTAGCAGGATCCCGATCACCGCCACCAGTGCGGCGGCCCTCACAGCCCAGGACTCCCAACAGCCAATAACGGCAGAGTGAGCTGACAGACCGGGCAGCCAATTCCTACTGATGCGGGGACATGCCCACCGACCGACTCCTCCACATCCTCAGTGTCCTCCTTGCAGCCCCCTCACCTACCTCTGCTGCTCTACCCGGCTCTCCTCCGGTCATCCTCCACCATCATACCTCTGGCTGGGAAAGCCGCGGCCGCCCTGAACATTTCTGGGGCCATTGGCTCTGCTCTCCTCCCCAGAGCTCCATGCTCTACAAGCCTGGCCGCCACCACTGCCGCCACTTTCATCAGTTGCAGCTCCAGCATTGACAGGCCAAGTCGCCCTTCAGCTCCGACCCCGGCCCTTCATGTCCCCGCTAACATGTGTGCGCGGCGCGACTCCTCGCGGCCATTATGATGAATATGACAAGGGGGAGGGGCCATGATGACATCAGCGCACATCGCGATTCAGCTGCTCTCTGCATCGATGCAGAATCGAGCAAGGCCGAACCATGATGCATCGATGCGCCGATTATATTCAGTCAGCACCCTACTGGGTAGAGAGGATTATTGATTGCCTGATGCAAAAGAGGAAGGGGACAGTGAACTTGACTGCTGGACAAAGAGTTGCGTTGTGCCACCAGCCTGCAGAATGCAAGGAGGAAGCCACTGTGGGGACCATGTTTTGCTGCAACCATTTTCCTGTGCTAAACAACTTAGAAAGAGAATAGTGGTGTGTGACTAGAGTTTGCTGGAGCTATCTAAAGCTGTGCTGCCCAGGGAAGGCGGCTGATTAAGACTGCTGCTGCCATCATACTCAGTGCATTGCTACATGAGAGGGGGAATCAAGCAGGTGTATGGGAAAGAGACTGAGCTTCTGCTGCTGGATGAACAGATCTCTGCCACTGAACTAGACTTTTACTAAATCAGAACACATCTTGAGGCCCAGAAGAGGGTGCCCTGGGACTGGTAAAAGACTAACATCATGCAAATCAATCTGTTGTCTTCTGGGAACTGTTGTGTTTCTTCAAGGGCCCCAACCTTGCCGACCAAGCATTTTTCATCAATTCCTGGCCAGAGGGATAAAACTGGGACTTTTATACTGTAGCAAGTTAGGACTGTCTTTATATATTGTTGCTAGGTAAATGCAATTCAGTTCTGTTAAAGTGATACTAAAGTCTAATTTTTTATTTTATTTCAAAATAACAAACATGTTATACTCACCTCCTCTGTGTAGTGGTTTTGCACAGAACAGCCCAGATCCTCCTCTTCTCGGATCCCTTGCCAGCACTTCTAGCCCCTCCTTCCTGCCGAGTGCCCCCACAGCAAGCAGCATGCTATGGGGGCACCTGAGCCGAGTTGGTGTGTCCATTCAGACAGAGGAACAAGATGATGTTTAAAGTTTAATTTAAGGGATAGACAAAACAAGGGAGGGAAAACATTAAAAATAATAAGGCTTGAGCAGTAAGGAGCTTTCATAGAGCTAATAAATTTGAATCTCATGAGCAGCTAACAAAAGAAAAAAGGAGTCTGCCTAGTGTGGTCCAGGCCACTCACCCTGCACATGGGGGTACCTTTTGCTGTGCATGCGCTCAAGGCAGTTCCCTTGACTCAGTGTAGTGTAGTGTACGCGTTTACATCTGCTGTCTGTTACTATATATTTTATGGAGAATCAATAAGTTTTGAAGATTTTAAAGAGCAAGCAAGGAGTTGCGGACCATCTTTTCTCATAGTTCCCCGACTTAGTCCAAATATATGCGGAAAGAGACAGGCTGGTAATGAGAGTTTATGCGTGATACTGGTGTCAATTGTGGCACTGATTTGTGTAAGTGTATATTGTACATTGGTTTTTAAAATAAAAGTTTAATGGTTTTACACTATGAGGGTTCTTCTCTCCTTTTGCTTGCTCTTTCCGCTTCCTATGATTGAGTGACCATTAAGGAGACACCCTGTGCTATACTGAGGGTTTAACCCTGCATTGATATGTGCTTATGCTGGTTTTCTAATAATACCAGCCACAAATTCTGGTGACTGAGGAGTGAAATTGGTGGTGGATTTTTTTCACGGAAGGTGGAGCATGTTATAAAAGTAGGACTTTGGTTTACAATTATGGAGATCACAGATTTATTTTTAAAAGGTGCACTTTTTTTTGGCACTTACAGTAGCAAAAACCAACTGTTCACGTCCTAGAAACACGGCAGGCTGTAGGTATTGTTAACTGGTAGGTTTCAGCCAGACTTCTTGGGGAACTTAAATAGCCTAAAGGTATGACAGTAAAATGAATCAACTTTTTACAAAGCTGCTCAGTTTTGTAATATCTACTGAGGCCCCTTTACTGCATAAGCTTTTTTGGGAAAACCTGTAATATGTTTAATGTCCTCCTCATGACTTTCAATAACTGTAGTGAAGTTGTTGCAGTGGCTTTGCAGGGCCTATGCTCATCTTCTTGGACATTTTATTCAGTCTAGAGCATATCATTAAATTGTTTTAGGAGGTCTTTTGTGGCTTCCAACAGTGCACTTGGGAGCAGGTAAACATGGCATTCAAAGATTCCTCCAAGCCTCTCAGCAGAGACAGTCATGCTCCGTACACACGGTCAGATTTTCCGACGGAAAATGTCCTATCGGACAAAGTTTTCTGAAATTCCGACCGTGTGTAGGCTCCATCAGACTTTTTCCGTCGGATTTTACGACGGACAAAGTTTTATCTCCTGCTCTCAAATTTTCCGACAACAAAGTCCTATCGGACTTTTTCCGATCGTGTGTAGCGAATTCCGACGGACAAAGTGCCACGCATGCTCAGATCACATTACAAGACCAAAGCTATTGGCTACTAGCCTCTACATAGTCCCGTCGTAGGCAACGAACGTCACCACGTTCAGGATGACGGATTTTTCCGACGGATTTTGTGGTCGGAATTTCCGACCGTGTGTACGGGGCATTAGTGTACTTGGAGTTGCCATGCTTTGCCTCTGTAGGTTGTGCGCCTTCCCTGACTGTTCAGGGGCCAAAGCACATTAGGCCCTGGAGCTCAACAGGTTTTAAAGATTGAAATAGTCCTGGGTGGCCTACAGTGACAGTGGCTTCCCTAAGTGCACTCGTTAGGTGAGCAGGTAAACGTGGCATTCAAGGATTCCTCCAAGTGTTGCAGTAGAGACAGTTGTGTACTTGGAGGTGCAATACTCTGTCTCTGTAGGCTGTGAGTCTTCCCCGACTGCTCAGTGACCAAAGAATGATAGGTCCTGGGGCTCAACAGGTTATAAAGATCTAATTAGGCCTGGGTGGGTCAAAGGTTGCTTAAAAAGTTGCCATCTGTAAGTCCTTTACATGCACCCTCCTTCTTCCTACCTTTAATCCAAAATCAGAACTATATGGCACACAATTGCAATGCTATTCTCATTTAGTCAAGTTTGAGACATTCCTACACAGCCATTTAAAGATCATCTATTTTCATATTTTGCCCAGAGATGGGCTTTAATAGCAGATAGCTGATGTTCACCATTGCCTGCTCAACCGCTGTTCTGCTGCTTTGCCAGAGCCCTCAGAAATATCCAGTACTTTCAAGTATAGGTTAGCATGTAAGCTTCCTCACATCTTCTAATGACCTATTGCTAGGCTCAAACATCATCATGTGAGGTGGGGGGGGGGGGGGGGGCATTTAAACTTCAACACAGACTCACAGGAAGCTGAACAGACAGGTGGGGGAGTGTGAGGAAGGCAAGTATCAGTGAGGAGGGGTATCGATTTATCTGGGAAAAATAGCATATTTTCTTTGAAACCTCACTAAATGCAAGAATGAGACACCCATATGATTACATGAAAACTCTCCCAACTATGCAGGTCATTTTTTTTACATTCAGAGGACCTGTCACATAGATTCCTATTACAAGGGATGTTTACATTCCTTGTAATAGGAATAAAAGTGATCAAAAAAAAATAAAAAATAAAAAGTAAAAAGTAAAATAAAATAAAAATTTTTTTTAAATGCCCCTGTCCCCGGTAGCTCACGCTCAGAAGCGAACGCACACGTAAGTCCCGCCCACATATGTAAACGCCGCCCAAACCAAACATGTGAGGTATCGCCGCATGTGTGCAACAATTCTAGCACTAGACCTCCTCTGTAACTCTAAACTGGTAACCTGTAAAACATTTTAAAGCCCCGCCTATGGAGATTTTTAAGTACCGAAGTTTGGTGCCATTCCATGATTGTGCGCTATTTTAAAGCGTGACATGTTAGGTATTTATTTACTCGGCATAACATCATCTTTCACATTATATAAAAAAATTGGGCTAACTTTACTGTTTTGTTATTTTTAAATTCACAAAACCGTTTTTTTTCCCAAAAAAAAGGCGTTTGAAATATTATTGCAATGACCGCCATTTTATTCCCTAGGGTGTCTGCTAAAAAAACATATATAATGTTTGGGGGTTCTGAGTAATTTTCTAGCAAAAAAAATTATGAATTTTACATGAAGGAGAGAAGTGCCAGAATAGGCCCAGTATTGAAGTGGTTAACGATCATCAAACACTTCAAAACATAGTGTGTTTAGGGCGCATTTTTAAATGCTTGTAAAACGCCAGTCTAACGCCCATACAAAAACTTATCAACACGAGTCTAACGCCCATATTCAGAGGCGGCTATATAATTAGGCAGTCGCCTAAAGCCTTGCACTCACAGGGGCCTCGCTACTGCCTAATTTGCCTTTGATCAATCATTGATTATGGCGCCGGCGGCTCAACCTACCCCAGCTGGGACTCTGTGGACCAGAGGCTGACTGATCAATCAGGTACTGGCCGGGGGCCCTGGGCCAACAGCGGCCTCATCATGGCCTCATCATAGAGCGTCCTGTCCGGTGGCAGCAGGTGTAGGAAGCGGGACAGCAAAGGCCTCTAGGTGGCGGCAGCGGCCGGATGACAGCACCCGGCTCCAGGTGCCATCTCCACAAGGCGTGCGGGCAGCATGTCTATGTGGGGCCCTAAGGCAGCTGTGGTAGCTGGGCTGCTCCTTCAGCCTGCACCACTTACCTGGCCTCTCCGTACATGCCCGGCCACCTATTCGGTTCAGCAGTCCCCTTGAATGTGAAGAGGAAATAGCTGCAATCTTTTCATGCTGCATGGCCAACCGGAGAGAAAGTAAGTGCCCATGCAGCCCCCCCATGCACCTGCATAGGAGGGGCTGCGGGCAGCTTTATATAGAGGAATTGATATTTCCATATTCCTCCTGCAGCCTCTGAATGCCCACTTCTCCTTCTCTCACTCCTGCAGGCATTCAGCGGCTGCAGGAGGAATATGGAAAAATCAATTCCTCTATATGCAGCTACATGCTGCCCCTCCTATCCAACTTCTTTTGCTGCCCCCCCCCCCCCCCAGTGCTCTCTGTCCCCTCTGCACTCCCTAGACCTTCCCAGTTCTCCCTGCCACCCTGTGCTCTCCAGCCCCTCCTTGTGCTCCCTGGATCCTCCCCCAGTGCTCTCCACCCCTGTGCCCTTCTCACCAATGTGCTCTCCAGCTCCCCCCCACTGTGCTCTCCAGCCCCCCTGCTCTCCACCCCTGTTCTTTCTGGCCCCCGGTGCTCTCCAGCCCCCCCAGTGCTCTTCAGCTCCCCCACGCTCTCTGGCACCCCCTGTGCTCTCCAGCCCCCACCCCTGTGCTCTCCGCCCCCCCCCAGTGCTCTCCGCTCCCCCAGTGCTGTCCCCTCCCCCCTGCTTTTTGCCCCCCGCCAGTGCTCTCCAGCTCCCCCACAGTGCTCTTCGCCCCCACAGTGCTCTCCACCCCTGTTCTTTCTGGCCCCCAGGTGCTCTCCACCCCCACCAGTGCTCTCGGCCCCCGTACACTTCCCCCCATGCTCTTCACCACCCCTGTGCTCTTTCCTGGCCCCCTTACTCTCCCCAGCTCTGCTGCGTTCCCCCCTCCTTTCTCCCAGCTGCTGCAGGGGATCTGTCAGAGTGGAAAGCGGGGAAGGGACCGGCATCATGGACTGCTCAGTCTAAAATGCTGGGCCTACTTTTTTGTCCCAGTCCGAGCCTGGCAGGGAAAATGAGCAGTGAGGGCAGCAAGCACTGATAGCCTTGGAGGGAGAAGAGCTCTGAAGACCTCCCAGGACCAGAGGACAGGCTGGCTGGGGCTGGAAAATGAGGACTGGCAGAAGGTGAAGGGGGCCAGGGACCACTCCATCTCACACCAAACAGATCCTCTGGAAGGAGCAGAAAACTGTCCCCATCCAGAACTAGAACAGACCCTGCCTGCTGCTGGCCATCATGGATATCCTGTTGGCATGGAAGGTACCGTACAAAGCATCACACACATACACACACCTTCCCACAGATAGGGACTGCAAACTGGGACATGGGGCACAGGAGGGGCTGCAGACAGAGGCCACAGAGCCTTAAGCAACAGTCCATTCACACCACCTCCAATAAACAGTTTAGGGGTTGTCTTTTTGTGATTTAGTGTTGGTAAAACTTGGAACAGTATAGGAATTAGGGCAGTGACAGCTGGAGCTCAAAATTTTTAGGGTGGGTGCAAACAAGCTGAAAAATTCTGAAAATAACCAAAAATTGCAGCCTCAATCAAATTCTGCCACTGTGCCCATCAACTGCGGTCATTGTGCCCATCAAATGCCACTATTGTGCCCCATCAAATGCAGCCACTGTGACCCCTGCCTGCTGTCTAACCTGCCACCCCATCTTGGTGGCGGGCTAGGCAGCGGCGAGCTGTGTCCTCAATGCTTCCTCCATGTGTCTCTTCTTGCTTCCTGCTAGGTGCACAATAGCAGTGCCTGTCCTTTCAGCAAATCAGGTGATGGGTATCAGACCCACGCTACCTGATTGACGGAGAGGCAGTTTAGTGTTAGAAAAGCAAAAAATTAATTGCTTTTTTAACACACCTGGGTTGGCTCCGAGCGCAATGCTCTGCGTTCCGAGTCCATCTTTTTTTTAAGCCTATTAGAGCCTATGACTTTAATCAGGTGCTTCAAACCCCCCCCCCCCCTCCCCACTGTATTTCAGGAGCCCGGCATCCTAAAAGGGGACATAAGACAGAATATGGTGTGGCAGCAGCGGCCACGAAAAGATTCATGCAATGCATAAATCTATCCATCTACATAGAGGGGGGTGGCTGAAAAGCGGTGGGGGGGGGGCGTGCGCCCTTAATGGATGGACTGCCTGGATTAGGGCATGGGATACTCCTGAGTGGTTAGTACTTAGCAATTAGAGGACATTCTTCTTCTGAAGCAACTTCTGAAGCAACTGTGAGGCATCTGGTTACCCTGCACAACTATTAGTACCCAGTGCAATCTCAGGAACACTGCACAATACAGGAGGGTAATGTTCTCTAAGCTCACAGTCCAGGACACTACTAAGGATGGGTAATGGTCAGTATCTGAGACCCTATGACAGCAGTGACAGTCCAACCAACCTAAACCCAAAAGCACACAGTCACCAGGAATCAATTTAGGGTTATTACTCACAAGTCCCAAGAACAGCTGCCAACTTCCAGCCTCCTACAGACACAACTCAGTGAGTGTGACAGTCCTTCTCTATACCAGATCCCTTTGGTGAAGACTTGAAGTCAGTTAAAGATTAATTACAGGTCCCAGCTCTGCCACCGCTAAGACCTCATAGAACATCAACACAGTCCACAGGCTGCTTCAGAAGGAATAGCCCTCTGAGGCTTGGAACGCTCTTTGCTGGGGAAAGACTCTCTCTCCAGGGCTCCAGACTATTTATTAGCTTCCCAGGAATTGGCTAAGCCCTGATCAATATTCAGGCTGGTTGATTGAATTATTCCTCCCTAAGCTTTAGAAACTTCTTCTAGAGGCAGGGGGAAGCAATCAAATTCCCAGCCTGTGAAACCGTGAACAGACCAGACCAAATAATCACTGCTCCCCTGACTACAGAAGGAGCCAAAAACAAATATTACCTAGCATCATACGCTAGGACAGTGCTACAACACTAAAGTGGCAGCATATAGCCCAACCTATATGACTATACCTTTATCTCAAAATCTTTAGCCTGGATTCACACTATTCTGTGTGCGATGCAGTTTGATAAATAATGCACACATACTGTATAGGTATAACTGGGTCCATAATGTTTTCCTTTTCTTTTCACACTAAACTGCAGTACGTAGAGGTAAACAAGCCACACAGAATGAGAATGTTTCTTGTAAAGCATTTTTCTGCAGCCAACAATTAAAACAGACAAGTGTGAAAGGGTCCTTAGTCCTGTAATTGTAAACTACAACCTCAATTCCAAAAAAAGTTAGGATGCTGTATAAAATCTACATAAAAACAGAATGCAATGATTTTCAAATCTCATAAACCCATATCTTATTCACAATAGAACATAGAAAACATGTCAAATGTTTAAACTAAGAAAATGCACCATTTTAAGAAAAACATAAGGTAATTTTGAAATTGATGGCAGCAACACATCCTAAAAAAGTTGTGACAGGGCAACAAAAAGCTGACAGTGTTACTAACAAGGTTTAGCTGGAAGAACATTTTGCAGCTAATTAGGTAATTGACAACAGGTCAGTAACCTGACTGAGTATACAAAGAGCATCTTAGCACCTGCCCCGGGCACCGCATTGAGGGGGGTACTGCTGACAGGAGTAGTGACAACCGTACCACTTCTCCGGTCAGCCCAGTACTGGGAGCGGGGAGGAGAGAGCCAGAGGCAGCAAGGACTGTGTTCTCTCTATCGGGTCTGCCAGGGAACCTCAACTGCCACTTTGGTTTCCTGACCGATAGTCTTCTTATCCCAGTATCAGGTGGAGGGATGGTTGAACTCCTGCCGCCAGAACTCCGGGACCACAATGGAAAGTGCAAACAGGCTACATCAAGGGACAACAAAAACAAGTAACTCACAGTTAGTAGTGGAAGAAGTATAGAGCCAGGCAAAAGGAAAGGGCCACCCACAATGATCCGAGTCAGCAAACAAAGGCAGAATTCCACTGGGTTATTCCAGAAGGCAGAGTCGGGGACAGGCAGGGTCGGCAACAAGGATCAGTGTAATCCAAAGGAGTGGTCCAAAAAGCAAAGTCGGAACAAGCAGAAGTCAGCAACAAGAAATACAATATGATACACCCCGAGCAGGAAGTAAAACCCTTTACTAGGGCAGAGACAGGAAGGGAAAGTGAAGATTTATAAGTTGCTAGATCAGGTAACTGCATACAGCTGGCCCCTGGTTGGAGCCAAAGTACATTACCATGAAGCAGTAGGCACCAAGGGCTCTGCACATATAGGTGTTCCCCAGTGGCTAAAGCAGTAGGGAACCAACCCAAGGACAGTTTCTCTCTCTCACGTCTCCTCTCTCTCTCTGACCCCCCTCAGTCTTCTCCCTCTCACCCCATTCTCTCACCTCTCCTCTCCCTCTGACTCCCTCTCTCTCACCCCCTTCTCTCTTCCCCCACCCCATCTCTCTCTCCCTCTCTCATCCCCCTCTCTCTCTCTCACCCACTCTCTCTATCTCTATACCCCCTTCCTCTCCCACCCCCCCTCTCTCTCTTACATCATATCCCTCACCCTTTTTCATAACCCATCTCTCTCTTACATACTCTCCCTTACCCTCTCTCACCCTCTCTCTATCTCTCACCCCATCTCTCTCTTACATATTCTCCCTCACCCTCTCTCACTGCTCTCTCTCTCTCTCACCCTCTCGCAACCCCCGTTTTCTCTCATCCGCCCTCTCTTACATCCTCTCCCTCACCCCTCTCTCTCTCGTGCACCTTCCCTCACCTTCCTCTCTCTCTCTCACTCCCTCTCTTACTCTCTCACTTCCCCTCTGCCTCCTCACCTCTCTTTTTCTCTGACCCCCCTCTCTAACCCCCCTCTCTCTCACACATCCCCTTTCTCACCTCCCATCACTTCTTTGCCCTCCTCCTCTCTCTCCCCTTTATTCATATCTCTCCTAATTTCCCATCTCTCTCTTTCCCTCCTATTCCTATCTCTCCTCCTTATCTCTCTCCCTCCACCCACTTCTGCCTCTCTCAATCCCCCCCCCCCCCCCCCATCTACCTCTCTGAGTCTATATTAGGAGTTTCTGTCATTATTTAGGTTCTCTGTAAAAAAATGTGTTCTGCTAGTAGATTTTCCATGTTTTGTAAAAACTACTGACACTGTCCACTGCCCTACTGACACCAACCTCTGTTCTATTGACACCGTCCTTTTCAGGGAGGCGGGGGGGGGGGGGGGTTACCAAACTGAGTCTTTGACTCAAATTTATAGCTTTGCTAGAGTGTCAGAGTGTCTCAGAAGTAAAGATGGGCAAGGAGTTCACCAATCTTTCAAAAACTGCATCTATAAATTGTCAAACTATTTCAGAATAATGTTCCTTAATGTAAAATTGCAAAGACTTTAAATATATCATGGTCTACAGTACATAATATCATCAAAAGCGCAAGGAACAAGGCAGAAGCGCAATAATGGAGGCCTGTGATCTTTGGACCCTCAGACAGCACTGCATTAAAAACAGGCATGATTCTGTGATGGACATAACTACATGGGCTCAGGAATACTTCCAAAATCACTGTCTGAACACAGTTCACAGTGTCATTCAAAAATGCAAGGACAAAGCCATATCTGATTAGAAACGCTGCTGTCTTCTTTGGGCCCAAGTTCATTTAAAATGGTCTGTTGCAAAGTGGAAAAAACTGTTCTGTGGTCAGACGAATCAAAAGTTGACATTTTTGGCAACCATGGGCACCGCGTCCTTCTGACTAAAGAGAAGAGGGACCTTCTGGCTTGTTATCAATGCTCAGTTCAAAAGCCTGCATCTCTCATGGTATGTGGGGGGGGGGGGGGGGGGGGATATTGCGTATAGAATGGGCAGATTGCCCATCTGAAAAGGCACCCTCAATGCTGAAAGATATATCCAGGTTTTAGAGCAGCATATGCTCCCATCCAGATGACATCTTTTTCAGGGAAGGCCTTGCATTTTTTAGCAGGACATTGCCAAACTGCATTCCAGATGTTTCACTAATTGAAAATATATGGAGCATCTTAAAACGAAAATACGACACAGAAGACCCAGGAATGTTGAGCAGTTAGAATCTTGTATCAGGTAAGAATGGTATAACATGCCTCTGCCAGAACTTCAGAAACTGGTCCCCTCAGTTCCCAGATGTAGTTTTTAGGCAGTGTTGCCACCCTTTGTGAAATTGGGATTATAAGCAGCCTCCCTCTTGTCATCATTTACCACCAAAACTTGTCTACATAACCTTATCCTTTGTGACCTATTCTTTACTCACTCCTCTCCTGTGGTTGCTGCATTGATAATACTATTCAAACTCTCTTTTCACAGGTGCCTTCCCTTCTGTAATCAAATGGACAACCATACATTCAAAGAGAAGCTCTTTATTCTTTCTCTACTCTCGAGCTCCCGCCTAATTTCTTCTTTACATATGGATCCAAACTACTTGAAGACTAATCTTTATCTCACTCCCTCTTCCTTATGTTTAACTCACTTCTTGATCTTTATCAGTCTGGTTGCACCTCTGACCTCTTTACTGGTTACTATCTGAGATGAGAATAGAAAACACATATTTTTGGTTTTAAAACACTTCAGACCTTAACCTCTACAAAAGCTCTCCAATCTGCCCTCTCTGCTCCCCACCTACCTGCCAATGTCCCTTTAGTTAATACCTTCAGGCCATGCATGGCATACGATTTTTTGTGATCCCTACCTTTCTTTGCAAGTGTCTCCATCATGATACTTCACCAGCTCTCACCTATTTATTTAAACAGCACCTTAAAATCAACACTTCAGTGAGCCTATCCTTCAACTCTACTCTAGTCATTCTATATCCAACTCCAATCAATGCCATCACAGCCTTCCTACACCTAGTTCCTCCACTTGTTCTTGTGTATCATATTTTTATGTATGTTTGTTTTGTGTGGAATTTGCATACCTAGAATTGTCAGCTCATCCCATTATTTAGAAACACACATTCTTTGGCTGATTAAATGTAGCTAGTGCACTAATTCTGAACACAAATGTCTGTAGTTTAGTAGACGTGAACTCAGAAAGTGAAGATTTGCTATGTCATAGTAAACATCTAGAAATGTTAATTGTGCTAAGCATTACCCTGAAATATTATTCCTGAAAAATAGTGCACTTCTTGGGTGTAGGTACAGCCTCTTAGCTGTGTATCTGCAGTGTGAGGTCTAAGGAACTGCTATCTCTATTAGTCTCGCAAGATTTGGAGTAAGATTTGGTGATGTTCCTCCTGTGCTGCTTGCTGGAGAAGAGCCTGTACTTGGGGACCTGCACTGTATACATTTTCCTGCTTCCACATCTTTGCTATTCTCCACCAGTCATTAAGGGGGCAACTCTAACATTATGAAGCAAAATTGTGCTCTTCTATACAGGGATGGACTGCCTCAACAGACAGAGACAGTGCAGAACATAGTATAGTAAGTCCGTAATGGGGAGAAGTTCAGATGCAGGGATCCCACAGGTGATACTGCCCTCTGTCTGACGTTTTTTTGACACAGATTTTATAGTTCTGTCTGCAATATACACATTTTGTTAATTTCATGTACAGCACACTATGTCACTTATAATAAAGGATTATGATGACGGTAATAATAAATACGAATAATATAAAACAACTTACAAAAGTAGTGTAGAAGTGGGCAAACGCATATGTATATAGGGACATTGGCCCAGGTGCAATTCATGATGGTTGGAGGTATGTGGAATATGAATCAGACAGTAGATGCACTCATTGGGACTTACAACTCCTGTTGCAAGTTCCAGTGAGTACACCTGCTTCATATTATACAACTTACATATATAGATAGATACTGTATATACAGGGCTGGGCTGGAGACTATGGTATCATGTGAGGTGGAAGGTCCCACAAGGAGATTGGGAGTATGGGATTTGTGTTGCAAGGGGGAATTTGGGGTTCAGCAATCTGGGGGGGGGGGTATTTGTGCTAGGAGGGGGGATTTTGTGCTGGGAGGTATTTGAAGTGGGGGTAGTAGGAAGAGAAATTTTAGGGGTAGAGGATTTGTGCTAGAAGGGGTGAATTTTTTTTGGGGGGGGGGGGGGTTTCAGCAAATGGACGGATTTGTACTGGTCTCTGCTCTAATTCCTCCCAAAGGTGTTCTATCTGGTTGAGGTCAGGACTCTGTGCAGACCAGTCAAGTTCCTCCACCTCAAACTCGCTCATCCATGTCTTTATGGACCTTGCTTTGTGCACTGGTCAAAATCATTTGGTGGAGGGGGATTATGGTGTGGGGTGGTGTGGGGTTGGTGTGAGAATGGGCTTGGCCCCTTAGTTTCAGTGAAGGGGATTCTTAAGGTGTCAGCATACCAAGACATTGTGGACAATTTCATGCTCCAAATTTTGTGGGAATAGTTTGGGGATGGCCCCTTCCTGTTCCAACATGACTGCGCAACAGTGCACAAAGCAAGGTCCATAATGACATGGATGATTGAGTTTGGGGTGGAGGAACTTGACTATCCTGCACAGTTCTGACCCCAATCTGATAGAACACCTTTGGGATGAATTAAAGTGATACTAAAGCTTCATTTTTTATTTAAATAACAAACATGTCATACTTACCTCCACTGCGCAGCTCGTTTTTCACAGAGTGGCCCCAAACATCCTCTTCTGGGGTCCCTTGGTGGCTCTCGCGGCTTCTCCCCGCATTGGATAAACCCCTAGGAGAAGCGCTCTCCCAAGGGGGTTACCTTGCGGGCGTGCTCCCAAGTCATTCATTCTGCGTGCATAGAGGCCGAATGTATGACGCGGTCCCGCCCCCTGGGTCATTGGATTTCATTGACAGCAGCGGGAGCCAATGGCTGCGCTGCTATCAATCTACCTAATCAAAGCCGGCACTCCGTGGAGAGAAGGACGGCACATCCCAGCTGAAGAAGTTGAAGGGGTTCAGGTAAGTAAAAGGAGGGGGGGTTAGGGGGGGCGGTGACTGCCAGGTGCTTTTTCACCTTAATGCATAGGATGCATTAAGGTGAAAAAACTCGAACCTTTACAACCTCTTTAAAGTGGAGACTGTGAGACAGGCCTTCTTGCCCAACATCAGTGCCTGACCTCACAAATGCGCTTTTGGAAGAATGATCAAACATTCCCATAGACACACTCCTAAACCTTATGGACAGCCTTCCCAGAAGAGTTGAAGCTGTTATAGCTGCAAAGGGTGGGTCAACTCAATAATGAACCCTACGAACTAAAACTGGGATGCTATTAAAGTTCATGTGCATTTAAAGGCAGGCATCCCAACACTTTTGGTAATATAGTGTATATTGTAGTTATTCTGTCAATAGGATAAATGTAGTTTTTATGGGGCAAAGAGAAGAACATGCATTTAGGTGAATATTGTTGAAGGAGAATAATAAATAAGAGAGACTTGGGTTATGAATCTTGGGTTATATTTCTAGCCAGTGAGTGACGTAGTGACGTAATTCTTAACCATTCAATCACTCCTAATACTGGGCAAGGTTCTCCACATTTTATGCAAATGAATGGATGAATATCAGTCATGATGAAATGCTGTAGACCGAGTCATGTGCAGGCATGTCCACTAATCTAATGTGTGTTTTCTTTTGTCAGTACAGATTGTGGGACAATCACCTGATCTTATTTTAACATTAGTTTGTTTTCCAGTGCAGGTTGAAGAGTTTAAGATAAGCTGAGTGTTCCTGTCACATGAATATTGTGCAATGATTATGAGCAGGTGAAAACTAAGTGAGAAGGTAATATGATAGCAGAAAAGAATACATAGGTACTGTACTATGATTTCCAAATAGAAACAGAACTACGTGTATATTGAAGATAATATTTGGATGTTCAGCTCAAAATAACATATAGAATGAGTACAACTGATGTATTTCTGTTATGGCAAATAAAAAATATTTGCATTTGCTAAATTTATGAAGAAAGGGTACTCCTCCCTATAAGCACCAATGCACAATGCTGATGGGCGCCAAGCTCCTGGGCACTGTAGAAATTACAGTGACAATAAACTCTAAATAAAAATTTAAAAAAGTACCTTTTATTGTTCTCAGCCTCCTCCAAAAATCCTCATTTGCTGCTCTGATCTGATTCCCTGTTGGAGGGTGGTTACGTTTGTTCTCAATGGTCCCACTGTATGTAGGAACTTAGACACCCTCTCTTGCTCTCTCCCCAAATGGACAATGTGATGTATAGTGTGCACAAAGCAGTGCACATGACTGCATCTAACGGGCACTACCTGTTCCAAACAAACAGAAGTGAGGAGAAAGAGAGATTTGGGGACTCATTGAGATAGAAAAGCACAGTGAGAAACTACAAAATTAAAAAAAAGATTACAGTAGATGTAGTAGATGTGTATAAGCTGATTTTCCATTTACAGTATATGTAATAAAAAGAGAAATAAATTACTTTGAAAAGACCATAGACTTTAAGGTAGAAGAAAAAAAAATACTATTTGTATGATCGCTGTCTTCTGATTGTGATTACAAAATACCAGTGAAACTAAATGAAATGTCCATAATGCCGTGTACACACGAAGGGAAAATCCCGCGGGATTATCCTCTGGACTCAAGTCCAGCGGACAATCCCCTCGTGTGTGGGCGTCGGCGGACTTTTTGGCGCCAAAGTCCGGCGGACCAAAGTTTTAAGTTTTGTTTTAAAACTATCCGCTGGACTTGGCAGTGTGGCGGACAATCCCGCCGTTAGTAGGCTAGTCCGCCGGACTTTTTAAATGAACGGACTTGCCGCTCGTCGGCAAGTCCGTTCATTTAGCACGTGACTTCAGGTTACGTAGCTAGCGTAGGCAGTAAATGCCGCCGCGCTAGCTCCGTCACCTGGCATGGATTTAAAGGGACTCTCCACGCCGAAAAAACGGCGTGGGGGTTCCCCCAAATCCATCTCAGACCCTTATCCGAGCACGCAGCCCGGCCGGCCAGGAAAGGGGTGGGGACGAACGAGCGCCCCCCCCCTCCTGAGCCGTACCAGGCCGCGTGCCCTCAACATGGGGGGTGCCCTGGGGAAAGGGGGGCCGTGCCCCCCCCACCCCAAAGCACCTTGTCCCCATGTTGATGAGGACAAGGGCCTCTTCCCGACAACCCTGGCCGTTGGTTGTCGGGGTCTGCGGGCGGGGGCTTATCGGAATCTGGGAGCCCCCTTTAATAAGGGGGCCCCCAGATACCGGCCCCCCACCCTATGTGAATATGTGAATGAGTATGGGGTACGATGTACCCCTACCCATTCACCTAAGGTGTAAAATGTAAAGTACAAAAACACACATACTCTTGAAAAAATATTTTATTGCACTGCTCCGGGGGTCTTCTTCCGTCTTGGGGGTCTTCTCGCCGGACTCCTCCGCTCTCTTCTGCTCTTTTACCTAGCTCTTTCACGAGCGGAGGAGGCCCGCTACCTTCTTCGTCGTCGTCGCCACCGTCGTCTGGGGGTCTCGATCCGCCTTCGGGGGTCTTCCGGGTCTCTTCTGTTCTTGCGGCGGTCGTCGTCTTCCGCGCCGCCGGCGCCTTCTTCTTCTTGTTCTTCTTCTTCCTATGTTGACCCGTCGCTGTCTCTGCCCGGAATGCCAGAGCCGCGCTGTGCTGGGACTTATATAGGGACATGGGGACAGGGTCACATGCTCATGTCACATGGTGACCCCGCCCCCTTGTGATGTCCTCCGGGACTGTGACATCACAGGGGGGCGGGGTCACCATGTGACATGAGCATGTGACCCTGTCCCCATGTCCCTATATAAGTCCCAGCACAGCGCGGCTCTGGCATTCCGGGCAGAGACAGCGACGGGTCAACATCGGAAGAAGAACAAGAAGAAGAACAAGAAGAAGAACAAGAAGAAGAACAGGGCACCCCCCATGTTGAGGGCACGCGGCCTGGTACGGCTCAGGAGGGGGGGGGGGCGCTCGCTCGTCCCCACCCCTTTCCTGGCCTGCCGGGCTGAGTGCTCGGATAAGGGTCTGAGATGGATTTGGGGGGACCCCCACGCCGTTTTTGCCAGGTGACGGAGCTAGCGCGCCGGCATTTACTGCCTACGCTAGCTACGTACCTGAAGTTACGTTCGAAATGAACGGACTGCTCCGTGTGTGGGCAAGTCCGTTCATTTTCAAAAGTCCCGCGGACTTTGGCCAGCGGATTGTCCGCCGGAGAAGTCCGGGCGTGTGTGGGCAAGTCCACACGCTCGGAAAGTCCAGCGAAGCCAGCTGGAAAGTCCGGCGGATTGTCCGCTGGACTAAGTCCGCCGGCAAAAGTCTGCACGTGTGTACGCGGCATTAGATGGACATTCTGGTGGGAGATGCAATTTACAGCTGTAGTTATCCCTATTGTTTTTTGCTCAATTAAATTGGACCCAGGACTTGTAGTGTAGTGGTCTAGTGCAGTGGTTCTCAACCCCAGTGTTGGTCATCTTACTTTAAAAAAGTAATTAGTTAAGTTACAAATTACTTCTCCCAAAAAGTAATTGCGTTAGTAACTCAGTTACTACATTGGAAAAGTAATTAGTTACGCAGCAAAGTAACTGACTTTTTTTTTAAATATTCTATACATGTAACTAAGGGGTGGGTCTAGTATTACTGTAACCAAGGGGCACATTTATTATTATTGTTATATATCGTGTAACCAAGGGGCTGCTCTATTATTACTCTAACCAAGGGGCAGATCGGTTATAGCGTGTAAGCAAGTGGCAGGTCTATTATATTTATATTTTGTAAGGGGTGGATGGCTACAGAAGAGGGCGAATGTTAAATTAATGGGCAGAGCTCGATATATAACAATAATAATAAATGCTCCCCTTGGTTACAGTAATACTAGATCCGCCCCTTACTTAAACGATAGACGCCCCTTGCAGAGTAGTACGAGCATCAGGAGCGTGCGGCATCGCCTCGTACAATTACATGTTAACTGCACCTGCGCGGTGTAGAGTTCACTCAGAGCTGTTTAGGTTCGGCAATTTTCGGAAGCTCCGTAGTCCTTCGTACTGCGCAAGCCCTGCGCCTGCGCAGTACACGGGGTCCTTATCCGGCGGGGGAACTTTTTCAGCAGGACACCGGAATTACACTACTGCCATCTAGTGGCGGTAGATGTAATTGGGGTAACTAAGCCAAAGTAATGGGAACTGAGTTACCATGAGGGGAAAAGTAATCAGTTAGATTACTCGTTACCCTCTAAAGTAACTGCGTTAGGTAACTCAGTTTATTTTAACTCAGTTACTTACATCACTGCTCAACCCTGTCCTCAAGTACCCCCAACAGGCCATGTTTTGGGAATTTCTCTTAGATAAAATAGCTGTCCAAAATACCAAGCCTTTGACTCTGATTTAAAGCACCTGTGCAAGATAAAGGAAAACCTGCAAACATGGCCTGCTGGGGGTACTTGAGGACAAGGTTGAGAACCACTGGTGTAGTGTACATGAGGCAGACAGCTATCTAGAAGCAGACTGCTCTCTTTGCTGCTGCTCTCTCTTCTCTTACAGAATGGCTGAAAGAGTTAATAATTTACTTGTTTTTAATGCATTGTGGACATTTGGGAGGTTATCTTTAAAAATGCTTCTAACTTCAAATGCTCATAACTGCTGCAAAACATGCATACACGTGATGTATAAAATCTGTAAATTGAACATTTTTCACCGTCGGTTTCCTGTTGTCAGTTTCCAGCGTTTAGAAAAGGTTTTCAACTGCCCTGTGTACATGAGCCCTGTAGTCATTCCTCATACCTGAGGTCCTTCAGCCCCCTTTTGAGCTTTGTTGCCATTCTCTGGACTCTCCCCAGTTCATGCACATCTTTCATGAGGATCAGTGAGCAGAACTGGACTGCATACTCAAGATCTGGCCAAACCAGAGTTTTATAAGATGGCAGAATTAGTTTTATTTCTAGAGTAAATCCTCTTTTTTAATGCATGATAATATTCTGTTGGCTTGCTTGCTGCAGCTTGGCATTTCATGCTATTGCTGAGCCTGTCATCTACTAGGACCCCCCGATTATTTTCTATCCCCAATTCCCCCAGAGGTTTGCCCCCTAACAAGTAAAATTCATATTTTTAGCTCCAAAGTGCATTACTTTAAATTTTTCAATATTAAGTCTCATCTGCCATACAGCTGCCCACCCTTCTATTCTAAGTAGGTCTTCTTGTAAAGTTGCTATATCCTGTTGTGAAGTTATCACCCTGCTTAGCTTTGTATCATCAGCAAACACTGAGTTTAAACTATTTATTTCAACCTCTGTATCATTAATGAACAAGTTAAACAGAACTGGTTCCCAGACAGAGTCCTGGGGTAATCCGCTTACAATTCAGACCAAAAAATATGCCTTTATTCACCAACCTCTGGATGCGCTCCTGTAGCCAGTTTTCTATCCTGTACAGTACATAAAATCTCGTCAATGCCAAAAGATCTTAATTTGTAAATTAAGCGTTTATAGAGTACTGTATCAAATACTTTAGCGAAACCTAGATACACAGGGGTTGATTTACTGGCTACCATTTGACATGGTAGCCAAATCAGCTTCTAACTTCAGCTTGTTGAATTAAGCTTCAACAAAAAACCTGAAAGCTGGTTGGTTTTATTTGCAAAGCTGCGCCAGATTTTGCACTCTCCAGTTTTAGTAAGTCAACCCCACAATGTCCACAGACCTTCCTTCCTAATGCAATAGCCATAGTAATCAGCTACCTTTTAGGCTCCGTTCACATCAAGGCATCCCGGATCACGGGCGGAAATGCCACGATTTTGCCCGCTATCCCAAATCATGACAAATAGCGGGACACCCTTGCGATCCTCATCACTTCCAATAGCACCTCGATCGTGTCATGAAGTCCTGCTATTTGCCGTGATTTGGGGTCGCAGGCAGAATCGTGGTGATTCTGCCTGCAATCCGGGATGCCTAGATGTGAACGGAGCCTAAATGTTGGTTTGTGAAATAAGCAAACCGAAAAAAAAAGATGAGCAGTGTCAATTTATTCTGCTATATGACAGGATAACTCAGTTAACAGATCCTGGTGGATGTATAGTTTTATAGGTTGCATGCCTACTGAATCCATTGCTTAAACAACCCTGACTACAATTATTTGGCCTGCAACTTATAAGCCAATATTTGCATGTTCATTAATGTAAATAGGATGGTTACAGAACCCCATTCTCTGTTTAACTACAAGCCCTTTTATAAAGGGCTGAAGTGTACTTGAGCAAATGCAAATCTCAGTATTATTATTCTTTGCAAGCCTTGGCCAGTTTTTACAATCCAGACATTTGCATACCTTTGTCTTTCTGTAAAAAACAGACATACCTGAAGTAAAATACCATGGCAGATATCATTAATTTAACTGCCTAGGAGCACAAGGCTGCTTGTTTAATGTATAAGATGTATTTCTAGGCAAAAAGTTCATTGCATGCAAATTATGCTTTAGAATTCACAACACAGGAAAATCATTTATTAGTAGTGTGAATAATTTACTTGAAGCAAAACACATCTTTTTAACCTTGCTGCATTCAATGCTTCTTGTTTATCATATAGTAGAAGAAATATGCATGAAATAGACAGGTGTATAAGAATAACAGAGGCTTTAAAGTTAGAACGTGATAATAACTCTGTTCTTAATTATATATGCTGTTTTCAACACAAAACGTTTCTGAATTAAGCAATTGTGACCATTAACATAAGAAATATCCTTGTGATGTTTATGAAGAGGGTTTTTCTTAATGCATATTTCTTATACTTTACGATAAACTAGAAGCTGGGCACCACAACACATGTAATATATACTGTACGCCCATAAGATATACTTTATGGCTATGTGCAAGAGGCCTTAAAGTGGTTCTAAATGTAGAAGGTTTTTTATACTTCAATGTACTCTCTGGAACATAGAAACATAGAAAAGTGACAGCAGGAAAAGACCAAGTAGTCCATCGAGTCTGCTTTTTTTTTTTCAATTTATACATGTTTTAAGTTTTTTTTTTTTACTTTTTTGTCTGAGTATATATTTATGTTTGTCCTAAGCATGTTTAAAGCCATATATTGTTTACTGATTCTCTATCAATGCTGAAAGTCTATTCCAAGCATCAACTATCCTTTCAATAAAATAAGGCTTTCTAAGATTAGTTTTTCAATTTCCTCCAGTTAGTTTGAGGTTATGTCCCTGTGTTCTTGATCTTGGGTTCATATTAAAAATACTACCCTCTTGAACCTTATTCACCCCCTTGATGTATTTAAAGGTTTCAATCATGCCCCTGCCCTCCTCCCTCGTTCCCTTCTATAGACTACATATTTTAAGTTTTATTCCCCAGACCTTTCACCATTTTTGGTTACCTGTCTTTGGACTCGTTCTATCTTATCAATATCTTTTTGAAAGTGAGGTCTCCAGAACTGGACACAGTGTTCTAAATGAGGTATCACTAAAGATCTATATAGGGGAATCAGGACCTCCTTCCTCCTGCTGGTGACCCTCTAGCAAAGTATCCTAGAATTCTATTTGCTTTCCCCACTGCATGGCTACACTGTTTGTTCTTTTTGAAATCATCTGAACTCAGTATCTACAAATCTTTTTCCTCTGTAGTGCTGGCCAACACCATACCCTCAATGTTGTACTGTGTCAAGGGATTATTTCTCCCTAGGTGCATTATTTTACATTTAGATACCTGAACTGCAGTTTCTCTTGCTTTGCCTAATCTTCCAGCAATGCCAAACCATGTTTCATGTTGCAGACCCTTTCAGGGATATCAACCCTATTTCACGCCTTTGTATCATTAGCAAAGACATACCTTACCTAACAGCCTTTTAGTTATATCACTTACATATAGATTAAATAGAACAGGACCTAGTATAGAGCCCTGTGGTAGACCACTAGTGACTGGTCTATGTTCCAAGTGAACCCCATTTACAACCACACTCTGGTATCTTTTAGCCAACTGCATATCCACTGAACCACCCATGGGTTAAGTCCTAGATTGTACAGCTTTTGTATTAGATCATTATGTGAAACTATATCAAATGCCATGCTGCAATCAAGATATGCTATGTCCACAGCACCAGCCTGGTTCTAAACATTGGTGATATAGGCAAATAATGAAATCAGATTAGTCTGACATGATCTGTCCTCAGTAAAGCCATGCTGCTTTGGGTCAAGCAAGTTGTGTGTTTTAAGTGATCAACGATCCTTCTTTTCAGCAATGATTCCATTAACTTAAATACAACTGATATTAAACTCACTGGCCTGTAATTGCCAGCATCTACCTTACTGCTCTTTTTGTAGATAGGTACAATATTAGCTGTCCACCAGCCATGGGGAACTTCTCCTGTTAGAAGGGATTGATTAAAAAAAAGTTAATGGTCCAACAACTATTCCTTAGAACTCTGGGATGAACATCGATGAACATTGATCTATTAAGTTTTAACTGAGCCCGTTCCTCTGCTACCTCTGTCTCCAGAAATCTCAAAAATGAACCATCATTACTAGAACCAATATGATTCCCAAACTTGTTATTGCTAGTACATTGCACTTGATATTAAGGTAAAAAACATTCTGTGTGTAGCTTTCCACCCCCCCTGCCTCTCATACTCACCTGAGCCCGATCACGATCCAGAGCTGTGTCCGAGAGCAGCAGTTCTCTCTGCTCTCCTCACTGGAAATCAAGGCAGCAGTTCCTGCTGCTGTCAATCACAGCCAGTGAGGAGACAGTGGGGGCGGGCACAAGCTATGCTCTGTGTGGTAATGGACACAGAGCGTGGCTCGGGAGCAAGCACATACGAGTGGCCCAATAGCAAGCGGCTTGCTATGGGGCTGTGAGCCGTCACCTTGGCCCAGCCAAAGAAAATGGCCAGCAATCAAGACCCAGAAGCTGGTCACCCAAAGAAGTCAGTGGCCAGCGGGGACCTCCGAGATGCCACATCGCTGGACTGAAGGTGAGTATAGTTCCACTTTAAAGGTACTAACTAGCACTGTAAAAGGTCTCAATTCCATTAAAAAACGATCTATGGCTTTTCAAAATTTCCATGCTTTAGGTCTTGATATCCTTTTACCTTTTATCCTCTACAGGAGACACATTTCTCTCAGTCCTCCGCACCAAGATACCCTCACAACAAATACCTCACCTTTTGCATGGCGAATGGCCCTGAGTAAAAAACGTTTTTTTAATTTAAGATGGTGTAATGTTCACAATAAAAAATAGAAATGATGAGGACAGACATATACTAACAATGGGGAAAATTAACAATCATACAGTTACAGTAATCTCTTACTATATCCCTAATTTGGGACAATTTAAATGTTTTTCATCAGATGTTGCATTATTTGAAACCACATATGATTGACCATATTATAACAGGAGAGGACAGTAGTATCTTTTTGGACTAAACACTAGATAGGTGTCAGAAACCCTGAATCAGACTGAGACGTACAGTTAACTCTCACTTGTTTAATAATAATAAAAAAGGTAAACAGAGTAAACGTAGTCAAAACATAGCTAGAGTTCAGGAACTGGAACGGATAGTCAGACAAGCCAAAATGTCAGGGAGCTAGAGATGAGGGTAGTAAAACAGCAAGCAGGATCTGGAGCCAGAAGAAATGTCAGCCAAGCAAGTCTTTAACAGGAACACAGGAGAGCGTCTCTAGAGATGTGACCAAGTCGAAGGCAGAGATCATCTGGGCTGGACGGCTTAAGTAGGCAGGACTGACGAGCAGGATATCAACAGGTGAGTCACTATGGAGAGATAGGAGCTGGAAATTAGCTGACAGCTGAGCGGCTTAGCTCAGAGAAGGAAGGGCTGAGCCCAGCCCTGACAATAGGTCAAGTCCTAAGGAAACACGACCCCCCCCTTGAAATAAAGCCTCAAAATAGCTAAATTATAGCTAATAATAATAATAATGGCTAAATTATTCCATCACTATGACTAAGGCAGGCCATAACAAAGTGCAAGTTTTTTTCCTGCAACCATGGGTTGCAGGAAAGAAATTTGCATGGTTCCCCCATCAACACAGACAGTGCTAACGGGGGAATCACTCCTGTTGAACAATTGTCTTCTTGCGGCGGGGGCAGGCAGGGGAAGTCGTCCTCGCTGGGAGAAGAGAGTTAATATCGCTAGGGGCTGCTATAATCACAAGAGAATCCGGCAGGCTGGTTGTAGCCAAGTTGATCAATTGATCAACTTGGTACAATCAGCCTGAACATTAACAGTTTGAATCTCGACCGGTTCAGTAGGAATCATGTATGGCCTGCCTTAATAGATATATGGAGAGAATGCAACCCTATGAAGAGAGATTACACCTCTCTACTCTCATGTACATAATACATTTTCTTACATAGATCGTGATCCTTGGTGTGCTGGTGAATATGTACACTTACTTGATGTTTCCAGTATAAAGCTGGTAATCGCTACAGCACCCACTACTGATGTGCCTTGTTTGACAGGAACGTGTGCAGTAGGAACAGACAAGAGTGATATGGGCAAGACATAGATGTTACGCACTAGGGGATATGCCAAGTTCCATATTAGTGAGCAAATTATCACCCAAATCTTACACTACCACCCTTCCTTAATCATGGTTAAGAACAGGGGCCCCATCTAAATTTCTCAAGAATGTTTCAATTCGCATTTCAAATTAATACTCTTTTCTAAGGATCAGGCATATACATTCTTTATTGATCTCCCCACCTGAAAGACCACTGGGGACTTTGAGGGCTTTTTTTTTGGTGGAGAAATTGCGTTAGCCATGAAACATATAAACCCATCAAAAGCATCACATCCAGATGGTCTTTTGGTGCATAATTATAAGAAATATGCAGAAATTCTGACACCTAATTCATGTAAATTTTGTAATAGCGTCAGAAATGGTTCCAATATACAGTATCTCTTTGTGAAAATGCAGCATTAAATCACGTTATCCCATAACCCGGAAAGTATCATAGCAAAAGTGGAAATGACTGCCCTATATGACTGAAATTCTAGCATGCAGTTTTAACCCATTTTTGCCAAGGTGTATTTGCCAAGATCAAGTGATGTTTATCCCTGAGAAAAGCTTTGGATCAAACAAGAAGTGTAATTCCGCGTACACACGACCAGATTTTCCGGCAGACTAGGTCTGACGGAATCAGTCTGTCGGACAATCCGATCGTGTGTGGGCTAATCCGATCGTTTCTCATTTAGAAAATCTGATGGACCTAGAAATCGAACATGTTTCAAATCTGTCCGACGGACTCAACTCCTATCGGGAAAACCGTTCGTCTGTATGCTGGTCCGACAGACCAAATACCACGCAAGGGAAGCTATTAGCTACTGGCTATTGAACTTCCTTTTCTAGTCCCGTCTTACGTTATCACGTTCAAAACAAACAGACTTTCGAACAGACTTAGTCCGTTCGTGTGTGGTCAAGTCCGTTCGTTCGGAAAGTCCATCGGACCTCCACCGAAAGTCCGTCGGGAAGACCGTCGGACCTAGTCTGCCGGAAAGTCCGGTTGTGTGTACGCGGCATAATAGATGATACATCAGCCATTCATGCTAACTGGGGCAAAGAGGGAAAAATAGATGGTATGCTCCTCTCCCTAGACCTACAGAAGACCTTAGACTCTACAGGCACATCTCAAAAAATTTGAATATCATCCAAAAGTTATTTCAGTAATTCAATTCAAAAAGTGAAACTTATATATTATATACTGTAGATTCATTGCACATAGAGTGATATATTTCAAACATTCCTTTCTTTTAATTTTGATGATTATGGTCTACAGCTAGCGAACACCTAAAATTCTGTATCAGAAAATTTGAATATTAAATAAGACCAATAACAAAAAGGATTTTTAATACAGAAATGTTGGCTTACTGAAAAGCATGTTCATGTACAGTACAGTATGCACTCAATACTTGGTCCGGGCTCCTTTTGCATGAATTATTGCATCAATGCGGTGTGGCATTGAGGTGATCAGCCTGTGGCACTGTCAAGGTGTTTTGTAAGCCCAGGTTGCTTTGATAGCGCCCTTCAGCTCATCTACATTGTTGGGTCTTGTGTCTCTCATCTTCCTCTTGACAATACCCCACAGATTCTCTATGGAGTTTAGGTCAGGCGAGTTTGCTGGTCAATCAAGCATAGTGATACCATGATCATTAAACCAGGTATTGGTACTTTTGGCAGTGCAGGTACGTGCCAAGTCCTGCTGGAAAATTAAATCAGCATCTCCATAAAGCTGGTCAGCAGAGGGATACATAAAGTGCTCTAGAATTTCCTGGTAAAGGGCTGCACTGACTTTGGACTTGATAAAACAGAGTGGACCAACACCAGCAGATGACATGGCTCCCCAAACCATCACTGTCTGTGGAAACTTCACACTGCACCTCATGCAACTTGGATCCTGTGCCTTTCCATTCTTTCTCCAGATTGAGCCTTTATTTCCAAATGAAATCCGAAAAATAGGATTTTTACTACAGCTTACCTATAAAATCCTTTTCTTGGAGTACATCATGGGACACAGAGCCTTAAGTAATTACTTAATGGGTTATAGGCTACCTTCAGGTGTTGACACTGGTAAACCCAATCAAAGAAGTTTACACCCTATATAACCCCTCCTCTTTCCAGGAGCACATCAGTTTTTGTAGCAAAGCAATATACCTAATCCCAAAAGAGGGGCAGGACCTCTGTGTCCCATGATGTACTCCAAGAAAAGGATTTTACAGGTAAGCTGTAATGAAAATCTTATTTTCTTTATCGTACATCATGGGACACAGAGCCTTAAGTAATTACTTAATGGGACGTCCCATAGCAATGCTACTTGAGGGGAGGGAGAAACAACCCATAGGGTACCCACAGACTTTAGAATTTATACTGCTGTCTGCAGTACACTGTGCCCAAAGGCGATATCCTCATACCTCCTTACATCCACCTGATAAAATCTTGTGAATGTATGCACTGAAGACCAAGTTGCGGCCTTACAGATCTGAGCCATGGAGGCCTGGTGACGCACTGCCCAAGAAGCACTAACCGACCTGGACGAGTGCGCCTTAACTTGAAACAGGGAATCTTACCCCTTAAATCATAAGTTTGAATTATCACTTATCGAATCCACTTAGGGACAGTGGATTTTGACACTGCCTGTCCTTTCTTAGGACCCTCTGGCAGAATAAATAAGACATCAGTCTTACGAATCTGAGCAGTTGTCTAAAAATTGATTTTCACTGATCTCACATTAAGACAATGTATTGACTCTTCTTCCCTGGAACATGGTTTTGGAAAAAACGATGGCAGGACAATATCTTGGTTTAGGTGAAATCTGAAAGTACTTTTGATAAAAAAAAGTCTGGACGAGGGCGTAACACCACTCTGTCCCCAGGACAAATCAAATATGGCTATTTACAAGAAAGAGCAGCCAATTCCGAAACCCTCCTTTCTGAGGATATAGCAACCAAAAATACCAACTTCCTTGTCAGAAGGACTAGGGGAATGTGTTGTATTGGTTCAAATGGCTGTTTTTTGTAACACAGACAAAACTAAGTTCAAGTCCCAAGGGTTCAAGGGAGTTTTGACGGGTGGAATAAGCCACGTCACCCCCTGTATAAAACCCTGGACTACAAAATGAGTATCAAGTGGTCTTTTGAAATAAGACCAATAAAGCTGAGACTTGGCCTTTAATAGTACTCAAGGCCAATTTCATTTCTACCCCTAATTGTAGAAAGGCAAGAATTCTGCCTATGATATTCACATCTGGAAACATAAGCCCTCCAGACTCTATAGTTCTGGAAGCTGGCTTCCTTGCACTAATCAGGATAGAGATAACTGACCCAAAAAGCCCACGTTTCTTCAGAATGTGGTTTTAATAGCCAAGCCGTTAAAGTTAGATACCGTAAGGTAGGATGGAATATCGGTCCCAGTGAGAGCAGATCTGGCCGTAGTGTGAGGGACCATGGGCCCTCCACTGCCATCTTTACAATTTCTGCATACCATGACCTTCTGGGCTATGCTGGTGCCACCAGAATTACCATCTTTTTTTCCTGCTTGATCCTGCAAAGAAGTCGAGGCAGCAACTGAATAGGGGGGAAAGCATAGATCAGTGAGAACTGATCCCATGGGGCCACCAATGCATCCGTTCTGCATGCAAATGGATCCCTTGTTCTGGCCACAAAGTTGACTAACTTCATGTTGAACCTGCACACTAGAAGATATATGTCCAGAGTCCCCCATCTTTGGCAAACACCCCGAAATTTGTCGGGATGAAGAGACCATTCTGCTGGGAATAACTGCTGGCGACACAAATAGTCCACCTGCTAATTCCCTACTTCCGGAATGAAGACTGACGATAGGCACGGAACATTCCTTTCTGTCCAAGTTAGAATATGGTTCACCTCTCTCTGTGCTGAGAGACCTTTGGTGCCCCCTTGGTGATTGATATAGGCCACAGCTGTGGCATTGTCGGATTGAATCCTGACAGGACAATCCCGTAACCTGAATGTTTAGAGCCAGACGTACTGCCCGAATCTCTAGAATATTGATGGACAAGGTTCTTTTAGGTTCTTGACCACTGTCCCTGGACAGTTAGTTGTCTTTTCTAGTACTGCTCCCCAGCATGAAAGGCTGACATCCGTCGTTACCACTTTCCAGATGACTGGTCTGAAGGATTTTCCTTTCAACAGATTCTGGGTTAGTAACCATCAAGTGAGGCTTTGGTACACTCTTGGGGACAGCTGCAAGTCTAAAGCTGCAAGTCTAAAGCTTGAATTGTTTTGTTCCAAGCAGACAGGATACTGTTTTGCAACAGTCTTAAATGAAACTGGGCATAGGGAACTGCTTCGAATGAAGCCACCATAGTTCCTAGCAAACTCATGCAAAGCTGAATGGAGGGAATACCATTTGACCTGACCATCCATACCAACTCTCTTAGGCTGCTTTCACACTGGGGAGGTTTGCAGGCGCTATTGCACTAAAAATAGCGCCTGCAAACCGACCCGAAACAGCTGTTGCTGTGTCTCCAGTGTGAAAGCCCTGAGGGCTTTCACACTGGAGCGGTGCGCTAGTAGGACGGTAAAAAAAAGTCCTGCTAGCTGCATCTTTGGAGCGGTGAAGGAGCGGTGTGTTCACCGCTCCTATACCGCTCCTACCCATTGAAATCAATGGGAGACCGTGGGGATACCGCCGGCAAAGCGCCGCTGCAGCGGCGCTTTGCGGAGGTTTTTAACCCTTTTTCGGCCGCTAGCGGGGGTTAAAACCACCCCGCTAGCGGCCGCATACCGCGGGTAAAACGATGGTAAAGCAGCGCTAAATATAGCGCTGCTTTACCGTCGCCGCCCGCACCGCCCCAGTGGGAAGCTGGCCTAATGGAGTTGATTTTTTCCTGAGGCAAGAACACCCTTTCCTGGGCTGTGTCTATGATCAGAGTAGAACTCCTGCTTTTTTAGCGGTATTAAGGAAGATTTCTCTAGGTTGAGAATCCAACCCAACTTTTCAGATAGTTGGTTGTAGTGCATACGCTTTGCTCCAAACGAGCCACAGACTGATCTCTTAGCAATAGATCGTCTAGGTATGCTACAACTGTTATGCCCTGTGCCCTTAACCTGGCTAGAGGTGGGGCCAGCACTTTGGTGAACACCCAGAATGCTGTGGCTAGCCCGAAGGGCAGGGCTACAAACTGGAAATGCTGCTGTTCTAACTCGAACTGCAGAAACCTTTGATGAGCGGGAAATATAGGGACATGCAGATATGCTGATGTTGATTGTTGCCAGAAGTGCTCCTCCTAGAAGGATAGAAACGAATGACCTGATCGTCTCCCTGCGAAAGGAGCGGATCTTCAGGAACCAATTTAGATTTCTTAGACCTAGAATGGGTCTGACGTCTTCATTTGGTTTTGGTACCATGAAAAGATTTGAATAAAAACCCCAGACCCTCTGTGGGGATCTGTCTGATCACCCGTTGAGATATTAATTGGTCTAGTGCTTGAAACAGAGATTGTCCTCTCTCTGGCTCTTTGGGACAGTACCAGCGTTACCGTGGAGATGACCCATCTGTCCTGATCTTTTTAGACTTCTGAAAACTGCAAATGTCTTCCCCCCACTATGGTGAGGGGGGATGCCTCTTCATAATGAAGCTTTAGGATTCTGGCTTGCAGGTTTCCGACCCCATGACTTCTTTTGAGCCTGGGTCTGACTCTGAGATCTTCCTCTAAAGTGTGATGGCGGAGGCCGACGCCCCTGCCTAGAGGCGGAAGCCCCTGGCGTAGGGCAAAGAGTCCTTTTAAAAGGGCGTTTATACTTTCTTTTGACTGGCAAAAGAGTACTTTTCCCACTAGAAATAGTTTGGATATATTTTTCTCCAAATAGTCGTTCCCCATGCAAAGGGAGCCCAGTTAGGAGATCCTTACATGGTGCTTCAGCTGACAAAATTTTTGATGAATATAGTTCTAAGAAAAAAGGGAAGCAGACTAAGGACATGGATTACTGGAACCATGTCCTGTGGTCTGATGAGACCAAGATTAACTTATTTTGTTCAGATGGTGTCAAACGTGTGTGTGGCGGCAACAAGTGAAGAGTACAAATACAAGTGTGTCTTGCCTACAGTCAAGTGGGGTGGTGGGAGTGTCATGGTCTGGGGCTGCATGAGTGCTGCTGGCACTGGGAAGCTACAGTTCATTGAGAGAACCATGAATACCAACATGTACTGGGACATACTGAAGCAGAGCCTGATCCCCTCCCTTCGGAGCCTGGGCCACAGGGCAGTATTCTAACATAACCCCAAACACACCTCCTAGATGACCACTGCCTTGCTAAAGAAGCTGAGGGTAAAGGCGATGGATTGGCCAAGCATGTCTCCAGACCTCCAGAGCATCCTCAAATGGAAGGTGGAGGAGTGTAAGGTCTCTAACATCCACCAGCTCCATGATGTGGTCATGGAGGAGTAAAAGAGGACTCCAGTGGCAACCTGTGAAGCTCTGGTGAACTCCATGCCCAAGAGGGTTGAGGCAGTGCTGGAAAATTATGGTGGCCACACAAAATATTGACACTTTGGGCCCAATTTGGACATTTTTACTTAGGAGTATACTCATTAATTATTAATTAAATTAATTTAATCAAGTGTTGAGTTATTTTGAGGGGACAGCCAATTTACACTGTTATACAAGCTGTACACTCACTACTATAAATTGTAGCAAAGTGTAATTTCTTCAGTGTTGTCACATGAAAAGATATAATAAAAAAATATTTACAAAAATGTGAGGGGTGTACTCACTTTTGTGAGATACTGTATGTTGAGTGGTTATAATGACCACCCTGATATCTTCCAAACATACTCACTGAACAAATGTAGGTGGGAGGTTTCCCCACAGTTCCGCTGGGTGTTTGGTCCCCTGTCCTCTTATGTCTCCCATGTTATGTGCTGCCATGCCATTGGAATAAATAGATTAAGGTGTTCTGCCATGTATGATTGTGCATATAGATGTTTTTCTTAAAGAAATTACTATTAATGAATATTGTTCTATCTAGATTATATGCTGTATAAATTAGATGTTGATGGCTCCTGATGAAGTGGACTTGCGTCCAGGAAACGATTTGAGCCCCTAAAAGAATATCTTCTTATGGACAAGACAGAGCACACTGTTCATGATTGATTCATAGTATATGGTTTTGTATTGCAAGACATTTGCTATGTAACAGTACTATATATTATATTTTAAAGTGATTAATAAAATATATATTTTTTATTGAAAACACATGTTGTGCCTTAAAAGGCCCAGTCTACTATTTAATTGTTTTGCTTATGTTTAACCTGTATAGGGATGTGTCACTTAAATTAATGAATATTCACCATTTGAAATATATTAAACAATAGTTGTTAATAATCCCTTATATTGTGCATCAATTAATTAAAATGCGAACCAACAGGAAATAGTCATATATTGTTCATTGTCTTTTTTGTAACTTGTATGTCATTATCACCACAAATTTCAATAAAATTATTATAAAGAAAAAATGATTCAACTTTGCTATCAAATAGGCTAGGTATGCAACTATATTTATTCATTTATTTAACCACTTCAATACAGGGCACTTTCGCACCGTCCTCCCCTGGCCAATTTTCAGCTTTCAGTGCTGTCACCTCTGCGGTTTTTATTTATTACTAAACCAATAAAAAAAAGACAATTTTGGAAAAAAAAAAAAAAGTTTTGCTATGTTTTTGTTATAAAATTTTGTAAATAAGTACGTTTTCTCCTTCACTGATGGGCACTGATAAGCTGCACTGATGGGCACTAATAAGGCAGCACTAATGAGGCGGCACCGATGAGATGGAACTGATGGGCACTGACAATGGGCACTGATAGGCAGCACTGATGGGCATTGGAAGGGCGGCACTGATAGGCTGCACTGATGGGTACTTATGGGTGGCACTGATAGGCAGCACTGCTGGGCACTGAAGGCTGGCACTGATAGATTTCACTGATAGGCATCACTGGTGGCACGGAGTGGCAGCTGCCTGGGCACTGATTGGCATTTCCCTGGTGGTTTAGGGTGGCATACCTGGTGGTCCAGTGTGGTGGCCCTCCCTGGTGGTCCTGGCGGCATCCTGGTGGTCCTGGGCGGGCATCCGAGGGGGGGCTGAGCTGATAAACAATCAGCACAGACCCCCCGTCAGGAGAGCAGCCGACCAGCTCTCCTCTACTCTCGTCTGTCAGATGCGAGTGAGGAAACGCCAATCAACGGCTCTTCCTGTTTACATCGTGATCAGCCGTGATTGGACACGACTGATCACATGGTAAAGAGTCTCTGTCAGAGACTCTTTACCTAGATCGGAGTTACGGTGTGTCAGACTGACACGCCGCAACAACGATCGCAGTGGCTTGATATCCTGACAACGTCATATGACGTCCGGTCAGCATATCGCAACCACTTTGCTGACATCATTTTGCTATATGGCGGGCGGCAAGTGATTAATATTATACCTACCAGTGCTAATTCAGGCCAATATACCTACCGCAAGCTGTTGACATGATCATTTTCAGCCAAGGTTCTCTAAGACCTTAAAACTATTTCAAGGGTTCTTCTGTGGTAATAGGGTTGAGAAAACAGGCCTATATGTGGCGGACATTGAAAGCAGCATAGAGCAGCAATTGAGTAAATGTTACCTTCAAGGTGGGAAAATAGTGTACTTATCCTTTTATAAATGATTGGTTGCACTGAACTGTTCAGATAATTCTTCTTTTACGTGGCTTTGATAAAGAGCCCCACTGTCTTAAAACGTAATAAAAATGTTTTTGGCCTTTGAAGATATCTTCACTAAAACAAGAATCTGTTGAGGGCAAACAATAGTTCACTTTCCTTATATTCTAATTAGAATATGGCCTTACAATTATTTAGGTTTTTAGACTTTGTACATGTTTAAACTCATTACAATTATACTTTGTTTGGCTTAACTCCACAATCAGTTTGTTTTTGCCCTTTTTCTAACCCAGGAACATATGTGAGGATTGCTGTGGTTTGTGTCTGGGGAATTTTTCACACATGAATGCCCAAATACTGCTAGTCTCACTTCTTCCTTTTTATCAATGGGCTTGAAGTGTGCCACACGGCTTACACAGGATTATCTAATTTTAATTCAGTTGACATCCTCCCTAGAGAAAATGTCAGCCAACCATGTTAGCGACAAATATGAACACCAACAAATTATTAACATTTTCCATAACAAATTTAATAGGTGATAACTTTCAAAGTGCTTCAAAATAATTATAAAATAAAATCAATTACATTAACACAAAGAAAAACAATGCAATCATTTAAGCATTAGTAAACTGAAAACAATGTTACACTGCAAACAAGGACAATACAATTAATTAAAAACAAGCTAAAAAATATAAAATTTAGAAGTAACCAAAGATAAGCAATTTAACTTAAACAAAAACAGGTTCTAGCAGTAAAAGCTTATTTAATTAAAATAGACCTTTGTTAAAATGTACAAAATAGATTATATAAATAATTTCCATTTAAAACAAAGTGCATTTTATTGTACAAAATCTGCTTAGAAACACCAGCATCTGAATCCTACATATAAAGGAATTAATAAAAATAATTTATGTTGTATAAAAATAGGGTTATTGGCAACACTGAACAATAAAAAAACACACTTTCTAACATATGATGTCTACGCATGCACAAGGTAGAAAATCGGGGTTTCATTATGAAGGAAACAACAAAATTGAAATACATTTTAATTTAAAAAACGTAAATATTTAAATAATACCACCAATTGAAACAAACATTTACAATCAACCAACGATTCAGTCTCAGAATACTACTGCCATCAAATGATAGGTACATATGTACAGAAGATATGGTGGGCAACATAGGTAAACAATTATCTTCACTTCTTATTGCTCTAATCTACCAAACTGTTGTACCTCTGGTGTACTCTACCAAAGTAGAGTAAGTTCAATTTCTTCATATACTTCAATGGACAAATGCAATGTATAGTGAGATTTCAGGCAGAACTGCCTGATCAAGAACTTCATGAAGGCTTAGCGATTCTTAGATGTGATGTCTGCATTTCTTTTCTTTTTTAGGCTTTCTTTCTGCTATTTTCATCTGGTGATCCTGCCAGTATATCTGTTGTTTTGCAAAAAAACAAGCTGTCCTGCAGATGTATCAGTTATCAGAGACAAACCATTTACTACTGACAGGGATGCTTACAATGATCAGCTTTTATTTATTCATGTAAACCTTTATCCCAAAAGAAAAAAAAAATGTTGTTGTAACTGCTTGTGTAACTGTAGTGTGAGCTGGAGTTTGGCTTCAATGTGTTAGTGTATCTAAATCTGCTACTTCATCTAACACTCCCCTCCCCCCAGATTGACAACGCTGCTGTCCAAAGGTGCCCCCTGTGCTCCTTCATCTAGAGTGAGGGCACTCTAATATAGGAGGTGTGTTACCGGCCTGACTATCAAGTGAAACAGAGGGAGAAAAGCCAAAAAGAAAACCAAGGCAGTCATCACATCTAACGATTGTCACACTGTCACTGCAATATATTACATTTTCAGTTTTGGGTTTAATATAGCTTTAAAGTCCCTTCATTCAAAACAAGTAGACACATCCTTCATTTTCCAAGAGCACAAATAGGCAAACATTAAATGCAATTTATGTCTATGTTTCTCCATACCCATTATACATATAGTGAGCTTCTTGCAGAGCCCCATTTTTAACCTTTAGAACATAACTTCAAATTTCCATAAATACAATGTGACCTATATATTGCATAAATTATTCTGTCATCAAATCTTCATTACAGATCAACATTACATTTATGAGCAAGAGCTGTACTAGTTTAGACAATGGTAGGGATCCAACATAAATCCATTATACCTTCACTACCCATTCTCCGTATTCACAAAAAAAGACAGAAACACCAAACTATGCTGTCAAACATCTATGTGAAAATAAACTCATTTTAAAAGTACAAAAGGTTACACATGATTCTGAAAGTACTCATATATAATAATAGCCTTTTTGCAATCATACCTATTGTAAAAATATTATGACTTGATTTGTATTTACATGTTATCACAGAATGCATTCTGAACATCTTCGCCTGTTTTTTTTTTGTGTGTGTAAAACATGTAACAAAGATTTGAAAAAGAATATAGACTTTGGCATCAGTAATAAAATAGATTTACTCAATATCCATACTTAATGTCAATCATACTATATTTTAAACTTTATACACAGGATGCAAACTAGTTTCAGGTTCTTTGGGATAAAAAAAAATGTACAAGAAGAGACGTTTCCCCAGAGCTTGGTGAAAGAATACCCAATTGCCAGCAAATAAAAATAAATAAAAATAAACACACATGATATTATGATATGGCAACCGGCAAAGGGGCTGAGTGCAAAATTTGGGGCTTTTTTTTTTTTCTATAAGCCTCTAAACGCCTATGTGTGCAAGGACATACTGTATATACTAACATGCAGGCGCATTTACAGTCAGAATAAACAAATGCCAGATGCCCCTAACAACAGCGTTAAAAACGTCCAGTGTGCATGAGGCCTTGTGCATGTGTCTTTGAAGGCTCCATTTGGTGCAGAGTACATGCCAGGATTTGCATACATGTTAAGCCCAGCACCTTTAGAATGATAGCATGTTAGAATATCTGTCAGGTTTTCATTACTGCCTGAGCACCCACTGGGGATATTAACCTTTTCTGTTCATCCTGGTAATCATTGTCATGTGAACAAAATACAATTTTTTTACAGTTGTCAGGAAAACAAGAATACGTGTAAATCTTCCAAAGTTGACACCAGTTCTGGTGAAAACTATCTAAAGGGGATTTCCCTTCATCTTTGAGGGCCGCTTCATACCGCAATTTCTTCCCTCCATATACATTTCTGCATGCACGTTTTCCATGCGTTCTAGTGTGTTGTTTTTGTGTTTTTAAAAAAAATGCATCAAATAACACAGCAAAACAGTTGTTTACACCCATCTTTACTCCTGGGCTCTGTTACTGACCTGTCAAAGCCTCAGAATTTGGGAGCCAGTGGGGATGATTTACTAAAAAGCATGTGCGTACACTGGTGCATTGATTTTATATGGAAATGTGTACACAATGTATATACCAAATGATTGCTATGATTTGCTATGGAATATATGTTCCAGTGTACATTCTCTAATGTTTTGCTGGCAGCAATTTTAAATGCACATGTGATATTTAAATGAAGCCACACCAAGTGTGACCTGCTATCATTAAATAAATGGATTTTACAGGAAAAACAAATAACTCTGCCTTCTTTTGGTCTAAAGCTGGCAGATTGGAAAGTAAAAAAAAACAAGAGGTGGCAGAGATAGAAACTCTATTTTTTACCTCTTTGAAATGACAAATTGGACCCAGAGGTCTGGATCCAGACTGGGGCAAATGACAACAGACATTCCCCCAAACTAAGCAGTGGAGGCACGCCTTCATTGTGAGGAGGGCTTCTGGGTAGGCTTGGTGGTAGCCGTAGGAGACTTAGCCGGCCATACATGGTTCGAAATTCCACCAGTTCAGTAAGGTCCAGATGAATTTCAATACATGTATGGGCTAGCTGGTTGTGCGACTTGTGTACAACCAGCCTGCCAGGTTTTTCCTGGATTAGTGCTGCTGGCTATAGCCAACAACACTGATCATTGTATTTTGCCAATGGGGAAGGCCCCTGCTGGCAGAATACGATATCTGAGTGATTCATTTTGGTTCATTTTTTTTAATTTAACCCGCTGTTTGAATGAATCATGTATGGCCTGCCTTAGGCTTTTTCTTGTGGAGTAGGAGTAACTTTCCCCTAGTGACTTCCTTGATGAAATTATCAAGGGATTGCCCAATTAGGCATTCATCATCAAAACATCTGTTAATTCGTCTTGTCCAGTTACCAGTAGTCTGGCAAATAGACATGTCTGCAATTGCTGGCTGCAGGGCTGGCTATGCAATAAGGCCTTTAAGAGGGCTTCAAAATGCATATCAACAGAATCCTTAAAAGGAACCATCCTTAATAGGAACTGTAAGGTGTTTATTGAGAACTGAAAGTCTTTTTTGACTTAGCCAGTCTTAGGCCTGGTTCACACTATGAGTCGCACTGCAACCGGATCACTTTGTTATTTTGTACCATGCGGTCCGGTGCAGACAAACCCACTGCATTTGCGACCCAAGTTTGAGGTTTCGCTAACATTGCACTGACACCCACTGCAGGCTGCAAAGCTAGTGCAATTTGAATGTGGTGCAGGTAATGCACACAGATTGTGGGTTTCCCTCACCGCATTTTAGTGTAAACCAGGACTAAGTGCCCATAGGGTCTTCTTTTGACTGTGGAGTCAGGTGCTGTTAGGCAAAGGTTATGGCATCAATTTATGAGTCCACGGAGGAGAGCATTTGGTATGTAGCTGTAGCTTGTACGTTATAAAATGCAGGGTAAGGAAAATCCTGTGCAGCCTCTGCTACAAATACTCTCCTACATAATATCCTAAAGATAAAGAGCTGACCATGTTCCTGTGGTTATGTCTCTGTAGAAGATGGCAATAGGAGTGCAGCAACAAGCTGTGTGCATTTTCGTCACCCTCCTGAGTCCAGATAGGAAGGGAAAAACAAATAATTTAAATTTCTTGCACTGAGAAATGTTAGAAACCAAATGGCTGCGGGTACTACAATAAAGTGAATAACTCCCAAATCCTCTTCCTGTGAAACTGAATAGTATTGTGCTACGCATTGCAGCATGCACTATTAAAGGCCAGGAACCGGTGTTAAGCTACAGAAAAAAGCTGTCTTATCTTATCCACAATGTTGGGCCTACTAGAGGTCCAGGCTTTGCCCATCATTGTGGGCATACCCTTGAAAGGGTCTTTAGGGTTTGGGAACCATAAACACGGACTACAACTCTGGACCTATATAGCACCCTGCAGTCAACTACAAACATTGCCTTGTGTGCCAAGGTGAGTGCCTTACAAAGGATTCGGTGCCTGAAACAAACATTACAGGCTGGCCCCCACACAACGGGGTCTGGGTATGGTCTCTAAGTAACACGCAGAGAGTCACTGGTCCATCACCCAAAGACAGTAGCAAAAACTGGAATGTCACAAAACTAGAGTGGGAGGGGTAATAAGATTGTACACTAGGGCTGGCTCTAGCAAGTTTCCAATCACCTGAAGGTAGCCTGCATATAACCCACCGTCTATGAAGTCCTTTACTGTTAGATTAAGATACAAAGTTTTCCAAAAATGTCCAAATACATACAATATTTATGTGTAATCCTCCTGGGAGAGAAGCGCAATCAGTCAGTGCAGTGGGGTCTGGGTGGGGCTCCAAAGCTACTGCTGATGATACACTGATCCTAATAAATGTGTATAGAGAGACCAGCTCAAGCTGCAAGTAAGGAAAGGTTGATGGAAGAAAAAAATGTATCTTGAAGAAAAAATGCCTAGTAAAACCAGTTAATCTTTATCTATCCTTCTGAGACATCTGGCAAAATACTGGAGCATGCTGGGAGTGGGAGGGATTAAATTGGGCTGGTCACTGTTTATTTGCAAGTGTCCTGTAGGTGGCAGTATAACCCAAATGTCTCTGAATCTTGTATCCCTCAATGAAGGAGCAACAAATATTTCAAAAGTAAATCTGCATGATTATAATTTATAATTAAATATTTTTGCTCTAGTCCAATTGTAAATGGTTTTCTTTAAGGCTGTTATGGTGCACATTACTTGAATTCACAGACATGGTCTTGACTCTCACTCATCTGGCTCAAACGCAACATTTGTTTTCCCAACTGTAGGTGATTTTTTAAAACTGGTCTTCTTTTTTGTTTTAACACTGTGATCCAGTCTTGGGAGATCCCGTTCAGAACCCATAGAAGTTGTGGTTTCAATCAGAAAGGCCCCCGACTGTGAACTTGCATCAGTTGATTTTGTCATGTCCTGTGTTCTTTGCCTTGTTCTTCTAATAAAATAAGTATGAAAAAATACATTTCAGAAGGTAATGTATAACAAAAATAACAAAAATATAACAAATATATATAACATTCATATTTATTTTTAAAGGCCATCTTCAACAAAAACTTTATAACTTTATGATTAGTTTGGGATATAACAGGGGAGAGGTTAAAGCCTGTGTCCCTTTTTATTGCCGATTGTGTCTGGCTGGAGTGGCTAGGCCAGAGTGGCTGACCTTATCTGGACTGCTTGTTGCCTGGCTGTCATGCTGATTGATTTGCCCTTAAAATTTAAAAGAAAGGAATACCTTAAAGCAAATAAATCACCCTTTCTTTTAGAAACCCTGACCAAAATGGATTTTGCCACATTGGTTGTAGCAAGGTAGGGTTTAATCCCCATCTAGTCTTCTCTCTCTTGTTAAAAATCTAACATAGGGCAAAAAAATACTGTATCAATTTCTCATCAGTGAATTATTCACAGAAATATACAACACACAACCCAATGACACCAGTAGGCAAACTGAAAAGGAAGGTTGAAGTGGTTCTAAAGGCAAAAGGTTTTTTACATTTTGGGCATGAAGGTAAAAAACCTTCAGTGTGCAGCTCCCCCCTCAGCCCCCCCAATACTTACCTAAGCCCAATATCAATTCATTGATGTGCACGACAACTGCGGCTCTCCTGGGTCTCTCTCTCTCCTCATTGGCTGAGTTGCAGCAGCAGGAGTTTTATGGACACAGAGAGTTTTATGGAGATGCATGAGGGCCCCCAAAGCAAGTGGCTTGCTATGGGGCCACTTGGCAGGTGGAAGGGGCCCAGAGCGCCGGCGACTGGAGAAGAGGAGGATCGGGGCTGCTACACCCTGAATATGGGTGTAACATGTAACATGTTACGAAAGGTGAACTTATCCTTTAAACAGATTTGCCAATAAGGATGTAAACAATAAAATGGATCACAAAACAGTGTATATGAGCCACCACTGTTTAGAGATTATACCCGAGGCATTTGTATCATACCAAAATGCAAAAAAAAAAAAAAAAAAAGAAAAAAGGCTATTTCAATGCCAGTAAAGTCAAAAAATTTAAAAATATAAATAAAATGTACAAATGCATTCCTGCAATAATCGCTCTGCAGGATAACCATTGGAGCCCAAAATTAAAAGATACAGACTACATCAGAATGATGTGGAGAGGGACTTCTTTATGGGGTCTTATATTATTATATAGGTATTTGTTTATAGATCATTCAGATATAGGTGGATACCCATTTGTCCATGAGGAGCTCTTTGGGAAACAACTACATTTAAGCACATAAGACCTTTTATTTGTATAAATAGTGAGGTCCATCTCTCAGTGACAGTATATCTTGAATAGCAGGGTGATGGTTTTGGTGAACTATATTTGGATAAACTCCTCACAGTAAAGGTTAACAAGTTGGGACACCGAAATATCTGCTGTTACTGTGGACTTTTTATTGTACTTTTTCACAAAGGACACTACTGGGGGATTTACTAAAACTGAAGAATGTAAATCTACCTAAGTTTTTTCACATGATATGTGCATTATGTCAACTGTGGTTACTGATAACGCATGATATATACTGTATGTTAATACATGTAATTATTTATGCACAAATGTTTTGGAGATAATTAAAGTTTTTTGGTATTATTTTATTTTATATTTTATTTTTTGCACATTTGGAAGGTTTGTAGCACAGGGGTCATATCTTTCATTATTATTTTCTAATATAGTGTATCACACCAGATAATTTCCTTAAAATGTATCTAAAAACAAAAATGTAAAATAGTACAGAAACAATCTGTTGATTTTGCTAGAAATGCAGTGTCCTTGTTACTTCCTGTGAGCTTAAAAGAAAGCAAAAGAACCTTATATTTGTTGTGTAAACTACTTTACTAGTCCCATCAATCCATTATGTAATGACGTTGTGAACAAAAGCAAACATGTTTGAAGTCAAGACTGTGTGAAAATAATGCCGCGTACACACGAGCAAAATTTCTGTCCGAAAAATCTTGGATGTTTTTTCTGACGAAATTCCGCTCAAGCTTGTCTTGCATACACACTGTCACATAAAAGTTCTCTGAACTTTCGACCGGCAAGAACGCGGTGACGTACAACACTACGGCGAGCCAAGAAAATGAAGTTCAATGCTTCCGAACATGCTTTGAATTGTTTCTGAGCATGCATCATTTTTTGGGTGTCCGAATTGTATACAGACGATCGCATTTTCGGATAGGAACTTTTGCTGATGGAGCATACACACGGTCGCATTTTCTGACAAAAAGCTCCCATCTGAGTTTTGCTGGCCATCGTGTGTACGCGGCATAAGAGTAAACATGAAGGGACATGAAGTGTGTTATTCATAGAACTGTCAGGAATAGGGGAAAAATAATGCAGACACCACATCTAAGGACTGGTAAGCTGTAATATATTACATTTTGGTTTCTGGGTTTATATACACTTTAGAGTAAACCTGTGGATTCTGGCCAGGTTCTGAAGTAGCAGCAAGATCTTATTGCAGGCACCTCCCAATACCTGCACACGTGGTTAAATAATTACCTAAAACAGGCCAGAACCCACAACCCAGATTGCTCTAAAAATCAAAAAGTAACCAGAATTGCTATGGTCACACTGTGACCACAATATTCTTCTCTCGTCTCTTCTTTATTGGTGTCAGTGTGTTATGGGTGGGCTAAAGATCTAACAGAATGGTGGGCAAAGGAGGCATGATTGGCCACAGTGTGACAGTGTGACCACAGCATCTGGAAAATAAACACTTGTGCACATAAGCTTATTAGGATATGAAAATGATAGTTGCGTCCTTGAATTTACATATTAATGGCTCATATTTAAAGTATATCTAAAATCAAGAAAAAAATACATTTATTCTATTGTATCTACCCATTCTTAAGCTGGCTATAGATGGATAGAATTTAAAAAAGAAAAAATTCTCGGATCAACGTAATTTGAAAGATTTTGTAGGCTTTTAACACTTGACACAACACTTCAACATTTTGGAATGAATGGACTTTACCAAACGAAAACCACAAACACTGTTAGAAAGTCATTTGTTCAAATAAAAATTTCTTGTCATTGCAGTTGATAATAAATGTCAATTTAACGCACTAATGATTAGAAAAACACACAAACTTTCTTGGAACATTCTTTTCCTAAGAATCTTTGTTCAAAATTCTTTCCATCTATGGCCAGCTTTAGATGTGTTGGCTGCATTCATTTTCTTTTTTCAGGCTAAGAACATTTTCTGCAAGTACAGAAAAAATCCTGTTTATCCTACCAGAAATTCAGTGTCTTTGTAACTCCCTGTGCATAAAACCCTAAAAACAATGTAATCAGCTTTCCCAGCTGTCATATGTGAACTTCAAAAGCCCTCAGCCCGATGTAAAAAAGAAAAGGAAAGGAAGTGAGGTTTGTAGTTCAAATAAGGAACATCACAAAAAAATTGTGCAGTGAGAAAAAAAAAGTGTTACTGGCAGGATCACCAGGTGAAAATAAAGGTAACTTGCACTAAAAAATGGGTATGTTAAAATGCCATTTTGGATGCAACTAGTGGTTAGTGGTATATAAACAAAGAAACGGTGCTGGAATAGACGTGTGCAATATTGAACGAGAAAAAGAAAACACAAAAAATGTGCAGCTGCTGATAAGAAAGTGCTATAACCTTCAAAAAATGCTCAAACCAATAAAACAGCGCTGGCAAACAAAAATTGTGACAAAATAATAAATGATCCCACAAAATTGACAAACATCAATAATGTGTGTGAAGTGGTTACATGTCTGACACAAACCAATCCCATAAAAAATAAACTAGCATCAAATAATATGTGTGATAAATTATTACATAAGTGACATGATTGAATAATAACCATAAAATTATTTCATAGATACCAAAATTGAATGAGTGATCAATGTGGTAAGAAAATATATAAAAAAAAAAAAAAAAAAAATAATGTGAGTAAGTCCAGTTATTGTCCCAACAAAACAAGAACCAAAATAAATGTACATATGAGCTCCTTCTTGGAATAGACTCACCGGGCTAGCAGACAGACAGAGCAGCAAAGCAGAGGGCAGATATGCAGACAAACTGTGGTTCGGCAAGTAGGCACAAAAGCAGAGCTGAATAAACAAGCCAGTGGGATGAGAGGATCCAGGGAGCGATGCATGCACACAAGGCACAGTGATGTTCTTGGAGATATTGTACCGATAATAGAAGAGAGCAAATTTTAAAGTGTTGTAGAAGGATTTTTAAAATGCGCGCTCTGCGCTACTTACAGGATGCATAAAGGAAGGCAAACTTCTCAGATACTTCCGCGGTTGCAGCTGGTTTAGCGTGCGCTCCACGGGAACAGGAAGTGGCGTCAGTGGTTAGATCCTTGGCCGGAAATTACGTTGACGCGTTTCGCCCCTCCTCCAGGGCGTCATCAAAAGACCTCTTTTGATGACGCCCTGGAGGAGGGGCGAAACGCGTCAACGTAATTTCCGGCCAAGGATCTAACCACTGACGCCACTTCCTGTTCCCGTGGAGCGCACGCTAAACCAGCTGCAACCGCGGAAGTATCTGAGAAGTTTGCCTTCCTTTATGCATCCTGTAAGTAGCGCAGAGCGCGCATTTTAAAAATCCTTCTACAACACTTTAAAATTTGCTCTCTTCTATTATCGGTACAATATCTCCAAGAACATCACTGTGCCTTGTGTGCATGCATCGCTCCCTGGATCCTCTCATCCCACTGGCTTGTTTATTCAGCTCTGCTTTTGTGCCTACTTGCCGAACCACAGTTTGTCTGCATATCTGCCCTCTGCTTTGCTGCTCTGTCTGTCTGCTAGCCCGGTGAGTCTATTCCAAGAAGGAGCTCATATGTACATTTATTTTGGTTCTTGTTTTGTTGGGACAATAACTGGACTTACTCACATTATTTTTTTTTTTTTTTTTTTTTTTATATATTTTCTTACCACATTGATCACTCATTCAATTTTGGTATCTATGAAATAATTTTATGGTTATTATTCAATCATGTCACTTATGTAATAATTTATCACACATATTATTTGATGCTAGTTTATTTTTTATGGGATTGGTTTGTGTCAGACATGTAACCACTTCACACACATTATTGATGTTTGTCAATTTTGTGGGATCATTTATTATTTTGTCACAATTTTTGTTTGCCAGCGCTGTTTTATTGGTTTGAGTAGTGGTTAGTGGTGTCTATGTTTATAAAATATAATGGAAAATATTTATTTATAGGTGACAAAGTACACAATACCAGACTGTTGTTCCTTAGTTACTATTCTCAAAATCTTGCAGTTTTCATGTAATTGGCCAGTAAAAAACGCTACTTAATTCTAAAATGTCGAGAAACTGCTTTAATTACTTTATAAAGCATCCAAGTGTAGAATTGTAGAGGTCTTTGAGATTCAAGAAAAGCCTGTTCTTCTAGGGTGCATTAATAACTTCCTCTAGACCCTCATTAGACTGACCAAAGGAAGTAGCCCTTATTTTTTTATACATTGTAACTGCTTACAACCTGACTTTTGCCTTGCACTAAAATAGCCTTTGGGTGCATTAACTGTCCAATAATGGAAAATAAGTAAACCAGGAGGAAACATGTCCACTACAAAGCAGAAAGTAGAAGTACCAGCACAGAAGTAACAAGTCCTTTTGTTGTTGCAGAGATTAATGAGTACTTCAATCAAGTGTGTGACAGATTTGATTTTCTTTTTTTTTTTATCTTTATTTATGGTCAAGCTAACCCCCGTTTGTGAGTATACAAGGATGATTTCTTATAATCAAAAAATGGCCTGAAAAAAAGTAGATGGCCAGTGTGGTGTACCTGGTAGACAGAATACTGGCAGCCAGTAAAAGCCAAGTAACAAATTTAATCTGCTCATTTAAAGCTGTGTACACACGAGCTGAATGTTGGGAGACAGCGGCTGGTTCAAAATAAAACGTCCCCCTGTCAGAACACAACAGCTCAGCAGGGGAGATCGCTGCACTAATGTTGGATGGTTAGTACAGCGTCTCCGACCGGTGATGCTGGTTTGTATGAAAAGAAAATGTAGCGTGTACCCGGCTCAAATTTTACAACCGTGCTAACATTCTTTTTACTATAGACTTTTCCACTACTATATATACTGAATAAGTACACACAAAAAAAATTTGATTTTCGTATTTGCTGTAAAACCCTTTTCTTCAAGTTCATTGAGGGAAACAAATGTATGCTAAAAAACCTATTGTAGCAAACAGTCCAGATAGAGAATAAAAACACATTACTCTTGCCTCTTAACCACATCAAGACCGGACTGTTTCACCCCCTTATGCCCAGGCCCTTTTTTAGATTTCAGTGCTTTCACACTTTGAATGCCAATTACTCAGTCATACAACACTGCACCCAAATTAATTTTATATCATTTTTTTTAGAAATAGCTTTTTGTGGTATTTAATAATCACTTGTTTTTTTATTTTTTTTGCTATATACAAGAAAAAATATGTTTTTCTTAGGAATTGTTATAAATAATCGTTCGGTCAGATGTCTTCTGCTGCATTTCTTTGGTAAAAATAACCCAGAATCAGTGTATAATATTTAGTCTGTGTGAAAGTTAGCGAGTCTACAAACTACGCTACATATATTGGAAAATGGACGACTCCTGATGTACTGACTATCCCATCTCATTTCTTGAGGCCCTAAAAATGCCAGGACAGTACCAATACCCCCAAATGACCTTTTTGGAAAGTATACAGACCAGGGCATTTAGAAAGAGGCATGGTGATTTTTTTTTTTATTTAACCGCTTGCCGACCAGCCGCCGTCATTACACGGCGGCAAGTCGGCACGTTCCCGCGAGCCGTCGTAGCTATACATCAGCTCCTTTAAGTGGGATAGCAGTGGGATAGCATGCGCCCACTGCACTCTGGGGGGTGCCGATGCTTGTGGCCGACAGTCACGATGACCGCCGGCCAAGAGCGATCGTGGGCATGAGAGGCAGAACAGGGATGTGTGTGTGTAAACACACACATTGCTGTTCTGTGAGGAGAGACAGTGTTAGTGTTAACCCCTTCCCTGCCAATGACATTTTTACAGTAATCAGTGCATTTTTATAGCACTGATCGCTGTATAAATGCAGTAAAATGAGACGTCAATTTTGTTTGGGTGCAGCGTCGCATATGTCAGCTAAAGCGATGCAGTGCCGAATCACAAAAAATAGCCTGGTCATTCAGCAGCCAAATCTTCCGGGGATGAAGTGGTTAAAGTTGTTTTTTCTCTGTACTGTACAGTTGGCAACTGCATATGTGTGTTGGAAAACATATATATTCCTCCTCCATTTAAAATGGACATTCTGTTTAAACTGAGCGAGTTCCTGATGGACAAAGGGGAAATACCAGCTTTTATAATAGGAGACTTCAATGAGGTTCTAGATGGAAGACTGGATAGGTTCCCCATACGGATAACCTCCAATACTATGGGAAAAAATAAACTGAGTCAATTCTTGGAGGAAGTAGGATGTACAGATATATGGAGGGTCCGTAACCCTGGAACACAGCAATACTCATGCTGCTCTGTCACGCACTCAACGCTCTCCAGGATAGACTTGGCCCTGGGGAGCGAGAGGGCATTACAGATGGTAGAAAGGGTTAAATATTGTTCCAGAGGAATATCAGACCACTCCCCGATAGTGGTGACAGTGAATGTAGGGGGGGAAAGAGCTGAGAGGGACTGGAAAATAAACTCAAATTGGTTTGAGTTAATTAAAGAAGCAGATGGGATCCTTCCTAAACTGAGAGAATTTTTGGTCTTTAACAAGGGTACAGCGGCTCCTAGTATAATATGGGATACCCTGAAGGCATTTCTACGGGGTATTCTCATACAACAAGTGGCTAAATTTAACAAGGAGGCTAGGGTAGAGGAGGAAAAAAGTCAGAGAGAGATGCTAGAAGCCGAAAACCAATATACACTAGACCCATCTGTGGTGAGGGAAAAAAAACTATTGGAGAAGCAACAAGAGTACAAGTTAGTTACAATGAGGAAGGTGGAGACCAGAAGACTCTTCCAGCGGCACGCTACCTTCGCAGAAGGAGAAAATGTAGGCAGGATGCTAGCGCAGCTCGTGAGGTCCAACTCTCCACCATCTGCTATCCAGATTATCAGAACAGATGGAGGAGAGATCATATCTAATACCACAAAGATAGTTCAGACTTTTAGGGACTTCTATAAAAATCTCTATACATCTAAGAGATCAGGCGTAGAGGGTGCAATGGAGGACTTCCTTGGTAGTCTGGAGATCCCGACTATCTCACCTATAGAAAGAGAGGAACTAGAGGCCCCAATAACTCTTATAGAGCTTCAGCAAGCAGTGAATAGCATGTCAAATCAAAAACCCCCAGGCCCAGATGGGCTTCCAGTAGAGGTTTATAAATACTATGGAGAGATCCTATTACCAGAACTACTAAAGACATTAGAAGATGCGGGCAGGGAAGGGCGGCTACCCACATCAATGGTAGAGGCAACTATTATAGTCCTCTGGAAGGAAGGAAAGGATCCGTCAGACGTTGCAGCATATAGGCCAATATCTCTGCTATGCTCCGATGCCAAAATCTTGGCTAAAGTGCTAGCAATCAGGTTGAATAAAGTCATTTCAAAAGTAATTCACCCGGACCAGACAGGATTCATAGCGGGCAGATCCACAAGTATTAATATCAGAAGAGCATATTTAAATTTACAGAGCCCTGTAGCGAAGGAGGATCCAAAAGCTATACTCTCACTGGACGTATCTAAAGCATTTGATACCGTGGAATGGAGATACATATGGAGAATCCTAGAGAAATTTGGAATTGGACCCTCCTTTACTAGATGGATAAAAATACTATATGATAGGCCTACTGCAAGATTGAAAATTAATAACGAATTTTCAGAGAAGATAGTGCTGGAGAGGGGGACGAGGCAGGGGTGTCCATTATCACCCCTCCTCTTCGCTCTTGCAATGGAACCGCTTGCTATCGCTATAAGATCTAGCCCCGAGATATTAGGTTTCCAGACGAAGGTGGGAAGGGTAGAAAAATTTTCGCTATATGCGGATGATGTGTTACTTTTCCTGGGAGATACAGGTCAGTCACTAAGCAAAGCAATGAACATAGTAGAGGAATTCGGTGGATTTACAGGATTAGAAATAAATTGGGAAAAGTCTGAATTATTACCAATAGACCCCACCGATGCAGTACGAATATCAGGGATGCCTCATCTTGCAGTAGTTGACTCATTGAAATACCTTGGGATAGTTTTGACGAAGGATCCCAGCCAATTTATAAGTAAAAATCTTGAACCCCTACTAGTAAAATTTAAAAAAAAAAGATAGACATTTGGAAAAGTTTCCCATTATCAGTGGCGGGAAGGTGTGGGCTGATTAAAATGATCTGGATGCCACAATTATTGTACATATTGCAAAACTCGCCAGTGTGGATATGCAGGAAGTGGTTCAAAAAAATAGAATCACTTTTCAGGGAACTAATTTGGAAGGGGGGACAGGCCAGGATTCGGCTTCGAACCCTGCAACTCCCAGTGAAGGAAGGGGGTCTTGCGGTGCCCAACCCGGAACAGTACTTCCTGGCATCTCAACTGCAGCAACTAATAGGATGTGGCATCCCGGGGGGGGGGCACCCCAAGTGGAAGAATAATGCTGTCGGAGGCTGGGCATAAAACAATAATAGAAACCCTTGAAGTGGATTCTTTCCGCGATAAATGTCCCACAATAAAAATGATAATTAAAATATGGACAATCGTCAAAAAACAGTTACACTACGACGGAATTTCCGAGTATTCCCCTCTATGGAACAACAAAAATTTAAATTAAGTTCTCCAAATAGGAAAAATTAAAATATGGGAAAAACAGGGTATCACTAGATTGAGACAACTGTATAGAGGTAACACGCTAAAAAATTTCTCAGACCTGAAGCGAGAATTTAAAATACCGCAATATACGGCCTATGCATACCTACAAATAGCCCACGCCTTAGAGGCCCAATTTTCGGAACAGCAATTGATATGGACAGAAACCCCCCTTTTTAAAAAGATACTAGAGACAGGCTCCACTAAAGGGTTAATATCCGAGATATATGGGCAAATGGGTCAAGAAGCGAATGTAGGAGAGAAACTACAAATGGTAAAGGCTAGATGGGAAACGGACATAGGTGCAATAACTAGCGTACAATGGAGGAGAATCCTTGAGATGGGCTCGATGGTCTCAATAGCCCCACCGCAGAGGATATCCCACCTGATGCTGATAAACAGAGCCTACTACACCCCGAAAAGGTTGTTTAAATTTGGGAGGAGGAGTGACGATAGCTGCCCTAGATGCCAAGGGACTGGCGATCTCCTGCATATGCTGTGGAAATGTCCTAAATTGCATCGTTACTAGACAGGAGTGGTTAATAGCATGAGAGAGGTATTTGGGATCAAGCTTGAGAGAGAAGCCAAGGCGTGTATATTGGGGTATAGAATGGAAATAGGAGAGAAGAAAAGTGAAACAGTAGCAATCGTAAGATGCTTGTTTCAGGCCAGGAAACTGATTGCAACTAAATGGCAATCAAGGGATCCCCCTACAGTGGACAATTGGATTAGGATAATAAATGAAACCTTATGTAAAGAAAGAACAGTCTACATAAAGAGAGGTAACCTCAAAGAGTTTAAGAAGATGTGGCATCCCTGGATGGTAAAAATGAATGCCCCGGAGTGGAGGGCCTAATTTACAATGGCACTCTACCCAGGATGGAAGAAGAACAGATAAGATTGGGAATAGGGGCATACGAACCTATGTATGAACAAGCGGGGGCGGGGGTGGGGGAGAAGAGGGGGGTAAAAAAAAAAAATATATATATATATAAAAGTTTAAGATCCAGCTAACTTGCACTTTTTATAATTATTAAGAGTCTGTCAAATGTTGTGTTTTTTTTTCTTTTTTGTTTATGTTTCTGATTTGAATTGTTAAATAATTGTGAAAAATTGAATAAAGATTGAAATTTAAAAAAAAAAAAAAAAAAAAAAAAAGTTGTTTTTTCTCACACACAGCATAGGCATACTTACAATTACACCCCAAAATACATTCTGCTGCACCTCCTTAGTATGGAGATACCACATGTGTGAGTTTTCACTACCTTGATACATAGAGTCCCACAATCAAAAGAACTTCTTACGTGTCTAATTTCCTGACTACCTATGATATATTTTTTAAGCCCCTGAAGTGCCAGGACAGAAAAAACACCCACAAAATGAGCCCATTTTGGAAATCAAGCAGTCGAAAAGGCATAGTATGTCTTTTGAAAAGGTAATTTTTTGGAAAATGCGAGAAAAAAAATACATTTTCATTTTCTACACAAAGATTTCAACTAAGCTATTTCTAGCACACACCATAGGCATACTTAGAATTACACCCAAAACATATTCTGCTATTCCTCCCGAGCATGGCAATACCACATCTTCACAGTCTAGCTGCAAAGAAAGGCCCAAAATCCAGAGAGAGAGCACCTTATAGCGTTCTAAGGGCACAAATTACACATCTATGTTCCTGAATACCTATCACAGTTTTGGAGACCCTGGCGAACCAGGACAGTGGAAACATCCACAAAATATTTTTTGGAAAGCAAACACCCCAAGGTACAGTGGGGGAAATAATTATTTGATCCCCTGCAGATTTTGTAAGTTTGCCCGCTTACAAAGAAACAAAGGGTCTAAAATTGCCATCATAGGTATATTTTAAATGATAAAGACGGAATATCAACCAAAAATCCAGAAAAAACACGATAGAAATGTTATAAATTAAGTTGCAGTTCAGTGAGTAAAATAAGTATTTGATCCCCTGCCAACCAACAATAATTTTGGCTCCCACAGACTGGCTACAGTATGTGCTCATGTGATACACAGACTAGCCTGAAGGTGCTCCTAACGACAACTTGTTATGTGTAAAAAAGACACCTGTCCACAGAATCCTTTTCTTCCATCCAAAGCTCATGATCATGGGCGAGACCAAATAGCTGTCAAAGGATGTCAAGGACAATATTGTAGACCTGGAATGGGCTACAAGACCATCATCAAAAGCTTGGCGAGAAGGCGACAACTGTTCGAGTGATTATTCGCAAATGGAAGAAATAAAAAAATAACCATCAATCGCTCTTGGTCTGGATCAGCCCAGAACTACACTGGATTAGCTTGTGAATGATCTCAAGGCAGTTGGGACCACAGTCACCAAACAAACCATAGGTAACACAATATCCCACCATGGATTGAAAGCCTGCTCTTGTGGTTCCAGGAGTACAGTTGTCTACAAAGAATGGCTGGGACTGGTGTGGCCGTGATCAGGGACACTGGGACTGGTGTGGCCGTGATCAGGGACACTGGGACTGGTGCGGCCGTGATCAGGGACACTGGGACTGGTGCGGCCGTGATCAGGGACACTGGGACTGGTGCGGCCGTGATCAGGGACACTGGGACTGGTGCGGCCGTGATCAGGGACACTGGGACTGGTGCGGCCGTGATCAGGGACACTGGGACTGGTGCGGCCGTGATCAGGGACACTGGGACTGGTGCGGCCGTGATCAGGGACACTGGGACTGGGGCGGCCGTGATCAGGGACACTGGGACTGGGGCGGCCGTGATCAGGGACACTGGGACTGGGGCGGCCGTGATCAGGGACACTGGGACTGGGGCGGCCGTGATCAGGGACACTGGGACTGGTGCGGCCGTGATCAGGGACACTGGGACTGGTGCGGCCGTGATCAGGGACACTGGGACTGGTGCGGCCATGATCAGGGACACTGGGACTGGTGTGGCCGTGATCAGGGACACTGGGACTGGAGTGGCCATGATCAGGGACACTTGGACTGGTGTGGCAGTGATTAGGGACAATGTGACTGGTGCAGGGATTATTAGAGACACTGAATGCTGTGGTAGTGATTAGGGACACGGCTGCAGTGACTGGCAGCACTGGTGGTCAGGTAACACAGTGATAAGAGACAATGGCTGGCAGCACTAACATACAGTAATATCAGAGCCGCCAGCCATTGTACATGATCACCACCATAGCAGTACAATATCACCATAGTGACACTGAGCTTGCTCTGGTAAAAATATGTAAAAAAAAAAAAAAACAACATTTTTTTTTTTAAATACGGTCACCAGAGAAGTGCAGTGTCACCATTGAGTGAAATAGGACCAGTTCCTGCAGAACCACACAAATTTTCATCTATGTATGGCCACCTTTGAAGATAGTGGAATTGGAAAAGAGAGAACCCTTTTGAGTCTGAAATGACAGGAAAGGAATCAGTCTGTCTAAAAGAATGTAGTGACAGAAAGGTAAACTGTTATTGCCCTCACAACATCCAGGCAATGGACAGAAAACCTCATGGGGTGAACTGGTGAAAGACACAAGGAAGGCAACACAGTGATTACTGGCAGGGCCGGACTTACCATTGGGCTTGACTGGGCTCAAGTCCCTGGACCCCGCCCAATAGGGGGCCCCGCCCATTTACGGTTTAAACACCATATTTTTCACTCCATAAGACGCACTTCCCCCCCCCCCCGCCGGGAGACACATGGGAGATCTACACTGTATGGCCTTATAAGATCCAATTACTTCAGATTATACTCACATAAACACTGGTGTATTTTTATTTATTATAGGAATATATACCACTGGCTAACGTACTGTCCACTGGCTAATGTACATGTTATTTGCCAGGCTTCTGTATGGGTCAGAATATATTTTAAAACCTAGGTGAGTCTTACGGAGTGAAAAATACGGTATCTTCTTTACGTTTATGTATCATTTTGTTCTATATAAAGTAATGTATAGAAGGTAGGGCCCAAAAGTGACTCAAGCCCAGGGGCCCCTACCACCCTAAGTCTTGTCCTGATTACTGGAAAAAAAAGAAATGGGGCTGTGTGGTCAACACAGGTGGGCCTTTGAATGAGGCTCACATGAAGTGTGCCTCCATCCCTGGTACAGGAAATGAAAGGAAGTTATTGATTATATGATAACTGGAAAACACTTTTGCAAAACTGATAACTCTTCTGGTCAAAGAAGAAGCCCAAGGAGAGTTACCGTACAGAACTGCAGGGCCAAAAGATTAGCTTGATGCTAAGGGACAAGATTTGTTCTACCCCAGACTGGAGAAAGAAAAAACTGAAAGGCACATGGGAAAAAAAAAACTTCCAGAGACTTCCACCATTAAAAAAGCCTCTGGCATTTGATGATAAATATTGTGGAAGATGATTTATGAGCGTACAAAATGTTCAAAATTGTTGTTGTTGTTCCCACCTCTGAGTTACAGATCAGGTTGATCTGCTAGGGGTCATTGAGCATCAGCTAACAGACAAACAAGGATCACATACCAGACTTTCTGAGGCCCGTCCAGAGTTATGGGAATGACTGGAAGGATCTCAGCATTGGCCCTATAAAGTAGGCAAGCCAAAGTTCCACATGAGGTAATGGATAGATCAGGGTATACTAATCCTACAACACTACCAGTGCATCTGCTGCAGGGTCCTTGTCCTGGAAACAATCTGTCCAGCTTTATGATGTCACGATTTTTATAATGATTCTCAAACCCAGACATATGTCTCTGAGTACCTCCAGATGGACAAACCATGTGTCCTGGTCAGACATTGGGGGTTATTTACGAAAGGCAAATCCACTTTTCACTACAAGTGCACTTGGAAGTGTAGTCGCTGTAGATCTGAGGGGAAGATCTGAAATGAGTGGAAACTCTGCTGATTTTATCATCCAATCATGTGCAAAATGCTGTTTTTTATTTTCCTTGCATGTCCCACTCAGATCTACAGTGACTGCACTTTCAAGTGCCTTGAAAAAGTATTCACACCCCTTGAGATTTTCCACATTTTGTCATGTTACAGCCAAATGCGTTAATGTATTTTATTGGGATTTTATGTGATGGACGAACACAAAGTCGGACATAATTGTGAAGTGGAAGGAAAATGATAAATGGTTTTCAAAATTGTTTACAAATAAATATGTGAAAAGTGTGGCGTGCATTTGTATTCAGCCCCCGAGTCAATAGTTTGTAGAACCACCTTTCACTGCAAGTACAGCTGTAAGCCTTTTTGGGTATGTCTCTACCAGCTTTGCACATCTAGAGAGTGACATTTTTGCCTGTTTTTCTTTGCAAAATAGCTCAAGCTCTGTCAGATTGGATGGAGAGTGTTTGTAAACAGCAATTTTCAAGTCTTGCCACAGATTCTCAATTGCATTTAGGTCTGGACTTTGACTGGGCCATTCTAACACATGAATATGCTTTGACCTAAATCATTCCATTGTAGCTCTGGCTGTATGTTTAGGGTTGTTGTCCTGCTGGAAGGTGAACCTCCGCTTCAGTCTCAAGTCTTTTGCAGACTGTAACAGGTTTTCTTCTAAGATTGCACTGTACTTGGCTCCATCCATCTTCCCATCAACTCTGACCAGCTTCCACATCCCTGCTGAAGAGAAGCATTCCCACAACATGATGCTACCACCACCATGTTTCACAGTGGTCATAGTGTGTGCACGGTGATGACCAGAGCATCTTCTTCCACATGTTTGCTGTGTCCCCCACATGACTACAACTACAAACAGGACTTCTTATGGCTTTCATTTAACAATGGCTTTCTTCTTGCCACTCTTCCATAAAGGCCTTATTTGTGGAGTGCATGACTAATAGTTGTCATGTGGACAGATTCTCCCACCTGAGGTGTGGATCTCTGCAGCTCCTCCAGCGTTACCATGGGCCTATTGGCTGCTTCTCTGATTAATGCTCTCCTTGCCCGGCCTGTCATTTTAGGTGGACGGCTATGTCTTGGTAGGTTTGCAGTTGTGTTATACTCTTTCCATTTTTGAATGATGGATTAAACAGTGCTTTGTGTGATGTTCAAAGCATGGGATATTTTTTTATAACCTAACCCTGCTTTAAAACTTCTCCACAACTTTATCCCTGACCTGTCTGGTGTATTCATTGGCCTTCATGATGCTGTTTGTAGACTAAGGCACTCTAACAAACCTCTGAGGGCTTCACAGAACAGCTGTATTTATTCTGAGATTATATTACACACAGGTGGACCCCATTTACTAATCAGGTGACTTCTGAAGGCAATTGGTTCCACTAGATTTTAGTTAGGGGTATCAGAGTGAAGGGGGCTGAATACAAATCCACGTCACACTTTTCATTTACATTTTTGGTTGTAACATGACAAAATGTGGAAAATTTCAAGGGGTATAAATACTTTAACTGTACATCAAGAAGGAAGGATACATACTTTCTTCTGAGGACATTAAGCAGAATTGATCAGCTGTGAGAGGAGGCTGGCCTTTAGTGCCTATTACCTCCAGTAAATGGCAGTATAGGCCAAGGTTTCCTACTATCCAGCTGTCCCCTTCAATAGACAATAGAGTAATAATAGAGTAATAATAGAGTAATAAAGCAAAACCAATGTCAGTTCAAAACCATTCTATTGTTACAATGGTAGCCAGAGGTCTGGAAAACAAGGTAAGTAATTCCTAGGGTCAATACATATAATTATTTGAATGTCTGACGTTAGCCTTATGCAGTGTTAGTCAATGAAAATATTTTTGTCATATATTTCATCAGCTGCCTGTTCTCAGTGACGAAATCTAAACAAAACTAAATATTTGAATTAAGTCAATTGACGAAAACTAAATAAAAATGAATTCCAATTTTTGTCAACGAACGAAAACGAAATGGAATTGTGAGGGAGGGACATTTTCCCACCTAAACTTCCGCTTTCCTCGGAGCTCCGCCTGTCTGTTAAAGCCTCAGCCCCCTGACAAGCTGTATTGACTGAGGCTCTCTCTATGTGCCTGCTACTAGGAAGTTCTGGAACAATGTCGTGCAAACAACGTGGTGAGTGTTTCCACTCCCAACAAGGTAGCAGTGCTTAGCACTGTGTAAAATAACAGCCGCCCCAGACCAGTTCTCTGCCCTGTGCACTCCCTCACTCCCATTTACTTCCCCATCCCCACTGCAATATTAGATTTATACTTCAGAACTATATAACGAGGTTGGAAATTCTAGAGAAATGCTTAAATAATACATTACAATTTAGCTAAACCCTCTAGATTTTAGTTGACTAAAATGTAGATTTTAGTTAACTAAAATAAGACTAGAACTAAAACAATTCAGATGACTAAAATAGGACTAAAACTAACATGGCATTTTAGTCAAAAAACTATGCCTAAAAATAAATAAAAATTTGACATCAAAATTAACACTGGCCTACATGAAAAAATAAAGATCTTGCATGATTTCCTGCTTACTTTTTTGGCACTTCAACCCTTTCTAAAAATATGTTTGGTCTTATTCAGCAGTAAAAAGTGCAGTATCTTGCACAGTAACTAGTTAGAATTCATACAGTATAACCATGATCTAAATACACAAACTGAAATTAGATTTTGAGTAGCAAGATCACCTGCCCCACAGTGCCTGCATAGTTCCCGCACCAATTCTATGCAGCACTCAGCATGGGTAGTCTCTCCTTCCAGGTAAGTAACCACTGATACCAAAGATCGTTTTAGATCCCACTAATAATCAACAGGGGTGACCCGCAATGTAAAGGGACAATTTATTACTGACCATCAATGTAAGGGGGCACTTCCACACTGACCACCAATGTCAGGGGGAACTTTTCCACTGACCACAAATGTTGGGGGGAATTTTTCCACTGACCACCAATGTTGGGGGGAATTTTTCCACTGACCACCAATGTTGGGGGGAATTTTTCACTGTCTACTAAACAAAGGAGGCAACTCACTAATAACTACTAATGTAGGAGGGAACTTCACCATTGACCACCTATGTAAGTGGGCACTTTGTTAATGACCACAAATGAAGGGGAGCACAGCACTACTTAAAGTTAAAGTAAGAGGAGACTTTACAACTGACCAAGGTTGTGGGCACTTTTCCACATATAAAGGGCGATGTCATGGTGTTAACATGTTATCCATCATCTCAGCTGTCAAATATGCTTCGTATGCAATTGGAAACAGGCGTTCTTTTAACTGCCCAAAAAGGCCAACAGATAGCAAGAAGAGTCAGTCTTCCTACTACAAATGCTCCAGTACATATGGTCAGGAAAAATACAACAAAGAAAACACGCAAAAGTGGTGACCATAAGTATCAATGTAAGAGGATAAAGATTTAACAATACTTTTTTTATCTGAACTGGACACATGCAAAAGAATAATGTAAGACAATGGGGGTTATTTACTAAAGGCAATTCCACTTTGCACTACAAGTGCACTTGGAAGTGCAGTCACTGTAGATCTGAGAGGGAAATGCAAGGAAAATAAAAAAAAACTGCATTTTTGCTTGTACATGATTGGATAATAAAATCAGCAGAGCTTCCCCTCATTTCAGATCTTCCCCTCAGATCTACAGCGATCTACAGTGACTGTACTTACAAGTGCACTTTGCATTTAGTAAATAAACCCCAATATTTTTAGCTCCTGGGCACAGCTCTTCTCCTCTTCCGTCCACACAGCAGCAAGAGACAGACTGAAGGAAAAACTTCCAGAGAGATCGGGCCTAATACAGATGAGAGAAACCTAGCAATTTGAGACGGGGCATCATTGGATCTGATAAGTGTGTGAACCAGCTGAGTCTGGTAAGTGGGATACCTTCAGGGGTCTGCATATGTGGTGTGGTGAAAGGAATTTACTTCACGCAAGAATCACCACTTAAGCATGCCTGTATGTGCACTTTAATGAACTGTTTACACTGAAAGGTTTGCATTTCACTGAAAGTTTCATATCTGAATATTCTGCATGTGCAGTCAGTGGACTTTAATGTGTGAAGTATATTATAATTATAAGTATAATTTTGAATTTGAATTTGAATTTTTAGAGCGCTGCTTATGTTTTAGAGAAAAATATTTTCCTTTTTTCTGTGACACATTTTGACTGTATATTATTCCTTTGATAGTAGCTGCTTTTTGTATTGATGTTTGTGATTTCCAAACATATTTGCTGTGGTTGCTGAGGGAGAGATATTCAAATCTTGTTTTGACTATTTCTCATTTGAGTTTTTATTTTGGGCACAGAAGCCTGTCTTATATTGTAAATAGTTTCTGCAAGCAATGTCCATAGATTTCCAGTAATCTCATTACCGTATATACTCGAGGATAAGCCGACCCGAATATAAGCCGAGGCACCTAATTTTACCACAAAAAACTGGGAAAACTTATTGACTCAAGTATAAGCCTAGGGTGAGAAATGCGCAGCTACTGTAAGTAGAAAAGAGGGTCACCAATGCCCATTTTCCGCCTCACTGTGCCCATTTGCATGCCTCACTGTGCCCATTTGCAGCCATAGGTCCCCCGAACTTCAAACTTGGTAGTTAAGGGTTTCTAAATGCCCCCTAGCTGCAGTCAAAATGGGGTCTCTGGACCCAAAGGGTCCAGAAAATACATTGCTGCAGATGGACACACACAGTTGATTGACTTTGGGGCCCCGTATCTCGGAGTCACTTGGTGCTAGAAACACCATCTTTGGATATGTTGGGTTTGTATACCAAATTTGGGGTTCCTAGCATCAAGTGGCCCCGAGATATGGGGCCCCAAGTCGGGTCAGAAAATTTCACTCTGCTGCAGAAAAGTGCTTGACTCGCGTATAAGCCGAGGCTCGGCTTATACTAGAGTATATATGGTAATTACTGTTTTCCATATAATTTCATAGTTAAGTATCTTTAAATAATGTAATGTAAGTTAATTAATAACTGGAGTACATGTTGTATACATGTTAATTAAAAAAAACATGTTTATTGCTTCCTGATACAACACATTAAAAATTTATAAAATACATAAAAAAATTAGTGTATACAAGTAAACAGAATTAAAAAACGTACAGGTTATACAATAATAATAAAAAAAAAACAATATTCTGAAGTGATTGTTGGCAGTGTTCAAGATTCATTGTTATATAGATAATGAAGCACTTTCCATGGGAATATTAGTTGCCACCACTGAAAGATATGAGAAGAAGTCTTTTAACCAATGTTTCTTACTGTGTCACAGGTGAATCTGCATCTGTGTCATGCTGTGACATAAATTTCAGATCCTTTGACTTGCTGGGGACCACCGACATCTGCAAAAAACAACAAATACACACTGTAAAAGAGAGAAAGGCCAATTTTTTGTATCTCACAAGCCACCGGCTTCCTGGGTAAGAGAAGAATATACCCCATTTCCAACACGTGGTTTCACTTGGGGTCTGCTTGTTGTTATGTGGTTACAAGGAAGGAAACAGGCTCAGGCCCCATTTTACCTCAGACAAGCAATTCTCAGGTGAGAAGCAAGCACTACAGATTGTACAAAAGGAAACTCTTACTTGCACCTGGCCCTGTACTACTAAAAAGGGGACTATTTGTAACCAACCTCACAACACAAACAAGAAAGAAAGATATAGTCATTTTCTACATATGCATGGAAATTCCATCTGAGGTAAATAGACAGTGGTGATAGGGCAAAAGACTTGTTACTGATACCATTAGTATACCATGCAGTTAAAGATAGAATTAATCCTGTTCTTAAAAAAAAGGCTATTTTATTGCCCAACCACTGAAAAATAAAAACATTCTGATTTTTGCCTTAGTTACTGACAAGCACTCTTTTTTTTTTTTATCTATGTCCTATATTTAGATGCTTTACAGGGCATGCAGAGCCACTGATTTCAGTCCCTATCCCACACAAAACAGCATACAATATAATGTTCCTACCACATATACAAGCTAAAGTAAATTGAAATTGATCAGTTTTTAGATGTTGTGGCTGCACTTCTTACCTTTTATGCTTTTCTTTTTTTTATTGTCACCTGGTGATCGAGCAGCAGAAATGTTAAAATGTTAGGACTACAGAACACCTCACCCTCTCCATAACATACATGTGTATGAGTTGGGGGTGTTGTTCTGTAGTTCGGAAGTAAACAGGGCAGGCAGATAACACTGCTAAATATTTCAGTGCAGCAGAGGCACAGGAATGTACAAGCTCGCAGGATTTCTGGCTGGTTCAAATATTTTTGTGCAGTTATCCAGCAAAACGCTTTCAATTGTATATATAACAGATGAAAAGGTTGTGAATAAAGAAGGTTCGTTGTTTGGGTTTACATACACGTTAAGGCCCCTTTCACACTTGTACAACTTGTCCCACGATTTGGGACTGCAAAGTAGCATGACAAGTTGTTCCCCATGATTTCCAGTGACAGCCATTCATATTAGTACGACTTCAAGTCGGAACGACTTCAAAGTAGTCCCTGCACTACTTTGGTCCGATTTTGATGCCACTTACACAGGCATTCCTTGAAATCGCGGAAAAATCACGCCAAAAATCGCGGCCACGAATCGCGGCAAAAGGGAAAGGGGCCTAAAGGCGATTTCCACCTTTTATCTGCATTATTCACTTACATGGAGTTGTGTCAAAAAAAAACTACAAAGCCACTGCAGCAGAGGGATTGTAGTTCTCAATCAAGCTGCACTGATGCCACCACACTTGTAGGGCATCAATACTTCATCCAGTTCTGTAGCTGAAGGTCCTTATCTCGGTATGAATCAGAGCTGGGGTCTGCAGGAGCCAGAGCACTACTCCCGCAATCCACTGATAACAGTTGTAATACCTTGCAGGCTCAAATGCATAAAAAAAAAATGTGCATCTTAAAATGGTCAGTCTACCCAAAAAGAAGTCTTTTAATTATAGTAGGGGCCTGATGGATCAAATCAGTCTGTTTTTTACATGGCTTGGATAATCTAACAGCGAGATGTTCTCGCTATAATTCAAGGCTCTTGTAAACCTTTGAGCTTAGGGTTTTCTTGCCCTTGTATATTCCTGTCCATACATATAATTAAAAGTTTCAGCAGAGTGGAAACCCACTATAATGACCACAACCGGAGTTCATACCCAGACGCAAAAAGCAGAGGTCTCAGAAACATGTCATGTAGTTGGTCTCTTCATCATGTATCAAAAACTGAAATATTATTTAGGCATCATGAATGTTCTTTTCCCCAGAAGGCAGTATATATATATATACATATATATATATATATATATATATACATACATACACACTCACCAGACACATTATTAGGTACACCTGATAAATTGCTTGGTAACACAAATTGCTATCAACCAATCACATTGCAGCAACTCAATGCATTTAACCAATTGCTTACTGGGCACTTAAACCCCCCTCCTGCCGAGACCAATTTTCAGCTTTCAGCGTTGATGCACTTTGCATGACAATTGCGCAGTCATACTACACTGTACCCAAATTAAATTTTTAAAAATTTTTCCCCACAAATAGAGCTTTCTTTTGGTGGTATTTAATCACAGCTGGGATTTTTATTTTTTGCTAAACAAACAAACAAAATGGAAAATTTTGAAAAAATAAAAAATCATGTTTAATAGTTTGTTAGAAAATTTTGCAAATAGGCAGAGGTAAGGCGGCACTGATAGGCACATATAAGGTGGCACTGATAGGCACAGATAAGGCGACACTGATGGGCGCAGATATGGCGGCACTGATGGGTGCAGATAAGGCGGCATTGATGGGTGGCACAGATGGGCACGGATAGGTACCACTGATAGATGGCACTGATGGGCACTGGTAGGTGGCACTGATGGACACTGGTAGGTGGCACTGATGTGCAGCACTATTGAGGCACTGATTGTGGGCAGTGATAGGTGGCACTGTGGGCAGTGATAGGTGGCACTTATGGGTGGCACTGTAGGCACTGATGGGTGGTTGCTGGTGGGCACTGGTAGGCGGCACTGTTGCTCATTACTAGGTGGCACTGGCAGGGGGCACAGGTGGGCACTGATGATTTGGCAGCAGCACGCCATGATCGGGACTGATGTCCCTCTCATGGCCGCCGGTGATCAGCTTTTTTTTTTCTCCTCACGCTGTCAGCGCGAGGAGAAAAAAAAAAGCCGATTACCAGCTCTGTTGACATCACATGATCAGCTGTCATTGACTAACAGCTGATCACGTGGTAAGTTGTCAGGATCTACCCCTTACTTCGATATGTGATCCAGCAAGTCTCATAGACTCGCTGATTCACAGAGCGTACCGCATGTGCCCTACAGGGGGCGCACAGGCTGCTCGGGTATGGGACGACGTCAATAGACGTCGTCCCGGCAAAGCAGGTCTGCGCTGTAGCCGTCATTCGGCTATAGCGTGGATCTCAAGTGGTTAAGCAACTAGATGTGGTGAAGAGGATTTGCTGAAGTTCAAACCAAGCATTAGAATGGGGAAGAAAGGGGATTTAAGTAAGTTTGAACGTGGCATGGTTGTTGGTGCCAGAACGGCTGGTCTGAGTGTTTAAAAAAAACAGTTGATATCCTGAGATTTTCATGCACAACTCCCTCTAGGGTTTACAGAGAATGGTCCAAAAAAAGAAAAAATAGCCAGTTAGTGGCAGTTGTGTGGACGAAAATGCCTTGTTGATGTCAGAGGTCAGAGTAGAAGGGCAGACTGGTTCGAGATGATAGAAAGGCAACAGCAACTCAAATAAACACTCATTACAACCAAGGTAGAATACCATCTCTGAATGCACAACACATCGAACCTTGAAGTCAGCTAAGAACAGGAAACTGAGGCTACAATTTCGCACAGGCTCACCAAAATTAGACAATAGAAGATTGGAAAAACTTTGCATGGTCTGAGGAGTCTCACTTTCAGCTGGTAGGGTTAGAATTTGGCATAAACAACATGAAAGCATGGATCCATCCTGCCTTATATCAACAGTTCAGGTTGGCAGTGGTGGTGTAATGGTAAAGGGGATATTTTCTTGGCACCCTTTGGGCCCCTTAGTATCAACTGAGCATCATTTAAACACCACAGCCTACCTGAGTATTATTGCTAACCATGTCCATCCCTTTATGACTTCAGTGTACCCATCTTCTGATGGCTACTTCCAGCAGGATAATGCATCATGTCACAAAGCTCAAATCATCTCACCACTGGTTTCTTAAACATGACAATGAGGTCACTGTACTTCTGACAGGTTATAACCCTACCTTGCTTTATCCAAAATGAAAAAAAAAAAAAGTTTTGCCTATAGTTCTACTTTAATGCTGCCCATCCTGTTCACAGAAAGTCTCCTGGGCTGTTTAGGCATTTGCAATAGAATTTCCATTCACTCCCTTCTGTGAAGAGACTATGCAGCACCCAGTGGCCCCACAGCAAAGATTCTATGGATCCTGGACAGGTAAGTGGAAGACTTAATTGGGTAAGGGGAGGCCCGAATCTTAAAGATAACCATATTTAAGGTAAAGTATTTAAACTGAATCAAAATGATTATATGACCGGTTTGCATTACGCATATGAGGACAATAAGCCACTACTGATGACAATGAGCCACTAAATTTAAAGACAAAAAAAGCAAGAAAGAAGTACTAGCCTAGAGCATTACCAATGGTACTGTTTATTAGAGTGCTCTGAGGAAGAGGGTTTACCCTCAAAACATGGAAGATGTCAGCTCTGAATTGGGTGTTTGTGCCTATCTAATATAATATATAGAGCTACAATTGGAGTGACCTTTTGATTTATGTAATGTGCCTTTGGGAGTATTTTTAGCTGCTGAACCCTTCTTGTTTTTTGTTGTCAAGAGTTTGGGATCTCCCATCTGAAGAAGGCTGCAAGCCTGGAGGTGACCTGTGGAAAATTCAAAATACGATAATATCCACTGAGTTGTGTTCTTCAACTGTGTGCCACTGTGATTTATTGCACTTGAGCGCAGAAAAGTTTTTCAGTCGGAATTTACGACAAACTAATTTTGAGATCTGGACCTCAAATTTTCCGACAACAAAATCCGTTCTGGTAAATTCTGATCGTGTGTACACAATTCCGACGCACAAAATTCCACGCATGCTCGGAATCAAGCAGAAGAGCCACACTGGAACTAAATTTTTCTCGGCTTGTCGTACGTCACTGCGTTCTTGACGTTCGGAATTTCCGACAACATTTGTGTGACCGTGTGTATGCAAGACAAGTTTGAGCCAACATCCGTCGGAAAAAATACATGGATTTTGTTGTCGGAATGTGCGATCGTGTGTATGCGGCATTAGTGTATGCACTAAACCTAAAGAATTATTAGACTACGCTTCCTGAAGTATGTCAAACCCAAAAATTACTGCCATCACAGTTGGAATATGATAAATCCAAATAGATTTTTGGAAATGTTTATAAAGTGCACCCAAATTCCACAGTCATCTTTACAGTCATCTTCTCCGGTAATTTACTGGCCCCTTCCTCTTCTGAATGAACAGTGTGAGTGATCAGTACTGATCACTCACTCTGTTCTTTAACCGGTTCCAGACCAGCTCCTGTAGATTTACGTCGGCAGAATGGCACGGCTGGGCAAAGTAACATACCCGTACGTTACTTTGAATTTCCCGCCGTGCGTGCGCCTGCCGAGAGCTCCATGGCCGTGGTTGCGGGTCCCACGAACTCGATCGCCGCGGGGATACCCGCAATCGTGTCACGCAGCTTAAGAACGGGGAGATGCCGATGTAAAAAGCATCTCCCCATTCTTCCTAGTGACAGCCTGTCATCGGGAGAAGCGATCAGTGTGGTGTCACACACAGCCACGCCCCCATAAAGTTAGAAACATGCCCCTAGGAACACTTAACCCCTACACTGCCACCTAGTGGTTAACCCCTTCACTGCCAGTGACATTTTTACAGTAATCAATTCAGTTTTATTGCATCGATCTCTGTATTAATGCCAATGGTCCCAAAAATGTGTCAAAATTGTCTAATGTGTCCGCCAAAATGTCGCAGTCACGATAAAAATCGCTGATCGCCGCCATTACTAGTAAAAAAAAATTAATAAAAATGCCATAAAACTATCCCCTATTTTGTAAACGCTATAACTTTTGCGCAAACCAATCAATAAACGCTTATTGCGATTTTTTTTACCAAAAATATGTAGAAGAATATGTATCGGCCTAAACTGAGGAAAAACATTTTTTTTTATATATTTTTTTGGGGGATATTTATTATAGCAAAAAGTAAAAAATAATGCATTTTTTTCAAAATTGTCGCTCTTTTTTTGTTTATAGAGCAAAAAATTAAAACCGCAGAGGTGATCAAATACTACCAAAAGAAAGCTCTATTTGTGGGAAAAAAAGGGCACCAATTTTGTTTGTGAGCCACATCGCACGACCGCGCAATTGTCAGTTAAAGCGATGCAGTGCCGAAGCTCTGGTCAGGAAGGGGGTAAATCCTTCGGGGGGTGAAGTGGTTAATAACTCAAGCATAGTAAAATGTTTTGTTTACTATGGTTCAGTTTGTGAAAGAACTGGAAGCCGCTCAGCACAGAGCACTTTCATTCCATTCAGCTGAGGCTGCAGAGAAAAGAATTGAAGAATCTGTGTCCTCAATTCCTTTCACTGTCTCAAAAAAGAGACATCGGGGGTCTGTTTAAACACCTGATATTTCACCAAAGACCCCCAACAGGCTCCTAAAAAAATTGTAAAAAAAAATAAAAAACAATACTGTAAAAAATAAATAACTGTAAAAAGAAAGTAAAAATAATAAAAAGAAAAAAACTATTCACACCGTTCACTGCCCTACTGACAAAATCCACTGCTCTACTGATACCATCCCCTGTTCTAGTGACTGACACAATCCACTGCCCTACTCTTGGCAACCTCTCTCCTACTGACACCATCCTCTCCCCTACTGACACTATCCACTGCCCTACTGACACCAACATTTTGCTCTACTGACACCAACATTTTGCTCTACTGACACCATCCACTGCTCTATTGATATTGTCCCCTGCCCTACTGACACCAACATCTGCAATACTGACACCATCCACTGCTCTACTGACACTGTCCACTGATCTACTTACTCCATCCTCTCCCCTACTGACCTCTTCCACTGCTCTACTGACACCATCCACTGCTATACTGATACCGTCCACTGTCCTACTGACACCAATCTCTGCCCTACTGACACTGTCCAGTGCCGTACTGACAATGTCCACACACTATCCAATGTCCTACTGACATTGTCCACACACCGTCCACTGCTCTACTGTTACACTGTCAACTTATAAAGTAGGTCAAGTTCCTATTTTTATAGTGACAATAGTTTTAGTGATCTTAATATATTTTTGGGCACAAGAATGCTTTTGTTTTACATAACCATGCCCCTAAGTCCTAACATCTTTTAACGCTATTTGGCCACACCCTCTGTTCACTGTGGTGGATTATGCGCACCACATTGCTGCTCTCCTTGGAGCACCCAAAGGTGTCCCAGATCTTTTACAATCCTATGGTGTATGCTACAAATTTTTTTAAATAATATGGCGTGTGCCAATAAAGTGTTTGGGATTGGCTTGAAGAAAAGGTGGCAGCCCTAGCCGCCATGCCAGAAGAAAGCAGCAGCGCTTTTTGCGGAGACTTCAAGCCTCATTCCCACAGCAGATTGAGAGGGGCATCGCTGGAAAGGAAGAAGAGCACACAGAAGCAGGCCTTAATAAAGACCAGTTTCTTGTCTCACTTCTTCTTTCCTTGTGGTGCCCCTCCTAATCCGCTACAGAAGTAAGGCTTTAAATCACTATTACTATTACGCTTCCCTCTCTGGGCAGGGGGGTGGCAGTGTATGGATGGAGGACTTCTCTATGGGGGGGCACCAAACTAAGTCTATGCCCCAGGTGAAAGTATGTCTAGCTTTGCCATTGTGTACTAGGCTAAAAAGGAAATTTTGTGCAAGTAAGCCTCGCTCTCCCATCCGGTTGTATCACCCTGGGAAGCTATGATTGACGCTGCGTTACCATTGTATAAGTTAACCTATCTTAACCGTGGCTGTCCCTGGAAATATGATGAGGTCTGGCACCCTTGGTCTGACCAGCAGCCTTATGCTTTAGGCCCCTTTCACACTGGGGCGTTTTTCAGGCGGTACAGCACTAAAAATAGCGCCTGTATACCACCTGAAAAAATCCGGCCCCATTCACTCCAGTGTGAAAGCCGGCGGTGTATTCACCGCTCCTATACCATTGATTTCAATGGGTCACCGCGGTAAACCGGTCTTTAACCCTTTTTCGGCCGCTCGCGGGGGGTAAAACCGCACCGTGAGCGGCCGAATGCCGCGGCTAAAACGACGGTAAAGCAGCGCTAAATATAGCGCTGCTTTACCGTCACCGCGGCTCCCGCCCCAGTGTGAAAGGGGCCTTAGTTTCTTGCCCCTTTTTCTTCAACTCTTTCCTTGTGTTGATCGTCTCACTTTTTGTTCCTTCCTATCCTCTCCCTTCCCTTCTCCCATTCCCCTTCTAGTTTCATCTTTTAGCTTGTGATATGACTTTACGTCACGTTGCTGGGATTTTTCACTTACACTGAAGTTGTACTTAGAGATGCACCGGCGACCGAAAATGGTGTTATCTGCAGAATGCTGATAAAAGAAAAAGGTGCCACGTTTTTGCAGCGATTTTACTGCGAATTCACAACAATTTTGCTGCAAATTCACACTGATTTTGGGCCAATTTTACCATGATTACTGTGCTTATGGTGTGTTTTTTAAGAACACAATTAAAGCGCAATGGACCACTGTGCAGACATACATAGAATTTAAAGGGATACATTTTTCTTGAGCTTTTCTTGCGCTAAAGGTGCCAATAATGGCCGCCAATAAATTCATATTCATTTAAATTGATGATATTAATTAAAAAGTCGAATATAATACAACTATATATAAAAATATAAATATTTAAATATTTTGGTTTTCGGCCAAGTGCATCCTGCATTTTTGTTTTCAGCACCAAAATTTCTGTTTGTTGCACTTCTAGATAGACCAGTGGCGTATCATCCACGGGTGCAGGGTGTTCACTGCCCACGGGCTCCTGGGGGGGCACTGTGCTCTGACCCACACTGCAACCATGGATGGTCCGTCCCTGGTTGGTACCCGGTGAAATCTGATAGTTGGGGGTGATCCGTGCGATGGTGAGAGCAATTACAAGCACCAATCTACCTGAATGGCTTTCATGAAGCAGCTGACAGCAGCTTCTCCTCCTCTCCCTCCTGTTTCTTTTAGCTTCTTCATTGAAAGCCATACAGGGAGATCGGTGCTTGTAATTGCCCCCACCGCAACACTGATACACCCCTGACTGTATCAGATTGCCCTTCCTTTCTGGGCCCCCCTCCATGCTCCTCCAGCCCCCCCCCCCTCGTGCCCCCATGCAGCACTGCTGGCTTCCCTCCTTTCCTCTCCCACCAGCTGCTTCGGGGATCTGTTAGGATGGAGAGCAGAGGAAGGGGCCAGTAAATATGTAATTTACCAGGCCCTTCGTTTTTTGATTGAGCAGAGTCTGTAATCACTGTCCATTCATAACTGAAGCATTGTAAATGGTGTAAACTGTGCCTCTGTCTCCTGTTCATTTATCTTCAGTTCAGCGGAGGCTGCAGAGAAAGGGACTGGGGAATTTTTTGTCCTCAGTCCTTTTCTGTGTCTAAAAGGGGAGATGTCAGGGGTCTGTTTAAACACCTAATATGTCACCAAAGCCCCCCAACAGGGCGGAATTTTTTCAAAAACAAATTGTAAAAACTAAACAACAAAAAAAAACAAAAAACGACTGACACCGTCCACTGCTCTACTGACATCGTCCATGGCTCCCCCACAAAAATAAAAAAGCAAAAAAATAAAATTATAATTGTTAAAATTTTATTTTTTATTGTCTATTGCCCTACTGACACCACCCAATAAAATGTAAATAAAATGTAAAAAAATAATAAAAAATGTAATTGTAAAAAATAATAGTAATTAAAATAATAAAAACAAAGAACTACTGACCATCCTGCACATACCACCCATCGCCATACACTCCATACCCCTCTACTTCACATACTACCCACCACCGTACACTTCTGACTGTACATTCCCAATTTAACATTTACCATAGTCTGCACTATGCAAGTCATCTTAGACTCTATTTAACCACACCCCCTTTAAGCCATACTAATTATGTATTCAAACCACACCCACCCTTCACCATGGCTCGCTTCGTGTGCCACATTTTTTTTCTTATAAATGCCTCTAGGGCCCACGGATTTCATGATACACCCCTGTGATAGACTCTGTATTGTTTCACTTATGTATAATTTATCTGCTGTTTTGTACCATGTCATCTTGTTGTTTATTGTTTTTGATATGTTTACTAACTTTCTGTAATCCTTTTTTACCTAATAAATCCTGTAGGGTAAAAAAAAAAAAATATTTTAAATGTATATGGTGATTAAAGGTCAAGAATCAACACAAAGAAAACATATCATTATACCACTAAACCACTCATCTCAGCAGATTGGAGGCTTTTGCCCTGAGTTTGGTAAAAACAAAAGCTGATACCCTGATGCATAGAAGATATAGCTTGCCTACCTCAAATTGTCAAGGTATGGAAACTTTCACATCTCACTAACTCTTATTGTTATTATTAGATTCTTTGTGACAGGTAACATGTGGTTAAGGCTTAGTGGTCCTATAAATATAGCTCTATTTAAAAAAAGGAAATTTGCTAAGACTACACACTTACCCATTAATACTAAAATTCACAGTTGGTGAATGACACACTCTAGTTGTCACGTCAAACAGCAAAGTACCACTGCACATAAGCAGCATGCAGAAATATAAAAAAGTTAAAATCTAGCTGCGTCCAACCAGCATGTGCAAGTCATGCAAGATGCGCTCATCTACCCAAAAATACACAGTTCATGATACATGTCACACTACCTTGACACCCTGCACCCCCCTACACTATATAACAGATGTTTTGCTGATGTGGTATGATTTGAAGTGATTAAAATTATGTCATTTACAAAAATTGATATATATATATTTCTACTTAAAGGTAATATAGTTATTTCTTCCATACCCATGGGAATAATGGAGAGAGGGCCCCTAATTGACAACCAATGGCACTAATCATTAAGCAGCTCAGGCCCCATCCTACTTTGTGTGACTGGAATTAACTCCACCAACGGCATCATCCTCAGTTATGTCAGTGCACACTAATGATGTTGTGGCTAGGCAAATGGACAGATATCAGAAGCACAGATGCTGCAGTACAACATATATCCAGCAGGAGGAGATACCAAACCCTTCTAATATTACATTGACTGGTACAGCACCATTTTAGACAGCAGACTATTCACAGCAATACCCTTGCTTTTGTCCCTTATTGATTAGTTCTGGGAAGAAAAAAATGAATAAAATAGGGGTTTTATGATGTTATCAAAGAAGGGCATAGAAATGTAGGAATACTAGGGAAACAAACTACGGGGGACATTTTAAACATACACAAGAAGTGAAGTGCAGTAGCTATTTTACATAGCAAAATGCAAGTGTGTGATTTATTAGAGCTACTTAACTGCTTCAAATGCTTTCAAAGTCAGCTGTTGCAAGTGATTGATGGAGCAATCTGTCTTGAACTGTGGGCCATATAGTATCAGCCTAGGTGTGTCACTAGCGTTTGTTTATTGGGCATCCCTAGTTATTCAAACGTCCATCTTACCACCTGCCCTCTGGATCCTGTTCCCTCACAAATGCTACAGTCACCCTCAAGCTATATTCTACACTCTCTAACCCACATCTTCAATCTCTCCCTCTCTTCTGGCATCTTCCCTAATTCCTTAAAACATGCACTTGTCCGCCCCATACTTAAAAAGCCCTCACTGGACCCATCCAATCTTAACAACCTATGCCCCATCTCCTTGCTCCCCTTTTTATCCAAACTCCTTGAATGTCTAGTCTACAACCGACTGAGCGCCCATCTTGCTGATAATAGCCTTCTTGATCCCCTTCAGTCTGGATTTCGTCCTCAACATTCCACAAAAACTGCTCTCCTAAAACTAACAAACGATCTACTAACGGCCAAAACTAAGGGACACTATTCTGTACTCCTACTTCTGGACCTCTCTGCTGCCTTCGATACGGTTAACCACCCCCTCCTCCTCAAAAAATAGGATTTTTTGTACTCACCGTAAAATCCTTTTCTCTGTAATTCACCGACCGACACAGCTCCTCTCTTAGCCATTGGGTTGTTATGCCACCTTTAGGAGAATACTAGGCATTACTTGTTATGTAACACACAGAACTTTCCAGTTCCGCCCAGGGGGCGGTCCCTTGGGTAACAACCCCCCAGCCTGCCCTGCAGCCATCAGTACGTCAACAAGCAGTATAACGTAAAGAAAAAAATAGGAGGGGCGGGTGCTGTGTCGGTCGGTGAATTACAGAGAAAAGGATTTTACGGTGAGTACAAAAAATCCTATTTTCTCTTATATTCACCGACCGACACAGCTCCTCTCTTAGCCATTGGGACGTCCCCAAGCAGTGCCAAACGAGGGGTGGGAAAAACAGCATAAAAAAAAAACTTCATCCACCAGGCCAGTGGGAACTAGTGAAACTTCACCCACCAAAAAAAAAACCACAGTGCATGGATAACCACCACAAAAACAGGGTACCCTCAACAGGAGTGACTACCCACAACCGCACCAAACTGTGGAATGTAATGCAACAGTGCATTAACTTAACGGTACTGTGTTTTTCATCGGAAAACCAGGAAAATAAAAGTATTGCATACTCATTGCAACTACACGGCCGCCTGCAAAACTTTGCGTCCAAAACAGGCATCAGCAGATGCACTGACGTCTACCTTGTAGAACTTAGTAAACGTGTGGACAGACGACCAGGTCGCCGCTTTACACACTTGAGCGACAGACGCTTGGTGTCGGAAAGCCCAAGACGTTCCGATTGCCCTCGTGGAGTGGGCCGTGACCGGAAAGGGGGGCACCTGCCCCTTCAAGGTGTAGGCTTGTACTACGATCTGTCTGATCCACCTAGAAATGGTGGCCGACGAGACCGCCATGCCTTTCTTTGGACCAGCCACCGAAACAAACAGTGAGTCTGACTTCCGGAAGGGAGCTGTGGCAGACAAATACACCTTCAGAGCCCGAACCACATCCAACGCATGAAGGGCCACCTCCTTAGGATGTGTCGGCTTAGGACACAGGGATGGTAACACAATGTCCTCATTGATGTGAAACGCCGAGACCACCTTCGGCAGAAAAGATGGTTCCGGACGCAACACCACCTTATCCTTGTGGATAAACATATGGGGAGACTTGCAGGACAAGGCCGCCAGTTCCGAAACCCTCCTGGCTGATGTGATAGCCACTAGAAAAACCACTTTCTGGGAAAGGGTCAACAGAGGAATCTCCCTGATATTTTCAAACGGCGGTTTTTGAAGCGCCAATAACACCAGGTTCAGTTCCCATGGAGGCAACGGTGAACGCACCGGAGGGACCACATGTCGCACCCCCTGAACAAAGGTACTCACTAACGAGTGAGATGACAGGGGTCGCTGGAAAAAAACAGCCAGGGCTGAGATTTGTCCTTTAATGGTGCTTAATGCCAACCTCTGGTCTACTCCTTGCTGAAGAAAAAGCAGGATTCTGGATATAGAAAAGGAGCGCGGATGCCACCCTTTCTCTTCACACATGGAGATGTAAGCCTTCCAGGTGCGATGATATATCTTCCGAGAAGAAGATTTCCGTGCTCCCAACATAGTGGGGATCACCGAGTCCGACAGTCCCCGGTCCCTCAGTACCTGGCTCTCAACAGCCATGCCGTTAAAGCCAGCAATGGTAAAGCAGGATGGAGAATCGGGCCTTGAGACAGAAGGTCCTCCCTTAATGGCAGTCGCCACGGGGCGTCTGCCACCAGGCGCACTAGGTCTGCGTACCAAGGTCGCTGAGGCCAATCTGGAGCGACCAGAATCACTGGAATCCCCTCGACTCCTACTCTGCGGAGCAGACGTGGTAGCAGCTTCAACGGAGGAAAAGCATAGATCAGCTGATACTGATCCCACGGAGCTACCAGCGCGTCTGACGCGTCTGCCCAAGGATCTCTTGTCCTGGGCATGAATCTTGGCACCTTCCGATTGAGACGGGAGGCCAGAAGATCCACGTCTGGTGTGCCCCACCGCAGGCACAGTAGCCTGAACACCTCCGGATGTAACGCCCATTCTCCTGGGTCCAGCATTTGGCGACTCAGAAAGTCCGCCTGCCAGTTCTCCACTCCTGGGATGTAAATGGCCGACAGGGCCGGTACATGTCGCTCTGCCCACCGAAGTATGTGAGCGACCTCCTGTGCGGCGGCTGAACTTCTTGTTCCTCCTTGGTGATTCACATACGCCACCGCAGTGGCGTTGTCTGACTGGATCCTGATCGGACGCCCCTGCAGTCTTACTGACCATGTGGAGAGGCATAGCCTGATCGCCCTCAGCTCGAGCAGATTGATCGACAATTTGGATTCCTCCATCGACCAGAGGCCCTGAGCCGACTGAACCCCCATTACTCCACCCCAGCCGGATAGACTGGCATCCGTAGTGATCACCGTCCATTTCAGAGGAAGGAACGACTTCCCGGATTGAAGCACCGGGGACCACCAGACCAGCAAATTTCTGACTGGCTGGCTCACCTGGATCAGTCGATCCAGGGTCAATTGAGATTTGTCCCATTGTGATAAAATCTCCTTCTGTAGGACTCTGGTGTGGAACTGGGCATACGGCACTGCCTCGAAGGCGGCCACCATGAGACCCAGAACTCGCATACAGAAGCAAAGCGACGACCGCTTGCGGTCCATCAGCCGTTTTACTGAAACTCTGAGAGTCTGCAGCTTGTCTGAAGGGAGAAAAACTCTTGCCTCCCTGGAGTCCAGTATCAAGCCTAGGTACTCCAAGCGCTGGGTCGGTACTACCACCGACTTCTTTAGGTTTAACAGCCACCCAAACTCTTGCAGGGTCTGTACGGTGATCGCAACATCCTCCTCTAACTCTGAGGCGGAAGATGCTCTCAGGAGGAGATCGTCCAAGTATCCCACGATCGCGATCCCACGTTGCCGCAGCAATGCCAAAACTGGAGCCAATACTTTGGTAAAGACTCTGGGGGCTGAAGCCAAACCAAAAGGGAGAGCCACAAACTGATAGTGGGCTTCCCCGACCGCAAACCGCAGAAACTTTTGATGCCGGAGGCATATGGGTATGTGCAGGTACGCATCCTGGATGTCCAAGGACGCCAGAAAGTCCCCTTGATGGAGTGCCGCGGCTACCGAGCGAACTGATTCCATTCTGAACCTCTGCACCTTCACAAAGTGGTTGAGAGCTTTCAAGTCCAGTATTGGACGTACCCCTCCCTTCTTGGGAACTACAAACAGATTCGAGTAGAACCCTTGGAAATGTTCCAATTTCGGAACAGGCACAATCACCCCGCAATTCAGCAGGTCTCTTACTGCCCCCAAGAGGGCCTCCCGGCGAACCGGGGAAACGGGTATGCTGGAGGGGAAGAACCTGTTCTGCGGCCAGGAGAGGAACTCTATTTTGTAGCCGCAGGAAATCTGGTCGCAGACCCATTGATCGGATAGTCGGGCGGACCACTGCAAACCGCTGCAAATTCCCGAAGGCGTCCCCCCACCTGAGACATGGGTGGGGGAAAACCTTCATGCGGTAGCACCTTTGTTCGCAGGCTTGTTAGGCTTGTTATTTGGGGACCGAAAAGGTCCGTTGCGGTCGACCCCATTCCTTGTAAATGAACTTGTCAAAATAAGTCAGATACGGGAACACCCTAGGTGAACGGGCTGGCTTACGGGACCCAAAAGGGACCGCTACCTCAGCAGAGGAATCTGCTGGCTCCTGAATCTTCAGGGTATCACGCACAGCCGTTATAAGAGCTCCAACCAGCGGGGTCACCTGCCTCAGCGCGTCCCGAGTCTGCGTCAGAACTCTACCCAGAGGACGGGGGGGCATGGGCCGCTTTTTAGCACCTTTGCGCCCACGCACCGCCTCCATCTTGGCAACGAACGAATTGAGGACTGCCGACAAGGTGTCCAAGGGTACTGCACCGTCTGCAGGCGACCCGGTTGCAATTGCCTGGATTTCGGGGGAAGAAACACCAGTTTCTGAAGCCATGCTGACCCTACCCTGTCTGCCACCCAAAGGGGACTTAGGACAGTGACAGTCCCACCCTCCTTACTGCTGCCGGCTGAGGGGCCCTTTCCCGCAAGACTCACCACCCTGAAGAGTTCTGCGCTGTTCAGCAGGTAGTGCCTGTAGTCCCTGTTAGCTCCCAGGTGCAGAGAAAAAAACGGCCCTGTGTCGGTGAAGCAGCTGCTAATGGCACTGAAACCGTCCTGTAGTGTGCTCAGGCTCAAAGAAAATCCCAGGGAAAATGGCCGCCAGAACACAGGAGCACATGCTGCTGCTAGAGCACCAGTGAAAAACGTGTTTCAGGCTTCTGGAAAATGGCCGCTGACAAAAACACAGGGAAAATGGCCGCTGAGAAAAACACAGGGAAAATGGCCGCCGAAGCCATGCCCACACTCAAGATGGCCGCCGAATGTGAAACCATGAGGAGACAAGCACTTCACAGGCACCTCCAGGGACATAGAAAAACAGGACCCAGGACACAACCAGCGCTAAAAAACCCCAGGTGAGAGCCCTGCACAGACACACACACCCCATAGCAGCATACATGGAGGGAGAGGGGACAGGGAGAGAAGAGAGGGAGGTGAGGGACCCCCGAATCGACCTCCCAGGGAATGCCCAGCTGCTCAGCCCCACCGAGGCTGGGAGAGCTGTAATTACCAATCCTGAAGAGCTGGGAGACATTCCATTGCAGAACTACTCACTAAATAGTATAGGGTAGCTGCTGGTCCGGCATACTGTGACGCAGACATCAGTAGCCCGGTCATATGTATGCCCCGGAGCATAAAAGCTCACCGACCACCTCTGGAGCTGAGGTTTCGTCGTGGCCTGCCGAGCCATAGCTGCGACCTGCACACGCTCGATGGCCGGACTGGGGAGACTACAAGGATAAGGGTATCCAGCCTGTCACCCAGCCGGCTGTTGATAGCAGATCACAGGATCTATCATCTTGCGCAAAAACAAAACTTCTGCAGAAAAAGACAGACCGATGGGCCCATCAGGGTTCCTAGGTCTTTCTCCTTCACTAGGCAAAAAAAAAACTGATGGCTGCAGGGCAGGCTGGGTGGTTGTTACCCAAGGGACCGCCCCCTGGGCGGAACTGGAAAGTTCTGTGTGTTACATAACAAGTAATGCCTAGTATTCTCCTAAAGGTGGCATAACAACCCAATGGCTAAGAGAGGAGCTGTGTCGGTCGGTGAATATAAGAGAAAACTCCGTGACTTTGGTCTCCGTGACTGTACTGGTTTTCTACCTACTTATTTAACCGCACCTTTAGCGTTGCCTACAATTCTACTGCCTCCTCTCCTCTTCCTTTCTCGGTTGGGGTCCCCCAAGGTTCTGTTCTTGGACCTCTCTTATGTTCAATCTACACCTCCTCCCTGGGTCAGCAGCTAGCCTCCCACGGCTTCCATTACCATCTCTACGCTGACGACACTCAAATCTATTTCTCTACCCCTCAACTCACTCCTTCAGTCTCCTCATGTATCACTATTTTACTATCAGATATATCAGTCTGGATGTCACACCACTTCCTCAAACTTAATCTATCCAATACCAAACTTATAATTTTTCCTCCCCCATGTGCCTCTTCCCCTGATCTCTCGGTCAAAATTGATGGCACAACTGTCAGCCCATCCCCACATGCCAAGGTACTAGGAGTAGTCCTGGACTCTGAACTCTCCTTTAAGCCCCATGTCCAATAACTGTCCAAATCTTGCCACCTCAACCTCCGGAACATCCTCAAAATATGCTCCTTTCTAACCAATGACACAACAAAGCTCTTGATTAACTCCCTGGTCATCTCCCGCCTCGATTACTGCAACTCCCTCCTAATTTGCTTACCTATGCATACTCTAACCCCCCTTCAAGTCCATCATGAATGCTGCTGCCAGACTCATCCACCTTACCAACCACTCTGTCTCTGCTACTCCTCTCTGTCAATCCCTCCACTGTCTTCCGCTCACCCAACAAATTAAATTCAAAATACTAACAACTACCTACAAAGCAATCCACAACTCTGCCCCCAGCTACATCACTGACCTAGTCTCAAAATACCAACCTACTCGTTCTCTTCGTTCTTCTCAAGACCTCCTGCTCTTGAGCTCTCTCATCACCTGCTCCCATGCTTGTCTCCAGGACTTTTCCAGAACCTCTCCAAGCCTATGGAACTCCTTACCCCAATCTGTCCGTCTATCTCCTACTCTATTAGCTTTTAGACGATCACCAAAAACCCTCCTCTTCAGGGAAGCCTACCCTACCCACACCTAAAAACTGTATTTTCATTTTGTCCATCTGATCATCCCCCACAGTTATTACCTTTTTGTTTCCACTTGACCATCCCTTCTAGATTGTAAGCTCTAACATGCAGGGCCCTCTGATCCCTCCTTTATTGAATTGTATTGTAATTGTACTGAAAACTGCTGGCGCTATATAAATCCTGTATAATAATAATATTCATTTAGTAAATTCAATACATTTTTTGCATAGTCCCAGGTTTTTCAAAACCCAATTGCTGTGAAATTTCAAATCTCAAATTTCTAAATATCAACAAAAAGAAAATGACTGAATAAAATGTACAGGGGAATTATTAACTATTTGGAATCGTCAATAAGCTCCTGAATGTTTTTGAGTGTACCTTTACAAACTCTAGCAGCCTTTTTTTGTAAGATAGACAGACTGTCATTACCGGTAGTAGAGAGACATCAAATCAACCCAGTGCTTCAGATGTGGATATGGCTGTGTTTGGCCTCAGCCAGCACTGCTCCGGATTCAGCCCCTGACATGTATCACCACGCCTGCCGGGGCTTGGTCTCAGAGGAGGGAGTGATGCATGTCAGTGGGCATGGCAGGAGCAGTGCTGGCTGAGGCCAAACACAGCCATATCCACATCTGAAGCACTGGGTTGGTTTGAGTGGCGTCTTACCCCACATATGTCCATGCTTCTGAATTGGTTCCTGACGCCTGCTCCCTCTTTCTGAAAACTGGTAGGGACACCTGTTATCCTCCAGCTTTGAGTTTACATGTGATCTGACTGCCTTTGCTTGCATTATTACAATGCCATGGCTTGCATCAATCTTCTCCACAACTCTGCAAAGTTGTAGACGTGATTGTCCATCTATTACGAAACACTTAGATACATTTTTAATATATTATGCATGTATTGCACGATTTTTATGAATATTGTGAATTGCATTGGTCAATATGGAACCATAGGAACAAAAAATGCAGAGGATGGTTGAAATTTCTACTGTTTTGACAAGCCAATATTATTACTTTATCAGCAAAATATGTTGATTTAGGCCATACACTGTTAGGCCTTTTTCACATTGCCGGGCAGCTAAGGCCGCAGGATTCCTGCAGCAATAATCATTGCAGCTGACTGTGTCAGGCTTGGACATCTATCCCTAACCCTACAACTATCTGCTCTCTGTGCGCCCTACATAAGGCCGCTGTCAAACCACCAGTATTTTAAACTGAGCGCCTGCTGCTGAACGCATAACTCGATCATTCAAGAAGCAAGAATCCACAAGGTCATGGGAAGAAAGTTTTGCACAGTATTTAATAAAGACAAGACTTAGTTTTTGTTATATAGTTTCAGGAGCCTTGTAAAGCTTAATTTTAGACTGCATAGTCTCTGTTATGTTGAAATTATAACTGTACAATGTGATTGTTACCATGTAAATTGTGCAAAACGAAAAATAAAAACCTTTTCTTGATTAAAAAAAGAAGCAAGAATCCACCAAATCTTGCTGCAGGAATCCAGCGGCCGCAGCTACCCAACCGTGTCAAAGAGGCCTTAGACTTCTGCAAGGTAAATTAAAAAAAAAACAGCACAGATGGAGGAATCCCCCTGTTGGGATATCGGCAACCTCTGCATGACCAACAACTTTCTGCTAGACTCCTTAGGTTTCTCAATCAAAGGATGTCGGATGGAAGGGGCCCTACAGGGCCACCCACTAAGCGTATTTCGTACAGTGTATGGCCAGCTTTACCCCCTCTGGAATAATATTTCTCACTTTCTTTATCATAAATCTAATTGAGTTTGTGGTCTCTCTTCATTAAGTGCTTACAACCCCAGCTTTACAGGGCATTCTGGCTCCTGGATACCAGATTTGTTCAGTTTAAAATACACCTTTGTATATCAAGCACATTATATTTGAAAGTCAGGAGTATTTTCATGAGACATGTTGGAGAATACAGCACAGGGGATTAAGAATCCTACACGATTATGTACACCTAGTCATTGTTCATCTATTTAGTTTGTCTGGTCTAACAGGTTTGTAAACCAATAAATAACTAAAGCTCTGTCATTTTCTTCCAAAGTTACAGACAGAGAGCACCACAGAACACATGGGCATTACGTCATTTTATATTTTAAGTCTATTTATTTAGCTGCTAGAGATACCTATTTAGGATGATGTTAATATTTGTAGATTGAAGGGAACGTATGAGAGCTTTGATTAGAATGGTCAAGACTGAACAAAAATAAATATGTAAGTAACTATGAACGATTGCACATTAATTTAGGATCTTTTTCACATTTTCCAGTTTCTTCCTACCACCTGTTGTAAAAATGATGTTTATAAACTCATAATCTGAAGCTAAAATTTACAATTTATAAGTCTATAGGGTTACATAGTTGGTGAGGTTGAAAAAAGACACAAGTCTATCAAGTCCAACCTGTGTGTGTGCTTTTATGTCAATATTACATTGTATATCCCTGTATGTTGTGGTCGTTTAGGTGCCTATCTAATAGTTTTTTGAAATGATCTATGCTCCCTGCTGAAACCACTGCTTGTGGAAGAGAATTCCACATTCTTATCGCTCTTACCGTAAAGACCCCTCTACGCAGTTTATGGTTAAACCCCCTTTTCTTCTAATTTTAGTGAATAGCCGCATGTGTTTTTATGTTCCCTTGCGTGGAAAAGTTTTATCCCTATTGTGGGGTCACCAGTATGGTATTTGAAAATTGAAATCCTATCCCCTTTTAAGCGCCTCTTCTCCAGAGAGAATAAGTTCAGTACTCGTAATCTTTCCTCATAACTAAGGTCGTCCAGTCCCTTAATTAGCTTTGTTGCCCTTCTCTAGACTCTCTTCAGTTCCAGCACATCCTTCCTGAGGACTAGAGCCTAGAACTGGACAGCATACTCCAGAATGCGGCCGGACTAGAGTCTTGTAGAGTGGGAGAATTATCGTTTTATCTCTGGCGTTAATCCCCTTTTTAATGCATGCCAATATTCTGTTGGCTTTGCTTGCAGCAGATTGGCATCGCATGCCATTGCTGAGTCTGTCATCTACTAAGACCCCCAGGTCCTTTTCCATCATATATTCCCCCAGAGGTTCTCCCCCTAGTGAGTAGATTGCATATTTTTGGCACCCAAATGCATTATTTAACATTTTTCGACATTAAACCTCATTTGCTATGTAGTTGCCCACCCCATTAATTTGTTCAGATCTTCTTGCAAGGTTTCCACATCCTGCAGAGAAATTATTGCCCTGCTTAGCTTAGTATCCTCCGCCAATACTGAGATTGAGCCGTTTATCCCATCCTCCAGATCGTTTATGAATAAATTAAATAGGACTGGTCCCAGGACAGAACCCTGGGGGACCCCACTTTCCACACCAGACCATTCTGAGTACTCCCCATTTATCAGCACCCTCTGAACTCGCCCCTGTAGCCAGTTTTCAATCCATGTACTGACCCTTTTGTCCATGCTGACAGACCTTAGTTTGTACAGTAAACGTTTATGGGGAACTGTATCGAATGCCTTTGCAAAATCCAGATACACCACGTCTACAGGCCTTCCTTTATCTAGATGGCAGCTCACCTACTCATAGAAGGTTAATATATTGATTTGGCTGATTTCAGCTTGTTCAATTAAGCTTTGGCAATAAAAACCTGGAAGAGGATTGATTTCTATGCAGAATTGCACCAGATTTTGCAAATTTTCCAGCTTTAGTAAACAACCCCCCGTGCACTTTTCAGGTGCGGTTGTACTCATTTTGCCCAGAGTTTAGTGAATGTGGTAAAGCTTCACTTTGAAAAAAATTCCCAGGTGCCTGGAAAATAAAAAAAAATAAAAAAAAACACATTATGATGGAAATCAGCAGAGCTTCACCTCATTCACAAAGCTCTGGGGGAAATTAGTGCAACCTCACTGGCAAATGGCACAATCTATTTGGCTTTAGTAAATCAACCCCCATGAATCAGAATGGTGGCTCCACCCCTTCTCACATCTTTGTTTAAAGGCTGGTACACACTAAGTTTATTTTCATTCACCCATGTGTGCTGAACGGAAAAAAAAAAAACGGAGGAGCTCACTGTATTAACTATGTGATGTTAGTACAGCAATCTCTCCGCTGAGCTGTGTTCTGACAGGAGACAGCCCCCCCTGCCAGAACACACTGGACAGCACTCACAGTCATTGGCTGCTGTACACACTGACCAAATGTCAGGCCAGTTTCTGTTGAACTGGACGATATTCAGCCTGTGTGTACCAGCCTTAAATTTTCATTTAGAGACTGTGACTGAAGGGAGAGAGCTACTGCTGCTTAACTTATAGCACTGTACAAATAATGGTAATTTAGTAAATGCTTATTTATAAAACAAAGATTTCCTAAAAAAAAGTTACACATTTGGTCTGATATACTAAAGGAGTTGAGAAAGTTCACACAATGCATAGTTTGAAAATGCACTTTAATTATCCAGTCATGTACTGAAATAAGTAAACAGTAATTTGCTTTTCACATGATTGGATAATCCAGGTGAGAGTATTCACACAATTTATTTTATGAAGAATTAACGCCTCTTTGCATTTTTAAACAAAAGTAAGGCCATTTTCTAGAGGTTACTTTCAACCAAATATCTATTCAAAGTGTAGGTGGACTTTCTTATGGGGACATTTAGGTTGAAACATAATCCACAAATTGGTTGTAATCTGCAAGTGTGGTATGTTTTCAACAATTTCACGCATGTGAATAAAAGGGTAAGTAATGAATTTTGTTTTATTGCAGACAAACTTTTTTTTTAAAAATATATTTTTTTAAAACTTTAACTAGCACTTAGGTAAAAAGGTAAGGGTATACAGGCTGGTATTCACTTAGGTGGATGCCTGTGTTGAGGTTTAGCTTCCTATGGGGATATTAGGGTATATGCTTGATAATCAGAGTTGGTATCATTTGAAAAAATAGCCAGGTGTTGCTATTATTAAGCAAATTGGAAATCCACCGGTTGCAAATTTGTCCATTTTGTCACAGATCAGTCTGCTAAACTCTACTAATGGACTTAATTCAATTGGACAGTGCCTCCCTTAGTTAAACACACATATATATTTACCCTTTGGGGACTCTGTTCAGGCCCTTCGGCAGTAAAAACTTCCTGGGAAGAGGTAAATTGTGACTTTGATGCTGTAGTGAGATCTTCATCATAAGGGACTGAAAAAGATAACAGAAAATTGGTATAATATCTGAATTTCTGCTGCCCGGGCCAGAAACAATCAGTTAAACCCACATTAGCCTATATTGGAAAGATGCACTAACTTACTTTCAGTAGCCACATAATTTGCTGGAAAATAACCCTGTTGTCCATTTTGTAGAATGCCAAACCACCAATTGTCATTATCTTTGTACAACACATGGATAATGTCACTACGATGAAGGCTTAGCTCATCTGATCGATGTGCAGTGTAGTCATACAGAGCCACAACCTACAAGAGAGATAACAACACCACAACTTTATCACTTTAATGCCACAAACAAAGGCCTGAGCATTTACTTCCTCTCAGTAACACAGCTGAAACCAAAGCTCTACCTTGGTAAAAGTTGAGGCTTTTTAAACTTACTAAAAGGATCAAGGTGGTGGGAACACAGTATGAGACATAAGATAATGGACTGTGGGAAACATGAAAAATGTTTTAGCACACTAATCAAACCTAGTACTGTATGACTTTCAAAACAGATGCTTTAATTTTGATTGATGAGCACACACCACATATATACACAATATACTGTGTATGTATATATATATATATATATATATATATATATATATATATATATATATATATATATATACACACATATACATACATGCATACATATACACACACACACACATGTATACATACATACATACATACATGCACACACAGTATCTCACAAAAGTGAGTGCACCCCTTACATTTTTGTAAATATTTTATTAGATCTTTTCATGTGACAACACTGGAGAAATTACACTTTGCTACAATGTAAACTAGTGAGTGTACAGCTTGTATAACAGTGTAAATGTGCTGTCCCCTCAAAATAACTCAACACACAGACATTAATGTCTAAACCGCTGGCAACAAAAGTGAGTACACCCCTAGGTGAAGATGTCCAAATTGGGCCCATAGTGTCAATATTTTGTGTGGCCACCATTAATTTCCATTGCCCTAATCCTCTTGGGCATGGAGCTTCACAGGTTGCCACTGGAGTCCTCTTCCACTCCTCCATGATGACATGACGGAGCTGGTGGATGTTAGAGACCTTGTGCTCCTCCACCTTCCATTTGAGGATGCCCCATAGATGCTCAATAGTTTTTAGGTCTTTACCCTCAGCCTCTTTAGCAAGGCAGTGGTCATCTTGGAGGTGTGTTTGGGGTCGTTATGTTGGAATACTGCCCTGGGGTCCATTCTCCGAAGGGAGAGGATCATGCTCGGATTCCGTATGTCACAGTACATGTTGGCATTCATGGTTCCCTCAATGAACTGTAGCTCCCCAGTGCTGGCAGCACTCATGCAGCCCCAGACCATGACACTCCCACCACCATGCTTGACTGTAGGCAAGACACACTTGTCTTTGTGCTCCTCACCTGGTTGCCGCCACACATGCTTGACACCATCTGAATAAAATAAGTTTATTTTGGTCTCATCAGACCACAGGACACAGTTCCAGTAATCCATGACCTTAGTCTGCTTGTCTTCAGCAAACAGTTTGCAGGCTTTCTTGTGCATCATCTTAAGAAGAGTCTTCCTTCTGGGACAACAGCCACGCAGACCAATTTGATGCACTGTGTGGCATATGGTCTGAGCACTGACAGGCTGACCCCCCACCCCTTCAACCTCTGCAGCAATGCTGGCAGCACTCATACATCTATTTCCCAAAAACATCCTCTGGATATGACGCTGAGCATGTGTACTCAGCTTCTTTGGTCAACCATGGAGAGGCCTGTTCTGAGTGGAACCTGCCCTGCTAAACCGCTGTATAGTCTTGTCCACTGTTCTGCAGCTCAGTTTCAGGCAATCTTCTTATATCCTAGGCCATCTTTATGTAGAGCAACAATTCTTTTTTTCAGATCCTCAGAGAGTTCTTTGCCATGAGGTGCCATGTTCATCTTCCAGTGACCAGTATGAGAGAATAAGAGCAATAACACCAAATGTAACACACCTGCTCCCCATTCACACTTGAGACCTTGGAACACTAACGACTCACATGACACCGGGAGGGAAAATGGCTAATTGGGCCCAATTATTTTCACTTAGGGGTGTACTAATTTTTTTTGCCAGCGGTTTAGACATTAATGGCTGTGTGTTGAGTTATTTTGAGGGGGACAGCAAATTTACACTGTTATACAAGCTGTTCACTCACTACTTTACATTATAGCAAAGTGTCATTTCTTCAGTGTTGTCAGATGAAAAGATATAATAAAATATTTACAAAAATATGAGGGGTGTACCTCACTTTTGTGAGATACGGTGTGTATATATATATATATATATATATATATATATATATATATATATATATATACATACATACATATATATATATATATACATACATACATACATACATACATACATACACACACAAACACACACACACACACATACATACACAATTCTTGTCACATTTAGAACCAAGGGATTTATCACAATGAGGTGCATAAACTACTCAAGAACTTGACAACGAAATGTGTAAAGATTCACTATAGTTATTCAATAACATTAAAAAAATCCCTTTTTATGTATTTCATCTGCACATGATTGGATAATTTATGTAAAAATGTAATTACATTTACTGCTTTAACATTTAACTCTTTTAGTAAATCAGCTTTGATGCATCATGTGGGTGGTATCCCAACAAAATGTATTTATTTATTTGAGGTACTTGTATAGCTCTGACAATTTACATATACTGCATATATTATACATTCCCATCAGTCCCTGCCCTCAAGGAGCTTATAATCCAAGCCAGTGTTTCTCAACTCCAGTCCTTAAGGTGCCCCAACAGGTCATGTTTTCAGGATTTCCCTCAGATGAAACAGCTGTGGTAATTACTAAGTGAAACTGATCAAATCACCTGTGCAAAATAATGGAGAGCCTGAAAACATGACCTGTTGTGGCGCTACCAGCATGTCTTTGGAGTGTGGGAGGAAACTGGAGTACCTGGAGGAAACCGGAGTACCTGGAGGAAACCCATGCAGACACAGAGAACATACAAACTCCAGGCAGGTAGTGTAATGGTTGGGATTTGAACTGACAGTGCTAATGCTTCCAGGCAGCTGTTCTAACCACTAAAATATTAATCCAAATAAGTTTTATTCCCTTGCAAAGACCTTCTTGACTGGGCATCATTCATATGTTTAGTACAAAAAAAGCCCATATACCTTCTCCCCTTAAGCCTAGGTTCACACTGACAGCATGTCAAACCGACTTTGGGGGCGATTTCAAAGACATTTGTGCGGGTTCCTGCACAGATTTCTATTGAAATCGCACCCAAGGTCGCCAAAAGTGGTACAGAAATGACTTTTGGGAATAGGTGCGGCACCGCAAAGTTGGCGTCGCTCCGATTCGGGCGTTGCCATTGCTGGCAATAGCCGCAGATTTGGCATGCGATTTGACATATCAAATCGCATGCCAAATTTGCATCAATGTGAACCTATATGCTTTTGTTCTCCCCATCTCATGTGGCATTTCATACAGCTACAAATGTCCTTATTTTCCCTATTATTAGGACCACTTTAATACCCAGCACCTACTACACTATACATGTTAGAGGAGAATGAAGAGAAGGCACATCAGTTGCGTTTGGTGCAAACCTTTTGGCACAGGTTTGTCACTGCTACTAATTATTGTATATTGGTGCCAACATTTATTGATATATTGATGCTAACTTACTTAAGGAGTCGAGAATCTTCACTCAAAAATTGAATAAAGATTTACCTTAATTATCCAATAATGAGAAAAACAAATTCATGTTTATTGATTTCCTCTGCACACGATAGGGTATTTAAAGTGAACACAGCCACAATATACTGAATAAAAAAGTCCTTTAGGCTGGGTTCACACTGCAGAACGCTGCGGCTCACAACAGGAGTCCAGTGCATCTCCATTTACCGTTTCAGGTCCAATTTCAGCCCAAATTTTGGGCTGAATTCAGACCTGAAACAGACCAAAAGATGCACAGGACTCCTGTGCAATTCGCACTGAAGCCGATTCGGAGAACCATAGAGAGTCAGGGAGTGCAGGGAAACCGGCATTCAATTCGCAATAGTGTGAACCCAGCCTTGAGTATAATTAAAGTAAAACTTTTTTTTTATGTTCGTATTGGACAGAGTGGAGATGGATTAGAACACCTATTTGTTTTTTTATTGCCGTTTGTATCCCTGTTAGGAAGATTCACCCTCTCGGTTTGGCCCATTTACCACTATCATTGAAAGTTAAAGTAAAAGTAAAAGAAAATCCAGAATTGTGGGTTGTCTCCAGAAAAGTAATAGAAGGTGACCTAGGAGGTCCCAAGAAATTTCCTTAAATTTGCAGGAATTTCCTTTTACTGTTTTGGCTATGGAACAGGAAGTGAAGGTAAATCTCCACAATGTAATACAGATAGACAGAAACCTGACAGGGGTTAAAACCCGCCCTTACTCTTTCCAAAATGAAAAAAGTTTTGCCTATACTTTATAAATTCAGCTTCAATAACTCATAGAAATGTTTTGCAATATGACATTTTTAGTAAAATGTTAACTAGACTAGTTAACTAGTTGGCACTAGAATTAGTGTATTCCTAATTTTGATCAGGACCGTATAATTGGAGAAGACTGGTTTAGAATTACATTGTTGATTAGTTTTAGAGGTTAGATTGAGGCTAAAGCCACCCATAGATAGTTTATATCTCTGCTGATCCAGTCCATTAAATACATTTTGGACTTCGGTAATGCACGGAGTTTGTTCCCATAGAGAAGTGGCACACAGCTTCCTCTCATTGAAAAAGTTTTATAAATTGCAGTTTTTGAGGACTGGCAAATGTTCTCATGAAGGCATTTGTCCACCTATGACCAGCCGCAGCCTTCAATATAATAAAGCAAAGGGAGGAAATCAAATATAAACACAATTCTAAAAATTGTTCACAAACAGTGCCCACCTCATCTTAGTACAATGCTTTCAGTGTAGAAGTTGAACACTTCTACCTTGGCAGCCGCTTCAGTCTGTGGTTGAGCAAGCTTGGTTTCATTTGGGACATTTTATAAAGGGTTAGTGGCTTGCATGTGATTTTAATAATAATCACTTCCAGTACTTTAGGTCTCAGAGCTATAATGAGCTGAGATGTGAAAACACATATTAAAGTGGAATCGCTGTTATGCCTAACTAGTCTAAAAACTGTTGCTTCTCCCCTCCTAGCACCTATGCTAACTAACCTGTGTAGGAAAAATACTGTATATATACAGTACTTACCTATTTTCAGGCCACTCCGGATCGGTCACAAGATCCGGCTTTCCTGAGTCAGACAGGGTCAATCAGCCACTATGATCATTCTTATGGTGTAGGGAATCGCCAGCTGAAAAAGCAGATATCTGAATGATGTCTGTAGCTGCAGGCATCATTCAGATATAACCCCAGAAAGTCAAGGACGTCCCAGGATGTCCCTCCGGCGCAAAGTGGTTAAATCATAATGACAACAGTAACTAGCCAAATGACTCAAAAGTTTACATACCCCAGTTCTTAATACCATGTATTGCCCCCTTTAACATCAATGAAAGCTTGAAGTCTTTTGTGGTATTTGTGGATGAGGCTCTTTATCTTCTCCGATGGTAAAGCTGCCCAATCCTCTTGGCAAAAAGCCTCCAGTTCCTGTAAATTCTTGGCTGTCTTGCATGAACTGCACGTTTGAGATCTCCCCAGAGTGGCTCAATGATATTGAGTCAGGAGACTGAGATGGCCACTTCAGAACCTTCACTTTATTCTGCTGTAGCCAATGACAGGTTGACTTGGCCTTGTGTTTTGGATCATTGTCATGTTGGAATGTCCAAGTACATCCCATGCGCAGCTTCCTGGCTGATGAATGCAAATGTTCCTCCAGTATTTTTTTATAACATACTGCATTCATCTTGCCATCCATTTTGACCAAATTTCCTGTGTCTTTGTAGCTCACACATTCCCAAAACATCAGCGATCCACATCCGCGTTTCACAGTAGGAATGGTGTACCTTTCATCATAGGCATTGTTGACTCTTCTCCAAATGTAGCGTTTATGGTTGTGGCCAAAAAACTCAATTTGGTCTCATCACTCCAAATGACTTTGTGCCAGAAGGTTTGAGGCTTGTCTCCGTGCTGTTTGGCGTATTGTAAGCAGGATACTTTGTGGCATTTGCATAGTAATGGCTTTCTTGGGGACTCGACCATGCAGCCCATCTTTCTTCTAGTGCCTCCTTATTGTGCATCTTGAAACAGCCACACCATGTTTTCAGAGAGTCCTGTATTTCATCTGAAGTTATTTGTGGGTTTTTCTTTGCATGCCGAACAAATTTTCCTGGCAGTTGTGGCTGAAATTTTAGTTGGTCTACCTGACCGTGATTTGGTTTCAACAGAACCCCTCGTTTTCCACTTCCTGATTAGTTTGAACACTGCCGATTGGCATTCTCAATTCCTTGGTTACCTTTTTTCATCCCTTTCCTGTTTTATACAGTTCAACTACCTTTTCCCGCAGATCCTTTGACAATTCGTTTGCTTTCCCTATGACTCAGAATCCAGAAACGTCAGTGCAGCACTGGATGAAGGATGCAAGGATCTGTCAGAGGTCCAGAAACTCATTGACCTTTTATACACACACACACAATAATTACAAGCAAACAGATCACCGGTGAGGATGGTTACCTTTAATAGCCATTCAAACCCCTTTGGGTCAACCTGTGTGTATGTTATCAGGCCAAAATCACCAGGGTATGTAAACTTTTGATTAGGGTCATTCTGGTAGTTTCTGTTGTCATTATGATTTAAAAAGAGTAAACACGGTTGATTGATAATCAATGGCTTCAGCCAAACAATAACCATGAGTGAAATAAATGTTTTTGTGTCATTCATACTCTCTCAAATATGGCCAAGAAATCAAATTCTGCCAGGATTTGTAAACTTGCACAACTGTTTTTTAATAGAAACAAATCCTGGCTCCCCCCATGTGAATAAGTATAGGCTAAATAGTACCAGCAAATGTAGTGTAAAACATACATTATACAGTATTTGACAGGTCCTTTATTTAACAAATAAAAATAAATGTCCCCCAATGTCCCTGGTGTAGATCCATTATCAATCATGAAAAAGTTGTAGGCTTAGCATAGACTGCACATGTATGGGGAGGGGAATTTATAGTATATGCCACATCCTATATTTGAGAAAAGAAGAGGGGAGTCCCCTATGGGTTGGACTTTTAAGGCATGAAATATTTTAACCCCAGATTGAGAACTAGATAGTATGTATTGAAAATCATTTATTACAAAAAATTGATATATAGAGTATTGACATACATAAAACTATATATAAAAGTAAAAAAGAAACTGGAATGTTTAAACAGTATTTGAATTGCAAGGTACAGGATATGAATTTATCTCGTAAAGATTATCTCACACCCAAAAATACGCATTTCGGAGATTGGTAGTTTCCTCCTTCTTCAGGGGTGAGAGTGTAATAACATTCAGTGAATCGAATACCGTATACAAGAGCATTCCAAATTGATTTAAAAACAACGGCTGGGAGGAGGAGCTTCTTCACCCTATGTTGTCCTGAGAGGCATTATTAGACAGGAAAACGATGCCCGTCAGCGAGGATGGGAGCCAGGCATATAAGAGCTGGAAAACTGCCACAGAGTGCTCCCACTATTAAAGTTGTTGAGTGTGTCACGGTGGATTTTGGGAGGACGCCAGGAAGGCACACTGGGGTCGGATACCAATGTGAGAGCCCTGTCGGTGTGGCTTGGTTAAACGCACCGCTGGTCTTGGGATCTTTCTGTACTTAAAGTAGTGGCTCTTTTTGTATTTTCTAAACGCTCGTCTCCTCCTCAGCCTGACAAGTGCAGGTGGGCTGAGGAGGAGACGAGCGTTTAGAAAATCCAAAAAGAGCCACTACTTTGAGTTTAAGAAGATGGGAGCCTTCAGCGTGAGCGGACTTTTTTTTCTTATTTTTTCGGGTGGGCGGTGGTGGTGGGCATCGTTATTGACAATGGCTCTACACCAGGGGACTTTTTTTTTAAATAATGGACCTGCCAACAAATGTCTTTTTTACACTACACATTTTTTTCGGTGAGTAAGTGGGGGGGGGGGGCAGGATCTGTGGGCTTCCAGATTCTGATAAACCACCCCACCCACAACCACCGGCCAAGGTTATCGGGAAGAGGCCCTTGTCCCCATCAACATGGGGACAAGCTGCTTTGGGGTGGGGGACGAGCCCCTCTGCTCCAAAGTGTCCCCCCATGTTGAGGGCATGTGGCCTGGGAGTGGCCTGACCTCTCCCTTTCCTGACCTGCTGGGCTGTGTGCTAGGATAAAGGTCTGAATGAATTTTAATCCATTCAGCTGTCAGCGGGGAACCCTGCTGACAATTGATGACTCATCGGCTGTTAAGGACACAGCGGCATCCTGCTCCTTAACAACCATGTGGTTTACTGGTTGTTAAGCAGTGGGAGGCTGCCTGCTCCTTAACAACCAGTACACATTCCACAAATACCGCATGCCTGGACCACTACTTACATTTTTTTAAATAAATACATAATTGTATTTAATGATGGCTTTTAACATTTGAGTGAAACTCAAGCTGCTTGCTGTGGGGGCACTCAACAAGAGGGAGGGGCCAGGAGCACAGAAGAGGGAACTGAGAAGAGGAGGATCCGGGTCACTCTGTGCAAGACCACTTCACAGAGCAGGTAAGTATAACATGTTTGTTATTAAAAAAAAAAAAAGAAACACTTTAAAGGTAGAAAAAGAAAATGATAACAGGTACTAATGATCGGTGATTAATAACTTTATTATACTTTTCTACCAAAAAACTGCTTTACCTGTTTATTAGATTTTTGTTTCTGTACACAGGCTGCGGCACAGTGATTGTACATACCCGGCCCATTCTCAGCATCTGAAAGCTGTAAAGAATCAAACTGGGTTGCTTGGGACAGGCCACCATGTGTGGGAGTGACATAATCAGTGTCCTTCAATAGCCCAAAACCCCACAAAGACGGGGGGGGGGGGGACAAAGTGAGGAGTAGATGACAGGGGTCTTTTTGATATCATGCTGCAGTTTTTTAGAGCTTGAAGGGACCCCACTGCTGGACATCCAATATAACCACATCACCCAGGTAGCGAGTTTGACAACCAAACTTCCTAATTTGCAGTGAAAAAGATAGAAGACTTTTTTTTTTTTTAACTTATTGATCAGCTGGGTGGGGGGGGAAGGCATTTATTATCAAAATTCAGGTTTAAATTCTTCCTGTCGTTTGTGAGTTCCACATCAAAAGATCCAGCAATTAACAAAATATATTCATTACAGAAATGTTATACTTCTACAATATTTCTATATAATTTCATTATATGGTTGCCTTATTGTTATCAAGTAATGCAAAAACAGGTGTAAATAAATAAATTCACCCAAACAGATTGGCTATATGCAGTGCCTAGTTTGTTGGAAATGCCTCAGTGATTTGGTGGTCCTTGTAACATGTACAATGACGCAAGGCCAATATACAGACAGCATCGCTTGGCTTCACATGACAGAAAATTGTTTTTTTTAAATTGCTTCTCCAAAAATATTACAACTGAAACAGATGTTGTAAAAAAATGTTGTAATGGTCGCTATTCCCTCCAGAAAACTCACAACTACAAAATAATGGTACATGTCACTAAAATTACTGAACAATGCTATATAAAACACTGCTTCTAAAAGATTTGCAAGAATCATGTATTTCACAGTATTGATTATTGCACTATATGGATTAATATAATAACTGCAGTGACACAAACATGGCAATGTAACAAGTCCCATCCATGTCATGTGATCCTGCTCTAAACTGACAACACCATCACCAGGACATTATTCTGAAATAAACATGTTGCGTACCTCCCAATAGTCTTGGGTTTGTGCAGGACTGTCCTTTGTCTCACAAAGACTCTGTCGCTGTATACTGTGTCCATGCTAAATTCATATGTAAAATGGCTCCTGGATTTGCATTATAATATTATTGCCATGTGATTGCATATAAATGATCTGCTGGCATGATTTGCATAATATGAATGAGCTAAAGTGGCTATTTCATATGCAAATCCCACCTCCAACTCATTCAAATACAAAGCTAAGGGGGGCTACTCCTCAGCACCTGTCACCTGAGCTGAAACTTCCCTCTTCCACTGACAGGTCTCCAGCGCTTGGTGAGTGAATTTGGGGGGGGGGGGGGGGGTCTGTACCGGTGGGGAGGAAGGCGCTCTTGTACTGGAGCTGGGCTGGGGGTCTGTACTAAAAAGGAGCTGGGGAGGGTTTGTACTGAGGGATGGGCTGGAAGGGGGGGGGGGGGGTGGCAGTACTGGAGGGTTTTGCACTGGGAAGCTGGTCTGGCAGGGGGATTTGTGCCAATAGAGGTTCAGGGCTGTCAGGTGAAACCTATGCTGGGGTGGGGGATGGGGGAGATCTGTACTGTGGGGCTTATGGGCTTGGGGGATTTGTTGACCACTATTACCCTTGAATTCCACGCATTACACACACCTGACCCCTGCACGCTGTGTGCCACACACTCCTTAAAGCGGAGCTCCACCCAAAAGGGGAAGCTCCACTTTTTGTTTCCTCCCCCCTCCGCTGCCACATTTGGCACCTTTCCAAGGGAGGGGGGAGCGGTTTTGACAGGTACCGGCTTTCACTTCCGGATAAGATCGCCGCAATCGTTGTGTGGTGATCTATGACATTTTCAGCCCCTTCTCCTTTCCCCCACTGCCTTCTGGGAGACACACAGGTCCCAGAAGACAGCGGGACCACTCAGAAAGTGCAGCGCGACTCGCGCATGTGTAGTAGGAGACAGGCTGTGAAGCCACAAGGCGGATCAGTTTGGGGTGCCGACATTGCAGGATTCCTGGACAGGTAAAGTATCCTTATATTAAAAGTCAGCAGCTACAGTATTGGTAGCTGCTGACTTTAATTTTTTTTGTACAGGATGGAACCCCTATTTAACCCTGCAACCCTTCTAAGAACTACACTCTGTGCATTACACACTCCTAAACCCTGCATTTTCTACGTTACCCACCTCTGAGCCCTGCAGTCTGTGTACTGTGCACTGCAGACCACTGCACTCTGTGTAATACACACTTCTGAGCCTTTCACTCTATGTGTTATGCACTCCTAAGCCCTGAGGTCTGTGCATTATGCCCTTGCACTGTGAACTATGTGCTTCTGAGCACTGTATTATGTGACATACACACTCCTGTTCCCTACACTCTGTGTGTCGGGCTGAGTACACACTAACATTTTTTTCGTTCAACCAGCGGGCTGAAAGGAAAAAAAAAAAACGAACTCACAGATTCCTGCATCTACACAAGGGATGGGATCTCCCCCGCTGGGCTATTGTGTTCTGACAGCAGCCCCCCCCCCCCCAATATACTAATGAGTGCTGCAGCAGATGATCGGGATTGGCTGCAGTGGCTGATTGAATGGTGTTTTTTCATCAGGACAGTTCGACAGAAGCCAGTCCAACAGTAAGCTTCTGTTGAACAGAGAGGGCTATACACAGATTGGAAATTGGCTGCGTGTACCCAGCTTAACACACTACTTTGCCCTGCATCCTGTGCATTATGCACTCTAGAACTACATTTCATACTCCTGACCACTGCACTCTGTATGCTGGGCTTAATATGACATACTCCTCACCACTGCATCCTACGTACATTATATACTCTTGAAATCCTTTTTTAAGCAATGAAATGGTTTCTTTTTTTAAACCTGAAAGTTTGTACATGCCTGATAGACAATCACTTGGGGCACAGTCCATAAAGCATATTTTGTGGGTAAAAGGACTGTAGCACATGTGTACTGTGTATACAGTGAGTGGGCTCAACAGGTGAAACAATGCTCAGCTTTTTACTTTGTCTTTTGAGGCAGTTTAACCCTTTCATGACTAAGCCCATTTCTGACATTTGGTGTTTACTAATTAAATCCGTATTTTTTGCTAGAAAATTACTTGGAACCCCCAAACATTATATATATATTTTTAGCAGAGAATCTAGAGAATAAAATGGCAATTATTGCAAAATTTTATGTCACACGGTATGTGTGCAGCGGTGTTTTAAGTGTAACTTTTTGAAAAAAAAAGATACTTTCATGAATTTAAAAAAAACGAAATAGTAAACTTAGCCCAATTTTTTTGTATAATGTGAAAGATGATGTTACGCCGAGTAAATAGATACCAAACATGTCACGCTTTATAATTACCTAAAAATCTCCATAGGCGACGCTTTAAAAATGTTTTACGGTTACCAGGTTAGAGTTACGGAGGAGGTCTAGTGCTAGAATTATTGCTCTCGCGGCGATACCTCACATGTGTGTTTTGAACACCGTTTACATATGCAGGCACGACTTCCAGTATGTGTTTTCTTTGCTGCGCGAGCTCGCGGGGAAGGGGGCACTTTAAAAAAAAAATGTTTCTTATTTATTTTATTTAATTTTAGATAATTAAATTGTGTTTTTAAAGAAAAAAATATTTGATCACATTTATTGCTGTCACAAGGAATGTAAACATCCCTTGTGACAGTAATAGGTGGTGACAGGTACTCTTTATGGAGGGATCGGGAGTCTAAAAGACCCCAAATCCCTCCTTTGCACTTCAAAGTATTCAGATCACCAAAAACGGTGTATCTGAATACCGTATATTTTTTTAAATCCGGCGCCATTGGCAGCCAAGTAAACAGGAAGTGACGTCGCTTCCGTGTTTACATCAAGGAGGCTGGAATGAAGCCGTTTCCGGGTTCATTACAGTCTTTCTCTAGCCGTCGGAAGCGGCGGATGTTCGATCGGCCCTCTCGATTGAACGGGAGGATCGGAAAGAGCTGCGGGAGGGGGGGGGACATCCCCTCCCGCTCCTCCGGGATAACAACCGATCGGCTTTTAGCCACATTGGTTGTTATCCTTGGAAAGCCGATCGCGGTCTCTAAACGGTACAGGGATGATGCCTGCAGCTGCGGGCATCATCCCAGTATAACCCCCGAAAGCCGAGTACGCATATCTGCGAACGCTCGGCGGGAAAGGGTTAATGGACATTATGGTTCTTAATATGTTTATATACAGTGGCTTGCGAAAGTATTCGGCCCCCTTGAACTTTTCAACCTTTTGCCACATTTCAGGCTTCAAACATAAAGATATAAATTTTTTTTTTTGTGAAGAATCACCAACAAGTGGGACACAATTGTGAAGTGGAATGAAATCTTTTGGATTTTTGAAACTTTTTTAACTAATAAAAAAATGAAAAGTGGGGCGTGCAAAATTATTCGGCCCCCTTGCGTTAATACTTTGTAGAGCCACCTTTTGCTGCGATTACAGCTGCAAGTCGCTTGGGGCATGTCTCTATCAGTTTTGCACATCGAGAGACTGAAATTCTTGCCCATTCTTTCTGGCAAAACAGCTCGAGCTCAGTGAGGTTGGATGGAGAGCATTTGTGAACAGCAGTTTTCAGCTCTTTCCACAGATTCTCGATTGGATTCAGGTCTGGACTTTGACTTGGCCATAACACCTGGATACTTTTATTTGTGAACCATTCCTTTGTAGATTTTTCTGTATGTTTGGGATCATTGTCTTGTTGGAAGATAAATCTCCGTCCCAGTTTCAGGTCTTTTGCAGACTCCAACAGGTTTTCATCCAGAATGGTCCTGTATTTGGCTATATCCATCTTCCCCTCAATTTTAACCATCTTCCCTGTCCCTGCTGAAGAAAAGCAGGCCCAAACCATGATGCTGCCACCACCATATTTGACAGTGGGGATGGTGTGTTGAGGGTGATGAGCTGTGTTGCTTTTACACCAAACATATCGTTTTGCATTGTGGCCAAAAAGTTCGATTTTGGTTTCATCGGACCAGAGCACCTTCTTCCACATGTTTGGTGTGTCTCCCAGGTGGCTTGTGGCAAACTTTGGACGAGACTTTTTATGGATATCTTTGAGAAATGGCTTTCTTCTTGCCACTCTTCCATAAAGGCCAGATTTGTGCAGTGTACGACTGATTGTTGTCCTATTAACAGACTCTCCCACCTCAGCTGTAGTTCTCTGCAGTTCATCCAGAGTGATCATGGGCCTCTTGGCTGCATCTCTGATCAGTCTTCTCCTTGTCTGAGCTGAAGGTTTAGAGGGACAGCCAGGTCTTGTAGATTTGCAGTGGTCTGATACTCCTTCCATTTCAAAATGATCGCTTGCACAGTGCTCCTTGGGATGTTTAAAGCTTGGGAAATCTTTTTGTATCCAAATCCATCAGTCATTTAGAACAACATTGGATCATTCAGGGATCCTCGCTGAACTTCTGAAGTGAGTTTGCTGCACTGAAAGTAAAGGGGCCAAATAATTTTGCACGCACCACTTTTCAGTTTTATTTGCTAAAAAAGTTTAAAATATTCAATAGATTTCGTTCCACTTCACAATTGTGTCCCACTTGTTGGTGATTCTTCACAAAAAATTTAAATTTTATATCTTTATGTTTGAAGTCTGAAATGTGGCAAAAGGTTGAAAAGTTCAAGGGGGCCGAATACTTTCGCAAGCCACTGTATATGTTGTTTCACTATTTTGCATACTAGTTTTGCTTCATAAGCAATTCCATGTATGGATGTTGAATTGTGCACTGTCACTCATATGTTTGTATTATTACACATGTCATTAGTTACTTAGTGCTGCACTTAAATCCTTACCTATCTTTAAACCACACCCATGTTTTTAGCCATTTGCAAGTTGTCCTCCTTTGTCAAAGTTCAAAAGTTAAGAAATATAATACTGGGAACAAATTTCCATGGAGGCTACACTATTCCTTGCTCCCTGGTATAACAACACGTGTCCAGCTAAACTTCTTAGATGCACAACCATATCCAGTAAAAGAAAAAACTGAGTAAATTCACTATAATGCCCCGTACACACGGTTGGAAATTCCGGCGGAAAATGTCCGATCGGATTATGTTGTCGGAAAATCCGCCCGTTTGTGGGCTTCATCTGACTTTTTCCTTCAGAAAAAATTTGGGATCCTGCTATCAAATTTTCCGACAACAAAATACGATCAGACTTTTTCCGATTGTGTGTAGAGAATTCCAACGGACAAAGTGCCACGCATGCTCATATCAAATTACGAGACCAAAGCTATTGGCTAATAGCCTCTATGTAGTTACGTCGTACGCAACGAACATCACCACGATCAGAATGATCAGATTTTCTGACAACTTTGTCCGACCGTGTGTATGCAACACCAAAATCCGTCGGAAAAAAAATCAGATGGATTTTGTGGTTGGAATTTCTGACCGTGTGTACGGGGCATTAGTGTACAACACAAAATGTCCCTAACTCAGGTTTGATGGCTAGCAAAGGAGACCTCTTTAAGTAGGTCTAAACCCAACCACTACAAAGCTCATATAAGATTTTGTTTTAAAATTAATAGTCAATATTTAAAAATATGCATCTTTCATTAAAATAACACCTGATGATTCCACAATGATGGAAGCTAATTTTAAGGTGACCACAAATGTTACAATCTGTACAATTTCCTTGAGATTTGCCAAAACTTTGCACTGCAAGGACCTAACTGGATATAAATTCAATGGAACCCTTTAAGGTGGCCCACACACCGCATAGCTGTTGGTAAATCTAAGAGGGGATTGTACAGGGATTAGAAAGCTTAGTCAGAATAGGGCCAAGAACAATGTACAATAATCATTTATATAATAACAAAGATGCTATATAATTAAAATTACTTACGGTTTCCTGAATAGGTAGTCCACTATCAGCTTCTACTTTCAAGGAGGAAACCTTTGCTTCTGTGTTCATCTATACAGAGATCATATGAACATAATTTTCAGTTTTAAATACAGAAAAGAAATATATGTGAAAGAGGAATTAAATCTAGTAAAATACATTTTTGTTCTTATCTTTATATTTTGAAAATACACACATATATTAGCAGCCTCATCTGCTAAGGGATCTGCAATTCTGTTCAGGCGTACATGTGATCCAAACATACCTGTCAGGCAAAACATCCTAGCATTTAAACCTTCTTGTAGCTGCACCCTCCATTGAAGTTAAAGTGGTTCTAAAGTCAAAAAGTTTTTTATCTTAGGGCAGGTTCACACCAGAATGCGGTGCAGGAAAGGGGGGCTTCGTGCAGGTTTGCCACACTATGTTCAAAACGCTCTACAGCAGGTTCCAATACATTGTTAATGGCACCCCATACAAACCACAGTACAATGCAATGTGGTGTCGTGCATTTTTCAAAAGAAGTACATGCACTACTTTTTGCGCATTCTAAGGTGATTTGCAGCCCATTCAAATGAATAGGCTGCCAAATCGCAGAGGATTGCAGATCGCATTCTTGTGTGATTCTGGTGTGAACTGGCTCCTAAAGCATTCTCTGCATTAAGGATAAAAAAACATCTTACTACTTGTCCCCCTAAACACTTACAGTACCTGTCTCCCCTAACAATCCATCGCTGTACCTTTTGCAGTACCGCTCTTCCTGGTCTCTAAAGAGACACAGGCAGCAGTGGGAGCCATAGGCTCCTGGAACTGTCAATCAAATCCTGTAAGGAGGGAGCTGGGGCGTGGCCGAGCCTGGGTGTGTGTGTGGCTGTATGCTCAGCTTGGTAGTGCGCCCAAATGGGTGCCCCACTTCATTACACAGCTTGCTGAGTGGGCACCTGCAGGAAAGCAGGATCAGACATCGGTGGCGGAGGACTCTAGAAGAAGAGGTAAGGCACTGCTCTGAGCAATACCACTTAAAAAATCAGGTATGTAACATCCGTTTCATTTTAATTAAGAAAAGTGATTGAACAATGAAGGAGCCGTGGTACACTGATGAGGTAATTTCTGCTCTCTTGATCCCCTCCAGTCTGAATACTGTTATCCAGGAGATAACTTGATGCTGATATAAAGTTTCAGCCACTTATGTCAGCTGTATGTAAAACAAGTTTAAATCAGTAGTAAACTCTTCCAAAAAACAATAAAAAATCAGGTTCCCCTGCAAGGTAATATCATAATGTGCTCATAAGCATTGCATACTAGCAAATTATGAAAGACTTTCCATAAAACTAAGCCCTCCAGAGGCACGCTGTCACTGCTGACAGGGCTTCCATCTTCATCCAGTCTTCCTTCTGGGTTTGTGGGCTCCGGCTGTTTGAATGACTGACAAGCAATGATGTGACTCCTGCTCATGCAGATGGGAGTCACAGACGTGGCACAGCACTCTCAATGGACGGTACACTCGAGTATGCCGCACATGCGCCAGTGACGTCACCGGCTGCAAAACATGGAAATATACCAAACGGTACACGTTTACCAGATATTCACTTTACCTACAGGTAATCTTACCTTTGGGAAAAAGTGACAAAGTGGAGTTTACTACCGCTATAAAGCTGAATCCTGGGAAGTGCCCCTACATTGCCTGTTAAGACTAAAGTGCTACAATCAAGAGTGATACATACCTTACTCTCTGCTCCGACAGGCTCCCTCAATCTAAGCAGTAGGTCCTGCAGTGCCTTCTCTTTTAGGCACTCCAGCCTCCTCCATGTAGAGCACAATGCAGGTTAAATAGCACAGGCTGGAGCCTGGGGGAGAAGAGGACCATGTTGGAGCCGCTTGGAAGGTAGATAATACTGTCTCTTTGTATCGCTCATTAACTTAATGAGCAGTTAACCCTTGCAGTGTGCTCAATGCTCCTCCTTATTCTCCTCACAGTATTGAGCAATTCGATTGGACCGAGCAGACAAGTATAAACCTGTCTGTTATTTAAAAAAAAAACTTTGAGATTATAAATCACTTTTTAAAGTTGCAAGTAAAGGCTTCCACTGCTAACTTCTAAAATTGCTAGTTCCTCAGCAGTAACATTTTACATTGAGTTCATTGCCTGGTGTCTGGGAGATGGAGTGGGGCTGAGGGTCCCAGTAGAGCCCACTTCAGTGTTTCCACTGTGAATTTTGAGGAGGACTTGCTCTACATTGCCTATAGATACAGAGATCAGTGAGGGGCTTGTTTTAAAGTTCATTTACTGCTTGTTACAATTATGTAAATAATTCATGTTCATAGCAAGCGTTGGAAGACAACCACCCCATATTGGTGCAACTCTATGAAACAGTAGGACAAGAGGACTTGTCCACAAGGATAACCAGTGATGTAAAAAAAAAAAAAACGACAAGGAAGAACCCTATAGGGCCCGTTTACCTGGGACTACAAGTCTTCAGAACTGCCCTGATGTAGCAGAGTGTCCACAGATCTTTGAGCAAGGGGAAGGAACCTTAACCAGATAGCTAAGAACAATTACCAATTACAGTGGGAACCCCTGTAGACCAACTGCTATGGGAAACCAGACTAGATTTCCAGACAAGAGGGAAGCCCTGAGGCAAGAGTGCATCCATGATGGGGGGGTGGAACTATTCCAGAGACCCTAAGAGACTAATACCCCTTTCACACTGCCAGCGTTTTTCAGGCGCTACAGCGCTAAAAATATCGCCTGTATAGCGCCTGAAAAAAGCGGCTCCATTCACTCCAGTGTGAAAGCCCAAGGGCTTTCACACTGGAGTGGTGTGCTGGCAGGGCGTCCCAAAAAGTCCTGCCAGCAGCTTCTTTGGAGCAGTGAACTCACCGCTCCTCCACCGATGCTCCCCATTGAAATCAATAGGGCAGCGCTGCGATACAGCTGGCAAAACGCAGCTCCGGCGGCATTTTGCTGGCGGATTTAACCCCTTAAAACTGCCCCGCTAGCGGCCGAAAAGAACTTTACCGCCGATGCCCCCCCGCGGCTCGATGTGAAGGCCGTCTTGAGGTTTATATCAGGGACCATGAGATCCACTGCACACTGTTCAAAGACAGGGTCAGAGGCTATGCCATGGCTCTGAACAGGAAAAGCACTCTGTGGCTGACAAGCACAGAACAGGAAGGTCTGGAAAAATCGTCACAATGCAGAGCCCAGTGGCTGAAGGTCACATTTCAGGCTAGCCTCAGCAGTCCACAGGCCTACTCGCAAAGTCTGTGTCACACCTGAGGCTGTGCCACGGTTCTGAACCTTAAGTTAGATCAGTGGCTAACTTAACCAGTACACTCAGGCTTGGAAAGCACCACAATTCAAAGCCCATTGCCAAAGCAGAGGTGTATCAAGGGTCTTAATTGAAGCCATTTATGAAAAAATAAAAAGTTAGTAAAACCTATAGTTGACTTTTTTTCAGTAAAGCTAAGGAAAAGGCATCCAACCTGCTAGGACACCAGCAAAAGGCATGATGGTAACAGGCAGGGTTATATGAAGACTGACCTTTAATGTTTTTTTCTGTTTGCCAGTGTCCAAAACCCTTGTAGATGACATCTTATAGACCCCAACTGTTTCAGAATTTCTAAGTTCTTTTGTCGCTCAATCCTATGTAACAAACTTTGCAATACTGTGTAGCTAGTGGGTAGGATTCAAACTACTCAGCTTTCTTTGTCATACAATGTAATAGAATAGGTAGACTATTTTCTTATTTTGATTGGCACACTTATTACACTAGGAACAGGTGTTTGCAGAAAACAAGTTTTGCTTCTTTAATTCCTTCCTGCCCACATATTCACCAATAGCCAAGGTTACTATTAAGTTCTGTTTGTTTTGTGAAATTAAGAGTTTTCTCATTTTTAGGCAGGGCGTGTCTATTTCCTCATGGCACAGATCCCCCCTGAGGTCTATTAGATTTGACTCTTGGAGTGCTGTAAGGGTACAGAAATATTTTCCAACATTATCCTGTGCATACAGTAGGTGTTAAAGATCATTGCTCATCTAACTAGTTATTTTGATCAAAGATTAACTGCATTTTGAATAAATATAATTGGTAATATACATACACACTGCTTATTATAGCCTCTCCCTGCAAGAAGGTCAAGCAGTATTCCACATTCTTTGGGACTATAGGCTGTTGCCTTCCTTAAAGAATCTGGTAGATATTCATTGTTACTTCAGGAGTTCATTTTATTTAGTCTAGAGCAGGGGTGCCCAACCAGTGGCCCGGGGGCCACATGTGGCCCGCGGAGCCCTCTGATGTGACCTACGACCTCCTGTTTTGTGATAGCAGGTTCACAAGCCCAGATCACAGGTTTTCGACCCACCATCCCAGAGTATCAGTGTTCTGAATGAAGTCAGCGGTAGAGGAATCAAGCGGCTGCAGAGGGAGCAGAGCTGCATATGCTGATGCGTCCTGAATGGAAGACTGTTATTAAAGGTAAGTTTATTACTAAAATCTGTGTATATATGGGCATATCTGTTCTGCAGTGGTTACTGGGCTGCTTTCAAACTGATCCACAGGTGCAGCGCAGTGCACCTTTGGGTTATCTGCACTGAGTCATAGACTTCTGTTATTACCTGTGGGTTTGGTGCACTTTCAGAAAGTGCGTCACATCTGCAGGATATAATGGACATCGATGGCAAAGTGCAGCTAACCCAGGAAAGCCACAGGTCCACTGCGCTGCACCCGCAGTGCAGGTAAACTGCAGCACATCAGTATGAAAGCAGCCTTAGGCCCCTTTCACATGATCGGTTCAACCCACACGGACCCTCCATTCACCTCTATGGAACAGCAGATGTAAACTGACTTGTGTTTATTTGCACCCACCTACCTCCAATCTGATCCACTAAAGAAAACAGAAGGCGATCCGTCCCCTTCCATCTGGTTGGATCGGATGGGAAGGCCCACAGAGTAGAGTGGGCTATGTCCATGTCCGCTCTGCATATACAGAGCGGAAACAGATCTGTCATCTGTCCACTCCACTTATTGTGGCCCGTGACCAGTTACCAAGTCGCTTATGTGGCCCTCGCTCTTCAAAAGGTTGGGCACCCCTGGTCTAGAGTTTTTGCTCACACATAATTTTTTCATGTTTGACGGGTGCTATTATCTTCAGAGATACGGTGCCTCTATGGGGGGGGCAAAATGTATGCCCTCATTGGCCAACCTTTATATGGGGTGGTGGAAGAGGACCCGCATCTTTGGACATAATAGACCCCTGCCGTTTGGACACCGTTTTCACCGACTTCACCAGGGAGGCCAGAGAAATGGTTTGTAGATTTAAACGCAGAGGTTATTCCGATGTGATTTTGAATCAAGCTTTACACATCACTGGCGAAATTCCCAGGAATGATTCGCTGTCTGACACACGTTCTAGGTAACACTTAGATAGGGGGCAGTACAGTCAGTATTCCGGTGTTCTCTACCCCATTCAGTATAGAATTTAACAAAATACAACATAATAAATACCTTTGTGTTTTGTTTAATGATCTTATTTACTCTCAGATACTTTCTAGAGGCATCAAAACCATTTCTCGCAGGGCTCCAACGCTAGGCAGATTTTTATGGCCCAGTCTGTTCACCAGTGAGAGCTCTGGCTCTCACTGGTTGAAGTTTAAAGGCAATTTCAAATGTGGTATACGAGGATGTGCTTATTGTTGTCATATCAAGAGGGGTCCATCAGCCTGTTCTACTACTACTGGTAGAAGTTTTGTTGTTTCTTTATTTATTAACTGCAACACCAGGTTTCTGGTATATGTAGTTACATGCGATTTATGCAACATCCAGTATGTGGGCCGCACAACGCGCAGACTGAAGAATTGTCTCTATGATCATTTAAGAGACATTGAGAAAAAACACTCCACCAATGTAGACAAACATTGGAACATAACAAGGATGTTTCCAGTTTATTTATTTAGGGGATTAAAGCTATAGTGACACCCCCTAGGGGAGGCAATAGATTTTGAGCGCTTTGCAAGAGGGAAGTTTACTATATTTTTCCCTCAATACCAGGAAACCAGCAGGATTAAATTTTGAGTGGGATGTCTCATATTATTATGATTAACTCTCAATTGAGTTTGAAATTCTTATTTTTTTTCATGTATACATTTTTTATGTTTAACCACTTCAATACCAGACACTTAGACACCTTCCCGCCAGGCCAATTTTCAGCATTCAGCGCTTGGCAATTTGAATGACAATTGCGCGGTCATGCTACACTGCACCCAAACAAATTTTTTATCATTTTGTTCCCACAAGTAGAGCTTTCTTTTGGTGGTATTTGATCACCTCTGCGATTTTTATTTTTTGTGCAACAAAAAAAGACAGAAAATTTTGCAAAAAAAATAGTTTTTCTTTGTCACTGTTCATTTTTTTTGTAAATAAGTGCGTTTTCTTCAATGACGGCACTGATATGGCTGCACTGATGGTCACCGATGAGGTAGCACCAATGAGGTGGCACTGATGATGGGCACTGATAGGCGGCACTGGTATGTGGCACTGATGGGCACTTATAGGTGGCACTGATGGGCACTCATAGGCGGCACTGATGGGCACTCATAGGCAGCACTGATAGGAGGCATGGATGGGCACTGATAGGTGGGCACGGATGGGCAATGATAGGTGGCACTGATGACACTGATGGGTGGCACTGATGGACACTGATATGTGGCACTAATAGGTGGCATTACTGGGCATCCCTGTTTTATAATGTAAATATGAGGTGCCAGTCAGTGCCCATTTGTGGCTCTTTACCGAGATCGGTGTAGCGTGTGTCAGACTGACACACCGCTCCACCGATCGCCGCGATGCGCGCCCCCATGGGCGCGCGCCGGCTGTTATCCTGAAGGACGTCATATGACGCCCAGTCTGGGTAACGAAACCACTTCCCGGACATCAATCTGCTATTGACCGGGCGGGAAGTGGTTAAACGAATGTGTTATATGGGTTTTTTCCCGAGTTTTTTCTGCGTGTTTTTTTGGTTCTTCTTTTTTATTTTTTTGCTGATTTTCTGCTGTTTTGCTGGTGATTATATATCCCAATTAGTCTTTGGGTCCGCCGAGATTTAGATATTTGTAGAGGTACTACTAAATATTATTTTTGCATGTTCATGTGGTTAAATGGGGTTATTTGATGTAGTCATCACTAATAGTTTTTGTTAACTATTTGTTAACTATTTACTAGACATCATCACACTGCCACTTTGTATTTGTGCCCTTATTCCTTAGTGGCACCTCGTGAACTGAAGTCCCAAAATATAAACATGGTACATTCCAACATGTTTTGGTCAATTTTTAGACATTTATAAACACGGTTTAACCACTTAAGGACCGCCTCACGTCGATATACATCGGCAGATTGGCACGGCTGGGCACAATCACGTACCTTTAAGAGCCCAGCCGTGGGTCGCGCGGGCGGTGCGCGACCCGGTCCTAAGCTCCGGGACCAGCGGACCCGATCGTCACTGGTGTCCCGCGATCGGGTCACAGAGCTGAAGAACGGGGAGAGGTCTGTGTAAACAAACCTCTCCCCGTGCTTCCTACACTGCCTGTCACTGATCGGCTGTTCCCTGTCATCGGGAAAGCCGATCAGTGACGTCAGACATAAAAACACACACACACACACAGACTTAACCCCTCCCCGCCCCCTAGTGGTTAAATCCTTCACTGCCAGTGTCATTTACATAGGAATCAGTGCATTTAAATAGCACTGATTTCTGTATAAATGACAATGGTCCCAAAAATTTGTCAAAATGTCCGATGTGTCCGCCATAATGTCGCAGTCACAATAAAAATCTCTGACCGCCGCCATTACTAGTAAAAAAAATATTAATAAAAATGCTATAAAACTATCCCAATTTTGTAAACGCTATAACTTTTGCGCAAACCAATCAATCGCTAATTGCGATTTTTTTTACCAAAAATATGTAGAAGAATACGTATCGGCCTAAACTGAGGAAAAAAAAAAATTTATATATTTTTTGGGGGATATTTTTATTAAAAAAAAAACCTAAACAAATATTACAAATTATATATTTTTCATTTTGCATAACAGCTTGACTTTTGGGTTCCCGACTCTGTGGATCTCGTAGAACCAGGCAGACGTGTTGACTTCCGTGCTGAGAGTCATGTGTCCTATGATGTTCAGGCAATGCTTGAACATTTTTTGTGCACAATTTATTTTTTGAAGGTCATCTTCAAACTTTTGAAGGTTTTTTGAAGGTCATATTCAAACTTTTAGTGTATAAAATATATATATATATATATTTTTCCCGTTTAGGACACTTTAAACTATTCACCACGTGGGATTATTTGTATAGTCATATTTGTTTAGGTTTTTTTTATGTTCTATATGTCTGTATTTTTATTTATCATGCCTATATATTTTTTGATGTGATTTACTTCAGCGCTACTTATCAGGCTACTATCCTATTCGGACCATAGTTTGATCCTCTCTTGTCATATATACTCATACAAGTAGCAGCTTTTAGGTTTTTAGTACTATCATCCTTAGCGCACGGGCTGGAATTTGTTTTGCTGCTCGTTTATTTCTTAATTCCTTTCTACGATATTTATTATAGCAAAAAGTAAAAAATATTGCATTTTTTTCATAATTGTCTCTCTTTTTTTGTTTATAGCGCAAAAAATAAAAACCGCAGGGGCGAGCAAATACCACCAAAAGAAAGCTCTATTTGTGGGAAAAAAAGGACGCCAATTTTGTTTGGGAGCTACGTCGCACAACTGCGCAATTGTCAGTTAAAGCGACTCAGTGCCGAATCGCAAAAAGGGGCCTGGTCCTTTGGCTGCAAATTGGTCCGGGGCTTAAGTGGTTAAACAACAATTTGCACATGTACTTTTGTTTATAAATGTATCCAGTTTTTATTGTTACTATTTTATGTTTTTATGCGTTTCCCCTGTATTATACATGGTGATGGTTTATGTCTTTACTTTTTTGACTATTTCGAGATATTGGATTTTCTTATATATGTGTATCTTTAATATCTACATGTATACATAAACAAAGAAAGAAAAAGGGATGTCTATGTTAACCATCTTGTTTTGTGGTCTATTTCCATGTTTTAAATTTTTTCCATGTTTTCTCAGGAGCCTCGCATGTATGTATACATCTCTTCCTCCCTTCTTTTTTTGGCCACGTGTTTGCAATTTAAAATCATTGAATGCATCATGTGACATGTTTGAATCTGGTATATATTTGTCAAACAATATGTGGTCATTTAGCTATGACTAAGCAACAATGATGTTGTGAAACGCGTCAGTTGTTTGTCCTGCTTCTGTTGTCACATGAACGGTGACTATTCATTACAATAAAGGCTTTTATCGGAGTGCGGCTGTCCAGAATCCATTTCTTCAACAGTGTTTGTAGCCGGTTGAAAGCTAGCAGCATATGCAATATAATATTTGGGGTTTTGAAATAAACTTTACCCCTAAAATGTTATTTAGAAGCAGAATCTGCTTCATTTTTTATGCTTAAATTTGCATCACGCTTTGTAAATTCCTCCCCTTGCGCATACAAGGTACACCCAAAAATGTTTAGCCAAACACCTTGGACAAACCTCTAACACCATTGACATTTATCCTACACAGTGCCTGAAAGGTTATACAAGTACTGGAGATGAAGTAGTTAATCTGATGCATAAATAAATCAAACCTGGGTAATCATTTTTAAGCAGGATGTGAGATGTTTAGTACACAATGAAAAATTAAATGTAATTTGTCTAACTATAAATAGCAATATAATCTCATCATCATTATTTTCTAATTTTGTAATTATTTTTTTTTTTTCAGCAGCCTTTACATCTAATTGTTCTTACAGGTGTGCTCATCCACTACAGCGGGGGGTAGGCAACCTTTAGGAGGTGGAGGTCTACATTAACAACATGGAGGAGATCAAAGAGCTCCGGGTTGTGCCTTTATATGTATTTATAGAAAAAGATTTACTAGCAAGCCCCAATAACAAGTAAAGACCTAGAATTCCTTCCGTGGCCACAAACCAAAGCATAGTGACCACAGTGTGTGCACACCCCCAGCGGCTGTCTCGGCAGCCTCTAAGGGGGAGTGGTTGGGAGGTGGTAAAACTGCAGCTCAGCTAAGGGTTTTTAATACCCCCCAACAAGCCCTAAACGCAAAGACCACTTTACAAATTACCACCAAAATGACCCCTTCTGCTCAGGCAATTACTCCCTATTCATATTCCTCACAATCGAGATCTCCCCTAACTTCCCTTATCCTCCCTGTCAGCCTACTCCCTCAGTACAGGATTCCCTGTCCAGCACAGACCAACTAGCTTTCCAAAATAGAACCATCCCCACAGCACAGCCCTCCCCGACCCAGTATAAACCCCCCTTCCCAGTTTAGGTGCCTCAATACATTGACCCCCTCATCCCCTCCACCCCCCCCCCCCCCCCAGGGTACAAAACTGCAAGAACAGAAGACACTCAGCTCTATGGGGATGCTGCGGTCACCTTACAGTTTTTCTTGTCGTGTCACGCACTGCTAAAGAAACGTAGGCAGCTGCAGCAGCCCCAGTGAGCCCACACCTGCAGTGCTGCTGCTTCAGTGAGAGAGTTAACTCAGTGCCAGAGCAAGTTGGCTCCACTGCTCCGCCCTGCCGACTCTCTACTTCGCTGCTTCACTCGCCTGGCTCCCTCATCAGTTTTGACTGCCAGGCTCTATCTCTGATCTGCTCCTTCCCAATCCGACAGCTGCCGCAGCTCCAGTGAGCCCACACCTGCTGCTTCAATAAAAAAGGTAGCTCAGGACCTGAGCAAATCTTCTCCCCTGCGCCACCTATCCGTCTCTCTCCTTTGTTGTCCGCCCGCCCAGTTCTCTCCTTTCTGATCTGCCCCCCCTCTTGCCTTTGTTGCCACACCCGCCTAGTTCTCGCCTTCCTGATCTGCCCCCCTTGGCTCTCTCCTTCTTGAGCTGCCCAACCGGCGCTCTCCTTCTGTGATCTGTCCGCCTGATGCTCTCCTTCTCCACCCTGGATTTCTCACCACTGGGGAGGAGCAGTTTAGCCCCAGGTCGGCAATGCAGAGACTCAATCTACCCGTCACCTGGTCACGATCGACGGGTTACCTCAGCACTACAGTATCTAACATTGTATAATAAGAGCTCCTTATTTTCTTATATGTGCAACATTTATCAACTGAACCATTTTACCAATAACCCCCACCTTCACTCCATTTCAAATCTTTTGGAGTACCAAATAGAAGTGAAAAAGTAAAACAACAGTTAGCCTGTGAGTATATGTAATCCAGTGTTATTACAAGACATTGCTAGGCTCAAGGTACAGACTTTTATATGACCCTGTCATACTTACAGCACTTGTTTAATATACTGTATTGGTGGTCTAAAAGTCAGAGTGATTCAATTATTTCACTACTCACTCTAAATAGTGGTGCCAGAAGTCTTGCATGTATATGTGCATTATGTGAAGCAATCAGCGCAAACCAAAAAAAAGAAGAAATGAACTAAATAACGTGCAAGCTGAACACAAAAGAAGGCCAATCACGAATCCTTCAAGGTACAATATAAAAAGTGAAAACAAGTGCAGCGCATTAAAAAAATAATATAATATATAATAAAAAATAAATAAGTACAGATAACTAAATATTGTGACAAAAGTTCATATCTTGTCAAAGCAGGAAAATGTGATGAAGTATATTATTTTTTATTATGTATATGTGCATAACTGCACCACTAATTCGCTGCAGCCGCGCCAAGACCAATGCCCATCGGGGCAGTGTGAAAAAGCCCTCACAGGCATGCCTTGTTTGAATTTATGCTTTTCCCGACTTCTCAGACCTGCCGCCCTCAAATTAATGCTGGTGCCCTCCAGGGTAAAAAAACAAAAACAGCCATAGGTCTAATAGATCCCCTGAACCAATGGGCCCTAGTTCATTGCTCCTTTTTTTGCCTATATGGTTAAAGAGACCCAGATGTAATCACAATACTGTTTCTATGCACTGCATGATCCAGGAGCTTGGCTTGCGAGCTCAGAACATGAATCCTACATATTTGGTATTAAGTCTGCTTGGTTGAGATGCTGTCCCCCAAATCCTGTTGTATTAAAAAAAGGCATATGACAGAGTTTCTTTATAGAGATCATAGAGCCATAGAATTTTTCTAATTTTATTTGATGTTGAAAAAATACAAAATTGTCTGTATAATATGTTGTAATATGTTTAGATTGACAATTCAAATCACTAAAAGGAATCTGAACCTGCTAGGTAACTCAGTCAGCAATGATTGATAATATACCTCTTTAACCTAAACAGCAAAGATAAACACTTAGCTTTCTAATAACAGGTGTTGTGAAATTCAAGCAACATCCTAGCTGACTGCTCAGATCTCACTTACCCAATAAATCAATCACTTTCTGGGATTGCAATTATGCCTGTGCAATACATATAACTATATAACGAATGAGTGTATTCTAAAGAAATGCTAGTGATATGCAACAGGGTAACATGCCAAAACACTTTACATTAATTGTATTACAAGTCATTTGTTTCACTGATTCTTTAGTGATATCAGTCACATTAATTATGTAGTCAGATCTTCATGAATCCAAGTACTGAAATAGCAATTCTAACAATAAAAATATTTACAAAAATGTTTTATTGATACATAAAGCATCACCTTTTAAGCACACAGAAAAAAAATTGTTCTGTTGATAAAGCCAAGATGAAATAATAGAATGCAATATAGAGGGTGCATGACAGTTGAATGGGGAAATTGGGAATCAGATCATTTTAATATGTATGATCAGTGGGAGATCACCACAAAAAGTGTTCCTGTAAAATATAAAAAAAAAAACTTACCATCTGTAGTCTGATTGATGGTGTTCTACTAAGTGGCTGTCCAACTGGGCTAAAACCACCTGCAAAAAAAAAAATACAAAAATTGTTTTTGTTTTTTTGACGTGTTGGACCTAGTCAGTAGTTTAATGTTTTGAAAACAATGCATACTTGTGAAAGGATCACTAGAGCTGTCACACACAAAAGCATGGTGAGCATCATCAATCAACAGCCACAAACTCAAACTTCTAAGTACGCAGCTTGTATACTATTGAGGATGTATCCTGTTGTCCACACCTAAATTAATCACTCTAGGTTAAAGTTGTAGAACACATTTTGGGTCCCTATATCCTGAGATATAGATCTATCAAAAATAAATACAAATTGAATGCACGCTAATATGCAAACAATCATGAAAGCGTACCACGATTTATCTAAAACAAAATAAAGAAGCTGCTTGCATACAGAATTATTAAAAAAATAATAATAATTTATATATATATATATATATATATATATATATATATATATATATATATATATATATATATATATATATATAGATAGATAGATAGATATATATATAATCTCATACAAAAATACACTGTATAACAACTTCAGCACTTGAAAGGTATACTTTTTGCTGTATGTTTGACAATATATCATCCACCACATTGTCATTAATGCAGAGAGAAGTCTTAAAAAAAAGCATAAATTGTCCATCAAAATCTTTGTGAAATGCAGCAACATGGATGAGATGCATTAATGTGTCAAATTCGACCAGAGCCATGAAATATGGACAGAAGGTTTACCGAAGGGATAGACCCCTAAGAATAGTGATCAGTATGAGCACGTGTATGGTAAAATCCCCATACAGGAATGGAAACAGACAGCAGCCACCACTCCAGCAACTCATCCCATGTGAGCAACTCATCCCATGTCCCCAGAACATATAAGGAAAAAGGCTCAAATAGTGCAGATCATCCAAATAAAATGTAAAAATGTGAATTGCAAAATATAAGCCAGCCAAATTACAAAACTTGTACCCCCACCATGATACAAACTGTGTGCTCGGTGCCCAGAGCTCAACCTTACATGGATAAATCACTAACAGATGTCCTTGGGGGCCATGGCAGATGTTTTCTTTGTTTTATGCTTTTGGACTTAGACTATAAGTGTCCCCGTCTCATGTATGTTTTTTACCACTGCCAATACCAGTTGAGCCTTTTCCCTTTACTTATACACACACATCCAAACACTTTTGCATTGCACTAGTCTACCCCACTACTTCACCCAAGACCCCCTGTCTGTCATGCAGAAGAGTAGTTCCCCAACAAGCTTACTGCACAAAAAAAATCTGTACTTAGATTTTTCAAGTTAACAATCTGATTCAAATCTTGCTTGTGGGTGAGCTACAGGAAGAAAATCTATTGTTATTGAAATTAGATCATAAGATAAATTAGACTTTAGCATTGTTTTAGTGTTTGTATGAAAGCTTTAACCACTTTCAGACCGGACCATTTTGCTGGCTTAAGACCAGAGCACTTTTTGCAATTCGCACTGCGTCGCTTTAACTGACAACTGCACGGTCGTGCGACGTGGCTCCAAAACAAAACTGACATCCTTTTTTTTTCCCACAAATAGAGCTTTCTTTTGGTGGTATTTGATCACCTCTGGGGTTTTTATTTTTTGCGTATCCCAGCGGCGATCGAGTCCGCGCGACCCGCGACCGGACTCACGGGGGTCCCGACCGGCGCGTGTGCACGCACCGCCGGCGGCACACATGCAATGGCACAGCAGCATATTCAAAGGGACGTACCTGTAAGCCCTTATGCCTGTCTGTGCCATTCTGCCGACGTACATCTGTGTGCGCTGGTCGGGAAGTGGTTAAGCCTAGTTCAAACCACTAGTTTCGAATGAAAATAAACCTGACAACTCAGATCAGAGCCATTGTACTAACAATACAATGTTAGTACAGCAATCTCCCCTGCTGAGCTGTTATGTTCCAACAGGGGGACGCCCCCCCTGCCAGAACACTCTAGTCAGTGCTCTCAGATATTGGCTGAGAGCACTGATTGGAAGCAGGTCGACTTTCCAGCATGCTCGCCCGACAGAAGCCGGCCGAACGCTCGGCTTCTGTCAGACTGGCTGACATACACATTTTTATTAAACCGACCGATGTCGCCCGATATTTGGCCAGTGTGTACTAGGCTTAAGTAGCTCAGTGATTGGTTTCACTTGTTGCATTGAGTGGCCAGATGAGGTGAAAATCTAATGTCTATGGACATACTGTCAGTTATGAATCCTGGGGAAAATAGGATAGGTTAAAAGGACCTTGATCGATTGCCAATATTCCCTCCCAATGAGCCAGTGCTGAAGTTAACTGCAGTACAATTCCCCCATATCGCTACATAGGCCTACACCTATACAGTATGGTTGCCCAATGTGACTATTCATATTTAGCCAGCCAGCACAGATGACCAAGTGCTTTCAGATCATGCCTACACATCCAACTAGCCTCCCGTGTCTATGACTGTGTCTAGGACTGGCTTTAGAGCTTGTGTAAATAAGTGTAGCTTCGATGAGTTTTAACAGATATGACTAGGCATGATGGGAATTGTAGTTCCTGAACAACTGGAGGGCCATCATTTGGAGACCGCTACTCTATACTCTATACTCTACTATAGCATGAATATGTTGCATCAACCTAACTTTTTTTTTTACTTCGTGCACAATAGAAAAACTATAAAAAAAGGTGATGCGGCATTCCTTGAGCACAATAGGTTAACAATCTGACTGTCAGTTCAATCACAACCAAATATCTGAATAAGTCTGTAGTATTTCCACAGGAAGTACTTCTAAAACAGCTTTATTATCAGCGTCTTGATACTGGCAGAATAAGCTTATGGACATATTCTAATGTTTACCAATAGTAAATTTGATGAATAAAGGGTACGTCATTCAGCAGCAATGTCAAGTCTCAAATATTTACCATGTTCTACCAAATCAACACTATTGTCCATTTTTCTAGAGCAAAGTCCATGTAAATAATCTGGTATATGGGAAAAAGATGGTTTAAAAAGATGGAAAAAATTATTTACTTTTATGAAGTGAATGCTTGAATAGCCCAAAAGGAAAATCAGCTTTATTGAAAAAATGGTTTATTTAACATCATCATTTTACGTACTTGCAGCAGTAATGTCCAAAAGCAAAGAGAAGAAATCAGCTTACCTTTCCCATGCTCTTTGGCACATTTCCTGTCACTCACGCCCAAAATATCAAGTTGAAATTTACACACAAGCAAGCCGAAGCAGTGATGCAATCCCTTTCATAACTCCAACCTCTCTAAAGCTATGTTCCAGGTTTTAATAAAAGACACTTACTGTGTAATCTGAAAGTGATACTACTGCTATTCCCTTTCTTTAGAAAACATATAGCGCTGTGGGTATCCTGTATTATATATTAAAGGGTTTGTTACCCCAGCATTTCATATTCCTGATATGTGCCTGCTGTACCATATACTTGTATGGAGAAATCTCCTGTACTCTTTGTATTGCTTCCTTTGTGTGAAATCCCTGATGTTCCTGCCAGTCCCTCTGCTTTCCTATTAAAAACTGACCACGTTAGGCATGAAAGCACAGCATGGTCAGTTTTCAAGCTATGCTGGGAATTCAGCCTGCTCTCCTCCAATGATCACACTTTTCCTGACACTGCACAGCCTTTCACTGGGAAGACCAGTGTACTGTTGATTCCCTTCCCCTCAGCTTTTATACAGCTGAGAACAGAGGGAATGTAATCACTGTTAAGAAAAGGGTCTTGATGATATTTTTTTGAAATCTATACGCAACTGTTTTGCCTTTCCTTTCAATTTTAAAACTGAATAAGTTGTTTTATAAGGTGGTCGTTTACAATCACTTTAAATGTTTATTTGAACAATGCTTGCACTATGAATACATGTATAAATGTTGCGCTCTGTACTGTAACCACCATGCAATATATTTATACAGTATGTATACAACACATCAGTTTAGGAGCGTAAAAACGTAAAAAAATGTTTTACCTAATGCTATGATAATTTTTTTTTCTTTTTAAAGAAAAACTATGTCCCCTCCTCTCTCCCAATACTATAGTCTGATATACTATAGTCTTTTTTGGATCTAACTGTGATGGAATATATTGAGAGTAAAAAAAAAAAAAAAAAAAAAAAAAAATATGTAATGCTGCGTACACACGATCGGACTATCCAGTGGAGCAGAGTCTGCCGGACAATCCGCCCGTGTGTGGGCTCCGGCGGACTTTTTCTTCCCAAAAGTCTGCAGACTTAGAAGGAAAACTTGACTCAAAATTATCCGCTGGACTCGGCAGTCCGGCAGACAATCCGGCCGTCTGTGTGCTAGTCCGCCGGACTTTTGAAATGAACGGACTTGCCCACACACGGAGTAAAGTCCGTTCATTTTGAACGTGACTCCAGGTAGACCGGACTAGTGAAGGAAGGCAATGTAGCCGCCTCCATCGGTGAGATTGACACCTTGCTAGCTCTGTTGCCTGGTATGGATTTAAAGGGGAACCCTTACGCCGAAAAAAGCGGCGTGGGGAGTCCCCCCAAAGTCCATATCAGACCCTTAGCCGAGCACGCAGCCCAGTCGGATCAGGAAAGGGGGTGGGGACGAGCGAGCAGACGTCGGAAGAAGACTCCCAGACGGCGGCGGCAGCAATGAAGGAGAAAGCCGTGCTCCTCCGCTAGTAAAAGCGCAGAAGATTGCGGAGGAGCCCGGCGAGAAGACTCCCGAAGTCGGAAGAAGACCCCCAGAGCTGTCTAATAAACTACTTTAAAAACCTGTGTTGTGTTTTTTTTATTAACACTTTTTCCCTCAGGTGAATGGGTAGGGGTACCCCCTACTCATTCACATCCGATAAGTCCCCCGCCCGCAGACCCCGACAACCAACGGCCAGGGTTGTCTGGAAGAGGCCCTTGTCCTCATCAACATGGGGACAAGGTGCTTTGGGGTGGGGGGGGTCGCAGGGCTCCACCTTCCCCAAAGCACACCCCCCCATGTTGAGGGCACGCGGCCTGGTACGGCTCAGGAGGGGGGTGCTCGCTCGTCCCCACCCCCTTTCCTGACCGGCCGGGCTGCGTGCTCAGATAAGGGTCTGAGATGGACTTTGGGGGGGCCCCCATGCCGTTTTTTCGGCGTAGGGGTTCCCCTTTAAATACATAACAGGCGATGGGGCTAGCAAGGTGTCAATCTCACCGATGGAGGCAGCGACATTGACTTCCTTCACTAGTCCCGTCTACCTGGAGTCACGTTCAAAATGAACAGACTTTACTCCTTGTGTGGGCAAGTCTGTTCATTTCAAAAGTCCGGCGGACCTCCGCCAAAAGTCCAGCGGATTGTCCGCAGGATCTAGTCTGCCAGAAAAAATCCGGTCGTGGGTGGGCGTGTGGGCCAGTACGCTCGTTCGGAAATAGTCCGATCGTGTGTACGCGGCATAATTGTAACTGGAGGTCTTAAACAGCCATTTTGTTTAATAAAAAGAAGTGAACTGAGCAGGTTCAGCTCTTGTGTTTAATGACAATTTTGTTGTCTGGATTCCAAAGAAATAAGTCGCAGGCTTCATTTCCTGCTGTAGACCCCCAAATATATGGCACATTATATTTTTTCATATAATCAACACACCAAAAATAAAAAATCTTCATTGTATTTTAGGCCTTTTACAAAAAACACATTTTCTGAAATAAATAATTGCTTACTATTTGGTAGCATAGCTAACACAGAAAATCCAGTTTTACACAGCACTAGATCCCAGGAAAATACAAACTGCCTTTAGGCTCCATGCCCACTGGAGCTCAAACTGAAGTTTTTTGGAGTTTGGGCTTTTTTTTTTTTTTTTTTTTTTTAACAGCCCATAAACCCCACTCTAGGTTATCCTATCCTCCATGCACACATGGATGTTTTTTTAGCTTTTACCAGCAGTGGAGTTTATGGGCTGTTCTCTGAACGCCATAAAATCTCGTTCAAAGTGACATTTTTCTGACCACAAAAAACGCCAAACGCGCATAAACGCTCGTTAATTAGCGTTCGGCATGCATTGAGGGATTTTTGGAGTGTCCTCTGTGTATTTTTATTAAAAACGCCCATAAAACTATCGCTAAAAAACGCAAATAAACGCTAGTACAAAACGCTGTTAAAAGCGCGTTTTTCAACCATTGTTTTCTGCCAGCAATCTGGCATCCAGAAAAAGCTTTTTTGAGCTCCAGTGTGCACGGAGCCTTAGGCTGCATAACAGGACCGTATGCATTTAGTAATGATCATAAGATGAGCTTTGTATAAAACCTTATGTTTCACTACAGGTATTAAAGGAAAGATCAAACATTATTTTGAGTCGCTTTCATAGTAAAACAAAGTTGTTTTACAGGAGGTCAGCAACACCAACAAAAACTTTCTGAAAAAATGTATATTTCCCATTTTGCAACAATATATATATACATTATATATATATATATATACACACATACATATACACACACACATATACACACACACACACTACCAAGGTGGGACACCTCTGCCTATTTCTGCCGATTTCCTTACACAGGATTACATCTGATGCACTCCTTTTCACCACCAGATATATATCAAAAGTGTACCCGTATTTATCAACGTATAACACGCACCCCAATTGTAAGAGGGAAGTTTAAGGAAAACATTTTTTCACAGCCACCTTTACAGTACACAGCCCCCCTCCCCCTGCACAATACACAGCCCCCCTTTGCCCCCTTTCTTAATTTTTTGCATATTTGTCACACTTAAATGACTCAGATCAAACAAATTTTATTATTACACAAAGATAACCCGAGTAAATACAAAATGCAGTTTTTAAATGATGGTTTCATTTATTAAGGCAAAAAAGCTGTCCAAAACTGCCTGGCTTTATGTGAAAAAATTATTGCCCCCTAAACCTAATAACTTGTTGTGTCACCCTTGGCGACAACAACTGCAATCGAGCATTTGCGATGACTGGTAATGAGTCTTTCACATCGCTGTGGAGCAATCTTGGCCCACTCTTCTTTGCAGAATTGTTTTCATTCATCCACATTGGAGGCTTTTTCAGCATGAACGGCCTGTATAGGGTCATGATACAGCACCTCAATTGGATTTAAGTCCGGGCTTTGACTAGGCCACTCCAAAACCTAAATTTTGCTTTGTTTGAATAATTTGGAGGTGGACTTGCTGTTGTGTTTTGGATCATTGTCTTGCTGCATAACCCAAGTGCACTTGAGCTCGTGGTCACAAACTGATGGCCCGGACATTCTCCTTTAGGATTTTCTGGTAGAGCTCAGAATTCATGGTTCCATCAATTATGGTAAGGCGTCCAGGTCCTGAAGCTGCAAAGCAGCCCCATACCATCAGGCTACCACCACCATGTCTGACGGTTGGTATCATGTTCTTGTTATGAAATGCTGTATTCATTTTATGCCAGATGTAACGGGATGCACACCTTCCAAAAAGTACAATTTTTGTCTCATCAGTCCACAGAATATTTGCCTAAAAGTCTTGGGGATAATCAAGATGTTTTTTGGTAAATGTAAGATAAGCCTTTGTGTTCTTTTTGATCAGCAGTGGCTTTGGCCTTGGAACTTTCCCATGGATGACATTTTTGCCCAGTCTCTTTATTATAGTTGAATCATGAACGCTGATCTTACCTGAGGCAAATGAGGCCTGCAGTTCTTTAGGCGTTGTTCTGGGTTCTTTTATGATCTCCTGGATGAGTCGTCGTCCTGCTCTTGGAGTAATTTTTGTAGGCCACCAGGGAAAGTTCATCATTGTTCCAAGTTATCTCTATTTTGTGGATAATGGCTCTCCCCGTGAATCACTTGAGTTCCAAAGCCCTAGAAATGGCTTTTAAAACCTTCCTAGACCGATACATGTTTTTTTCTAATCTGTTCTTGAATTTTTTTAGATTGTGGCTTTTTGTGATCTGTTCACTTTGTCAGACAGCTTCTGTCTATGCTCCCCTCAAAACTTAAAGTAAAAAATAAAAAAGCATGCACAATTATTTAAACAGTGCACATGGAGTTTGACTACTGATGATTTGGACTCCTAAATTGATTAGGCTGCCCCATATTGCATTAAAAGCTCACATACCAAAATGCTAACTGACAAATTATTTTACAGCTGATCCATAATACTAACTTAAATAAACCTAAACTTCCCTCACATTTGCAGCTGTGTGTTATTTTGATTTTGTTATTTTGAGTTAAAATCCTCTTTTATGTGGTATTTCTACCTTATTTTGTTATGGCCTTGTGTAGGTCTAGTGTTTTAAAACAGCAAGAGTGCAAGTTTTTGCCATCATTTTCAGGAAATCATATGTATAAATAAGTCAAACACAATGTTGTGCTAGGTTTTCAACAAGCATCAGCAATGCAAAATCCCCTTCAGTTACAAGAATGGCCAAGTATAACAGAAATGTAGGTTTCTAAATGTCTCATCTTCTTTAGTTAGCAAGGTTTGTTGTGTGAAGCAAAAAATAAAGCAGTGATCCTAAAGTGAAAAATAAAACTAAATTTCATACTTGAAGGCATTATCAAATAAACCAACATACAGCCAGCTTTTGGAGAATACAGATTATATTTAACATTTGCACGCGGAGTCTGGTCAGTGCAAATCTGTCAGCATTCCATGTTAACTTCACACTCATAGAATAAAACACAATTTACTAAAAACATTACCAAGAAACGTTTTGACGTCACTGGTTGTACCACATCCATTTGGGTCATGCAACAAAAATGATAAAAATCAAAAAAAAAAAAACTGGTTTCTTTCGGTTTATCAACTGTGATCAATGCTATAAAGCCACATTAAATTAACAATAATGATATACACACATACAAAGGGAAAAATGATTTTGATACAGTAGAACATACCTAAAGCGGAAGTAAAGGCAAAACCTAACTAACTCTAAACCTACTCTCAAGCCACATTCTAGGCCTAATCTATCTAGAAAAAATGGCTATGCTTATCTGTTCTGCAGCCGCTCCGATCTCCAGCGGTACCCCCTGTGTGCAGGAGACAGCTGACATTGGCTGGGAAATGCCTGGAAAGTGACATCCTCAGAGTTACTATGGGGCTTCCATTGCTGGCTGCCTCTCCCGCACACGCCTACACACTGAAGCTGCCACTGACAGCTCAGTGTGGGACCAGTGCGGAGTGGCTGCAGAACAGGTAAGTATAGTGATTTGTTCTTTACAGTGCTAGAAAGATTAGGCTTAGAATGTGGCTGAGAGCAGGTTTAGAATTAGTTAGGTTTTGCCTTTACTTCCATAATAGTTAATAATAACTCTCACTACACTCTGATAACATCTGAACTGATCAAATAACCCAAAAAGCTTCACTTCACTTGTTATCAGTAAAAGTACAGAGAGTTAATATTCACAGCTGGAAGATACAGTAATGAACAGATTCATATATATTGTGAGTATTTAACTAAGACTTGGTGGAGAATCTGGAGAAAGTCACTGCGACATAAAAAGTAGTAAGGGAATTAGCATATTCCATGCTGAAACAGTCCTATTCTCTCTGTAGCCATTTCAGTCGTTTATTGTCCGGAATTCATTTAGATTTTATTAGTATTCAAAATGAAAGCTATGGTTTAAGTCTTAGTGGGTAGCATGGGGAAGACACAAAAACGAGAGTAGTAGTGCTGCACACCCCAAATACTACGATATGGAAAAGTTCCCCCGAGGTTTTTTTTTCTAGCAGCAGGGTAAGTAATTGGAATAAGTAATATGATACAAAAAAGTATAAATTCTTTATTAGAGTTGACATATCATAATATCATGGCAGTTAAAATATGAGCTCTGGTAGGAGAATAAGAACCATTCCAAATGCATAAAATGCAAACACAGAATTATTAGTCATTACATATCAGAATGTCAGTGGTATAAAAAAACTGAAGCGTTTCGACCCATGCAGTTAGGGTCTTCTTCAGAGGATTAGTTTGCTGCAAAGAAATTACATTTCACATGTCAAATTTTGACAAATAGTTCATAAATCTTAATATGGAAAATATAGATATACGGCTTACAAGAAGTCACACATTCAAGCACCCCCTAGGACATGCCAGGTTGGGTGGTCAGCACCTGCAGCAAATTCCCATTACAATTACTTACCCTGCTGCTAAAAAAAACCCTTGGGGGAACTTTCCCAAATAAGTCTTAGGGTTAGGTGTGTGGTGATAAAGGCACATCATCTTAATCTATGGTGTGGGCGGATTTCTGCCAGTCAGCGGCTGTATCACGCCCCTCCAGCCTGTGACTTAGAATAACAGGGAGGTGAAGCCACCATTAATCAAGATGTAATATCCCGCTCCTATTGTGTTTAGCTCATTAGTATGCATAGAGGGAGGGAGGGAGTGGGCTGTAATTTACCACTGTGTATACGTCCACACGTGTGACTCTATAGTCACATGCGCTGCTCATATGTGATAGGGAGGAAATGCTCAGTTTAGAAACTCACTGAAAACTGAGCATGTGCAACTGCCAACACTGCTCTGCAAAATCCTTAGCTGCATTGGGGACTCGGATAGAAGTTTGAGATAGAGAACAGCAGGATCAACCAGGTTTTTTGCTGAATACAGAAAACGAATCCCATAGTGACTGAGTATGAACAGCATGTAATACAGCATTTATTGATAGTTTTTTATAATGTGGGCTTAGGGACACTTTAACCAGTTAAGGACCAGCCGCCACAGTTGTACTGCAGCAGGTTGGCCCTCCTGTGCGAATCGCCATCATTATACGTTGGCCGCTTTAAGACCACTAGGGGGCGCGCATGCCCGCGGCACGACAACGGAGCAGATGCGAATGCCCGGCGGCCGCGGTGTCTGCCGGCCACCCGTGATCACTCCTGAGAGAGAAAGAACGTGGATCTTTTTTTAATGTAAACAGACAGATCCCCGTTCTTTCAGGGGAGTATAGACAGATCTGCTGTTCCTAGTGATTAGGAACAGCGATCAGTCTCCTTCTCCAGTCACTGCACTGCCCCCACAGTTAGAAACACCTCCTTAGGGAACACTTAACTTCTTAATCGCCCCCTAGTGTTAACCCCTTCCCTGCCAGTGACATTTATACAGTAACCAGTGGCTATTTTTAGCACTGGTTGCTGTATAAATGTCAATGGTCCAAAAAAATTGTCAAAAGTGTCCGATCTGTCCGCTGCATGATATGTCGCAGTCCCCCTAAAAATCAATGATCACTGCCATTACTAGTAAAAATAATAAAAATGCCATAAATCTATCCCCTATTTTGTAGACGCTATAACTTTTGCGCAAACCAATTAATATACGCTTATCGTAGAAGAATACATTATCGGCCTAAACTGATGAAGAAAATTTTTATTTATTTTTTTGGGGATATTTTTTATTGCAAAAAGTAAAAAACATTGTTTTTTTCAAAATTGTCAGCCTTTTTTTACTAATAGCGCAAAAAAAAAAAATGCAGCAGTGATCAAATAGCACCCAAAAAAGCTCTATTTGTGGGGAAAAAAAAGGACGTAAATTTTGTTTGAGTACAATGTCGCATGACCACACAATTGTCAGTTAAAGCGACGCAGTGCTGTATCTCAAAAAATGGCCTGGTCATTAAGGGGGCAATTCCTTTCCGGTCCTTAAGTAGTTAAATAATGCCTTGTATGGGTCTTTGTAAATAATCATGCCGATGACTGTGTAGGTTTACTGGTATGTTCTAGATTAGGGTTCTCCAAACCATGGCCCTCCAACTTTTGTGGAACACATCCCATGAGGCATAACATGTAAAACTCTGACATTCACAGACATGACTAGGCATGATGGGAATTGTAGTTCCTGAACAACTAGAGGGCCATAGTTTGGAGACCCCTGTTCTAAATCAATATCTTTTGATCTTAGGGCAGTTCCACCCGTTATGCTTCAGAGTACCAACTGAACTATTCTCACAAAAGCTTTGATGGTCTTCTCAGAGCCTAACCTTATTTCTGCACTAAATATAACAAAGTTCCAACATTAGGACTTGCTCAACATCTTGCAAATCCCACATTGAATCATGCTGTTACAAAAACCATAAGCAATACTGGCAGACTCATCATAATTCAAACTTACTAGTGTAGCCAACAGCTCATCTCCTGCTGGCAGCACTGTCCAGATATACAAATAAACACTGAAGCGCCACAAGGTGAAAAGCACAGATCCACATGTTGTGTTTACTCTTTTACTTGCCTAAATATATTCAAGAGATAATTTTATATAATTGATCCTAATGCAAAGAGACCGTGTAAAATACTATTTCCTGTCAAAACTCTTTTCGGACATGAGATTGGTAATGAAATGCTTAAAACTTTTATATAAGTAAACATACATGCCATTTAGCAATACATACATTCAATCTTGGGAAGGTGTGTTGATGTGCTTTACTACTGATACTAGAACATATTTACTCTAGAATCCAATAGCTGTTGAATGAATGAGCAATGACATACTCTACAAACATGTCAGAATTTACTTCCCAAGAGACATACAGGTGTTGGAAATTATCAGCACATTAGGATGTGTAGTCTAAGTGAGAGATTACTCTGAGCTCAAATAAACTTCTAATGCTTATTGTAAGTTTTTACATTTTTTGCAAGTTAAAGTAACGAGTAGCAGAAACAGGTTATCAATATAAGTGCTAAAGAATGTGGTAAATACACCATGAATTCAGGGCTTCTCCATCCCAAAAATTAGAGTACAACCAAAGACATCTCCCATGGGACTTTGTTACAGCCAATAAAGCAAAAATATAACACTAATTATAAAAGGTATGTTTTATTATACAAAAAGGGATAAACATTCCAAGTAAAAAGCACTAGTCTCTGTACATGTACAAGATAATATGAAATGTTACGCTCAAAACATGGGCACATTAGACATCGTAATATGCCTGAACAGATAACTGTTGACTGTTAGGCCACAAAATCCCACAAAAGAAAAATCTTCAGGGGATAATAAAATGACAGACATATTAGTGGAACATACTGCCTATCAATATAAGTGGGGTGAAAATAAGAGGGGCACATAGACCACCAAATAGTTGGAGTAAGTAGAGAGTATAAGTTGGGGTACAGGCCACTGGCCAGCAGTGGTAATGGGGCTTAATATTAGGGATACAAATATGCCAGCTGCCACAGAGACTTCACTCTTAGGCCTCATGCACACGGACGTTTTAAAAAACGGGCTGTAAAGCTAGGTCGGATGCCTGGAAAAAGCAGCCTAAAAAAACTTGACTTTTACCGCGTTTTGCATTGGCGTTTTTGCGCGTTTTTTAGCGTCAGCGTTAATTAGCGTTTTACACATCTCTAATTTCTTATACAGGGATTACAGTGTCCAATCAACTTTTTGCAGCAAAAAAACGCTGCAGCTCAAAAACGTTGGTGCACATTTTTGCGTGTTTATGCGCGTTTTTGCGCAATTTGCGTTTTTACAGCTCTAGCGCCGCGCCACGGAACGCACTGGTCCTGGTTTTTTTTTACAGCTTAAAAACGCCTATGCCATTTGCAGCTCAAAAACGCCTAGGTGGGCATGAAGCCATAGACTAACATGGACAGGCGTTTTTAAGCTGCAAAAAACGCTCAAAACGCGGCTGCAAAAACGTCCGTGTGCATGAGGCCTAAAAGTAGGGGTAAGTGATGGGGTGGAACGATCAAAATTTGAAATGAGGCTCAGCTGTATAGCCCCTGCTGCATTTTACTCCACATATGGTGTGACTGGTAAGGGATTGCACTGCACACTTACTCTGGCTTAGTGACTCCACAAGTGTTAAGCAAGTTTAACAGGGAAACAGACCTGTTCGATTGCTACTTACCAGTAAGATATTTGAAATACAGCAAAGAACCCTATTCTTGCCATTAGTATAACAAAAGTCTTTCTCATTATTCTACACCCATGTATGAGTTGGCAGCAGGTGCTTCCTTTGAGCCCAAAGGCTAGAAAGCAATTATTTCACCAAAAAAAAAAAAAGACAGATTTGTTTATAAGAAAAGGTCATTTTAAATGTAACATTTAGGCCTGGTATTAAATAGTTTACATGGGAAAAGGACGCATTTTTTTTTAATAATGAAAATTAAAACAAACTGCATACTATTTGCAATTTAAGTAATTAAAATAAATAAATAAAAAACGAAATTTAGCTCTGAAAAAGCAGCATCCCTTTTTTGAAAAAAAAAACAAAAAAAACACAAGTCCCCTTTCATACAGGCAGTCCGATCAGGTCTACCTCTCAGTTTTTCAGGGGGACCTGATCATAAGCTTAATTTTAGTCTATGGGTGTTCAGATGCAAACAGACTTGCTGATTACTCCCAGACTGTCCAGACAAAAAAGGAAATGGGTCTGCATCCTTTTCTGTTTGTTCAGAACCGTTTGTGATGGATCAGAGTTTATCAGATGTAAATTAATGTAAATCAGTTTACATCCTTCTGCCCATAGAACTAATATGGGTTTGGAAAGTTCCAGTATTTACATGCAGCAGAAAAATGTCACAAAGTTTTATCTGTTTTGTTCGTTAAGTTTCAGCAGGACATCTGTACATGGATCTGATGAGAGATGGCTCTTGTGAAAGGGGCATATATGGTGTCACAATGCTTAAAAAAGTCAAGCACAAGTAGATTAATTAAAGAAAACAGCGTATGCGTGTACTCCAAACTAGAATACTAAAACCAATCAGTTTCTTGTGACCACACATTCAGCCCCCAAGGCTTTCATGAGGGGGCATACTATATTTTAACAATTAAGCAAAATGGGACTGAATCATTTATTCTAGATTTAACTAGATGTAACTTTTGTGATTTGCTAAACAACATTTTATTTTAAATAAACTCCAATAAAAATTCTACAGGGAATCTGTCACCAAGAATAGAGGACTTTGATGTATACAATACGATTGCCATTCATCCCTGTTGTAAGGGGGCTGTCCCACTAAAAACGGCATTCCAGAAGTGACTAATTCAAAGTGCAGTGCCTACTCAGCAATTGCCCAGTGCAATTGGCAATTCAGATTCCAAGAGGGCACAGCTGGTTCCCACTGGCCTCGTATGCATAGACGGCTCAAGTGGCTCCCTTTTGGAATTTGGATTAATGAATGCTGCAGGGCCATTGCAGAGTGAGTGCGTGCGCTGTGCATTGTTTACTGCCAGGAAGCCAGGGACTGTTAACCTAGCGCCTGTGCAGTTTACACTGTGTGCCAGCAGCCAGGGAGAATGTGAGAGGAGAAGAGAAGCAATGAAGGGAATTGAAGGAAGGAAGAGAAGATAAGGAAGGAAGAAATGGATGGTGGACCAGCATCAAAAAACAATCTGTGCATCATGCCCTCCTGATCACTGCAATCTGTTTGTGATGTGAATTGCCCTTCCATGTGCATCTTGCTGCAAAAGCCATTTATAGGTTGGGGTGGTTGCCACATTTTTGTACAGCTGGTTGAATTGGGTGCAGGGATGCACTTGATGCTTTAGCTGGTGTGTCCCTGTGCTTTGAAGGAGGGGTGGGCTCTTTCCAGGCATACCTGCCCTTAATCTATCCATTTTATATGTGTTCCTACTTTGGAGACTCTGGAAATTTAGAGTTAGGACCACAGTATATACAGATGTCCCTTGGCATTGGCACTGTGGCTTACAGTATGTATATATTTGCGAATGTGTGCAAACAAAACCCTGTTTTTAACGTAAACTGTTAGACAGGTTACATATGGTTGTTTTGCAGGCTGGCTGGTAAGTGTGTTGGGAAATCTTTTGTTTGTTTGTAATGTGTACATTACACCCTCCTGACCTCTGCACTAGATTCATTACACACTCATGGCCTCTGCAATCTGGTTCTAAAGGTTCAAGCTTTTTTTTACCTTCATGCATTCTATGCATGAAGGTAAAAAGCCTTCTGGATGCAGCCCCCCCCTCATACTTACATGAGCCCCATCTCTATCCATCAATGTGCATGAGAGCAGCAGCTCTCCCTGGTCTCTCTTTCCTCACTTGCTCTCACAGTAGCAGGAGCCAGTAAGTCAATGAGGAGAAAATGGGGCCGAGTGTGTGAATGGAAACAGAGTGTGGGTTGGGAGCAAGCCTGCTCGAGTCGCTCCATATCAAGAGGCTTGCTATTGGGGCACTTGGCAGGGGGGAGGAGCCAGGGCCGCAGGTGGGGGACCTTAAAAGAAGAGGATTGGGGCTGCTCTGTGCAAAACCATTGCAGGTAAGTATAACATGTCTGTTTCTTTCTTTGAAAGTTATTTCCTTTAGAATAATTTTAAGTAGACCCCCCCCCCCCCCCCATAACAAGACAGGAAGTAAAAGTGAAGGGAAATCCCATTTGACTGCTAAGTTTTACTATTATTAGTTGTATTATTGGTTGTGCTATTTCAATCTGCCTTACCAAACTGTCATGCTTCTCTATATGTTTTAGATTTTCTTAATTCCATAATGCTGAAAACCACCTGCACTGAGGATCTCCATTGCTAACAGATGTATTTGTACCATAAAATAGCATCAGCAATGCCAGTAGTCATGATCAATAATGTTTTATCAAAAATCTATAGAGCACAAACAATATAAATATTCCATAATTTTAGTTTCCTCTCCCCAATGAACAGTCTGAAACACTAACTTTATAGCCAGTTAGAATGTTTGCATTACCTATGAGCCAGCATGCCAGCTAGATGCTGATCCTGTATAGCAACAAAGTGTGATTTTTTCTTTTACACATACTGTATGTAACTACCTAACGGCACATGTACGTAATGCAGATGTAATCCTTAACTGGATGACAGTTAGTGTGCTAAAGCCCAGTGTTTCATTAAGAACTGATATTTTTCTCAGGGTAGGTTTTCTCTGATGGTGATGATGGTGACAATGCCTGTAGAATGTATGTCAGCACACTGGAAGAGCATGAGTGAAAACACAGGAGAGCAATTTGAAGACAGGAACAGAGCAATTGGAGTGCCTGAAAATGAAAGCTGCAGATTTAAAAATACAAAAAAATGTAAAAAAAAAAAAAAAAAACAGACTAGATCTGATTGCTGTTCGCATGAGTGCAACTTGACTAAACAAACAGTTGATATTTACACATTCTGTCATCATGAGAAAGAAAGCAAAGGTGTTTTTAAAGTGCAAAGGCTTTTTTACAGTGCACGTCATACTTGTCCTACTTTTGCATCCTGGAAGATTGCTTAAAGGATATATTTTTGTCTTTCACAGATTAACAGTAACCAAACATACTAAAATAAGTTAAAAAAAGGAAATTAGCATGAAAAAAAATAACCGTTTTGTTTAGGCCTTATCTGATCTGCTTAAAAATTTCCCTCCTAAAGGAAAAGTTTTAGCTAAAAGATAAATTTACTTGATGTGTACGTAAAGGCAAAACTTTAAGTTTCAGATCAGGTGGATGAAGGTTAGGTTTTTTTTTTTGGCAGTTTGTGTCCATGCTGGAGAGATGTACCCATCTACTGGTATTTTTCTTGGTGACCCATGCCACTAAGAGAAAAAGGATCAATGGAGAAATAAATAAATAGCACACCAGTGGATCCGAGTGTTGGGTAATTATGTAGGCAATCACCATAGGAGGTACTGTCTCACCGAAAAAGGTGGCATCTATCCCTTCAACTCCACAAAAAAAATTGTTAAACAACAAGTGGGGAGAGAACCCATAGGAGTTTTATGGGTAAGGAGGGGAATTAGGAAACCGCAGTCTCAACCTAATGATGAACTTTATTGATAGCAAATTGGAAATCAAGAACAAAATCAAAATGGCAGACTACACACTGGCACACTGCAATGAAATTTTTGAGCTAAAGCTAGAGATCAGGTTTGGTGGAGTCACAGGAAACGGCAGTGTTGAGGGCATGAGGCCTGGTGCGGCTCGGGGGAGGGGCGCTCGCTCGTCCCCCACCCCCTTTCCTGACTGGACGGTCTGCATGCTCAGATAAGGGTCTGGTATGGACTTTGGGGGGACCCCCATGCCGTTTTTTTCAGCGTAGGGGGTCACCCTCAAAATCCATATCAGGAGATGGGGGTCGCAAGATGTCAATCTCGTCGATGAAAGCAGCGAGATTGAATTCCTTCTCTAGTCCCGTCGTACCTCGAGTCACGTTCAAAATTAACGGACTTTACTCGTGTTTAGTCCGCCGGAAAGTCCATTTGTGTGTGCTTGTGTGGGCAAGTCCCCTCGTTCAGAAAGTCCGCCGGAGAGTCCGATCGTGTGTATGGGGCATTAGAGTCTGATGATTTTGTAACAAATACTTTTTTGTACCGTGCTACTTATTGTACTGACTAGCAAATGTTGTTAAATGTCATAAAAATTGTTTTCAATAAAAAAAAAAAAATTTTATCTACCAGTCACTACCCCAACAGCCTTGCAAATCTCCATATATGACAGCTTGGGAAAATGACCTGCAAATACAATGGGACTTGGAAAGATGACAGACCTCCTTTTCTAGAGCCTTTAAGGGGATAAGGAACATTTCCCTGATCGAATCTAACTTAAAAGTGATGACCAGATGGTTTCTCACACCTGCCAAGTTGGCCACCATATACCCAAAAGTGATGACCAGATGGTTTCTCACACCTGCCAAGTTGGCCACCATATACCCAACAGCTAACCCTCAATGCTTTAGAGGATGCCAACTAACAGGCTCCATGGCCCACATTTGGTGGGAAAGCCCAAGAATTAGGACATTCTGGAACAGGTTGTTTGCTTTGATCTAAAAAGTAACAAACTACCAGATCCCAAGAACCCCAGCCATTGCTCTCCTGAACGCCAATCTCCCCAAGACGTCCAAAAACACCTGCAAACTGATCCACTTTATGTTGTTAGGTGCTAAGCTGACAATAGCCAAAGAATGGAAACAACCCAGATTTTCCCTTTTGGCTGCCAAGTGCAAAATATCATGGATTATGTCCCAGGAGAAGCTAACCAGCACTCTCTTAGACACGACTGTGGCGTTTGAAGCCACCTGGGAACCCTGGGCCATATACATGGGCATCTCTCTCAACCCTGGCGTTCAAGCCTAACAATTTTTCTCTTCCGACTCCCCTCCTGTTGATTGGACCACCTTTATATTTCTCCCTCTTCTCTCTACCAACTACTCTCTCTCCTTCCCCCTTACCTCAGACACTACAACCCGTAACAACAACCTTTGGTTTAATAACCTCTAAGATGATCTGTCAAAGGGTCCAATCCATGGGGCGTGATGTTGGGGTTTCAATGAACCTTCCCCCGATGACAAGCTCAGTGCTAACCCTTAGCTATTCTTTTACACAGAAGATTTGGGGGCTGTACTCCAGGCACAGCATGATCCCTATAGGAGTGCCGGAAGTGCTCCGCTCGAATTTCAGATCCAGATATATTGCATATGTGCCACACAGGGAATACGACTCCACATCTGAACAAAAGGTCTTACCTCTCTGTATATGCATATCATCCGTGTAACCTCAATGTCCCCCTTACTGCCTCATTGGACAAAGTGCATTCCATTTATTTCTGTTGTCTATGCTTCGAAATAATAAAAAATCTTTGAAAGTAAAATGCTAGCCTGTAAAGACATTTAAAGCTTTGCCTATGGATGATTTTAAGTGCTGTGGTTTGCCGCCATTACATGGGCAGACACAACTTTATAGCATGACATGTTAGGTATCTATTTATTCGGTAACATCATCTTTTATATTTCACAAAAAAGAAATAGGTATTATAAGGTGTTTGTGTGCAATAAAGATCATTAAAGTGTATTTTTTCCAAAAAGTATGCGCTTGAAAAAATGCTGTGCAAATACAGACAAAAAAAAAACACACACCATTTTATTCTTATATATATATATGTCTAGGTTTCCAAGTAATTTTCTAGCAAAAAAGTAGATTTTTCCATGTAGGAGGGAAGTGTCAGAACTGGCCCAGTTGGCAAGTAGTTCAAATCCAGTAATACACTCTTTCACCCTGCTCTGCACATGCTCAGTTGCTCTTCATTTTAGGCATTGTTAGGCACCACTGAGTTTGCAGAGGCCGATCTGCTGCCAAGGAAGCTGCTTCTGTTTGATCTGCAACTGCCATTGTGCTGCACATGTGATCAGTTATGACAACAGCCATTTGATGGTTTGATTGTTTGGTTGAGGACACAAGCAAAACGTGACAGTTAGTAATCCCAGCATTCAAGGAATGTAAAGTTTTTTTTTAAACTGTTAAATCAACGGGTTTAGTTCCGCTTTATAATTTACTGCTGCTCAGGGGCTCTGGACTTCAGCAAAATTGCAGCCTCCAGCAAGAAGAAACAGGAGCAATGCTGGAGGCAATATACAGCACACACTAATTTCGGTAGCATAATTATTGATGTGGAATGTATGTACCTTGATAAAGAACATTCATTTTATGAAGGTGTTATGGGTAAAGTTCCACTTTAACCGATTGCCGCCCGCCCACCGTCGGAGGAATGGTGCCGCCTATCAGTGCCCACCAGTGTCACCTATCAGTACTCACCAGTGCCACCTATCAGTGCCCATAAGTGCCGCCTAATCAGTGCAGCCTATCAGCGCACATCAGTGAAGGAGAAAAATTACTTATTTACAAAATTTACTGACACAAAAAAAGAAAAGTGTTTTTTCCTCTAAATTTGAGCTTTTTTCTTTTTTTTGTAAAAAATAAAAATCTCAGCAGTGATTAAATCCCACCAAAAGAAAGCTCTATTTGTGTGAAAAAGATAAAAAATCTATTTGGGTACAGTGTTGCATGACCGCGCAATTGTTATTCAAATTGAGACAATGCTTAAAGCTAAAAAATGGCCTGGGAAGGAAGGGGGTGAAAGTGCCTTGTATTGAAGTGGTTAAATTATTTTTGCAGAGGGTCATTTTTTAGCACGGAAATGCTAAATAAACACTTTGCCTAAAAGTCTTCTGGGTGAGATCAGTGTAATGTAGAATTATTTAGAATGAAAATAGATAAGCCGGTATGGAATTATTAAATTTCTTCCTTATCATTTTCTAACAAAATTGGATCTTTCATATATGGAGCAAATACTGTTAAAATGTGAGGTCTTGATAAACGTAGTCAACTACTGAGACGTATCACCAATGAGGCATTGTGTTTTTATGTATTCTTGCATACATACAGTATATAGATACACTATATTGTCAAAAGTATTGCGACGCCTGCCTTTACACGTACATGAACATTAATGGCGTCCTAGTCTTAGTCCGTAGGGTTCAATATTGAGTTGGTCCACCCTTTGCAGCTATAACCGCTTCAATTCTTCTGGGAATGCTGTCAACAAGTTTTAGTAGTGTGCCTATGAGAATTTTTTGGCCTTTGTTCTAGAAGCCCATTTGTGAGGTCAGGCACTGATTTTGGACGAGAATGCCTGGCTCGCAGTTTCCACTCCAATTTATCCCAAAGGTGTTCTATCTGGTTGAGGTCAGCACTCTGTGCAGGGCAGTCAAGTTCCTCCACCCCAAACTCACTCATCCATGTATTTATGGACCTTTCTTTGTGCACTGGTGCCAAGTCATGTTGGAACAGGAAGGGGCTATCCCCAAACTGTTACCACAAAGTTGGGAGCATGAAATTGTCAAAAATGTCTTGGTATACTGACGCCTTAAGAGTTCCCTTCACTGGAACCAAGGGGCCAAGCCCAACCCCTGAGAAACAACCCGCACCATAATCCCCCTCCACCAAATGATTTGGACCAGTGCACAAAGCAAGGTCCATAAAAGACATGGATGAGCGAGCATGGGGTGGAGGAACTTGACTGGCCTGCACAGAGTCCTGACCTCAACCAGATAGAACACCTTTTGGATGAATTAGAGCAGAGACTGCGAGCCAGGCCTTCTAGTCCACATCAGTACCTGACCTCACAAATGCTCTTCTGGAAGAATACTCAAACATTTCCATAGACACACTCTTAAACCTTGTGGACAGCCCTCCCAGAAAAGTTAAAGCGGTTATAGCTGCAAATGGTGGACCAACTCAATATTGAACCCTACGGAATGAGACTAGTCATTAAAGTTCATGTGCGTGTAAAGGCAGGCATCACAATACTTTTGACAATATAGTGTATGTCTTGTGAACAGAGTCTTGTGAATCACAGTAATATTTAAACACTTTTGCGTTCATTTGCCTTAACAGTTTTGCACTTCATTTAAGGGAACTGTAAAGGTATATTGTTATAGAATATGTACTGAAGAGAGAAAGACACATTAGTGAGGGATGCAGATTACATACACTATAGCTAGATAAGCTACTGCAAATACTTGACATTGTTTGTCATCATTACACCCTGCAAGGTAACTTAAGTAAATAAACATAATTTGTAATGTTTACTTTTTTTTTATGATTTAGTGGTGACAGGCAGTAATAAGGTAACACACACAGTAAAGCCGCCTTGTACACACAAAAAGAATATCGGACGAACGAGTGTCCATTTTTTTTTTTGCATGCTAATCTCATATCGAAACCCAATAGGTTACTAAAGTTACGAAAATTCTCATACAACAGAATACAAATTCAGAGTTGATGCAATGTATTGTAATGTATGCTTCCATTTAAAAAAGCGGTAACGGTCACACAATCTTTTTGTACAAATTCTATGCCAATTATACGAAAATTGTTACTTTTGGTATTGTACGAGAACATTTTTTCCTGCTTATCCCTTCGGATATTTTCACATGAACGGTCATGATTGGCTCTCGATTACCAATGATCATATTATTGTACGATTAGTTTGAAAGCAGTATTTTTCATCCGATTTTCTTATTGTGTGTACTAAACATTAAAGCCTCATACACACGATCGGATTTTCTGCAGACAAAACCTCTGACTTTTGTCCGAAGGGCGTTGGCCAAGTTTTTGTCTTGCATACAAATGGAAAGGAATTGACGGCCAACAAACAAGAACGCAGTGACGTACTACGTGTTTTTTCAGCTCTTTAGCGCCACCCTTTGGGCTCCTTTTGCTAATTTTGTGTTAATAGAAGTTTGGTGAGTGTTGACTCGCGCTTTTCATTTCGCACTTTTCAGTTTGCTTCTGAACGGCCGTTCGTCAACCAGCCATGTCGCTGCATCGGAAGAGATAACGTTTTATCTATTATTGGCCTTGGAGTAATTGCTTTGACTCAAGTCCAGTCCAGTAACAGGAGGATTTCTTGGACCAAAAAATGGTTGCTTTATTAAATCGTGACCAATTATGTCATATGCCTTTGCTGAAGGAGCTCCAGGAGAATAATCCGGATGATTTTCTGAATTATCTCCGGATGACGGACCCCTGCTTTCACCAACTCTTGGCATTGGTGACCCCCTATATTAAGAAGGAGGACACATGCATGAGGCTTTTATTTTATTTTTTGGTTGAATAATAATGATTTGATTTGGTATATTGTCTATATTTTTGGATGCATAGAATGCACTTTTTGGTTAAGTTCTATTGGCAGATAGCATGTCTAATTTTACTTGTTTTCTTTTTTTAATGCACAATAAAAAAAATTGTGAGAATAATACTTGGCTATGTGTTTTACTTCAAATGACATATTGGGAGTAGGCAGTTACATTTTAAAAAATACAATGTAAAATTAACAAGGGACACCAACAAAGTTGTATCTTTGATCTTAAAAACTACAGAAAAAAACAAAAAAACAAGCATAATAATATTATTCTTGATATCACTAGAAAAAAAAAGCCTTTGAAAATGTGTTTGCCATAACTCCATCAGTATTACTAGTGAATGAATGAATGACTTGTATAGCGCAACCTATGCAAACTGAATCGCCTCTGGGCACTTTTTGCGACTGGTGTCCATCTGTGGTATAGTGCGGTCCTGACACGCTTACAAACACTAACACATACAACATACACATATTTGGCCAATTTTAGCGACAGGATCTAATTAACCTACCAGCATGTCTTTGGAGTGTGGGAGGAAACCGGAGTACCTGGAGGAAACCCACGCAGGCACAGGGAGAACATGCAAACTCCAGGCAGAAGGTGCCGTGGTCGGGATTTGAACCAGCAACCCTATTACTGCTAGGTGAAAGTGCTAACCACTACACCACTGTGCTGCCCTAGTAAAGCAGCTTCATTATTATCCCATTAAAGAATAAGTTGGAGTTAATTCTCCATTACGAATGCTAGTTTACTAGACCGACCGCTTCCAGCTCGTCCTTGCTTCCGAGCATGTGCGTTTGTACTTTGGACTTTTGTCTGACGGACTTCTGTACACACGCTTGGAAAATCCAACAACAGACATTTGTCCACGGAAAATTTTAAAGCCTGCCATCCAACATTTGTCCGTGGAAAATCCAACAATTGTCTGATTGAGCATACATACGGTCGGATTTTCTGCCAACAGCCTGCCATTACACAATTCCTGTAGGAAAATCTGATCGTGTGTACGAGGCTTTAAAGTAAAATAATCACAAAAAGTTAAATAATCACATGCCAACTAAATGCAATACAGAAAATAATTTGTAATAAATAACTAATGAATAAATGATCAAAGAAATGTATGGGTTGGGAAAGTAATCAGAAGTGCAAACTCCAGCATAAGGCTCGGTTCACACTGCTGCAACGGCAAAGTCTTACGACTGCCCTGTGACTTCCTTCCAAATTGATCCAACTTAGATGGGATTTAGGAGCCTGTACAAGGACTGAAATTGCACCCAAGTCAGACCAAAGTAGTGCAGGACCTTTTCTCACAGCAGTGTGTACCAAGCCTAAAATTAGGAATTTACAACCAAAGAAACATTTGCTGATGCACAACACAAATAAGTCTGACTCACAATAGACAGCAGTCCTAAAATTAAAGGTGTACAAATAACATGAATTATAACTCTTGAAAGTAGAATACCTTAAGGGTCACTCCCCTCAATATTGATATATTAGTGAGGATTGTTTTGCCCCAAATAGCTTCTTGCTGATCGGATGGATACGTGTTTATAAATGCACATGTAGGATGAAAAAAATTATATTCCAAGGACATAATTTTCAACCAATAAGAATCTTGTATTCATAGGTTAGGCAATTCTTTTTTTTTTCCCATACGGTGAAGTCATTCTATGGGGTTGATTATTCACTTTATAAAGGGAATATCCCCTTAGCTTAGTGAGGAAGCTGTGCTGACTTTCAATTATGTGCAAGCAAAAACATTTTTTTTCCTTCTGTATGAATGAGTGTTCTTTGCAAAATTGATTTACACCACATTCACTAAGCTAAGGGAAAATTCCCTTGCAAAGTAAACAGCCTAGTTGCCTTTAGTAAATACACCCCTATATATTTAGCAGTGCCTTTAGATACTTATTTAAAGTTTTTAATATTTTATACAGAATATAAAATCACTGCCAGGAAACCAACATGTGTGTTCATGGTTTGAGCAATGGATGCTTCCAACAGAGGTTTTTGAGACTTGTATTTTACCTCATGGCAAATTTAATGTAAAGTGATCCTGCTGTTATAGCAAATATTTTTAACTGGGCCGGAAAAGAACTCTGGGGGTGGAGTGACTGATTGATTCAACTCTGGCTGAATTTTAAGTGATTGGGGGTAAGTACTCTGAGTGGTCTGGGTAATCACGTGGTGTTTGGACTGCACATGGCAGGACTTGGGATTTTTTCTTTTTTAACACAGGACTTTTGGGACACTATTAATTATATCACTATTGATGGACTTTTATTGGTTCACAATAATATACACAAGGCCGATGGAATTTTTATCAATTTATGTTTTTATATTATTGATTTAATATTGTTTACTTTGAATACATATGCTTTTACTTGTGGTGTGGCACATGTAACTACGGTAATTAGTGATTAACTGCATATTTATGATAGAATCAACTTTAGGAGATGTATAGAAAAAACAATGTATATTCAGTGCCTTGAAAAAGTATTCATACCCCTTGACATGTTATAACCAAAAACGTATTTATGTATTTTATTGGGATTTTATGTGATAGACTAACACCAAGTGGCACATAATTGTGAAGTGAAAGGAAAATGATAAATGGTTTTCAATTTTTTTTACAATATCTGAAAAGTGTGGCGTGCATTTGTATTCCCTGATACCCCTAACTAAAATCAAGTGGAACCAATTGCCTTCAGAAGTCACCTAATTAGTAAACAGAATCCACCTATGTGTAATCTAATCTCAGTATAATTACAGCTGTTCTGTGAAGCCCTCAGAGGTTTGTTGGAGAACCTTAGTGAACAAACACTATCATGAAGTCCAAGGAACACACCAGACAGGTCAGGGATAAAGTTTAAAGCAGGGTTAGGTTATAAAAAAATATCCCACGCTTTGAACATCTCACGGAGCACTGTTCAATCCATCATTCGAAAATGCAGAGTATGGCACAACTGCAAACCTACCAAGACCTGGCCGTCCACCTAACTTGACAGGCCGGGTAAGGAGAGCATTCATCAAAGAAGCAGCCAAGAGGCCCATGGTAACTCTGGAGGCGTTGCAGAGATCCACAGTTCAGGTGGGAGAATCTGTCCAAAGAACAACTATTAGTCGTGCACTCCACAAATCTGGCCTATGGAAGAGTGGCAAGAAGAAAGCCATTGTTGAAAGAAAGCCATAAGAAGTTCAGTTTGCAGTTTGTGAGAAGCCACGTGGGGGACACAGCAAACATGTGGAAGAAGGTGCTCTGGTCAGACGAGACCAAAATTGAACTTTTTGGCCTAAAAAGAAAAAACACTAGGTGTGGCTGAAAACTAACACTGCACATCACCCTGAACACAACACCTGAACACACCACTGTGAAAAATAGTGGTGGCAGCTGCATGTTGTGGGGATGCTTTTCTTCAGCAAGGGCAGGGAAGCTGGTCAGAGTTGATGGGAAGATGAATGCAGCCAAATGCAGGGCAATCTTAGAAGAAAACTGGGGCAGAGGTTCGCCTTCCAGCAGGACAACGACCTTAAACATACAGCCAGAGCTACAAAGGAATGGTTTAGATCAAAGCATATTCATAAGTTAGAATGGCCCAGTCAAAGTCCAGACCTAAATCCAATTGAGAATCTGTGGCAGAATTTTTTATTAAATTTTTTGCACATATAATTTTAGGTATTTATTGTTATGCAATTAAATACACATTTGTGGTAGATTAGTTGATACAGCGTGGTCACGCCTCTTGTTATTGCACAAAAAAAAATTTTTTGTCAGTGGATGACTGCAGCTTAGTAGAGTTGAAAGTTCATTATATTTGTGACAGCCTCTGCAGCTTTAATTGGTTCCTTCTAAGGACCTCCAACCCATTACAGGATACAGTAATGACATAGAGGTAAGAGCTGTGCAGGAACTCAAATGTTGGTTTTCCCTTTGGATTCAGCAAAGGACTTCTCAGGATTGGACCAGAGTTGGGCAGCATGGGTAGCAGGGTAAGTATTAATGGACTTCCTTTACAGGTATGGCTGTGTTTAAAATATTTACAATAGTGACCTGGTCACTTTTATTTCTGAGAATGATTAGAGAAGAAATCCCAACCAAATCATTATTCAGTAATCATTCAGCACATTTTATTTATTGTCATTGTATAATTGTCACCAGAGGTCTTCGGATCTTAATGAGTTCAGCATTTTTTTGTTCTAACTAAGAAATCAGAGGTTTGGAAAAACAAAAGATATCCATCTACTTACAAAGAAATAATGTGCAACAAGATGAGTGTACTTAGTGTACCGTTAAAAAGCTGTAAGGCTGTAAGGCTTTCTGCTAATGAGGGCGTGTGAAACCCATGTGTATTGTCGACTAAAAATGTATCTTAAATAACTTTTTACGCCGGAGAGACAAAAAAATTCCTGGAGTGCTGCCCAGTGGCAGCTGGTGCTTAAAAAAAAAATCAATTGCTGCCAGTGTGCCCATCATATGCTGCCAGTGTGCCCATCAAATGATGCCAGTCTGCCCATCAAATGCTGACACCCCGCTCACCCCCCCTTGCTCTTCAGCAAGAAGGGACCACAGAAAACCTTGGGGCTTTTCCAGCAATACACATTACATTAACCTGTATGTACAATTGATATTCTGTACCCTTCGAGATTTTCTTTAACCACTATAGACCCGCGCTATAGCCAAATGACGGCTACAGCGCGGATCTGATGTGCCGGGACTAAGTCTATTGACGTCGCCCCGGCAACGAGCTGCCTGCGCGCCCCCTGAAGGGCACGCGCGCTCTGTGATCCGCGAGTCTGTGAGACTCGCTGGATCACAGATCCGAGTAAGGGGTCGATCCCGACCCCTTACCACGTGATCAGCTGTCAGCCAATGACAGCTGATCATGTGATATTAACCGAGCCGGTAATCGGCTTTTTTTCCTGCTCACGCTGACAGCACGAGGAGAAAAAAAAAAGCCGATCACCGGCGGCAGTGAGAGGGACATCAGTCCCTCTCACTGCAATATGCTCAGGGTGCCCACATTTGCAAATAAAAGTGCCCCCAGTGCCATCTGTCAGTGCCCCCAGTGCCATCTGTCAGTGCCCACAGTGCCATCTGTCAGTGCCCACAGTGCCAGTGCTGCACATCAGTGTCCCCTACCAGTGCTCATCAGTGTCCCCTACCAGTGCTCATCAGTGTCCCCTACCAGTGCCCAGTGCCACCTATCAGTGCCCATCAGTGCCACCTATCAGTGCCCATTAGTGCCATCAGTGCCACCTATCAGTGCCCATCAGTGCCACCTATCAGTGCCCATCCGTGCCACCCATCCGTGCCACCCATCTATGCCCATCAGTGCCATCTTTGCTGTGCCCATCAGTACCGACTTATCTGTCCCCACCAGTGCCGCCTATCAGTGCCCACCAGTGACGCCTATCAGTGCCCACCAGTGCCGCCTCATCAGCGCATATCAATGAAGCAGAAAAATTACCTGTTTGCTAAATTTTATAACAAACATGATTTTATTTTATTTTTTAATTTTCCATCTTTTTTTATTTGTTTAGCAAAAAATAAAAACCCAAGCTGTGATTAAATACCACCAAAAGAAAGCTCTATTTGTGGGGAAAGAATGGTAAAAATTTCATTTGGGTACAGTGTTGTATGATCGCGCAATTGTCAATCCAAGTGCGTCAGCGCCGAAAGCTGAAAATTGGTCTTGTCACAAGGGGGGTTTAAGTGCAAAGTAATCAGGTGGTTAAGAATGTTGCCTGAATTCTCACTTCACCAGCATTATACCAAAGGACAAACTTGTACTTATTGTATTAATTTTTCTTTACAAAATAACAGTGCCTATCGGAACCAACCAACAAACTGATATTTACATTTCCCTCCTTTTTTTCTTCACTTTCACATTTTAAAGTGGACAGAACATTCAGCGTGAAAAAGGTAAATGCAAAACAATTGTTGCTGTGCAGATTCATGAGCTCTGCATTGTGCAAAAGAAAATGTTCTCACCATACAAAACTATGATATAGGATGCAAAGGCAAAATGCATGTACAAAATATATCACAGGCTGTAAAATGTGAAATGTAGTTAAATAGGAGAAGCTATTTAATTCACGAAGGCACACAGAAACACAAACTGATAATATAAAGCTGTTTAGAATAAAGTTCAAACCACTGACATGGAGCACTTTTGGTTTAGCTCCATCTTGTGGTTTGTTGAGATAATTCTAGTGCACATAAAGGATAAAATATGAAATGTATGTCTCCTAAAGCTACATTTCAAAAAATGAATAAATTAGTTAGAAGAGTTAAGGGTAGCAATCTATTGGTGAGATGGGGTGATTTTATTACAGTTTATTACCTTAAGGAAAACTTAAACAAATAAATTAGTTGCATTTTCTTACAATTGTTTTTACACCTTTACCCTACATTCACACCCATGTTCTTTTTGGTGCATTTTGCAGAAATGCACTACAGTCCATTTAACATGGTTTATTATAGATGTAGTTCACATATCTGCGTTTTGCGGCGCCGCATTTTTTGAAAAGGGTGAAGAAGGACTTTTTTCCATACCAGATTGCATTTTGCGTGTAATAGACTTCAATGGAATTGCACCAAAAACACAAGCATTGCGTTTTTGATGCATATTTTTTACTTTAACCATTTCAGCCCCAGAAGGATTTGCCCCCTTAATGACCAGGCCCTTTTTTGCAATACAGCACTGCGTCGCTTTAACTGACAATTGCGCAGTCACGCTATAAACAAAAAAAGAGCAACAATTTAGAAAAAAAAAAAAAAAAACAATATTTTTTACTATTTGCTATAATATCCCCCCCCCCCCCCAAAAAAAAAAAATTTCTTCATCAGTTTAGGATAGTTTGGCATTTTTATTATATATATATATATATATATATATATATATATATATATATTTTTTTTTTTACTAGTAAATGGCGGTGATCAGCGATTTTTAGTGGGATTGCGATATTGCGGCGGACAGATCAGATACTTTTGACACTTTTTTGGGACCATTGACATGTATACAGCAATCAGAGCAAAAAATAGCCACTGATTACTGTATAAATGTCACTGGCAGAGAAGGGGTTAACACTAGGGGGCGATCAAGGGGTTAAGTGTTCCCTAGGGAGGTGTTTCTAGTTGTGGGGGGAGTGGACTGACAGGGAGTAGAGAGATCGCGGGTCGCCGGTGTACATCGCGGCCGCGGGCCATGCGCATAGGGTCCAGTGTTGCGCCACAGGCGTGCCCCTATAGCTCTTAAATCGGCCAATGTACACCTACGGCGATTCGCACAGCAGTGCCAACCTGTCGCAGTATAATGGTGGTGGCTGGTCGGCAAACAGTTAAAAACACTGTGTATAGCTGGTTGCTAAGAAGCGGGCTGAGAAGGTCTGGTATGGAATTGGAAGGGAACCCCATGTCAAAATCAAAGAAGAAAATGGTGTGGGGGTCCCCTCCAAAAAACATATATAGCAGATTTACTGCTATAGGGCAGCCACTCTATATGTAGAATCATGTATATATGTGATTCTCCAATTCTGGGTAGGGTGTGCGCAGCTTCTGCTGTGATTTGTCACAGCAGAAGCCGATCAGTGGGTGAGTGTGCTGCCGGCAGCTGCTGATCACCAAGGGGGAAGGATCGCCATATGTAAACAATGCAGACCAATGCAGTCCTTCCTGAGGGCGGCCAATCTGATAGGCCGAAATGCATAGAGGTTGAGTCACGTGAGTGTGACAAACTTCCGCCCATACCTGGAAATCGATACCCTTCACTGCATGAGCTGATCAGGCAGATTTCATGGATGATATATTTACCTGCTGTTCACTCTGGGTGCCAGGATATCAGGCACTCATACATGCGAATTGAATATCTTTTAATTCTTTGGAATAAAAGTTATTTTTAAATGGTACTGTGCAATGAGGTTCTCTCTATTGTATCCATCTATATGAGGAACATTCATCATACTTAACCAACGTTCCAGAGGATATCTACAGGGGTCGCCCCACACACGCATTTGACCTAACTAGCAATAGTTGGTCCAATCCCAAAAGGTGAGTACACATCTACTAGGGGGGCACCCTATGTAAGCACATAAGGAGCACGGAACTACTTATCAAGTCACAGCACTGTATATGAGTTTTTCATCATTGTTCCATAAGCACCAGCACTTTTCACTGGGGACTGTTTTATTTATTAATTGTTTTCAGTATTTTACATTTATTTTTCTGTATGTAGCAAATGATTGCATATAGCATTTAGCGTGGTATATTTATTATTTATTTTTTATCATCAACTGTTTACACCAATTTCACACTGCAGCTGCTCAAATCATGTGATAATTTTTACTTTTATTTTTATCCATGATATTAATACATATATGAGGTCATTTATATTGGTAGTAATCCTTTTGGCGCTTTGGTCCATATATATATTTTTTTCATAATACATATTGGCCTAAATTTAGGAAGAACTTAGATTTTTTTACATTTCTTTGTTGGATATGTTTTATAGCAGAAAGAAAAAAGTTTTTTTTCAAAATTGTTTGTCTTTTTTTATTTAATTTATAGTGCAAATTACATTACAGCCAAAATAAAAAAAAACTTTATTTGTGGAAAAAAAAAATCTAAATTTCAAAAATGGCCTGGTCATGAAGAGAGGAAAATCTTCCGGAGGTCAAGTGGTTAAAATAAATTGCTTCGGTTCATTCCCTGTCAGTGCTTCAAAATTTATTTATAACAGAAGAAACACCCAAAGCTTTATTCTTTATTTCATTCTTGGGCATCTGACCTGATATAATGCAAATTCAAGCATTTTCATGAGTAAACAGTAACAATTATAGGAAACTACAAAATCCATGTTTCACTTTGCAAGACCACCCTTCTCATCTTTAATCCATACTATTTTTGTATCCAAAATAGAAATATCTTATCTTAGAAATGTAACATTTATATATTGTACAATAACTAAACTGTAACTAAATAACCCTGCTGCACGAAGCTTCAGTACACCATAGAACATGCTAAAAGTGTCCTTTAAAGCCTGACATTTTGCCCTTGCGATTTTAACAATTGATTAAAAAAAAAGCTTTTTTACCAAGTGAAAATCCAAATTTGGGAATGAGGATTGCTTTAGCTTTTCATCTGCCAGAGGAAATATAACATTTTGTTAAATAGGTGAGTACTTTAACCACTTCAATACCAGCATGTCACACCCCTTTCCTTTCCAGAACATGTTTCAGTGCTGTGATATTTTACTGACAATTACTCAGTACAATAGTGTACCCAAATGAATTATATATCATTATTTGAACAAATAGAGCTTTTTATCTGTGATATTTGAAAAAAAAAAAAAAATATTACCATATAAAAAGAAAAATAGACCAAAAAAATAACGGATTTTAGCACTGACCATAAAATCCTTTTCTTGGATTGTATTTAATAAAGGAAACGGAACACTGGATTTTTATACTTATCTTAAAATCCTTTTCTTAGAGTTCATTGGGGGGCACAGGCCCCACACATCTGTGTTTATGGTCTGCTCTTGGCACTGTTTGCTACAAACTTAGGCATGCTGGGAGTAGGAGGGGTTTAACCTGGCTGGCCACTGTGTCCAAATACTTCTGTAGATAGTAGTATAACCCAAATGCCTCTGAATGCTGTGTCCCTCATAAAAAAAATAAAATCCTGAGCCTTCGTAAACCAACTGCTGGAAGCAGGTGAGGTTCAAATGGCTAGAGGTGGCCAGGTCACTGAAGGCATCAGCAAGGACTAACCGAGGTGAAACTATGTTTCCTTTGAAAGGAGCAGTGGCCGGAAGGTACCTCACGCTGAATGGCAGGAACAAGGAGCATGGAGAGTCTGTGTAACACCCCACCCAATGATGCAGCATTTATAGACATGGACATATTTGTTGGTACCCACCCTTACAGTTCATTGAAACCATACTTAATTCCTCCTGAAAAGTGATGACATAAAATCAATTGTCTCATGTATACCATGCCGTGGTGTGTCACAGAATAAAGCTAAGAAAGTGTAAAAATAAATAAATTATTGCTTATTCTATATTCTTTAGCCTGAACATATTTGCTGGTATCCCTGGAAAAGTGTATAACGCATTGGATCATAATATTTCAAACTGTTTTCTGTAATTAGGATCACACATTTTTTGAAAAAAAAAAAAAGTAATCACTGTTTGGTGTGCACCGCACTAAACCAGAGAAAGCAAAAGGAGAGTGTTGTCTGAGTCATTAAGAAAACAAATTATAGACTATCATGTCAAAGGTAAGGGCTACAAGACCTTCTTCAAGCAGCTTGATGTTCCTGCGACTACACGTGTAAATATTATTAAGACATTTAAGAAAAATCAACCCACAGATTGAACTGAAACATAGTGCAAATAGTTAAAAACAAGCCAGGGAAAATCTGAACTCCAACTTCAAGGTACATCAGTGGCTGATCAAACTATTTGTTGCTTTTTGAGGGACAGTGGACTAAAATGTTAAAGCGGAGTTCCAGTCCCCCAAACATTTTTTTTAAAGACTGCTCTGTAACTGTCTCAACCTGTAAATGAACATTTCTAACATGGAATTTTTTGCGCTTTTACTTTCTTTAAAAATAGTTAGTTACTTACTGATCTCGGAAGCAGGCAGGTTCCATTTTAGTTGTGGGCATCTGAAGCCCTCTTGTGTTAATTTTCTGGATTTCTGTGCAGCTGTCTACCCATCATGCACCACCAATACCAAATCTCGCACATGCTCAGTAATGCCTCTATAGAATATATATATATATATATATATATATATATATATATATATATACACATATACATACATACATATATACATACATATATATATATATATATATACACACACACACACACACACACACACACACACTTGATAGTGATACTGTGTAGCCCGCACTGAGATCGTATAACATTGAACAGACTTGTAAAGTGTCTTTCCTAATGCTTCAGCACTTCTCTAATCTCTCCAATCAGCCGCCCATTACCCTGTCTTGGAAATCCATCTGTAATCTCAACGCTGAAAAGAAATTTGACATCTGTTCTGCCTGCTGCCCTTGTGTCTAATAGAAGGAGTCTGGAGATATAGATTTAATCAGAAGATATGCAAACCATTGATTTTCCTTTTTAAGTAGAATGAGCATCTGATCAGTAGTATTGATCCATAGGAACTCAAAAGAACTCATTTCACAGTCTTGAGGATCCTGTTATGTTTTAACAGGTCACACACACTGCAATATACTGTGTGCAGGGAGAGAGGAGCTGTCAGAATTCATCAGTGATGTCGGGGGTGGGCGGGACCGAGCAGCTATCGAACACCAGCCAATAGGATGGGGTCAGGGCGGGCCGCTGTGTGTATGTGGCTCCGCCCCATTTCTTAAGAAGCCCAATAATTGTCTGGTGTTCGATAGCCAGACAGCTTCCACACAGAAAAGGTTCCCTGGATGGCCCTCAAAAGTAGCTCAAATCAAAGATATACAGAAAGGAGCACCAGACCAAAACTGGATTAAAGAGTCCAAGATAATTTGTTGGTTAAAAAAAAAAAGAGTCGTTTGTAAGTCGGATGTTTGTAAGTAGGGGACCCTCTGTACTCTCAATCCAAGGTTTTACTGTATTAGGCTAAGGATCTGATCACTTTTGTCCAAACCATTTTCATATTTTTTTTTTTTTTTATCTAAAATATTCTGTCAAATAAAAAAATCTAACGCAAAGTAAGATTTTTTTAATTAAAAGGGGTTGTAAACCCTTATCTTTTTTCACCTTAATGCATCCTATGCAAAACCTCTGTCACTGACCGGCCCCCCAGTTTTACTCACCTGAGCCACGAATTTCCCTCGCCAGAGATGTGCTCTTCCCCTCTGCCTGTTATCTCGGCTCTTGATTGGATAGATTGATAGCAGCACACCCGCAAGGTAACCCCCCGGGAGAGCACTTCTCCTAGGGGGTTATATGTTGCAGGGAGGAGCTACCAGCGCCACCGGGGGACCCCAGAAGTCGAGGATTGGAGCCACTCTGTGCAAAATGAACTGCACAGTGGAGGTAAGTTTAAATTAATAGTTATTTAAAAAAAAAAAAAGCTTTACAATCACTTTAAATACAGAATAAACAATGATGATAATAATTACTTTTGTCAGTTTCAAGATATTTGAGGGAAGATTGTGGGTTCTCCTTTTTTTGGAGCAGGGTACCAACAAATCTGTCGATTGTTGTAATTCCTCAGCAATAGTAATAATAGCCCCAAACAATTCTCATAAATGAAGTAGCTTCTAAAGCTCTGCTCACATGGCCCACTCCTAGAATGGGTCTTCACAGATTACTCCACCCCAGAGGCTGTGCCGCAGCTCTGGACAGATAAGGAGCTTTGTGGCTAACTAACACAGTAAACAGAGGTCAGAATGCAGAGCCCAGTACCCAAAGGTTCCATTTACAGTCTAGTGGAGTCTGGGTACAAAAATTTTATTTTCTGGGCATACGTCGATCAGGATAGATGTAGAATGAGACTAACTTAAGCAGCATGTAGATGAAGTCTTGATTGAAAAAAAATAAAAAATATCTTTACAAAAAGAAAAAAATGGCTAGTAAAAACAAAAATTGTTTTCTCAGTAGAGAAAAGACATCCATCCTCCTAGGACACCAGCAAGAAACTGAGACATGTTGGGAGTGGGAGGGGTTATACCAGGATTGTCGCTTTTTTTTTTTTGCCATTGTCCAAATCCTTCTGTAGGAAGCGGTATAACCTAACCAATTGTCTTTGAATCCTGTGACCCTCATAGAACAAAAAAGTTAACATTTTTCCCATAAGGCCATTTTACACAAGCAGAAAAGGGCCCTAAAATCCTAAATCCTAACACTGCAGCTCGACGAGATGGAATACATGCTGCAGCCATGATGCTTTGTGGCTGCAGCAAATTTAACTCCGCTTGAGGAGTTTGACAGGCTACACCACCTGTGAGATCTGTGAAATACAACTGGCCCAAAAATCATTCACCAAGAGCCACTGCTCCAGACATTTCTCTAAAATTACAAATAGGTAATATAAAGTGGATTTAAACAGTACATTAGAATGGAGAGTTCACAAAGATCAACATAACTGGAAGAAGTACATGAAGAAATTGATTCATAAGTGCCTGAGGAACAAGCGTTGGAATCTTGTAATCCCTCATGTAGCAGCAGAATGGGCACAAGCTCAAAGATAAAGTGATGAATATAATCAAGATTGGAAATTCCCCTTACAGTCTCATGTTAGGTGTAACTACTTTACAAAGTTGTCAGTTTTAATGGAGCACATGCCTGTTCTTGCTTCCATTAGGTATCAAGATCATTTTATATCACTGCAGTAGGAATTTCCAACTTGAATGTTTAACCAAATGATCTGTTCCACAAACGTACACACAAAGTTGTTGAGATCAACAAACTTAAAGCATATGTTTGTCATAATGGATAAGTATTTTTAATAGAAATTCACAACAAAAGCGTTTGTTAATAAAGAGTGATTGATAGAATACATGCATTTGCACCCAGCTCCTGTTGCAAAACAAATGTACACTTGCCAGCTGGGCAGTTGGGATGATATCGACTTACCATCCTGTTGGTAGCCATGCAGACGTGCCCAACTAATTCCTTGAGATACAGATGCTAAACTGAAATGCTTCTATTTTTTGTCTAAGTTTAGCTACATGTCTATTTTCATGCATTCACAATCAAAACAACTCACAGACAACAAATTGTGGAATCATTCAAGACTACTCAAAGTAATATAGGTCTTTCAGATAGGCTACATGAGAGTTGACCTGTAATTGTTCAAAAGCAATTGTGGCATTAAATGCAGTTAAACAGAGGTTGTAACGTTGATTATTAAATAAAATTACGGTGTTACCTTTGCTTTAAAACCCAAACTCTGGGATAATCAAATGATGTCTAAATATTGTTGTATTGTTACTTGAATTTTAGTGTGCATTCCATATTTCTTCCAGATCTGTGCAGTAATCCGATGTAAAACGTTGTTTGAGTAGGAGATTCCAGTAATAAAGACCAGTCAATGTCGCTCTTTTTCTTTTCACAGGGTAACTGGTCTTGCAGTTTTCTACAGGAAGCCTGTAGTGAGTGGGACTTTCCGAGTCCCTCCAACAGCTATGCTCTCTGCACAAGTTATGTGCAGCACAAGGATGACGTCACTGCTACTTTAATATGGTAATATCTGGGTTTGCACAGGTGTTTGATGCACCCTAATAGACTTACTGGATAGCCTTTACGTCTATTGAGGAATATACAGTATCTCACAAAAGTGAGTACACCCCTCACATTTTTGTAAATATTTTATTATATCTTTTCATGTGACAACACTGAAGAAATTACACTTTACTACAATGTAAAGTATTGAGTGTACAGCTCGTATAACAGTGTAAATTTGCTGTCCCCTCAAAATAACTCAACACACAGCCATTAATGTCTAAATCACTGTCAACAAAAGTGAGTACACACCTAAGTGAAATTGTCCAAATTGGGCCCAAAGTGTCAATATTTTGTGTGGCCCCCAATATTTTTCCAGCACTGCCTTAACCATCTTGGGCATGGAGTTCACCAGAGCTTCACAGGTTGCCACTGGAGTCCTCTTCCACTCTTCCATGATGACATCACGGAGCTAGTGGAGGTTAGAGAGCTTGCGCTCCTCCACCTTCCATTTGAGGATGCCCCACAGATGATCAATAGGGTTTAGGTCTGGAGACATGCTTGGCCAGTCCATTCACCTTAACCCTCAGCTTCTTTAGCAAGGCAGTGGTCGTCTTGGAGGTGTGTTTGGGGTCATTATGTTGAAATACGGCCCAGTCTTCGAAGGGAGGGGATCGAGCTTGGCTTCAGTATGTCACAGTACATGTTGGCATTCATGGTTCCCTCAATGAACTGTAGCTCCCCAGTGCCATTATAACTCATGCAGCCCCAGACAATGAAACTCCCACCACCATGCTTTACTCTAGGCAAGACACACTTGTTTTTGTACTCCTCACCTGGTTGCCGCCACACACGCTTGACACCATCTAAACCAAATAAAGTTTATCTTGGTCTCATCAGACCACAGGACATGGTTCCAGTAATCCATGTCCTCAGTCTGCTTGTCTTCAGCAAACTGTTTGCGGGCTTTCTTGTGCATCATCTTTAGAAGAGGCTTCCTGAGATGACAGCCATGCAGACCAATCTGATGCAATGTGCGGCATATGGTCTGAACACTGACAGGCTGAACCCCCACCCCTTCAACCTCTGCAGCAATGCTGGCAAAACTCCTACATATATTTAATAAAGACAACCTCTGGATATGATGCTGAGCATGTGCACTCAACTTCTTTGGTTGACCATGGCAAGGCCTGTTCTGAGTGTAACCTGTCCTGTTAAACCGCTGTATGGTCTTGGCCACCGTGCTGCAGCTCAATTTCAGGGTCTTGGCAATCTTCCAATAGCCTATGCCATTTTATGTAGCGCAACAATTATTTTTTTCAGATCTTCAAAGAGTTCTTTGCCATGAGGTGCCATGTTGAACTTCCAGTGTCCAGTATGAGAGAGAGAGCGATAACACCAAATTCAACACACCTGCTCCCCATTCACACCTGAGACCTTGTAACACTAACAAGTCACATGACACCAGGGAGGGAAAATGGCTAATTAGGCCCAATTCGGACATTTTCAGGGGTGTACTCACTTTTGTTGCCAGCGGTTTAGACAATAATGGCTGTGTGTTGAGTTATTTTGAGGGGATAGAAAAATTACACTTATACATGCTGTACACTCACTACTTTACATTGTAGCAAAGTGTCATTTGTTCAGTGTTGCCACATAAAAAGATATTATAAAATTTTTACAAAAATGTGAGGGGTGTAGTGAGATATTGTATTTCAATAAAAGTTTCTTGTACCCAATTTTAGTCTTGGGTAACATCAGCACAATATAAAATTGCATGTGGACCTTGAGTCCTGAATTGTTTTTAGCACCTGTACATTGCTTGAAATGAGAAGTGGTTTTGTGAAGGTTACAGAGAACTGTGAAAAGTATTACTGAATATATCACATGGTTTATTTTCTGTAGTTTTATTCAGTTATATACTTTCATAGAAATATTTCTTTAAATAAAGTGATCTACATTTACGAAATACATAATGTATTTGTTCTACATATGGCATGCCTTGTTATTTGTAGAAAAACAAAAGAAAAAAGTACCGCTCTAATGTAACCTATCACTGATATCAGCCAACATGACATGTAATGAACTAGTGCAGATTGTATAAAACAGCTCGTTAGGCTACAATATGCTACAGAAAAATAGCAACTCAATGTGACCAAAACTAAACTAGTAATGTAAGATGGCTCTGTTCTCCACCCACAGGAGAGGTCCCTCAGATGTATCGTTCCTGTTTGCTCCAGAACAATAATAGATAAAACCTGAATGAATAGCATGGGCATAAACTCTAACTTTCTTTGGTACAGCTCATATAAAGTTTACCCCACCAAAAGCTATACAGCATAAATAAAACACATTATTTTTTTCAGGCCAAACGGCGGACGTGTGGCTCCACTCCGCCAAATTACGTACATGCATGTGATCTGGCATTTCTGGTTATATGGCGCGTGCCCCCCACCCCATTTGTTCGGTCAGCCAATGATTTACTAACACAGGGCTCTGTACAGAGAGCAGGGATGTGGCTGTTTTATTTCTCCCATCAGCCACATCTATTAGTACAATCAGTACATATTGCACACATTACACTTGTTAGGCATGCCGTTAACCCTTTCATTGCCCCTAGATATTTATCCCTTTAGTGTATAGTATTAGCATTGATCTACAGTGGCTCAATGTATGTGAAGCCAAAACATATATTTTTTTTTGTTGTAGATAGATTAGGGAAGGGTTAGAACACTTCCAGGATTATAGTGCTATTTGCGCCCATGCTTGGGAGATTCAATATATCTTCATGTCCTGGTGACCACTGTCACCTGGACAGAATGTGATGAGAAATTCACCATTTTACAGTTGTTAACAGAACAAGAGAAGAGGGTAATTTTTCCTTCTAAAAAATATAATGAACCCGACCTATGCAGTACATACTTATGCAATAGATATTTATGCAATATAATAAACAAAAACATTTCCTTTGGTACTAATTATATAAGGCAACAGGTATACAAAACAAAGTGCAAAAGCTCCCCAAGCTTATCACAAATTGTTTTTCATTTAAAGTAAAACAATTTTAAAAAGTAATACATGTGGCAGTCTTCTGTTAACAGCTGTCGAAAGGCCCTGGAAAACCTTGTTCATACTGACATTGTTAAAATCATTTTTAACATCAAGATATTCCCTCTACAGAGCCTACATTCTGGCAGAGGAAAGAGGAACAAGCTGAGTAGCTGCCAATGCCCCAAGCCAAATAGGCTGGGTACTGAATTATTGTTAAAACCCTTTACCTGTCTGAAAAGTTGCATGAGTATTGGAAGTAATTAACCACATGCCGACCGCGCTATAGTCGAAAGACGGCTACAGAGCGGTCGGCTTGTTCTAAGTGGACCTCCTACGGACGTCCTCCTAGAAACTTGCTCCCGGGAACATCCGTGACCGCCGGGTCCCGAGGACCCGGTGTACTATCATTAGCCGTCCCCCATCACGAAGTGTCCGCTGTGTACTGCGCATGCGCAGTACACAGGACACCCAAATTCCGAAAATTGCCAAGGATGAACGGCGCCTGCGCCGTGAGTCCACTTTCAAGCCCCACCATCCAAGTGGACATAGAGTTAGAACATAAAAGAGCCGTGCGCAGCGAGGCCGTGCCCGAAGCGTGGCGAGCGAAGCGAGCCCGCGAGGGGCCCTCTAAGTTTGACTAACCCTATGTCCGCTTGGATGGTGGGGGCTTTACCTCGACAGCGTCGGCGCAGGCGCCGTTCATCTTCTGACAATTTCCGAAAATCTTTATGTTCTGTGCTGCGCATGCGCAGTACACTTCGGACACCTGGTGACAGCCGGACTCTTCGTGATAGAACACCGGCGCATCACGGATCACGGTAAACAGCCGCTGATAGCGGGCGTTTACCACGTGATCGCTCCGTCAAATGACGGAGCGATCACATGTACACAAACCGGCGTCACGTCACGACGCCGGTTCCTCCCTCCCCTCTCTGTACCGATTGGTACAGTGAGAGGGGAGAAGCGGAGAGGGGGAGAGATGGGACCAGCGCTGTGGGCTGGATGTGTAGTGCCCACAGTGCTGGTCAGTGCCACCACTGTGCAATGCTCTGCCACCACTGTGCAATGCTCTGCCACCACTGTGCAATGCTCTGCCACCACTGTGCAATGCTCGCCAATACTCTGCCAATACTCGCCAATAATTTTTAATAGAAACAAAGAATTTTTTTTTTTTTTTTTTTTACCAAATTCAGTATTTTTTGATTTATAGCGCAAAAAATAAAAAACCCAGCTGTGATTAAATACCACCAAAAGAAAGCTCTATTTGTGTGAAAAAAAGGACACAAAATTCATTTGGGTACAGTGTTGCATGACTGAGTAATTGTTATTCAGAGAGCACCGAAAGCTGAAAATTGGTCTGGTTAGGAAGGGGGTTTAACTGCCCAGTGGTCAAGTGGTTAAACTGGGTAAGGACATTCACTTGCCACCAGATATGACTATCCTGACTACTGCTAGCACCATATTGTCCTCATATAATATTAATGACCAACAGGACTAGAAGGTGACCAATCTTTTCTTTCTACATTAGTTATTTTCTAATGTCGCAGCATTTTATTTAATTTAGCTGACAGTATAAAATATATCTATTGTAAAAAGAAATATCATAGCTCTTTAGGCCTCTTTAGGCCATCTATGTTCTAAGCATACTTCATTGATATCAGTCGTTTTTCCTTCTAACTACCAACAAATTACCAACAACCCAGAGACCACGTTTAACAATTGTTTTTTAATTTGATTTAAATTGTCAGAAGCTTGTTAACCACTAGGTGTCTGCACTATAGCCGAAAGCCAGCTACAGCACGGTGGCCAATTGCCGGGAGGGCGTTCCTGGATGTTCTCCTGTTTACTTCCCTGATGCGCGCCACCGCGGGCGCGCTTTGGGGAAATTCTGTTTGCCCGTGTCCCTTGGACACAGACAATCACAGAATGTGCTAAATGGCCAATCACAGCGGCCATTTAGCACTTGATCTGAGTGTCCAATGAGAGATGATCTCATATGTAAACATATGAGATCATCTCTCATCGCCGGCTCTTCCTCCTTACACGCTGTCTCTGAGAGCAACCTGCTGCAGCGTGAGTGTAAAAAAAAAGAAAAAACAGTGCCCACAGTACCTGTCAGTGCCATCTGTCCCCAGTGCCACCTGTCAGTGCCAACTGTCATCATTGCCACGTGTCATCAGTGCCACATATTAGTGCCATCTGTCATCAGTGTCACGTGTCATCAGTGCCACATATTAGTGCCATCTGTCATCAGTGGCACGTATCATCAGTGCCTCGTATTAGTGCCATCTGTCATCAGTGCCACATATTAGTGCCATCTGTCATCAGTGCCATATCAGTGTCACTTGTCATCAGTGCCACCTGTCAGTGTCACATGTCATCAGTGCCACCTATCAGTGCCATCTGTAAGTGTCTTGTGCCATCTGTTATCAGTGTCATCAGTGCAACGTATTAGTGCCATCTGTCATCAGTGCCACGTATTAGTGCCATCTATCAGTGCCACATCAGTGTCATGTGCCATCAGTGCCACGTATCAGTGCCACATCAGTGTCATGTGTCATTGTCCTGGTGCTCCAGGGCCTTCAAAAGTGTAATAGGTAGTCAACAAGTTAGATGTGTAATTTATGCTCCTAGAACACGTGATGGAGCTCCCTGCATGTTGGGCCTCTCTAAGTCGCTAGGCTGTGAAAAAGTCCCACACATGTGGTATCGTAATACTCAGGAGTAGCAGAATGTATTTTGGGGTGTCACTTGTGGTATTCCATGTAAGAGAAATAACCTATTACACTTTTGTGGGGAAAAAAAATCTTCATTTTGCAAAGAATTGTGGGAAAAAAATTAGAACATCAAAAACCTCACCATGCATCTTACTAAATACCTTGGAATGTCTACTTTCAAAAAAGGGGTAATTTGGGGGGTATTTGTACTGTCCTGGCCTGTTGGGGTCGCAAGAAATGAGATAGGTCACCAGTACTTCAGGTGTGATACATTTTTTATGATTTGCTACCAGCTTGTAGACTCTCTAATTTTCACAAAGACCAAATAATATCTACTAATTTGGGTTATTTTTACCAAAGATATGTAGAAGTATAAATTGTGGACAAAAGCTATGAAGAAAAATTAATAATTTGCAAAATTTTATGACAGAAACAAGTCGGATCGGTTCTCCGACTCACAGATGGAAGCGGTGAGTTGGTAGAAGCACCAGAGGGTGAAAAACTAAGAAAACATTTTTTTTTTTCAAAACTTTTTTCATTTATAGCGCAAAAAATGAAAAACCCAGAGGTGATCAAATACCACCAAAAGAAAGCTCTATTTGTATGAAAAAAAGGACAAAAATGAATTTGGGTACAGTAATACATGACTGAGTAATTGTCATTCAAAATGTGAGAGCACTAAAAGCTGAAAATTGGTCTGGTCACGAGGGGGGTTTAAGTGCCCAGTAGGCAAGTGGTTGAAAAAAAAAAAAAATATTGGGGCTGCCACGACTTAGTTCATTATGAAGAAGCTAGTTTCCTTGCTGTCTGGCTTCGATACTTTGCGAGTCACACAAACAGAAGGTTTGTTCTGTGCGACCGATGTGTGACTCGCAAAGTATTGAAGCCAGACAGCAAGGAAACTAGCCTCTTCATAATAAATTAAGTCGTGGCAGCCCCAATATTTCACTTGTGACCGTTTTTTCTTTTTTAACAAGCTTCTGACAATTCAAATTTAAAAAAAAAAAAAATGTTAAATGTGGTCTCTGGGTTGTTGGTAATTTGTTGGTAGTTAGAAGGAAAAACGACTGATATCAATGAAGTATGCTTAGAACATAGATGGCCTAAAGAGCTACGATATTTCTTTTACAATAGATATATTTTATACTGTCAGCTAAATTACATAAAATGCTGTCATTAGAAAATAACAATTACTAATGTAGAAAGAAAAGATTAGTCACCTTCTAGTCCTGTTGGTCATAAATATTATATGAGGACAATATGGTGCTAGCAGTAGTCAGGATAGTCATATCTGGTGGCAAGTGAATGTCCTTACCCAGTTTAATTACTTCTAATGCCGCGTACACACGGTCGGAATTCTCGTCGGAAAAAGCTCTGATGGTTTTCCCGTCGGAATTTCCGACGGAATTTCGCTCAAACTGTCCTGCCACACCAAATTCCGACGGTCTGTAACACAGCGGCATAAAACACGTTCGACAGCACTATAAGAGGGACGTTTAATGCGTCTAATTGTTTCCGAGCATGCGTCGGAATTTTGCGTGTCGGAATTGCATACACACGATCGGAAAATCCGATAGAAAGGTTTTCCGTCGGAAAAATTGAGAACAGGTTCTCAATCCAAAGTCCGTCGGAAATTCCGACAGAAAAAGACTGATGGGCATACACACGGTCAGAAAATCCGTTGACAAGCTCCCATCGGACTGTTTCCATTGGAAATTCCAACCGTGTGTACGCGGCATTATACTCATGCAACTTTTCAGACAGGTAAAAGGTTTTAACAATAATTCAGTACCCAGCCTATTTGGCTTGGGGCATTAGCAGCTACTCAGCTTGCTCCTCTTTCCTCTGCCAGAATGTAGGCTCTATAGAGGGAATATCTTGATGTTAAAAATGATTTTAACAATGTCAGTATGAACAAGGTTTTCCAGGGCCCTTTCGACATTCAGTTACCGGCTGATTTGCATACTTGTTCTAGTGCACTTTATTCCCATTAACACTAGAAGGTCAGCATGGTCGCTAAGAAATTGGCATTTTCAGAAAAGATCAGACAGTCTTTATGTTTCTTTCAGGACTGATTCTCTTTAACCACATCAATACTGGGCACTTTCGCCCCCTTCCTTCCCAGACCCATTTTCAGCTTTCACGCTCTCGCATTTTTAATAAGAATTGCGCGGTCATGCAATGCTGTGAGCAAATTTAATTTTTATCATTTTGTTCGCACAAAATAGAGCTTTCTTTTGGTGGTATTTATTTACGACTCCGTTTTTTGTTTTTTGCGATATAAGCGAAAAAAGAGCAGAAATTTGGAAAAAAAACAATATTTTCTTTATTCCATTTTAAAAGAAATCCAATAAAATTGAATTTTGTCATAAATTTAAGCCAAAATTTATTCTGCTACATGTTTTTGGTAAAAAAAAATCCCGTTAAGTGTGTAATAATTGGTTCGCGTGATCACGGACAGATGTACGCAAATGATCATGTACAGATGTGTGCAGGTGATCACGGACATGTGTGCAAATGATCATTGGGACATGTGATTTTACTGTTATATATGTGGGGGGCATGTGTTTTGGGGATCATACTATGTGGGGACATGTGTTTTGGGGACATGTGTGTTTACTTTGTGTGTTTTACTGTGGTGACACTAGACTGGTGATCAGTGAGTAAAAAGCTGTAAAAAACTGCGCATACTGATCACCAGCCGGCTGCAGAGATCCGCTCTCCTCAGCGACAACTTCCGCGTGAGGAGAGGAGAGCCGATCGCCTAGCAACCGGCTGTTTGTTTACAGCCAGTACAGACATGGCGCATCTTAGATCGGCAGGAGGGCTCTGTGATTGGCCCTCCTGATCACATGACGGCCGTGATTGGACACGACTGTCATGTGATCAGGAGGGTCAATCACAGAGCCCTCCTGCCAATCTAAGATGCACCGTGTCCGTTTTCCTGAACTTCCACTCAGACGTACATGTGCAGTGGCTGGGTGGGAAGTGGTTAAAGTATGTACATTCTAAAAGTGACCTTAGTGTATTTGCTTCCTTTTGGTTTGTTAAATATACCATTGGATGAATTTTGTTATATTTGCTTGACAAGTGTAAAAAAATGTTAAAATTTAGAGCTGTCCTGTGCAACTCAAAGAGCTATCTCAAGGATTCCTCCTAGTTCTTATACTAGACTACAGAATAATTAACCTTTATATCCTCCTAATTCTTATACTGGATTACAGAATCATTAGCCTTTATGTGGTAGAGATCTGTGAGATGGATTGGTTGAGTTAGTTTAGCAAAATGCAGGCATTAACAGGTAATTTTCTGTACTTGCAGGGTCTTGGGATAAAACAAGTGTAAATGTGCATATATTTTAGAGGTGTGCTGATTTAACATTAACATTTTCCAGACTGCAAAACAGTCTCTAGCTCTTTAGAACTCTTTGGGGAGGTCAGGTAACTGCTATTATTATTATTATAGGATTTATATAGCGCCAACAGTTTACACAGTGCTTTACAATATAAAAGGGAGACAATACAGTTTTAATACAATAAAATACAAGAGGATTAAGAGGGCCCTGCTCAGAAGAGCTTACAATCTAAAATGGTGGGGGACGTGGTACAAAAGGTTGTAACTGTGGGGAATGAGCTGATGGAAGTAGTAAAAGATTAGCTTCCCTGAGGAGATGAGTTTTCAGGGATTACCTGAAGGTAGCTAGAGTAGGGGATAGCCGGACAGGTTGAGGTAGCGAGTTCCAGAGGCTCTGGAGAAATCCTGGAGATGAGCATGGGAGGAGGAAACGAGAGAGCTTGACAGTAGGTCTTGAAAAGAGCCGAGAGGACGGTTTGGGATATGTTTGGAGACAAGATTGGTGATGTAGCTCGGGGCAGAGTTGTGGATGGCTTTGTAAGTTTTTGAAATTTTGAATTTAATTTGCTGGGTGATCGGGAGCCAGTGTAGGGATTGGAGGAGAGGGTTGGCAGACACTGAATGGTTGGTAAGGTGGATAAGTCTGTCAGCAGCATTCATGATAGACTGAAGAGGGGATAGCCTATGGAGAGGCAGGCCAATGAGAAGGGAGTTGCAATAGTTAAGGCGAGAGATAACGAGGGAGTGAATGAGGAGCTTGGTGGTTTCATTTGTTGTAGATGATGTCTACAAACTTTTGACAGCGATTGGACTTGAGCCTGAAATGACAAGTCCGAGTCTAGGATTACACCGAGTACCCTGGCGTGAGGGGAGGGACTGATGGTTGCATTGTTGATTTTGATGGAAAAGTCATGGAGGGGGGCACGGGTGGGGGGGATATTAATAGCTCGGTTTTAGAGAGATTTAATTTAAGGAAGTGGTGCGACATCCATGCTGAGATGTCAGTTAGTAAGTTAGTAATGCGAGAGGAGACTGAAGGAGTGAGGTGAGGAGTAGACAGATAGATTTGGGTGCGATAGGATGTGAAAAAAAGTTGAGGGAACAGATGCCACTGAAAACTGAAGGAACCAGCATGGAATATGTATACTTATATTGTTAATCCATTTTTATAAATAACTAAAAAAAATTTAAATTTTGTGTACACCTACTAAGATTGCACCCTGTGCGACACACAATTTGCACATTACTTAGGCTGGCCATAGTTTTGCTTACTACTACTGTAATTATATAATGGCAGTACATAAAAAGTATTCACACCCCTTGAAATTTTCCACATTTTCTCATGTTACAACCAAAAACGTAAATGTATTTTATTGGGATTTTATGTGATAGACCAACACAAAGTGGCACATAATTATGGAAGGAAAAGGATAAACGGTTTTCAATTTTTTTTTACAAATAAATATCTGAAAAGTGTGGCGGGCATTTGTATTCAGCCCTCTTTACTATGATACTCCTAACTAAAATCTAGTGGAACCTAATTGAATGAATGAATGAATGAATGAAAGATTTGTATAGCGCTGCAACTGCGAACTGAATCGCCTCGAGGCGCTAGATCCGAACTAGGTTGATTCCTTCTTAGAAGAGGTGGGTCTTAAGTTTTTTCCTGAAGGTCCGATGGTCTTTTTCTAGTAAATAGAGTCCACCTGTGTGTAATTTAATCTCAGTATAAATACAGCTGTTCTTTGAAGCCCTCAGAGGTTTGTTAGATAACCTTAGTAAACAAACAGCATCATGAAGGCCAAGAAACACACCAGACAGGTCAGTGATAAAGTTGCGGAGAAGTTTAAAGCAGAGTTAGGTTATAAAAAAAGTATAGTATTTGTAACCACATCTGCAACTTCACATGCAGGTTTAGGGCATCACCAAAGCATGTTATGTAAAGGATTTTTGTATTTTAATGTTCCTCTTTAAGTCTCTTTAAAAGACCCTCTCCCCACATTTAATTTTTTTTTTTCGTATTGGTACGTGTCCCCGTGGCAATACCAAGATAGCCATGCCCTTTTAAAAATAAAAGCCTTTGCCTTGAAAAAACAAACAAGACTCAGCTCCCATAGACTTCACTGAGGTTCAGTGCTATGTGCGCTATTTGCAATCTAACCAGAGGGTTTAGTGAACATGCAGCAAACCAAACTTTGCCCAGTTCCCTCAATGCTATTGTCAAATGCAAATGTTACAACAAAGAATATTATCTAAAGAGACAGGTTCTCTTCTACTAATTCATCTGTGTTGTACTGACACCAGAACAAAGGTTGGGTAAAATACTGTGCACATTTTCTCATGGTAAAACATATTTACACATCATATTCTTTTTAAAAGTCTCTTCCAGAAGTCCAGATTTTCCGGTTGTCTAGCAGAAATTTTTGAAGTATCCTGAAAGGTGTCACGACTTAACTTTATGTTTACATTTTCTAAGCTCAGTTGACATTAAAAAGGTAAAGAGATGAGTCAATACATCAAAAATCTTTCATCTATTGTATTGACAAGTAAAATATGCAAGTTACGTACATTATATAACGATTTAAACATTTTATAATACGGACCAATATTTTAGATACTAGAGTTCCCGTTTATAGCCTGCTTTTATGTTGCAAATATTCTAAATCATCTCTGATTTGCCTGCCAGTAAAGGAATACAGATACCTTTCAACTCTAACCACCCTGGACTCTACAGCGTCACAGCACAAATCCTACAATGCTGAATTCTGTACCAATGCCCTGCTTGCTACCTATTCTTTGTCCTATTAGGAGACATTATCACTTTAAAGCGGTTCTGCACCCATTTCATTTAGTAAATCTCTTTGCCTTCCAAATCAGGCAAAGAGTACTAAATGAAATGTTTTTTTTTTTTTTTTTTTACTTACCTTGTAATTGATGACTTCCGGTCTTCTCTCTCTTCAGCGGCGGGCGGGGTCTCTGCGTCGATCGTCGTCACGCCGCACTGTCTCCTGGGATCTGGTGTCATTGATCCCAGGAGTCAGTGCGGGCATCTTCCGAAATCTCCCGAGATTCCGGCCACATCTTCCGAAATCTCCCGAGATTTCGGCCACATCTGCCGAAATCTCGTGAGATGTCGGCAGATGTGCCGTTACTGCGCACGCGCGAGTAACGGCGGTGCATGCTGGGCCATCTACAGTGCCTGTGGGGTTTCACATGCCCACAGGCAAGATGGACCCCAGCAGACAAGAAGAAGACAAGAAGAAGATGAAGATGAAAACCGGCGGCGATCGAGATGGAAGATGGAACAGGTAAGTCCCCCAATTGAGCTATATGCCCTTGGCATATAGCCCAAAAAAAAAAAAAAAAAAGTGCAGAACCGCTTTAACGAAAGCCACCTTAACCACTTAAGCCCCGGACCAATTTACAGCCAAAAGGACCAGGCCCCTTTTTGCGAAAATTGCGCGGTCGTGCTACGTGGCTCCCAAACAAAATTGGCGTCCTTTTTTTCCCACAAATAGAGCTTTCTTTTGGTGGTATTTGATTGCCCCTGCGGTTTTTATTTTTTGCGCTATAAACAAAAATAGAGCGACAATTTTGAAAAAAAATGCAATATTTTTTACTTTTTGCTATAATAAATATCCCCAAGAAATATCAAAAAAAAAATTTTTTTTTCCTCAGTTTAGGCCGATACGTATTCTTCTACATATTTTTGGTAAAAAAAAAAGAAAAAAAAAAAGAAAAAAAATCGCAATTAGCGATTATTGATTTGTTTGCGCAAAAGTTATAGTGTTTACAAAATAGGGGATAGTTTTATAGCATTTTTATTAATATATTTTTTTTTTACTAGTAATGGCGGCGATCAGCGATTTTTATTGTGACTGCGACATTATGGCGGACACATCGGACATTTTTGACACATTTTTGGGACCATTGTCATTTATATAGAAATCAGTGCCATTTAAATGCACTGATTCCTATGTAAATGACACTGGCAGTGAAGGAGTTAACCACTAGGGGGCGGGGAGGGGCTAAGTGTGACGTGTTTTTTTTTTACAGTAGGGGGCGTGGCTTTACGTCTGATGTCACTGATCGGCTTTCCCGATGACCGGGAACAGCCGATCAATGACAGGCAGTGTAGGAAGCACGGGGAGAGGTTTGTTTACACAGACCTCTCCCTGTTCTTCAGCTCTGTGACCCGATCGTGGGACACCAGCGGCGATCGGGTCACAGAGCTCAGGACCGGGTCACGAGTGTGCTGCCGACGGCGCGCGCGACCCACGGCTGGGCTCTTAAAGGGCAACGTACCTGTACGTTGATTTGCCCAGCCGTGCCATTCTGCTGACGTAAATGTGCAGGAGGCGGTCCTGAAGTGGTTAAGCTCTCCCCTTCCCGTAAATCCATCTAAGCTCCCCCACCAACCCATCAGAATACAGATCAGACAACCCCACTGCAAGTCTGGTATCAGCTTTAAAAGGAATCTCATTGGTCATTCAGGGAAAGGAGACAGATTCTCTTAATATCACCCCAATGTTGCTGATACTCACCTATGTAAAGGCCCCCTGACACTCCATTCATTTTTCGGAAGTCATTAACCCCCTGTAAACTCCAATGAACTGCAACAGAGCTCACACATGGATTGGGCTAAGAGGCAGGTGAACAGAGCATCAGGAAAGTTAAGAATCAGTGAAAGGGGTGGGATATCAAGAGAACCTATCATTGTGCTGTGCATGGGCAAGGTGACAGGCTCCTTACCTATAGTGTGGTAACTCACAAAAAAAAAAAAAATTATTATGCATCAATGCATATTTCCTGTTAGCCCAGAAATAAATCTTAATAAAGCCTTGATTCCATAGTTCTTTAGATGTACAATATAAATATTACATTACAATGTTAAATACGTTGTTGCAGGTTCCTACCTTTTGTTATTCTGAAGAAATAGCTGTTTGTTTGCCTGTGTCTATGTACAAAATGAACGTGCATGAAAGTGATACCATAATTGTCAATCAGCTGCTGTACTTGCAGGGCTCTATTGAGGAAAATTGCTGGGTCTGCATCCCTTTAGACATGATTTCCCTTTGGGAGTATCTCACCAAAAATAAATTTTTGTTGCAGGGGATCTTAGTGTAGACTTATAGGCAAATCAGTAAGCCAATTATAAAAGCAAGAACTGATATTTCTGGGGAGCGTTCTGAACACCATCTGTGTACAGAACACCCTCAGGTTGCCATGTTGCATTGCATCTTACAGAAAATTACAGATTGAAAAGGAAAGGTCATTTTTTATAACATTAAATTACAATATGACTTGTGTAGCATATGTATATGCTATTTTTTTTTTTTTTTATTTGCCATTTTTTCCCATGAAAGTGGAGTGACCCTTATGTGGATTTGCAATGCCCTATTTGATTGAAGCAGTTCTGTGTAAAAATATTGAAATTTCCACTCCTTGAGCAATAGTAGCAGGCCATTTTTACATTAATTGGCAGCCTGAAGTTTAACCAGTCAAATACAGTGAGTTCTATTAACCTGGATTTATAAAAGTAAAGATTTGTTTTTTTATAACGGAACATTTGTAAATGTTACTAGTGCCTAGGCAGTACACTGCAGCCCTGCTTCTGATTCATTCATTCTGTGGATCAGTGCTCTCCAAACCCCAGCTACTGCTCCTTGACTATTCCTCCATCAGATCCCCAATCATGAAGGGGGACATCTCTGATAGGAGGGAACAAAGCCCTGCCTCTACAGGACCACCTTCACCCAGAGAACAAGGCATGGCACGTCAGTAATAGCGAAACAATCAGCTTCAGGGAGACCACAGGCAAACTAGTAAATTGCCTTTTTTGAGCACAGCCTCCACAGGCCCTATTTAAGAATGTTTAGTCTGTTTATTGCCCAATACTACACATCTGGAGGTAGAGGTGCATAGTTGCCAATATTTAAAAAAAAAAAAGTTCAGGGACATTTTTTGCTGTGTAAACAGCAAGGCATTGCAAGCATAGAATGTACTTCAATTAGGTTTGGGGCATTTATTTAACATTTGAGTGGTGTATGGCTACCTTAATCCTTCTTAGCTCTATCTAAACTAGAAGAACCCCCCCCCCCCTATTTTTGTGGGATTATAAAAAAACTAAATGCATACATACCCACCTGCTGTAACACCGATACAATGCTGCAAGCTGACCCCCACTGACCCAAGCCTGAGAACTGAGTGATCCCATGACCACTGATCATTTAATTCTTGGTTCTGCTCAGAACACTGGGCATTGACTGTCAGTCACTGCTCTGTGCTCTGCCCCTCCAGCGTTTACTGGAGCTCCTAGGCAGAAGTAGGGGCAGAGGCGATTTGCTCAGACTCTCAGCAGCTGCCTGTAAGTCTTCTGGGTGAATCCCAATGTTAATATCGGTATCTCTCCACAGTCTGAAGAGGCTATGTGGTGTCATCTGACAGTGGGCTTTAGCCCTCTGTTGGCTGATTTTGGGTCACAGGAGAGCATGTCTGCACTCCTGTGACCCACATGATAAGTATTGCTGAAAGAGCTTTGCCCATACTTCTCTTTTAAAGCTATACTCCAGACAGATATAGGAGGTGTATAAAATAAACAAATTAATTCAGCACTTTATTCCTTATACAGCTGGATTTGACTTCATATCAGCCCCATACCATCCACAAAGTCAGCAACAGAGAAGTAAGGGTAGGACTAGGAACTGATACGCTATGCTGTGCGCAAATATGTTGGCATAGAAAGTCCTGGTACAAGAAGAGAGCAGGTGGATAACCTAATGAGTCCGCAACTTGTTGACATAGAACATGCTGATAGAAAAAGAGCAGATTGATAGAGCCTATTGCTCTTTCACTGTAAAATTAGGCGGCTGTAAGGGAAAGAGAGGACACCACTGATAATGCTATCATCTCTCCACTTAACAAAGCAGTGGTTACGCCACACTGTACCTGAATTTTACAAGTCATGCTTATGGTAGAACCATCTGTAATTGGATGAGAGGTCAGTCACATGATATGGCACTTGGGTCTTGTACCCCTGTTTTTGAAAATGTCTGCCTAGTGAAGGGACACCTTTTAAGGTCTTTGTGAACAGAACCTAGAAGTCTTTGGGTTTCTTGATAAGAATATCACCATACTTTCTATGTTGTCTTGATGTCCATACATACTGTATGTATTATCATCAACTACACAACACAAATAAAATAAAAAATATTCCTTACCTGATGAGCCTGTGGCAATTGCTTGCAGTTGTGCGCTGGCTCCTAGTCTGACCTTAGAATGAGGAGACAGCAATGATGGAGCAGGCAACGAGACACTGGAACCATTCTGTAAAAAAAGTGAAATGCTAAGTCAATCTAGGAAAAACCTATACTCAGCATAGGTACCGTATATACTCGAGTATAAGCTGCTGCAGAAAAGTGCTTGAGATTTTCTGACCCGAATTTGGGGCCCCATATCTCAGGGACACTTGGTGCTAGGAACCCCAAATGTTGTATTCCAACCCAGTGGAATTAGCACTACAACATATCTAAAGATGGGGTTCCTAGAACTAAGTGACCCTGAGATACAGGGCCCCAAATCGGTCAACTGTGTCCATCTGCATGGGCACAGTGAGGCGGCAAATGGGCATCGTTGACCCTCTTTTCCACTTACAGTAGCTTCGCATTTCTCACCCTAGGCTCGAGTCAATAAGTTTTCCCAGTTGTTTGTGGTAAAATTAGGTGCCTCGGCTTATATTCGGGTCGGCCTATACTCGAGTATATACGGTAATTTTAACACGGTTAGGATCTATTCCAATATCATTGATTCTTGGGTATCCATTTTTCAGCATTCTTACCATTCAAGAAAGTAATATAAATTTAAAGTAATCAATGACACTGACATACATCATATTAAATAATAAATAGGAAAATATGTAACCACTTAGTTCAGGAACCAAAGTGCCATCAGCAAGTACCCTGGGTATTCTGCATGTCCCCAACACTTGGCTTGGTGTGACATCACTGAGAGTGTGCAAAAAAAACATGAGATGACACTTGGGAGGAAGTATATATCTATGGATATCTTATGAACATCCCTACTGACATATCTCAAGAGAAGGTGAGTGTTTGCATTAGGGTAAAAAATGTTTAGGTAGTAATGTTTAGGTAGTTGTACCCCCCCCCCCCCCATGCCTCCCCTCACTTCCTGGTCACACAGGCTTTGCTGAGGCAGCGGGAGCCATTGAGACCTACTGCTGTCAATCAAAGCCAGTGGTGAAGGAGCAGGGGGCAAGGCCAAGTCCCATTGTCTAAGTCAATAGACGCAGACAGGGAGGCTTGGGAGTGAGCCTGCACGAGTACTTCCATAGAAAGCGAGAAGGGGGAGTAGCCAGAGGCGCCAGCAGGGGACCCGAAAAGAGGAGGTTTGAAGACGCTCTGTGCACGGAGCAAGTAAGTATAAACTTCTGCTATATATATATTTTTTTTTTTTTTTTTTTTTTTAATTAAATTACAATCATTTTAGAAATTAAATAAAAATAGAAGGAGTAAGTCTCTTTAAATTACAAAGCTAAAAATGCAGACTTCTGTTTTAGTACATGTACACCCTAACACAGTGGTGCTGTGTCCATCAAGGGTGCACGGGTGCCGCCCCCTCTCTCCGGCCACCCCCCTCTATGACTAAGGGATAGATTCATGCATTGCATGAATCTATCCATGGCTGCCGCCGCCACCCCCTATTCAGGTGTCCGTCCCCTTTTTGGACGCCAGGCGCCTGAATTACAGCAGCGGGGGTATATTTTTGAAGCATCCGATTAGAGCCACAGGCTCTAATAGGCTTCAAAAAAGGTGAACTCGGAGCGCAATGCATTGGGTTAGAAAAGCAAATGAATATTCGCTTTTCTAACACTGAACCACCTCTCCGCTGATAAGGAAGCATGGGTCTGTTACCTGTCACCTGATTGGCTGAAAGGACAGGTGCTGTGATTGGACGCCTTTAAAGGAGGAGGGGAAGAGACGCATGGAGGACACAGCTCGCCACTGTCTGACCCGCTGCAAGGTCCCACAGCTCGCCGCTGTAACCCGCTGCCTGACCTGCCACCACTGAGATAGGGTAAGTGGCAACTATTGATAGGCACAGTGGCAGCGTTTGATGGGTACAGTGGCTGCGTTTGATGGTGTACAGTGGCTGCGTTTGATGGGCACAGTGGCTGCGTTTGATGGCACAGCGGCTGCAATTTATAGGCACAGTGGTTGCATTTGATGGGCACAGTGAGACTGCAATTGAGGTTTTTTTTTTCAGAATTTTTCAGTTTGTTTGCGCCCCCCCAAAAAAAAATTTTGAGCACTAGCCGCCACTGCCCTAACAGAACTATTTAGTTTGCCACAAAGGATCATGTCTGTGCAGTGTCTGTTGGATCAGTCAGTCTTATACACACTGTACACACGGTTGGAAATTCCGACCACAAAATCCGTTGGATTTTTTCCGACGGATTTTGTCCGACACTGGTGTGGCATACACAGGGTCGGAAAATATGATCATTCTGAACGTGGTGACGTTCGTTGCGTACAACGGGACTATATAGAGGCTAGTAGCCAATAGCTTTGGTCTTGTAATGTGATCTGAGCATGCGTGGCACTTTGTCCGTCGGAATTCGCTAAACACAATCGGAAAAAGTCCAATAGGACTTTGTTGTCGGAAAATTTTAGAGCAGGATCTCAAACTTTTTCCGTCGGAAATTCCGACGGAAAAAGTCCGATGGAGCCCACACACAGTCGGAATTTCCGACAACATGGTCCGATAGGACATTTTCCGTCTGAAAATCCGACCGCGTGTACGGGGCATTAGACTAAATTGGGAAAATTTGTGACAGGAGGAGAACACAGTAGAACAATTAGTACACCAGGAAAGAACTCTGTCACCCTATACCAGAAGTGCCTGCACAAGGACCTTATGGCAGGATCCTCAGGTATTATATCAATGAACGTCATAGATTTAAACAAGATTTAAAGCAACTTTTGATATTACCTTAAAGCAGATCTAAAACCCTAACCCTACCCTGATGAAATTACATTTTCTAAAGCACAATGTATAATAAGAGATTGTTGTCTTTCTTCTAATATAAAATACTATTGGTTACCTTTTTTTCATAGCGGCGCTGATTATATCCTCTGGCCTTTTTAGCTACTTCCTTTACACATACATATGCTTCAGTAGCAGCTATGCATCACTGTTTTTGGACTGATTTCCCAATAGTGTAAGGGTACACCATTCCCTCATAATATGACCGCTTGAAGTCTCCATGGGGGCTACATGTGACAGGGTGAAAATGCAGGAGCATATTGGGAGAGAGGTGTCATGTCATAACTGAACTGCCACTGCAAGGACCTTTAAGATCACCAGGTATTGTTTTAAAGACAACTGCATGTTTAAAAAGAATAATAAGCAACTTTTGAAATTACATATATGTGTTAAATAAAGCTTATATAAGATTTTAGTGATTGGGCCTGATCCTTGTTTATTTAATTATTGGTTTTAAATAGATTTTAAACACTTATGACAACCCACAAATGCTTTAACATTATAGGTAACTGAATTAAAAAATGTGTTTGTGTATTATGAAGCAACCTTTTTTAAGAAATATAGGTTGTGGAAAAGATTGCTTAACACCTTCAAAACAAGTAGTAGTGTTGGTTAAGATAGCCAGTACATTATACTAATTTTTCACAACCTATTTCTTCTTGCTTCATGCAAAAAAACCACAGTCCTGTCAAAATGAATGTTTACTACGATCTGTGCTACACAAAGATAAAACTTCATGAGAAAAGTACTTTTATGTAACCAAAGGAGTACAAGAGCCCAGAGAAATATATGTGTTTATGTTCATGGAAACTGCTTTGCCTTTTGAAACCTCTGTTTAATTAATGCAAATAATGACTGTGCAGTGTTCCTAAAATTCATGCAAAATAAGTTCTTTAACAGCTTTGAAAAAACATTTAAGATATGAAAAGAATTTCTTCTTTGTTACCAAAGTCTTCAATTGTATGACTTGATAAAACATTCTATTTGCATACAAGCTTGCAAGTCAAATTAGTTTCTTGTAAAGAAATCTAAAAAAGATTTTTGTAATATTAGTCCCCATATCACTTTTTTTTTCATTAGAACATTTTTAGTTCCATTTTAAAACACATACAACACTGGCTACTGTATGTAGAAAAGAAGTGCACGTGTTACAGGACCGAAAAACTAAAATAATACGAAACATGCAAAACACAAGTGTACCCTATGAAGACTATAAAACAAAAAAATTCAGGGGAAAGCAGGGCCTATGAATTAAACAACACTGATGCAAAAAACATATACAGATTGTATTTAAAGAGTATGTTCTAGAATTACCCAAGTATACTCTTCGACCTCCCTATCCCCCTCTAGCGCATCTCCTGACATTTCATTTTTATTTTACCTTGGTCCTGTAGTCAGAAACAGCTTTTATTGCCCCCTTTGACATCACTGGACTTGCACAATTGTTGCTTAGGCAGCTTCTGGGAACTCAGTTACTACTCATGTAGACATGCCCCCAGAACCACATCTTCCATTAGCCCTCTCTCTACACACAATGTGTGGGCAGGCTCTTGGTAGTCATGGCAGCAGCAATGATTTGATGGGAAATAAATCAATGTAGCCATTTTGTGGGACAGAGAGGGGTGGATGATAGGTAGAGTTCAGTAGTACAGCAACCAGGGCTAACAACACTGGTTGGAATTTCAGTGCAGAAAAAGCAGTATTGCCTGCCCAAACAGGTAGTTAGGGGCACACTGGAATTCTGTCAGGATCAACTGATATTTTTCAGTACCTGCAGCATTTTTAAAGGGATAAAACTCTGGAAAATGTGCACGCACTGCAAAGATGTACTGAATATTTTTTATTCGGTCTAGCATACATTTTAGAAATAATGGAAAATGACAGTTTTGATTTTTGACCTAATTTTTGTATATTCCGCACGTATATATAAAGTAGCTTCTTTGCAAGATTACAATAGGTAAATGAAGAAATATCTCTGAATGCAAGAGTTATCTGGTAGCAAAAACAAAGACAAAAAACAAATTTCACAGAAAGCCCGGACTAGCGCTATCAGGCACACTAATAAGTTAGGTGGGTTACTTGCCATTCACCGGCCATTTAGCACTATAATGAGATCCTTTCCATGTTGTTATTTATTTATTTTATTTTTTTAAAAAGCAATCATCTGAATACAAAAAAAGGTACCCACTGAACAAATGATTTTGAAAACATAAATGTTGTTAGGATACTAAAATAAACAACTTAAAATATTTCAAATAAGAACACGTTGCTGAAAGCTTGCGATAGTGGTCCTAAATGGTGATAGCCTCTACTCATCTTATCCCAAAAAAAATAAAAAATAAAAGTGTGGGCTGGAATTACGCTTGAATTTATATTATTTTAATATTACTGGGCAATCTATTTATCAGGTAATTGGTATAAACAAGAAACTGAAAATGACCACCCTGAATTGTAAGATGTGTAATGGGTATGACCTGTTATTACGCCAGCTGTGCTTCCGCTGTGTTTTGGAAAGGTACAAAGGCTTTTTGTATAGGCAGTCTACAGTTCAAGTTTAACCACTTCCCGCCCGGCCTATAGCAGAATGACGGCCGGGCGGTGGTTTCGTTATCCTGACTGGGCGTCATATGGGGGCGCGCATCACGTCGATCGGTAGAGCAGTGTGTCAGTCTGACACACCGCTACACTGATCTTGGGAAAGAGCCTCCGGCGGAGGCTCTTTACCACGTGATCAGCCGTGTCCAATCACGGCTGATCACGATGTCAACAGGAAAAGCCGGAGATAGTTTTTTCCTCACTCGCATCTGACAGAGGCGAGTAGAGGAGAGCCGATCGGCGGCACTCCTGACAAGGGGGGTCTGCGCTGATTGTTTATCAGCGCAGCCCCCCCTCAGATGCCCACACTGGACCACCAGGGACTCCACTAGGACGACCAGGGAAGTGGGCAACATGTGGATGGCCAGGTATGTACCCCCTGGCCATCCACATGTGCAAATGATGCCCAATCTGTGCCAGTCAGTGCCCACAAATGGGCACTGACTGGCACCATCATGTACAAGTAAAAACCAGTAATGCCCAGCAATGCCACCCATCAGTGTCATCAGTGCCAGCCATCAGTGTCCAGCAGTGCCACCTATCAGTGCCCACCCATCAGTGCCCATCAGTGCCACCCATAAGTACCCATCAGTGCCACCCATAAGTGCCCATCTGTGCCACCTATGAGTGCCCATCAGTGCCACCTATGTGTGCCCATCAGTGCCACCTATGAGTGCCCATCAGTGCTGCATACTAGTGCCACCTATCAGTGCCCATCAGTGGACGTCAGTGCCACCTCATCAGTACCACCTCATTGGTGCCACCTCATCTGTGCCCATCAGTGCCACCTTATCAGTGCCCGTCAGTGCAGCCATATCAGTTCAGCCATATCAGTGCCCGTCATTTAAGAAAACTTACTTATTTACAAATAATTTCAACAGAAAAAAAAAAAAACATATAATAGACCCTAAAATCCAAAAACAGTTACTTTTTATGTTATATGTGGCAGAATCTCTAAAATCTTATGAAGCAGAGAATCCGATTATGTATATTTATGTATATTATATTATTGATTATGTATATTTGTTTGTGTCTCTAAACCCACAATGATGCCGATCATGTCCTTATTATAAGAGGAAATGCTTTCCTAGCATTCATGATAGAAGTGGATGGGTCTTTCATTGGGAGAACACTGGAGTTTTAGCAGCCTCTAGTCCTCACTGCTGGACTACCAGCCAATGGCCACCAACTCTGACAGTCTGGTTGTAGATAAACTTACTCCATTTCTTTTTCATTTGTGGATTTTGTGGGTCTTTATTAAAGTATATGTAAACCAAAATCTTTGTTTGTATGTTTTATGTTTTGGCATGCCTCACTTTATACAGTCCTGTAAACAATTTTTATGAATCTGTTGCAAATATCTTATTATGCACCTGTTTGACAGTCCTTGTTTTAGCTTTCCAAGCTTGTTTTAGCTTTAGCAACAGCATTATCACATCAATTGACATTTGGGCTGCAACCCCATAGCCAACTGAAAGAGTGTGCATGGCAAGCTGACAAAGCAGGCAGCGGTTTACCAGTCAGCTTGTAGCACAAAGTGCTGTTACTGGCAAGAATCTGTGAAACATTTACAAAAACCTTATACAGTGATGCAAAACATACTGATAAATAGTCTTTGGGTTTACAATATTAAAATGCTACAACTCATTGTAATAAGTTTGTACATTTGAACATAATTAGTGCTTTCACTAGTTTATTCCGCTGGGGTATGCCTTCTGCTTATTAGTTGACAACTGAATGCAATGTGTGTATTACTATACTAGTGAAGTCTTTCATTACTTCTGCAGTGATTTACTATCTATTTATAATATTCAACTACATTTTCATTTCCAAGTTTTGATGTTACTTTTATAGGCAGTCTCTGGGTTATGAAGATGCATTCTATGCATAAAGATAAAATACATTCTGTGTGCAGCAGCCCCCCTAATACTTACCTGAGCCCTCTCTTGATCCAGCGAAGTGCCTTGGCCATCCGAGACCCTCCCTCCTGATTGAATGAGACACAGCAGTGGCCCCACTGGCTCCCGCTGCTGTCAATCAGAGTCAGTAAGCCAATGAGGAGAGAGAAGGGGCGGGCCGAACTGTTGCGCCATGTCTGAATGGATACATGGAGCTGCCGCTCGGCTCGGCTGCCCCATAGCAAGCTGCTTGCTGTGGGGGCAGGAGGGAGGGGCCAGGAGCTCCGAAAAGGGACCCCAGAAATGGAGGATCTGGGCTGTCCTGTGCCAAACCACTGCACAGAGCCGGTAAGTATATCATGTTTGTTATTTTTATAGGAAAAAAACTAAACTTTACAATCACTTTAGGTTTAGGTTGTATGTATGTTGGAACAGGTAAATTTTTTAAGTGTAACTCCAGCCCAAAAATGTTTTTTATGTTTTTTGGATAGCACAGGGAAGAGTAAACACCCCTGTAATGTTTGTTTTGTCATCTGTGCCCCTGTTCAGAAGATTTCACCTCACTTTCTGTCCCTGTGACAATTGGATTTTGAAAATTGTTGGTTATCGTGGAAACAAGGATTGATGACAAACCTTGAGTGGAGACACCCTTTTCCCATGATAATTCTTACAGGAGTGAATTTCCCTTCCTAAGTGTAGATTTTCTCTCACTTCCTGTTTCTCTTTCTGTTCATAAGTACGAGTTGTTCGTAATTCAGAGACTACCTTCATTATCTGAGATTTTTGCTTAGACTTCCTCAAAAAACAAACTGCCAGAGCTTACGGACTTTAAAAGGTACCAGAGAAGGACTAAACCACATTAAGTTCACATAAAAGGTATTTTATTATAAAAACAATTACATATAAAAGAGAATATAGAGCTCATGCTCCTAAACCATCATATGATTGTTGGATAGGCTAGTACATATACTCCACATATTGTTTCTTTATAAAGCTGGCCAGGAGGTCGACACGTTTCACAAATAGCTTCCTCAGGACCTCAATTCCTTGACCACAAAGAAACTAGACCTATCTATGAAACAAAATTCACAGTAATTAACTATATAATATACAAAATATACATTATGCAACACAGTATATATAAAATTATACTCTATCTCTGCACACCATGCAGCAAAATATGACTCAAAACAACAGTTTGTTCATAGTGGTATGCTAGAGTTGTATCTAGTATTGGAGGAGTGATCAATTACTGGAGGTGTTCTGTTTGAACTACAGGTAATTTACACTAGAACAAAAAGGAGGGGCGGCTACATATATAGGATGTATTATGTTTCAACTTACCAATTTAAGATATTTTCCTGAAAAAGCAAGAGAATGGTGGTCCTGAAGATTAGTATCCCCGAAAATAGGTATGGTAATTATACTGAAGAACCTGTAACACCCATCAAGGCACAATTAATAAACCAATCACCATAGCTTTACCTACTTTATATATGCACCCAACAGCTAGCTGAGAAATCGCCATTCTCCTTACCTACAATATGATAGCAGTATTCCACAACCAACTGTATCAGAAAAAATATATTATTGCGGTATTTCCCTAATGCTGCGTACACACAATCGGAATTTCGGCCAGCAAAAGCCCGAAGAGAGCGTTTCGTCGGAAAATGCGACCGTGTGTATGCTCCATCGGATTTTTGCTGGCCGAATTTCCGCCAGCAAAATTTTGAGAGCATGTTCTCAAATTCCGATCATCTGTAGCAATTCTGCCACGCAAAATTCCTACGCATGCTCGGAAACAATTTGACGCATGCTCGGAAGCATTAAACTTGATTTTCGCGGCTCGTCGTCGTGTTGTACGTCACCCCGTTCTTGACGGTCGGAATTTGGTTTGACCGTGTGTAGGCAACACAAGCTTGAGTGGAATTCCATCAGAATTCCATCGGAAAAACCTTCCAAGGCTTTTCCGACGAGAATTCCGATCGTATGTACGTGGCATAAGCCGTATCACATAATGGAATCAAGTAGGCTTCAGCCTATAAATATATAAGGCACACAAAACCTCAAAATTCATGCTATCCTTATAATGACATACCACACTAAACTGTTAATTTCCCATACAGGGGACTTTGATCCATCATACTTAATGGCCAAACAATCACTTTTATGAACACTCACCTAAAATAATGTCCGCCTTCAAGTAGCACCAAATATCTATTATTTTCTGTGTTAAACCTTAGTATACCAAACCATCTGTAACAATAGAGACATTCCTATGCTACTCACTTTATGTATCCATAGATATTTTCAGCACAAGCACAAGAGTATAAACAAAGGGGGAAGGAAATACTTTCATTGCTCACCTCTCCAGTGCACAGCCAGACTCACACAGCCTCCAGCATCACTCCTCTCCCAACCTACACCACTTATAAGTACTGAATGATGCCTAATCACAGGCTTCTCCAATTTCCAATCTCCACATGCTTGAGTTAATTAGTACTCACCTGTGCTGTCTGAGAGCACATCATTTCCTTCATATGGAGCAAACAGTTACCTCTAGGGGGAGGCTATTCCTCTGAGCATTCCAGGCACAACATGGAAAATGGCCACTAGGGGATGCTCCTGCACATCGGACAGCCGAAACTCCCGATTAATTATTTAGCCTGCACACAAAGCAGGCAGGCCAGCGCCACTTCACCATCCGGAACAGCCAAACACACCAACCCTGCACATGCGCAGTCCGCTCCAGCCCAGATGAGCCAGGCCATCTAGAGCAGACGACCGTGCATGCACAGTGAAGGCAGAGGAGTGGCAGACCCGATATGACACACGCCCACAGGGCATTCCCAAACCATAATAAGCAAAAAGAAAAGCAAACAAAGCGGACCATCTACACGGCCATCCTGCCCACTACACATTTAAACAATGCCAGCCGCCCCATCACCCACCAAGAGTTTATAACCCCTTAGACCTAGCATGGACGCACTCACGACATAGAGCGCTATGTTGACTGTCAAACCAAGTGTGGTATATATAGTGTTCTGGAAAATGTGGGCCGTTTTACGTTAGTAACACTTTCATGAACTTCTGGAGGAGAATCTATGACCACATCTATTACATCAGAAAGAACCTTTTATTTACCCCCATTGGGAGACATGATGCGCTCCAGCATAGGCATGATACGTCAATGGTCAAATTTACGGTGTTGGAAAAAGTTATGGAGGATCCTAGGGGAGGAAATTTTGATAGGAAATTACTTCAATGTGAGGCGAGGTGGATTTTTTAATTAAATGCTACCTTAACACCTGGCCTTAATGAGGCTCTTAGTTATAGGCCATTCCTAGGGGAATAACTATGTCATCTTATCCCCCAGTTCTGTTCTTACTATGAATAAGAATAGTGGAATTTGTCTTATTAAGATCAGGTTTAAAATGTAAATATTGTAAATATAAGTCAGACAAAAAAAATGTTTATGAAAGTTGATGATTACTAAAAGTTAGTAATATGAATGAGTGATTATGCAATTGATATGCAAATGATGTTCATTTTTGTAGCCTTTGTAGATTCACTGTCTTCCAGTTTTCCCGGGGTTGCAGCAGGAGCCTGGGGTACATGTTTGTAGTAATGCCACAAAAACAACATATTAGGCTATTGTTATTACATACTTTCCTTGTAGGATAAACATTCTGGGGACTAATTCAGCCCCATGCCTGTCCAAGGAGGTGGAGTTGAGGTGGTGAAATCACGGATCTCCCATAAACAATCATGGAAACATGCCCCATGATATACTCCCAAATATAAATATATAACTATATAAGCATTGATCTGGGCCCTTTCCCTATGGACCATGCTGGGTCTAAGGTGTTATAAACTCATGGTGAGTGATGGGGCGGCTGGTATTGTTTAAATGTGTGGTGGGCGAGGTGGCCATGTAGATGGCCGCTCGGTTTGCTTTTCTTTTTGTTTATTATGGTTTGGGAATGCCCTGGGCATGTCATATCCAATCTGCCGCTCCTCTGCCTTCATTGCGCATGCACGGTTGTCTGCTCCGGACGGCCTGGCTCATCTGGACTGGAGCGGACTGCACATATGGGGGGTTGGCATGTTCGGCTATTCCAGATGGTGACATGGCACTGGCCTGCCTGCTTTGTGTGTAGGCTAAATAATTAATCAGGAGTTTTGGCTGTCACCGCACCGGTGTGCAGGAGAAGCCCTTAGTAGCCATTTTGCATGTTGTGCCTGGAATGCTCGGAGGAATAGCCTCTCCTAGAGGAAACGGTTTGTCTGCTCCATATGAAGGAAATGATGTGCTCTCAGACAGCACAGGTGAGTACTAATTAACTCAAGTGTGTGGAGATTGCAAATTGGAGAAGCCTGTGATTAGGCATCATTCAGTACTTATAAGTGTTGTAGGTTGGAAGCTGGTGCTACTTGAAGGCAGACATTATTTTAGGTGAGTGTTCATAAAAGTGATTGTTTGGCCATTAAGTATGATGGATCAAAGTCTCCCGTATGGGAAATTAACAGTTTAGTTTGCTATATCATTAGAAGGAAACATGAATTTTGATGAGGTTTTGTGTGCCTTGTATATTTAGAGGCTGAAGCCTACTTGATTCCATTATGTGATACTGCTTAGAGAAATACTGCGATAATATATTTTTTCTGACCCAGTTGGTTGTGGAATACTGCTATTGTATTGTAGGTAAGGAGAATGGAGATCTCTCAGCTAGCTGTTGGGTGCATATATAAAGTAGGTAGAGCTATAGTGATTGGTTTATGAATTGTGCCTTGATGGGCATTACAGGTTCCTCAGTATAATTACCATAACAAGTTTTAGGGATAATAATCTTCAAGACCACCATTCTCTTGCTTTTTCAGAAAAATTATATCTTAAATTGGTAAGTTGAAATATAATACATCCTATATATGTAGCCGCCTCTCCTTTTTGTTCTAGTATACATTACCTGTAGCTCAAACAGAAAACGTCCAGTAATTGATCACGCCTCCAATACTAGATAGGAACAAACCGTTGTTTTGAGGCATATTTTGCTGCATGGTGTCCTGCTCTGGGAGATGCATGCAAGTGACCCCTCTGTTCCACCTTGGGAGATAGGGTATAATTGATATATACTGTGTAGCATGATGTATATTTTGTATATTATATAATTACTGTGAATTTTGTTTCATAGATAGGTCTAGTTTCTTTGTGGTCAATGAATTGAGGTCCTGAGGAAGCTGTTTGTGAAATGCGTCGACCTCCTGGCCAGCTTTACAAAGAGACAATATGTGGATGTACTAGCATATACAACAATCATATGATGTTTTTAATAGTACAAGCTCTATATTCTATTTTATATGTAATTGTTTTTGTAATAAAATACCTTTTATGTGAACTTAATGTGGTTTAGTCCTTCTCTGGTACCGTTAAAGTCTATAAGCTCTGGCTGTTTGTTTTTTACTATATCTATTCTGGATGAGGTATCAATAGTTTTCTATAATATATTTGCTTAGATTTACTCCTTAATTTTCCTTAGTTTTATCTATATACGTCCCTCCTTTCGACTGTCCGTGCCATCGGGAGCGCGCCGGGACGGGACCCCCGTGAGTCCGGCCGCGGTCCCCGCGGACTCGATCGCCGCGGGGACTCCCGCGATCGTCTCACGGAGCGGCTGAACGGGGAGATGCCGAGATAAACAGCATCTCCCTGTTCTGCCTAGCAACTAGTGACGCCGATCTCTGCTCCCTGTGATTGGAGCAGAGATCAGCATTCACTAGCTGACAGCCACGCCCCCCCACAGTAAAAAACACACCCCTAGCCTACTTAACCCCTACACTGCCACCTTGTGGTTAACCCCTAAACTGCTAGTGTCATTTATACAGAAATCAATGCATTTAAATGCATTCATTGCTGTAAAAATGACAATGGTCCCAAAAATGTGTCAAAAATGTCCGATGTGTCCGCCATAATGTCGCAGTCACAAAAAAAATCGCAGATCTCCGCCATTAATAATAAAAAAAAAATTATTAATAAAAATGCTATAAAACTATCCCCTATCTTGTAAACGCTATAACTTCTGCGCAAACCGATCAATAATCGCTTATTGCGATTTTTTTTACCAAAAATATGTAGAAGAATACGTATCGGCCTAAACTGAGGAAAAAAATGTTTTTTTATATATTTTTTGGGGATATTTATTATAGCAAAAAATAAAAAATAATGCATTTTTTTCAAAATTGTCGCTCTATTTTTGTTTATAGCGCAAAAAATAAAAACCGCAGGGGCGATCAAATACCACCAAAAGAAAGCTCTATTTGTGGGAAAAAAAGGACGTCAATTTTGTTTGGGAGCCACGTCGCACGACCGCGCAATTGTCAGTTAAAGCGACGCAGTGCCGAATCGCAAAAAGGGGCCTGGTCCTTTGGCTGCAAATTGGTCCGGTCTGAAAGTGGTTAAGCACCTACCTGTGCTTAAAAACTACTAGGAAAGTTAGCAGATCATAGTAGATCCTTTCTCCTACACACAACATTCTCTTGCAGACAAAGATACCCCCAGAGTTTCTCAATCTCTGCAGGCTAGCATTTCTTGGTTTCTTCCTCAAATATAGACAGGCTGACAATTTGTGATGGCAGTTGCTTCCTCTATAAATAGCAGAACATAAACATTGGCATACTTTGATAGACAATCTGGCTTTCCCAGTGTTTCTCTAACAAGCTTGAAAATGCATATATGTAATCTGCCTAATTCCTAACTTGGCCCTTATGGTCCTGGTAACAGTTTTTTATTATGTTACTCATTAAACGTTCATACACTGTTTCTTTACATGCCTGTCCGATGTTGCCCCTGCGTGGGCAAACCATGGCTTGTTATGATTCTTGAAACTTCAACAAAAATATGGAAACAGAAAATGCATATACAGTATCTCACAAAAGTGAGTACACACAACAGTGAATAAATTACACTTTGCTAAAATGTAAAGTAGTGAGTGTACAGCTTGTATAACAGTGTAAATTTGCTGTCCCCGCAAAATAACTCAACTAAAAAGATATAATAAAATATTTACAAAATGGGAGGGGTGTACTCACTTTTGTGGGATACTGTATGTAGACCATGAAACAGATGTTGAATACTGTGATCAGCTTGTGTTTTAGTGGATAGACAGTGTAGGATTTTCATCTTCATCCACTGTGAATCTGTGTGACTAAGGTCAGAGCACCATATACAAGGGCAAGTTATTTACTGAATTGAAAGACCACTGACACTTGACCAATGTCCCTGGCTTGAATGAAAAAAACATTATAATGTCCTACTACAGTTATGCAAACACAAAACAGATAGGTGTACAAAGATTTCAAATTTTACAGCCCATACTTTCAATGTGTAAGCCATTTTCTGACCTGAAGACATGCATGCAATATTACAGAGCATGACATTCTCCCTTTGGTTTTGTGACAGCTTTAGCATGCTGTAGCATAACTATTCCCATCACCAAATCAGATGTTTTAGTGGACATTTAAAAAAACATTTTTGCTGTCAAAAGAAACAACTTTTCATTCATCTAGCCCTAGGTGGGACAATTGTGTTGATTTACTAAAGGAGAACAGGCCGCTCACTTTGCAAGGGAATGTTTCCTTAGCTTAGTGAATGTGGTGATGAATCACTTTGCTAAAGAATAGTTATCTATGTACAAGCAAAATAATAAAAAAAACATTATATTTGCTTGCACAAGATTGGATAATGGAAGTCAGCAGAATATCACCTAATGCACTAAGCTAATCGCAAATTTTTTATTTTTTTTCAAAATTACATGGTGTGACAGAAAGTATTGCAACGACCGCCATTTTATTCTCTAGGGTGTTAGAAAAAAAATGTTTAATGTTTGGGGGTTTTAAGTAATTTTGTGGCAAGAAAAAAAAAAAAAAAAAAAACAGTTTTTAACTTGTAAACTTGTATATTAAAAACTATTGTGCATAGTTTGTTTTCTTCTTTTGCTAACGAATGCTGTTCCAAATGACTATTACAGAGTACTGTCTGCTATTCGGTAAGGTTACATGTATTGAACATTTACAGTTACATACCTGTTCTATGTTACACTTCTTTTTTATGAGACTATAGAGTTCCAATTATCTATGTCCATTCTTGAATCATAATAAACTATTATGCAAGTCTAGTTATACTCAGCACAATGGCTAAGTGGTTTGCACTAATAATGAACAAGGCACTTAGCATGGTTGGGATTTGAACTCATGACCTAACACCCTGCATGTTCACTAGCATTTGATTATTTTTGATCTCCACACACTAAAACTTTTGCTAAATAACATACCATTGCATACAATTGAGCATGCAAATACTGATGTGGCAGTGGCTAATATGCATTCGCCTATTTTCAGCATACAATGTTGTTGAAAATTTAAGGTGGTGATATCATGCTTGGGATTTGAACCCATGGTCAGGGTGTGTTTAGGTAGGAGAACAAACCACTAAGCCACTAAGATGAGCACAATTCCAATAAGAATATACAGTAGTACCATGATTAAACACTGAACATAGAACAAGATACAAGATCATTGCTAAATTGTCAAGAATTAGTGGATGTAACTTGTTTAGCATCTTTTGCGGATATGTATATTATCATTATTGATGTAAGTGATGCATGTCTAGTTTCTATATTTTTTAACCACTTCCCGTCCAAGGTACGTAATAGGACGTCCTTGACTTTGAGCGGGGATATCTGAATGATGCCTGCAGCTACAGGCATTATTCAGATATTGTCTTTTTCAGCCAGCGATTCTTTACACCATAAGAATGATCATAGCGGCTGTTCTGCCGCTTGATCATTCTTACGGGTGGCGAGAGGGGTTCCCCCTCTGGCCACCCTCCGGTGCTTCTACCGACTCACCGCTTCCATCGGTGAGTCGGAGAACCGATCCGACTTGTTTCTGTCATAAAATTTGGCAAATTAGTAATTTTTCTTCATAAATTTTGGCCAAAAGTTATACTGCTACATATCTTTGGTAAAAATAACTCAAATTAGTGTATATTATTTGGTCTTTGTGAAAGTTATAGAATCTACAAACTATGGTGCCAATCACTAAAAACTGATCACACCTGATGTACTAAAGGCATATCTCATTTCTTGAGACACAAGTCAGGAAAGTACAAATACCCCCGAAAAGACCCCTTTTTAGAAAGTAGACATTCCAAAAAGGTATTAAAGCGGAGGTTAACACAAAAATTGAACCTCCGCTTTTCGGAACCCTCCCCTCCTCCGGTGTCACATTTGGCACCTTTCAGGAGGGGAGGGGGGTGCAGATACCTGTCTAAGACAGGTATCTACACCCACTTCCGGGCATAGACTCCCACACGAATTTAAGTGCGACTTGCATAGACATCTGTGCATGAAGTGGCACAGGTGTCAGCCAATTAGCACCTGAAATCACACTGACCTGCTACTTTGAAATCCTGCTACTTCAAATGAAGTAGCAGCAATGTGAACCAGGGCTAAAATATGTGTGCAGGATCACACCAGACTTCTATATCCATCTCTGCCCCAAAACACAGAGTTATAGATTCAGTGCAAACCCACACTTGCTTTATAATACAATTTCTTGGGTTTCCATTATGTGAAACCCATCAAATTTGTAATCACTTGTGAAAAAGAAACTATAACACAACAGAAGAAGAACATACAAGCCTCTAGCCAGGCAGCGGCATATTTGGGATTCGAACCAACAACCCCAGTGCTGATAGGCAGAAGTGCTAACCAGTTAGCCACTGTGCTGCCACATGGATGAAGCCTCTATCTCTGTGGTGTCAAACTGTCTTAAGTCCCAAGAGTGCAATAAGTTGATAAATGCAGATGTACTCTGGAAGGCCGGAGAACCATTAAACAACCTGTTTGTGTGATATGTGGTGTTACCCTTTTGGGATTGACATTTTGATCTAGATTTATGATGTTGGTACACGTCACATTTTTAGGGTGCCAGCCCCTCTATGATATCCTGGCATGCCACACTGTAGTAGTCTTTTATAAAAACGAGCGCTGTAAATACCGTTTTCAGGCTGGTCACGTGACTCTCGACCAGGTTTCCAGGGCTACTGCAGGAGAGGCTGAGTGGCCATGTGATCTCCCCAGCTGACGTCAGAGGGAGATCACGGCCCCTCCTGCAGAATCCATCGGATGTATACAGTGGCCGCGAGTCACGTGAACAGCCTAAAGATCTATGTGAATCGGTATTTACAGCACTCGTTTTTTATAAAAGACTACTGCAGTGTGCTCTGCCAGGCTCTAATAGAGGGTCTGGCAGTGTTTATCTTCTATGGCTTAACACGAAGTAAAACCTTATACCTATAGGTCTTAGGAAAGACACCCAGCATTGGTTAGAATGTGGATAAATTACTTGAAATGCAAATGATAAGCAAAACAAATTACTTTGTAAGCATTCCTATTATGCAAAACATTTACTTATTTATCACAAGCCATTCCCATTTTGATGTGTGGCATGAGACACAGAGAAACGCCAAAATGTATTTAGACAAAAGGTGGTTAAGGCAAACACATACTGATAGATGAAAACCACAAGCAGTTCTATTCCCACAGCAAAAATAAATGAACAGCATTACTGTTGACTTGTCTATGTGGTGACTATCGGCAATCTGCATAACATATATTAAACAATCACTATTCACTTTGCAGTGTAAATAGACACTTGACAGAACTTCTAACAATTATTACAAGAGAACGTCATTTCATCAGTGCTGTTGTCAAGCTACTAAGAACTACCTAGGTGATTAACAGTGTTGACTGTTACACTTTCAGGGTCATAATCCTTACTTAGGCTTGCAGTGATCCATCAATCAGAGTAAGGATCCTTTCAGATGAGTGGCGTCCATTTTGATCAGCAGAGGTTTTGTGAACATATCTCCCCTGCTGCATTGGAGCAAAATTAAACAGATGTCACTTTTGATTGTTAAGTTTTCTTCCCTACATCTTGTAATAGATCCATGTTAGGTCTAAGAGCAGGCGGAAGTAAACGGAAATGCATCCACTTAAATATTTTTACCTCTGATCCATCACGTTTACGTCTGAAAAAGCAGACAAGGATTCAAACCTTTTCTGTTTTTTTTTTTCAACCTAGACAGACTTAAGCCCCATACACACGCGCGGATTATCCGAGGACCAGGTCCGTCAGACCATGTCCGTCATACTTTGTCTGATGTTGGTTTTGCGTACACACGGTCGGACAAAGTTGTCGGAAAATCCGATCATTCTGAACGTGGTGACGTTTGTTGCCTACGACGGGACTACGTAGAGGCTAGTAGCCAATAGCTTTGGTCTTGTAATGTGATCTGAGCATGCGTAGCACTTTGTCCGGTCGGACTACCATACACACGATCGGATTTGGTGTGATCGGACCGTGTTGTCGGAAAATCTATCCAGCAGGAGATAGGACTTTGTCCGTCGGACAATACAACGTAAACTGTCCGATGGTGCATACACACAGTCTGATTTTTCAACAACATTGTCCGATCGGACAGAATCCATGCAAAAATCCGACCGTGTGTATGGGGCTTTAAAGATAGTCAGATGTAAACGAATGCACATCCATTTACTTCTACCTGCCCATAGTCTAGCATTGAGATTTGGTACAGATTCACCTTAAAAAATGGACAGGCAGATCTGATTGGAACACTTGTCTGAAAGAACCCTTACCTTACAAGAATCAATGTTACTTGTCTGTTGATGTCAAGAGCAGGAGGTGTGGAGTATGACTGAGTTATGGTGTTACAGAGCACCAAAGAAATCATAACAAGTATTATGCAGATTCCAAGCAAGTTCTCAGAATTAGACATTAGTCAGGTGCCATCCACAACAAAAACTGTCAAGAAGGCCCATGTCTCTGCATGCAGCCTTTGTGAAGGTATGACATACAACATTTGTGGTATGAGGTTTTCTGATGTATAGTGTAACAAATTAGTGTTTTATCTAAGTAAATATTTTTTTTACAAAAATAGCTGCGCGCCTGCTATCCCGCTTAAAGGGACCGACGTATAGCTACGACAGTTCGCGGGATCGTGCCGACCTGCCGCTGTATAATGACGGCGGCTGGTCGGCAAGTGGTTAAACAATTTTGAGTGCCATTGATAGGCGGTCAAGAAGCTGTAAAAAAAAAAAAAAAAAAATTTGTTTGTTATAAAATTTTGCAAATTAGTAATTTTTCTTCATAAACTTTGGCCACAGTTTATAATGCTACATATCTTTGGTCAAAATAACCCAAATTAGTGGATATTATTTGGTCTGTGTGAATGTTAGAGAGTCTACAAGCTATGGCGCAAATCATAAAAAAGTGATCACACCTGGCAGCCTATCTCATTTCTTGAGACACTAACAAGCCAGGAAAGTACAAATGACCCCTTTTTGCAAAGTAGACATTCCAAGGTATTTAGTAAGAGGCATGGTGCGTTTTTTGAAGTTGTCATTTTCCCCACGACTCTTTGCAAAATGAAGATTTATTTTTTCCCACAAAATTGTCATTGTAATAGGTTACTTCTCTCACTTGCAACTACACCCCAAAACACATTCTGCTACTCCTCCTGAGTATGGCGATGCCACATGTGTCAAACTTTTTTACAGCCTAGCCACATACAGAGGCCCAACATGCAGGGCGCACCATCAGGTGTTCTAGGAGCATAAATGAAAGCATTTTGAAAAGCAAACACCCCAACGTATAAACGTATAAGGCATAAAGAGTCTTTTGAACGGTTCATTTTTTTACAGTTTTCTTTTTTTTTACGTTTTTGAAAAATGTGGGGAAAAAAATAACGCATTTTTTTTTTTACACAAAGTTGTTTCCTCTGTAGAAATGTAATGAAATAAATCGATTGGGGAAAAATTCTGTGTCCATCTGGACGGGCAGTAAAAGGGCACAGGCGTCTGCAGAACTTTTTTCAAGGGGGGCACCATTTTAGGTTCACCCATGCGCTGCCATTTTTCGATAACGTCATTATCACAGTTTCATGGTCAGAGACTGCAGACGTAGTACAGTCCCTAGGATAAGTAATGGATAATGGTCGACAGGACCTCTTACCAGACCCAGCGAAACTACAGCAGTGATGCCTCGGGCTTGACGATCGCTCACTCTGGGTTCCACAGGGGCGACTCTGGTCAGTAGTGTAGCATGTCTGTACCCTGGCAGTGGCTCAGTCTTTCTCTGGTGATGCTGGGCAGGGTGTCTCTCTCTCTGGTGGCGCTGGGCAGTGTGGCTCTCTCTCTGGTGGCGCTGGGCAGTGTGGCTCTCTCGCTGGTGACGCTGGGCAGCGAGACTCTCTCTCTGGCTTCCGCCCAGCAAACTCCTCTTTTTGCCCTGTAGCACTCTCTGCCTCAGCTTTTTTCCAGGCTGCAGTCTCTCAATCTCTCTCTTGATTGAGCTGTAGCCTCCTCCCTGTGGAAAATGGGGCCGCCAATCTTCGGGACTACATGTCCCATGATGCTCTCCTTTACCAGTCTTCTTTGATCGGCCCTCAGTTATGGCCAATGGGGAAGGAATGGAGCGGGCAGGAAGCTGGGGGGGAAACTTAGTGAGAGCCGATGTCTCTTATCCCTGACAGGAAAAGGGGGGGCGAGCAGGGGAAACCTCTGACAGCCCACAGCTTGCCTTTCTCCTGTCACAGGGCAGGCAAATTCTCTGCTGGACTGAGCGGGGAAAAGAGCCCACAGACACACTACACTAATGGGGGGGGGGGCGCTTGACAGCACCTTGATGGTGTCACCCCACTAGCAGGTAGCACCCACCATAGCGACGCCACTGTGCAGAATTTAACAGTGTTGATCTGATTCCAGGGGGTGCACTTGACCCCCCTTGCCCCTACCTGCGGACGTCCATGTAAAAGGGGGAATGTTAGCTTCTCCTGAGTAAGAAGGAAGCCACAAGGGGTTCTGAAGGGAATAGGGAAGGCTGGTATGGGTCCTAACCCTTTAGGGCTGAGGTGATACCCCACTAGTACTTGGACTTTCTTGCCAAGGTACTGCGGTGCTGGTGGATGACACTGCCTCCTCATCAGAACGCCTTTGTTTGGCGGGTAGATTATCTTCCTCCTTGGAGTCTGTCAGTGTTCCACTGCTTAGGACTGGCTCGTAAATTTACATCAGACTCAGAATCCAAATACAAAGTAGAGAGCTCCCCATTGCTCTCGTCGGCTGCACTAAGAATTTGGTGCGCCTCCTCGGCGGAAAAATATTTTTTTAGACGTTGGTGGTGATGTGTGCCGATAACCCTGCACGGATGAGCCTGCACAGATGTGTGCTGAAAAGCCTGCACTGATGAGCACTGATGAGCCTGCACTGATGTGTGCCAAGTCTGCACTGATGAGGTGGCACTGATGAGTCTGCACAGATGTGTGCTGATAAGCCTGCACTAATGGGCACTGATGAGGCAGCACAGATGTGTGCTAAGCCTGCACTGATGGGCACCAATGATGTGTGCTAATAAGCCTGAACTGATGAGGCGGCACTGACGATTGCTAAGCCTGCACTGATGAGGCGGCACTGATGAGCTTGCACAGATGTGTGCTGATAAGCCTGCACTCATGGGCACCGATAAGGCGGCACTGATGAGCCTACACAGATGTGTGCTAAGTTGCACTGATAAATCTTTAGATGTGGTCACGTTTTTTTTTTACCTTTATTTTCACTCTTTGATCCTGTCAGTAACACACTTCCTGTCCTAAAAGAGCGTAAGAGCAGCAGTGTCACCCTAGGACAGGATTTGGTATTAGAACTGCAAGACACCTCCCCTTCCCTTATCTGTAGAATATTGAGGTGTTCTGCATTTCACAGGGTTGAAGTGGACAGGCCTGATAACATTGCTTGAGATTAGGGATGGGCATTATGTTCGAGGTTTTTGGGGGGACCCCACGCCATTTTTTTTTTTTATTTTGGCGCAGGGTTCCCCTTAAAATCCATACCAGACCCTTGGTCTGGTATGGATTTAAAGGGGGATCCCCACGCCATTTTTTTTTTTAATTGGCACGGGGTTCCTCTTAATATCCATACCAGACCTGAATGGCCTTTGAGGGGGACCCCCATGCATTTTTTTTTTTTTATTTTGGTTCAGGGTTCCCCTGTGGGAAAATCCCATGCTGTTTTTATCAATGAACTTTTATGTGTATTGCCTGACCGACAATTCATTATAGCTGCGAGTAGTTTTAAATTACATTTTTCCCTTTAGAAATGTAATTTTGCTGTCAGACTGTTCTAAACACAGGAAACATGCGCCACTTTACAGGCATACTATAGACACCCCCCAGGTACGTAATTTAAAGGAATATTACACTTTTATTGTTTCACTTTAAGCATTATTAAAATCACTGCTCCCGAAAAAACAGACGTTTTTAAAACTTTTTTTTGCATCGATACATGTCCCCTGGGGCAGGACTTTTGATTATTCATGTCCGTGTCTCATAGACTTTAACGGTGTTCAAACTCATTTTTTGCTTGTTCGCATGTTCTGGTGCGAACCGAACGGGGGTGTTCGGCCCATCCCTACTTGAGATAACTTGGGAGCTGATTGGATTTCAGGTAAGATCAACAGATATAAACAAAACCCTTTCAGTGGTAAATTTAAGAGACTAAAAAGGGAGCAAATAAGAAAAGTTATTTCATGGATTCACATACAATTCTAATTAAAGTATCTAAAGCTGGCCATACACCCATAGATTATCTGCAGATTTTCTATGGTTAGATGGAAAAAGTGGGAGATTCCTCCATCCACACAGTTTAGCGAACATGGAGAAATCTGTTGCACTTTTTCCATCTAACCATAGAAAATCTGCAGATAATCTATAGGTGTATGGCCAGCTTTAGAATACAAAACTAGCCCCCTTTTGAATAAATTACTAAGTTACAAAGTATATCTCAAAGGGCCGCCATTTTGAGAATATTATTTTCCTATTTACTGCTTTACCTTTTTGTAAGTGTGTGGCTTATTTAGAATTAAAACCTATGTAGAGTGTATTAGATCATACATTCTACAGAGCAGGCACTGTTTTTCTATTGATATAGTAGATTGGTGAAGTAGATTGTGGGCAATAAGCACATAAAATAAAGACATGTTTAAAAGTACTATGCTATAGACCATGACTAATACCAACAAAGTGCGCAACATGCTCCAGTTCATCTACTGAATAAAGATCCAGTCCCCATGCTCATACCTTTACTCTACAATCATTTTTCAACCTGACATTCATAAAGGACGTCACAACATTGTTCTTTATCCCTGTGTTCTGCTAAAGTTGCAAAATACACCTTTTCAGCTAATGGAACCTTAAACTGAAGACAGATGACACTTTAAACAAACAGTTCTTTTGGGAAAGTTCATATGGCAAAAAAAATCCCATGAGTTTAAAGATGGACATTTGACCTAAAGTTCAACTTTCTAAAACATATTTGCAAGAATGTTTTTTTGCATTGTACATATTATTATTATTATACAGGGTTTATATAGCGCCAACAGTTTGTGCAGCACTTTACAAAATATAGGCAGGCAGCACAGTTACAATACAATTTAACACAGGAGGAATCAGAGGGCCCTGTTCGTTAGAGCTTACAATCTAGGAGGGAGGGTCCAGTGGTACAAAGGTATTAGCTGTGGGCGATGAGCGAATGGAGAAAATAAAAGTACAGTTGTTAAGTGGGGGCAAAATATCCTTCTCTGAAGAGAAGGGCTTTCAGGGATCGTCTAAAAGTGGTCAGAGTAGGAGATAGTCGGACAGATTAGGGTAGGGAGTTCAATAGAGTGGTAGAGGCTCAGGAAAAGTCCTGGAGACGAGCATGAGAGGAAGTGACAAAGGAGCTAGAGATCAGGAGATATTGGGAGGAACGATTAGGTTGGCGTAGTGAGACTCGGTTAGTGATGTAGCTTGGGGCCGAGTTGTTTTTGCCGTGTTGGCTTTTTAACCTCTTCCTGTCCGTGCTATAGCTGAATCACGGCTATAGTGCGGACCTACATTGCCGGGAGGCCGTCAATAGATGTTCTCCCCTTTGCAAGCTCCCCTGCAGGGCGCTTGTGGCCCACTCTGATCACGGAGTAAGTGACCCCTTACCACGTGATCAGCTGTCAGCCAATGCCACGTGATGTAAACAGAAGATCGGAAATCTTTTTTTCTTCTCCTTCTGACAGCGTGAGGAGAAAAAAGCTGATCAATGGCTTCTGTGTAAGAGACATCGGTCCCAAAGAGGGAGAGGCACAACCCCCTCATCTGTGCCCACCAGTGCCGCCTGCGAGTGCCCACAGTGCATATCAGTGCTCACCAGTGTACATCAGTGCCACCTATCAATGCCCACCAGTGGTGCCAATGCCTCATCAGTGCCACCTAGCAGTGCTTCCTATCAGTGTCACCTACCACTGCCCATCACTGCCACCTATCAGTGCCACCTATCAATGCCCTTCAGTGCCGCCCATCAGTGCCCACCCGAGCCACCTCATCAGTGCCCACCCGAGCCACCTCATCAATAGTGCCCACCAGTGCCAATAAGTGCCCACCAGTGCTGCCTTATCAGTGCAGCCTATCGGTGCCCATCAAAGCAGCCTATCGGTGCTCATCAGTGCACCCTATCAATGCCCAGCAGTGCAACCTCATCAGCGTACATCAATGAAGGAGAAAAATTACCTGTTTGCAAAATTTAATAACAAAACATAATACTGTTTTTTCTTTTTTTTTTAACAAATCAAATAGCACCAAAAGAAAGCTCTATTAGTGTAAAAAAAAATGATAAAAATTTAATTTTGGTACAGTTTTGTATGACCACGCAATTGTCATTCAAAGAGTGACAGTGCTGAAAGCTGAAAATTGGTCTGGGCAGGAGGGGGGTTTAAGTGCCCAGTAAGCAAGTGGTTGTTAAAATTTGAATTTAGTTAGTTGGGGAAGCCAGTGGAATACATATTAGATAAGTTAAGTTTTTTTTGCCTCCACCCATAGGGTGAGGGCCACACCCACTACATTATAATCATAGCCTAAACCAGACATCATAATGCACTGACTGTATTACATTTATTGAATACCACCAATGATTTGCAATTGAATGCAGAGTTGCATTTCACAAACGTAATGTTGTCAGGATGCTCATTACAGACACTGACTCAATTCAAATAAAAAAAAAAATGAAATTCTGGAGGTAAAAAACAAAACAAAACAATGGCTTGGTACTGCTACCATTCAGCAATACCTAGATGGATTCTACTCACAGCTGTCAACAGGATAATCTGCATGTAATTAACCACTTGCCTACTGGGCACTTTGAATGACAATTGCGCGGTCATGCAACACTGTACCCAAATGGAAATTGTATCACTTTTTTCACACAAATAGAGATTTTAGTGGCATTTAATCACTGCTGGGTTTTTTTTGCTAAAAAACAAAAACAAAAAAAAAACAGAAAGGTTAAAAAAAAAAAAAAAAAACTGTTTCTAGTTTGTTATACAATTTTTCAAACATGTAATTTTTCTCCTCCATTGATGTGCGATGATGAGGCTGCACTGATGGGCACTGATAGGCTGCACTCACAGGTGGCACTGATAAGGTAGCACTAATAAGCACTGATGAGGTGGCACTGAGAGGTGACACTGATGGTTGGCACGGATGGGCGGCACTGAAGGGCACTGATAGGTGGCACTATGGGGACTGGTTGGTGGCACTGTGGGCTATGGTAGGTGGCACTGGTGGCTACTGATAGGTGGCACTGGTGGGCACTGATGAGTCAGCTGCGCCTTTCTGTGTGAGGGACCAATGTCCCTCTGACAGAAGAAGATGGTCGGCTTTATTCACACTGTTAGCGTGAGGGAAAAAAGAAATACTGATTACCGATCTTCTGTGTACATCACGTGATCAGCTGTCATTGGGTGACAGTTGATAACGTGGTAAGGGGCCAGGATCAGCCCCTTACTCCGATCTGTGATCAGTCGAGTTTCATAGACTCAGTGATCACAGAGCGCACCATATGCGACCTGCAGGACTTTAAAGCAAAAGCAATAATTCTAGCATTAGACCTCCTCTATAACACTATACTGGTAACCTGTAGACGTTTTTAAAGCGCTGCCTATGGAGATTTTTAAGTACTGTAGTATAAAGTATATTTTCTCCCAAAAAATTGCATTTGAAAAAACGCTGCGCAAAAGCCGTGTGACATAAAAATTGCAATGACCGCCATTTTATTCTCTAATAATATAAATATATATTATATATTTGGTCGTTCTAAGTACCGTATATACTCGAGTATAAGCCAAGTTTTTCAGCCCATTTTTTAGGCTGCAAACCCCCCCCCCCCCCCCCCCCCTCGGCTTATACTCGAGTGAGCCGTACAGCAGCCGTATCTTTGATGACTAAAAACAGCGGGCGTCTCCTACTGTGTTATGCAGTCTGTTCGGCAGTCCATTGTAACAAAGTCCCGCCTCCTCCTTGTCCGTGATAGAGGAACATTGATACAATGCTGGGAAATTGTATCAGTGTTCCTCTATCACAGACGAGGAGGAGGCGGGACTTTGTTACAGTGGACGGCCGAACAGACTGCATAACACAGCGGGAGACACCCGCTGTTTAAGTAATCAAAGGTACGGCTGCAGATGGGCACAGTGAGACTGCAAATGTGCACAATTAGACTGCAATTGGGCACAGTGAGGCATGGGTTTTTTGCAGATTGTCTGTCATTTTTTTGTTTATAGCGCAAAAAATACAAAAACGCAGAGGTTATCAAATGCCACGAAAAGAAAGCTCTATTTGCGGGAAAAAAGGGTATCATTTTTTTGGGGGTACAGCGTCACACGACCGCGCAATTGTTAGTTAAAGTGATGCAGTGCCGTATCATAAAAAAATAGCCAGGTCAGGAAGGGGGGTAAATCTTCCAGAGGGCAAGTGGTTAAGCGTATTTGCCACCTTGACGAATAGGATTACAGTTTGAAAATTTGAGCTCTAGCGTCATACATGCATGCAGGATCTGGAATTATCACTTAACATGGGATCATCATATGGAATCACATGTAATACATACTTCAATTTTGCGAATGCAAGTGTGCGAGTGTTGCATCTTTGCTCAGGGTGGTAATAGTAAAAGTATGAGCAAACTATTTGCTTTCCTGTTCAACCTTTTCACAATATTATACTCCCATTACTTTAGGAATGAATCAAGATATTCGTGTAGCAGGTACTGAATACAGAATTGCTTTTGGATATGGATTTATTTTTAAGAATTAGGCTGTGACTGGGAGAGAGCCTAGGCAATGCCAAGAATGGAATCAGATATAGAGATCCATGAAATATGGTCAACTGTACACAGAATATGTCAAACAAGGCAATATACCAAAAGAGTGCTACTATGCTGGTTTAACTGGATATCCAGACGAGCCTCCATTTTCTTGTCTAGATTTTTCCAACAAGATTTTGGCTTTTGCACAGATTTAATGATAAGCAAGCCTGTGTGTATTTAATGTGAGTGCACTTTTAATAAACATTTTGGGCTTTAGGTTTAAATGGAGAGCACTATGGATATTCCCTTTCTTTTCTTTACGGTGAAATAAGGCAAAATCTTCCAATATAGCTTGTCCCGCCTTTGAAGGTCCAACATAGGAGATGAGTATATACCCACAGGAGTGGAGGTGGTGGTGACTACAGGGGCAGGTTGTTCAGAGGCACATCTGATGTGAAGAATTTTGTCAATCTGTTATTTGGACTGATGGACACTCTTTTCTTAGCACATTTTTTTTTTTTAGCATTTGCTTTTTCATAACACTTGAATTTCTTGCAACAAATATGCTTTTGTTTTTCAGGTTTTTTGTGGTATTTAATTACCACATGGTTTTTACTTTCGATATATAAGAGGAAAAAAAAAAAAAAACAACATTTAAAAAAATGTATTCTGCTACATTTCTTTGGTAAAAATACCACAAAACACTGTTTATATTTAGTCTGTGTGAAAGTTATACAGTCTACAAACTATGGTATAAAGATTTTAAATAAAGTAATCAATTCTGATGTAATGACTGACCCATCTAATTTCTTGAGGCCCTAAAATGCCAGGACAGTACAAATACCCCAAAATGACCTCTTTTTAGAAGGTAGACAGTTCAAGGTATTTAGTAAGAGGCATGGTGAGTTTTTTTTTTAGGTTGTCACAATTTTTCTGGAAAATTAAGACATTAAATAAAATTAGATTTTGTTCAAAAAGTTGCCATTTTAATAGGTTATTTCTCAAACACAACATAGGCATACTTACAATTTACACCCCAAAATGGACTATGTCTCCCAGGTATGGGAATACCACACATGTGACATTTTATCACAGCCTAGAAGCATAGAGGAGAGGAGCCCAAACTCCAAAAAGCATCTATGAACTTTCAATGAGCATAAATTATGCATCTCATTTCCTGGCTCATTTCATGGCTACCTATCATATTTCTTAAGTTCCTGAAGTGCCAAGAAAAGAGAAACAACCATGACCCCATTTTGGGAGGAAAAAACAACCCAATGTCTTTTCTGAAAGGCATAGTGTCTTTTGAAAATGTATTTTTTTGCCACGTTTTTGGAAAATACAGGAAAGAAAATTAAAATGCAATTTAAGATATTTCTAACACACATTATATGCCATCCCAAGTATGACTATACCACATATGCGAGATTCCTTAATGGCAAATGGAGAGAGCAGAGATATATTATTAGAACTATGAATAGGGTACGTTTTCAATTTTTAGCTTTATAATACATTAAAGTTGATGTGAACCTAAGAGAAAAAAAGGAAAATTGATCCTGTTCCTTTAACCACTTCCCGACCGCCCCATGTAGATATACGTCGGCAGAATGGCACGTACAGGCAGAACCACGTACCTGTACGTGCCATTCTTCAGGCGCGTGGGGGGTCCGATCGGACCCCCCCCGGCCGGCGGGGACGGTCGGGATCGCTTCAGGAGCGATCCGGGATGAGGGGACGGCCAGTGGTTTCTGGCCACCCCCTCGCGATCGCTCCTGGCGAATCAGATGCTTCCTCTGTCTGTGTCAATCAAAACACAGGCAGAGGAAGTGATGTCACACTCGGTGCGCCGGTCTATGTGACCGGAACGCCGAGGAGTCAACACACACAGGTTAGTGCACCAACAGTACACTGACACCAGTACACATAGGCACACAAAACACCCCCCTGTCACCCCCAGATCACCCCCAGATCACCCCCTCCCCCCCCCAGTCACAGTGTCACTAATTGCAGTGATCATTTATTTACTGATCACTGCATTTAGTGTCAGTGTGACTGTAATAACTGTCAGTGCAGTTAGTTTTAGGTCCAAGGTAGCCCCCCACCCCCCCTAATAAAGGTTTAACCCCTTGATTGCCCCCCAGGTAACCCTTTCACCCCCTTTTGACAGTGTCACTAAGCGATCGTTTTTCTGATCGCTGTATTAGTGTCACTGCTGTCGCTAGGTAACCATTTTTTTTTTTAGGTAACCGCCATGTTTATATAGGTTCATAAATAGGTTTATAGGTCAGGTACCCCCATATTACAACCTAAATAAAGGTTTTAACCCCTGATTGCCCCTAGAGTTAACCCTTTCACCAGTGATCACAGTATAACTGTCACTGGTGACGCTGGTTAGCCAGTTAGTTATTTCGTTATTTAGGTTCCCCGTCAGGTTTTTATATAGTGTCAGGTACCCCCATATATTACCTAATAAAGGTTTTAACCCCCTGATTGCCCCTAGTTAACCCTTTCACCCCCTTTTGCCAGTGTCACTAAGCGATCGTTTTTCTGATCGCTGCATTAGTGTCGCTAGGTAACCAGTTTTTTTTTAGGTTAACCGCCATGTTTATATAGGTTCATAAATAGGTTTATAGGTCAGGTACCCCCATATTACAACCTAAATAAAGGTTTTAGCCCCCTGATTGCCCCTAGTTAACCCTTTCACCCCCTTTTGCCAGTGTCACTAAGCGATCGTTTTTCTAATCGCTGCATAAGTGTCACTGGTGCCGCTAGGTAGCCAGTTTTTTTTTTAGGTAACCGCCAGGTTTATATAGGTTCATAAATAGGTTTATAGGTCAGGTACCCCCATATTACAACCTAAATAAAGGTTTTAACCCCCTGATTGCCCCTAGAGTTAACTCTTTCACCAGTGATCACAGTATAACTGTCACTGGTGACGCTGGTTAGCCAGTTAGTTATTTAGGTTCCCCGTCAGGTTTTTATATAGCGTCAGGTACCCCCATATAATACCTAATAAAGGTTTTAACCCCCCTGATTGCCCCTAGTTAACCCTTTCACCAGTGATCACCGTATAACTGTTACGGGTGACGCTGGTTAGATAGTTTGTTTTTTATACTGTCAGGGCACCCGCCATTTATTACCCAATAACGGTTTAACCCCCTGATCGCCCGGCGGGTGATATCAATTAGGTTTTAGGGTCAAATAAGGTCTGCGTCGCCCCAGGTTAGTGCCAGCACCGCAAACACCCACGCACAAAGCATACACCTCCCTTAGTGGTACAGTATCTGAACAGATCAATATCTGATCTGATCAGATCTATACTAGCGTCCCAGCCGTTTAGGGTTCCAAAAAAACGCATTGTTAGCGGCATCAGCCCAGATACCTGCTAGCACCTGCGTTTTCCCCCTCCGCCCAGCCCAGCCCAGCCCACCCAAGTGCAGTATTGATCGATCACTGTCATTTAGAAAACACTAAGCACACATAACTGCAGCGTTCGCAGAGTCAGGCCTGATCCCTGCGATCGCTAACAGTTTTTTTTGTGGTAGCGTTTTGATTCAGTCGCTAACAGTCAGGAGCTTTTTTACCTGTAAATCTCAAAAAAATAAAAAAATAGTTGTCGTTTTATTGTTCTCTCTCTATTGTTGCTCTTTTTTTACTCCATTCTATTCTGCAATGTTTTATTATGTTTTATCATGCTTGCTTTTCAGGTATGTAATTTTGTTTACTGTGTTTTAGTGTTAACCATTTTTTTGTTTTCAGGTGCGCCATTCAGTTGCAGCGCGGATTTATTTATCTTGACAGCAACAGTGTTTGCTCCCACGATACATAAAGACGCGACTCCAACACTGTAGGAGGTGATTTCACCACCACAGTTAAAAAAAAGAGCATATATGCCGAAGCATGGGGGCAGCAGGGGGGGGGGGAGCGATTGGCTCCTAATGCTGCGTACATACGGTCGAAATTCCGACGGAGCCTTGCCCCGTGGAAAAGTGCAACCGTGTGTACATGGCATAACTTTTGTGGGAGGATGCCCCCATGCTTCGGCATATATAAATGGTGCATGTATGCCCATCATTAGAAGTGGGTGGATGAAGGGAGGTATTCTAATGGTGGGCATACCCACCAATCAATCTCTTTTTTTCGTTCAGCCAAGAGGCTGCATGAAAAATAAAGATTACAATATATGTCCAGTATGTTGCTGGACTTTGAATGGTTATACCAGAATGATGCCTGCAGGTTTAGGTATCATCTTGGTATCATTCTTTTCAGCCAGTGATCGGCTTTCATGTAAAAGCAATTCTAGCGGGTAATTAGCCTCTAGACTGCTTTTACAAGCAGTGGGAGGGAATGTCCCCCCTCCCGGATATAAACCGCGCCATTGGGAAATTGGGAAAGCGTTTTATCACACCGATCTTGGTGTGGTCAGATGCTTTGAGGGCAGAGGAAAGATCTAGGGTCTAACAGACCCCAATTTTTTCAAAAAAAGAGTACCTGTCACTGCCTATTGCTATCATAGGGGATATTTACATTCCGTGAGATAACAATAAAAATGATAACAAAAGAAAAAAATGGAGGGAACAGTTTTAAAATAAAATAAAAAAGCTAAATAAATAAAAAAAATTAAAAAAAAAAAAAAAAAGCACCCCTGCCCCCCCTTCTCTTGCGCAAAGGCGAACACAATCGTTGGTCTGGCGTCATACGTAAACAGCAATTGCACCATGCATGTGAGGTATCACCGCGAAGGTCAGATCGAGGGCAGTAATTTTAGCAGTAGACCTCCTCCGTGAATCTAATGTGGTATCATGTAAAGGCTTTTAAAGGCTTTTAAAAATGTATGTAGTTTGTCGCCACTGCGTGTTTGTGCGCAATTTCAAAGCATGTCCTGTTTGGTATCCATGTACTCGGCCTAAGATCATATTTTTTATTTCATCAAAAATTTGAGCAATGTAGTGTGTTTTAGTGCATTAAAATAAAAAAAAGTGTATTTTTTCCACAAAAAATGCGTTTGAAAAATCGCTGCGCAAATACTGTGTGGAAAAAAAAAATGCAACACCCACCATTTTAATCTGTAGGGCCTTTGCTTTAACAATATATATAGTGTTTGGGGGTTCAACGTAATTTTCTTGCAAAAAAAAAAATATGTTTTCATGTAAACAAAAAGTGTCAGAAAAGGCTTTGTCTACAAGTGGTTAGAAGAGTGGGTGACGTGTGACATAGGCTTCTAAATGTTGTGCATAAAATGCCAGGACAGTTCAAACCCCCCCCCAAATGACCCCATTTTGGAAAGTAGACACCCCAAGCTATTTGCTGAGAGCAATGTTGAGCCCATTAAATTTTATTTTTTTTTGTCCCAAGAGATTGAATAATGAAAAAAAAAATATATATATATTTTTTTACAAAAAGTTGTCACTAAATGATATATTGCTCAAACATGCCATGGGCATATGTGGAAATACACCCCAAAATACATTCTGTTGCTTCTCCTGAGTACGGGGATACCACATGTGTGGGACTTTTTGGGAGCCTAGCCGCGTACGTCACCCCAAAAACCAAGCACCGCCTTCAGGCTTTCTAAGGGTGTAATTTTTTTATTTCACTTCTCACTGCCAATCACAGTTTCGGAGGCCATGGAATGCCCAGATGGCATAAAACCCCCCAAAATGACCCCAATTTGGAAAGTAGACACCCCAAGCTATTTGCTGAGAGGTATGGTGAGTATTTTGCAGATCTCGCTTTTTGTCACAAAGTTTTGAAAATTGAAAAAAGAAAAAAAAAATTTTTGTTTTTCTTTTTTTTCTTTACTTTCTTCATTTTCAAAAACAAATGAGAGCTGTAAAATACTCACCATGCCTCTCAGCAAATAGCTTGGGGTGTCTACTTTCCAAAATGGGGTCATTTGGGGGGGTTTTGTGCTATTTTGGCATTTTATGGCCTTCGAAACTGTGATAGGTAGTGAGGAGTGAAATCAAAAATTTGCACCCTTAGAAATCCTGAAGACGGTGCTTGGGTTTCGGGGCCCCGTACGCGGCTAGGCTCCCAAAAAGTCCCACATATGTGGTATCCCCATACTCAGGAGAAGCAGCTAAATGTATTTTGGGGTGCAATTCCACATATAACCATGGCATGTGTGAGCAATATATCATTTAGTGACAACTTTTTGAAAACATTTTTTTTTTTTTTTTTTTTGTCTTTATTCAATCACTTGGGACTAAAAAAAAAAATATTCAATGGGCTCAACATGCCTCTCAGCAAATAGCTTGGGGTGTCTACTTTCCAAAATGGGGTCATTTGGGGGGGTTTTGTACTTCCCTGCCATTTTAGCACCTCAAGAAATGAGATAGGCAGTCATAAATTAAAAGCGGTGTAAATTCCAGAAAATGTACTCTAGTTTGTAGACGCTATAACTTTTGCGCAAACCAATAAATATACGCTTATTGGCATTTTTTTTACTAAAGACATGTGGCTAAATACATTTTGGCCCAAATGTTTGATTAAAATTGAGTTTATTGGATTTTTCTTATAACAAAAAGTAGAAAATATCTTTTTTTTTCAAAATTTGCAGTCTTTTTCCGTTTATAGCGCAAAAAATAAAAATCACAGAGGCAATCAAATACCATCAAAATAAAGCTCTATTTGTGGGAAGAAAAGGACGCCAATTTCGTTTGGGTACAACATTGCATGACCGCGCAATTACCAGTTAAAGCAGTGCAGTGCGAAATTGAAAAAAGACCTCTGGTCCTTTGGCTGCCAAATGGTCCGGGGCTGAAGTGGTTAAAGCATGAATAACGGCACAGTGCTTGTGCTGTGTAAGCTTGCCCTTTCTATCATCTGAAAAATACAAGGTTGATCCTGCTTGGTGCTGCTCACCCCTCTGTAAATTGATCAGGTTTATCATGGCTGCTGATTCATGAAACAATGGTAAGTTTACATGGCTCACTAATCCAGCTATCTCTCCTTGCTCCCGCCCTCCCTCTCCCTCCCTGCATGTCAGCTAGTGACAGTGCCGACTTGCTCCCTGCCCCTCCCCTTCTGCTGCTAAAATCCAATCTTCCTACAATCCACTGTGTTACATTAAATTATGTGCCCCTGTGTATGTGTTTTTTTTTTTAAAATATGCCGCTTTATACCTTATTTCATAGCGTTGATCGGTACTCGTGATCTCCCACTGCTCTCTTCCTCTCCTCCCCGCTGATGTCAATGGGGGATTCTAAGCCTCTCCCAATGTACTTATTAGCTTGGAGAAGAGCGGCGGCAGTAATGTGAATAAGGTATAAAGTGGCATATTTTTTAAAAAGCACATACACTGGGGCACATAATTTAATCTAGCACAGGGGATTGTAGGAATAAGACACAGTGCCTTTACAACCACTTTAATTGCAGTAGGGATTTTTTTACTGAAACCTATACTGTACATAAAAGATGTAGTTTTACAAGATAAATTATAGAACACTTGAACGGTTGTAATGGTTGCAATTTTTAGGCTCGATATGGGTAAAATCGGGGTAGGGATTTTTGGCCGATTAGGTGTCATATTTATATTGTACTTCTAGGATATATGAATACATGTAACTAGCATTTAGATTTAATTTCCAGAGTGCACCAGATCCAAAACCTGCAGTACTCATTATATAAACTGCAATCTAAACTTGCATGGTTGTACCCTGTTCCACATGTCCCTACTGACAAGGTTGCCCATCTAAATATAGCAGGAACTACCTGCACATGTCAGTTTACTTCCAGAGTGTACTGAAAGCTTCAAAACTTGGAGAACGCTTGTGTAAACTGCAACTAGTGCTTGCATAGTTGTGCTTTGGTCAACCCCCTCCTGATTGGCTAATGATCACACTTGGTAACTAATATGAAGGTACATTGTGCAAAAGTGCGTTGACCAGGGCGTGATCATGCAAGCTCGGGTTGCAATTTGCATAGTAAAAGCACCAAGTTTTGCAATTCCTGGATAACTGTGGAAAGTGCAGTGCAGGCAAATAGAGGAACTGGGTCAGAGTTTGAGTTTCAGAAAACAAAATGTATACTTACCTAGGTAGATGCAGCATTGATCTGATCCTGCATCTGTCCCCTGTCACTTCTAAGACTGAAAACTAAGCGATCAAAGACCGCGGTCTTCACCAAGCAGAGAGCTGGTGACTGTCAGTTATTGTCTCTCAGCTCCGCTCTTTCAGCGCTCACTGGAACGCTGGGCTGTGGAGGGGGCAGAAGCGGCTGGCTCAGTCTCCCTGCGGCTCGCTCCAACTGTCGGTCCAGAAATCTGGGTGGAACCCAACTGCACTCCTTTGATCTAAAGGAGACATACAGCCAAAATAGTTTTTGCCATACTTTTCCTTTAAATGTCTGAACATCTCACAGGTTGTGCCCTTTTCTGCAAGTAAAGCGGTATAGATTTGCAATTATTTGCAGTCAGGTTTTTAATTCAGCTCCAGTTAATAGCAATAAAACATTTCGATCAGGCCTATACATCCACCGCGTTCCGCATCCGAGGTCGGCACTCCACCGAAAATCCCCCGGACATCCATCCGTGTTCCTGGGCACACTTGGGACAATCCGGCGCTGACATCGGGCGTCCCGGACGGCCTTAGAAGCAGTATCTCGGCCCGCGGCCAGCCTCAGCAACTGATGCGCCGCCGCCATCTTGCGGCCTATCAGGCCTACCCGTCCACGCACTCTGCAAATCCACATCCCCTCTGTCAGCACCTCCGACAGCCCCCCAAGCCAGAGGGAACGGGACACAGGCTGCCAAACAGATGCCAGAGAAAGACTGCTGGGCTCAATCTTCTCAGGACTCAGGTGAGCGGTGGCCATATTGCTACACCCTAGGCCTAAGAGGTACCTTCTCCTCCCTCATACTCCAATTTAAAGCACTGTGATTCACCTAGGCTACCCAGCTCCCTAGGGGGGGTGACTCAGATCTACATTTTAAAAGATTTTACTGCTATTGACACCCCCCTGGAATATCCAAGGCCTGTCGGCCATCTTGCTACTCCTAACTAGTGAGGCTGCAACTGCTCCATCTCTTACAGGCCTATCTTTCAATTTGCTGAACTGTTTTCTGCACTCCTCCTCAGAACTATTGCACAAATCCTAGTAAACTAGAATCAAGCATTTGCAGAGAACCCCCCCCCCCCCCCCACCCAATAGCCACAAGTGCGATTTGAATGCCACCAGTTCCTGTGCGCTCGCTTACACAGTGCACTGTGCTGGATATGCAAGGCTTCTAGACATGTCAAACAAGTGAAAGACCGGGGCCCCGGTCTCCCGCCATCTCTCTGAAACCCCCGCCAATGATTCTATAAGCTCCAACATACACGGGTGTCAATTCTTTAGCCTTTCATAACGGCCGCACACCCCATGGGCAAAATTGGGGATCAAAGACACAACTACTCCACAACTATTAAACCTCAGACCTCTCGAGCAATGGAAGGCTTCTTAAGCAAACCTCTGTCCACAGCCTCGGGGGCTCCCGAAGGCACACAGAACACAGTTGAGCAATCCGAACTGAACACTAGTATACTTTTTGACAATACCCCCACTCCTACATCTGGGGTCTCCCCCCCCATTGACAGCGGAGGTACTAGATACAAAACTGCACTCCTTACTGCAGGCTATCACTCACAACATCGCACAAGAGATAGGAAAAGTGGCTAAAGAGTTAAGAGTGGAGATCGACCAACTTGGGGAACGCACTGACTCCTTAGAATATAAATTTGATGAGATGGTACAGTATGTACAGGTGCTGGAGGAAGACAATGCCACCATAAAGAACACTATTACTCAGCTACAGGCCCAGCAGGAAGACCTGGAAAATGGAGAACGCAGACAAAACCTGTGATTCAGGGGCATTCCTGAAGCTGTGGAAGATAAAGATCTCCGTGCCTATCTCTTAAACCTTTTTAATGTGGTTGCCCCTAATATCCCTGACATAGACTGGCGTTTGGACAGAGCTCACCGGTCACTTGCCCCGAAACCCCCAGCAGGGGCCAACCCAAGAGATGTAATTGTCCCATTTCATTACTATGACAGTAAGGAAGCTTTAACCCTAGCCTCTCGCAATCAATCCAGAATTGAATTCAAGGGTTCCAAGATCCAAATATTCAGCGACCTCTCACCCATTACCTTTACGAGAAGAAGGAACCTTCGCCCACTGACTCTGCATCTTCAAACCCACAAGATAAGCTACCGCTGGGGTTTCCCCTTCCGACTTTCTGCATCCAAAGAAGGCATTCAATATTCTCTACGGGATCTACAAGAAAGTGACACCTTCTTACGCAACTTGGGAATTCCACCCCTCCCTGACGAAGAACCCCCACCTCTCCCAGCTACACCCAAACCACTGATGGCTCCGAGCCGTGTCTGGACCCCGGTGAGACAGAAGCCGTCCAAGTCGAACTTTACACCCTAGAAACGCCATGCCTCAAGATTCCCGACCTGAATGTCCACTTTAACAACCACTCTGAGTACACTATTTTACTTGACCCCCTGTTAGCTCTTTTTTTGGGTGGACAACCACCCTTTAATGGGTTCACACACCCCCTGGCCCAGGGGGTGGGCGGCCGAACATATCACAGCTGCCCTGGTTTGATCAAGTTTTTTTTTTTTTTTTTTTCCTTTTCTCTAAAACCACGGGCAAATATTTGCTTCGGAGAGTGATGGGAGACCTCCTGGTCCTTGTGTTTGGAGATCTCCATGTCTCCGCTCCTGACTAGGGATGGGCCCGGTGCTCGATGCAAACCCATGTTCGCATCGAGCACCGGGCGTTCGCTCGCTCGGCGAGCCCAGAACTATTTTGGCCGCTCGCATCACATTCGTGTGATGCGAGCGGCCCCGCAAAGCATTGCGGCCGGCGCGGCCGGCGCAGTGCATTGCTGGCTGATGATTGGCCAAGCATGCACTGTGACCCCGCATGCTTGGCCAATCACAGCGCCGGAAACTCGGAGAGCCATAATTGGCTACAGGCAGAACGCCTGTAGCCAATTACAGCTCAGGGGCTTTAGTACACGCCCCACCATTTAAAAGGCCGCCACGCCGTCGGCGCTGGTCACATGAGTTCCGGCTTTAGGAGAGATCAGGCTGTGCTAGATTCATTCAGATAGAAAGATTTGCTCTACTTTGCTAAACCATTGGCTATTTATTTGCTAAACCATTGCTACCTGTCATTGATAGTCCATTGCTGCTGGTTAGTGTGTTTTTAGCTGCTGCTGGGGATTAGTCTGGTGGGTGTTTTACTGTTAGTACAGTATTTCAGTAGTACCAACCGCAGTGCTGTTAGCACAGCATTGCACCCCAAAAGCACCCATAGGACTTCTAGTGTGTTAGTGGCAGCAAACAGAGCTCCTATATTTTCTTCCCAGAAGCACCCATAGGACTTGTACTGTGTTAGTGGCATCACACAGAGCTCCTATATTTTCTTCCCAGAAGCACCCATAGGACTTGTACTGTGTTAGTGGCATCACACAGAGTTCCTATATTTTCTTCCCAGAAGCACCCATAGGACTTGTAGTGTGTTAGTGGCATCACACAGAGTTCCTATATTTTCTTCCAGAAGCACCCATAGGACTTGTAGTGTGTTAGTGGCATCACACAGAGTTCCTATATTTTCTTCCCAGAAGCACCCATAGGACTTGTACTGTGTTAGTGGCATCACACAGAGTTCCTATATTTTCTTCCCAGAAGCACCCATAGGACTTCTAGTGTGTTAGTGGCATCACACAGAGCTCCCATATTTTCTTCCCAGAAGCACCCATAGGACTTCTAGTGTGTTAGTGGCATCACACAGAGCTCCCATATTTTCTTTGCAGAAGCACCCATAGGACTTCTAGTGTGTTAGTGGCATCACACAGAGCTCCTATAATTTCTTCTCAGCAGCACCCACAGGACTTCTAGTGTGTTAGTGGCATCACATAGAGCTCCTATATTTTCTTCCCAGAAGCACCCATAGGACTTCAATTGTGTGTTAGTGGCATCACACAGAGCTCCTATATTTTCTTCTCAGCAGCACCCACAGGACTTCTAGTGTGTTAGTGGCATCACACAGAGCTCCTATATTTTCTTCTCAGCAGCACCCACAGGACTACCGACTACAATGGCTGGAAGACCGCCAAGGGGAGGCAGAGCGTGCAGAGCCAAGAACACAGAGCAGGCAGGCTCTGTTTCTAGTGGACGTGGACGTGCATCGTCATCAGCACGTGACCATGGGACACGCGTGTCTTTGTTTTCGGCAGCTGGACATGTGGAGCCGCATCATGCTGAAGGCTTGGTAGAATGGATGACCAAGCCCTCCTCATCCTCTCTCACCCAGGCTCAGGGTACTGGCAGAGCAGCTGCCAACACGTACTCAATGGCATCATCAGCCACCCCTTCCCTAGACCCACCATGTCCTCCTGAGGAGTCCCCCGAACTCTTTGAGCACAGTGTTGGGTACATGCTCCAGGAGGATGCCCAACGATTCGAAGGCTCGGATGATGATACCCAGCTTGAGGAAGTCAGTAGTGTGCACGCAGAGAGAGGGGATGCTGAAGGACAGCAATCTGGCAGTACTGTTCCACCAGCTGCAGCTTACTGCCAGGTTTGCTCTAGTGGTGAAGAGGGAGGGGATGATGAGGTCACTGACTCCACGTGGGTGCCTGAGAGAGGAGGAGGAGGATGAGGAGGAGGAGGATGCGGCGTCACATGTCCAACGAGGCAGGATGCCCCCTGGAGGCCAGCTAGAGGCCAGCACAGCAACTGTACAACACCGCAGAGCTCCGCCTGTGCAGGGCGCTGCCTCTGCACGTTATCAGAAAAGTTCTTTGGTGTGGGCCTTTTTTGAGACGAGTGCATCAGATCGCACCACTGCTATTTGCAATATTTGTCTCAAGCGTATCTCGCGTGGCCAAAACATCAGCCGCTTGGGCACCACAAGCATGAGCAGACATATGTCGACCTGCCATGCAGCTCGTTGGCAAGCACACATAAAAGACCCACACCAAAGAACTAAGCGGACCTCTCCTTGCTCCTCATCAGCTGGGATCTCCATCCCCACTACATCTTCAGTCCTCTCTGAAAGCTGCTCTGAGAGGACTGAAGGTGTAGAATTAGGTGTGTCACAACCAAGTACTTGCAGTACACCGACGTTCGATTCTACCAGGCAAATTTCCCTGCCCCAGCTGCTGGACCGTCAAAAGAAGTACACTCCCAGCCATCCACATGCCCAGCGGTTGAATGCTAGCTTGGCTAAATTGCTAGCACTTCAACTGCTGCCTTTTCAGTTGGTAGACTCGGCCCCCTTCCGTGAGTTTGTTCAATGTGCGGTTCCTCAGTGGCAGGTTCCCAAACGCCACTTTTTCTCACGGAAGGCGATTCCGTCTCTCTACCGGCATGTGGAAGGCAATGTCCATGCCTCGCTGGACAGGGCGGTCAGCGGTAAGGTGCATATTACCGCTGACTCATGGTCCAGCAGGCATGGACAGGGACGTTACCTTTCTTTCACGGCCCATTGGGTCACTCTATTGGCAGCTGGGAGGGATGCAGGACAAGGTGCAGTAGTGTTGGAGGTTGTTCCGCCACCACGCCTCCAAAATGCTACTACTGCTACTGGTTGCGACACACCTCTCTCCTCCACCCCCTCCTCTTCTTCTTCCTCCAGTGCTCTGTCCTCGGAACCAGCGGTGCTCCGTAGGCGTACAAGGGGCTACGCAAGTACGCAGGCAAAAAGATGCCATGCCGTGCTTGCGTTGGTGTGTTTGGGGGACAGGAGCCACACTGGGCCAGAGGTTCTGGCAGCTCTGCAGGGGCAGGCCGAGAGGTGGTTGACGCCACGCCAGCTTAAGCCAGGAATGGTCGTTTCTGACAATGGCACCAACCTCCTCTCTGCCCTGCGACAGGGGCAGCTCACCCATGTGCCCTGTATGGCTCACGTCCTCAACCTGGTGGTGCAGCGGTTCTTGGGCAGGTTCCCAGGCTTACAGGATGTCCTGAGGCAGGCCAGGAAAGTCTGTGTGCATTTCCGCCGATCTTATAATGCCAGTGCTCGGCTGACTGAGCTGCAAAAGGAGCTGAACCTGCCCAAGAACCGCCTAATATGTGACATGCCCACCAGGTGGAACTCAACGTTGGCCATGCTGCAGCGACTGCACACGCAGCAGAGGGCCATCAATGAGTACCTTTGCGACTACGGCACCAGGACAGGGTCAGGAGAGCTTGGTTTTTTTTTCCCCACGTCAGTGGAGCATGATCAGGGATGCATGCACTGTCCTCTCACCATTTGAGGAGGCCACGAGGATGGTGAGCAGTGACAGTGCATGCATCAGTGACACTGTACCTCTTGTCCACCTGTTGGAGCATACGCTGCGTGGGATAATGGACAGGGCACTTGAGGCAGAACAGAGGCAGGAAGAGGAGGACTTCCTTGCCTCTCAAGGCCCCCTTTATCCGGACAGTGTTCCTTCTGTCCCACCCATCACACAGGAAGAGGATGAGGATGAGGAGGAGGAGGAGGAGGATTGTGTGAGCATGGAGGTGGAGCCTGGCAGTCAGCATCAGCAGTCTTTTAGGGATGATGTACAGTCCCAACAAACCAGTGGACTTGTACGTGGCTGGGAGGAGGTGGCTGGCGATCATGTCGTCCTCAGTGACCCAGAAGACTCCGGACCGAATGCCTCAGCAAACCTACGCTGCATGGCCTCCCTGATCCTGAAAAGCCTGCGGAAGGATCCTCGTGTTCTTCAGATCAAGGAGAGGGACCATTACTGGCTGGCCACTCTCCTTGATCCACGGTACAAGGGTAAGGTTGCGGACCTTATCTTGCCGTCGCAGAGGGAGCAGAGGATGAGACATCTCAGGGAGGCCTTGCAGAAAGGTCTGTGCAACGCGTTCCCAGAAACTGGGAGGTTACAAACTCCTGGTCCTGGACGACGAGTTGCTGAGGCTTCGGTCAGTAGCAGAAGGAGCGGTGGGGAAGGTGGACGTCTGACCGATGCGTTCAGACAATTTTTTAGTCCGCAGCCCCAAGGTATGATCGGTTCCAGCAACCATCGCCAGCGTCTGATATACATGGTGCAGGAATACCTTGGGGCAAGGTCAGACTTGGACACCTTTCCCACCGAAAATCCTCTGGCTTACTGGGTCCTGAGGATGGATCACTGGCCAGAGCTTGCACAGTATGCAATTGAGCTACTGGCCTGTCCTGCCTCCAGCGTTCTTTCCGAACGCACATTCAGTGCTGCTGGAGGATTTGTCACCGATCATAGGGTGCGCCTGTCCACCGACTCGGTTGATCAACTGACCTTCATCAAAATGAATCAGTCTTGGATCACCACCAGCTACCAGGCACCTGAAGCGGATATAACGGAATAATTTATAATGTCACATCCCTTCAAGACTGCCTATGCTGATGCTGAGTGACTGTCCTGTTATGTTCACTGACTATCCTCTTCCTCCTCAATGATCCATGCCACCACACCAGTGCCTAAGGCACAATTTTTCAGCCCCTGTATAACAGGGGCGTGTACTTACAATTTTTTTTAAAAAATGCTTCGCAACACGTGTGACTGCTGTGCTCCAAGTACAGTATCTGTGAGGGGTTGCAGTGTTGTGGCACCAGCACCAGTGCCTAAGGCACAATTTTTCAGCCCCTGTTTGGGGCGTGTAATTACAATTTTTAGGCACTGCTTTGCAACAGGTCTCATTGCTGTGCTAAGAGTACAGTATCTGTGAGGGGTGCAGTGTTGTGGCACCAGCACCAATGCCTAAGGCACAATTTTTCAACCCCTGTTTAACAGGGGCGTGTAATTACAAATCTTGATCTAATAGTTCACAGCAGGGCCCATTCCTGCGCCCACCAAGAGTAACTATGAGGGCCTACAGTCTTGTGGCAACACCGTCCACCACCACCGCCAAAGGCCCAATTTTTCTGCCCTGTTCAACAGGTGCATGCAATTACAAATCTTGATCTAATAACTCACAGCAGGGCCCATTCCTGCGCCCACCAAGAGTAACTGTGAGGGCTTACAGTCTTGTGGCAACACCACCACCACCACCACCACCACCACCAAAGGCCCAATTTTTCTGCCCTGTTCAACAGGTGCATGCAATTACAAATCTTGATCTAATAACTCACAGCAGGGCCCATTCCTGCGCCCACCAAGAGTAACTGTGAGGGCTTACAGTCTTGTGGCAACACCGTCCACCACCACCACCACCACCAAAGGCCCAATTTTTCTGCCCGGTTCAACAGGTGCATGCAAGTACAAATCTTGATCTATTAACTCACAGCAGGGCCCATTCCTGTGCCCACCAGTCTTGTGGCTACACCAACATCTAATAGGGCAAATTTCTGCAGAGTATATACGCAGGCCCCTACTTTCAAACATCCAACTTACAAACGACTCCTACTTGCAAACGGAAAAAGAAAACAGGAAGTGAGAGGAAATCTACCCCTAGGAAGGGAAATTCTATCATGTTAGATTTAATTTGGGAAAAAGGTATCTCCTCTCTACTGATGCTTTATCACCAATCCTTGTTTCAATTAAAACCCCACTTTTCCAAAAACATTTGTCATTGGGACGGAACGTGAGGTGACATGTTCTGAACAGATGTGCAAAGACAGCAAATGTTACAGGGGTGATAACCCCTCCCTATGTTCTCCAAAAAGCTTAAAAATAGATTTTTTTGGGATGGAGCTACACTTCATAATGTACCTGTTCAGATTCTACTTAAGAACAAACCTACAGTCCGTGTCTTGTTTGCACCACCTATATACTGCTGTTCAGAGTATATAGGGTTGTAGGTATAGGGTTTTATTTTGGGTGCGGGGTCCCCCTTAATATCCATACTTGACCCAAAGAGGCTGGGGTGGTGGGGGGGGGGCTGATGGGGGTAGCCATGCCATTTTTCTCAAGGATTTTCAGCCATATGGCGGCCAGGACAAGATATGACATTAAAGCCGCAAGTGTTTTAAATGGCTTCTTTTTTTTTCCTTTACAAATGTCATTTTGTGCAAGGACAGTTCTAAACACGGGAAACACATGCCACTTCACAGGCATACTTTAGGACACCCCCCAGGTACCATATTTAAAGGAAAATTTCACTTTTTTTTTTTTTCACTTTATGCATCATTAAAATGACTGCTCCCGAAAAAACGTTAGTTTTTAAAAGTTCTTTTCGCATTGATATATGTCCCCTGGGCAGGACCCGGGTCCCCAAACCTGTATTATGACATTAACATGCATATTGGCCGTTGTAATTAGCACTTTTTTGATTTCGAACGTTCGCGTCCATTATAACGTATAGGGTTCGAAAATTCGCGCGAACTTTCGGTCGGTTCGAAGGTTCTGGTGCGAACCGAACCCGGGGGTGTTCGGCTCATCCCTACTCCTGACCCATGGCTTAGACCTGGGCTTCCTGGTGGTCTCCGGCCATCCAGTTTTCTACTTGTTGGATGTTACGTTTCTACTCCTCTTTTTGAACTCAGTTTCTCTTTTTTCTTTTTTCTCATTATGTTTTCTTTTTTACATGACCTCAGGTTTTCTTTTTTCCAGCCTGAACCTACAAATTTTTATAAGGTTATTACCGCTCAGTCACGCTGCCACCACTGCTGCATGTACCTTTCTGATATTTAACATGTATTTTTTTTTACATATTTAAAACAGTGTATTTTTTTTTTTGTTTTATGGCGCTAAAATTCCTGACTTATGACGTCAAAGGTTTAAACTCCATTCAAAAAAGATGGCTAGCCTTGAAGGAGTGTAAAGCTTCCAAAGCAGATATCATTTTTGTTCAAGAGACCCATTTTCGTCCTGGGGGATCCCTCAGATTCGCTAGCAAGCACTTCCCACAATTCTTTATGGGTTCCGATCCATCGGGAAAGGCAGGCGTAGCCATTTTGATTAACCGACTTTGCCCTCTACGAGTTCAATCCTCCCACCTAGATCCCCAGGGCAGATTTATCATTCTAAAATGTTATTTTCTTACTCAATCCCTCACAATTGTTAATGTTTAATTAGCTCCCAACACGGGCCAATATCGCTTCCTGTCCTCTATGGTTTGATACCGAAGACAAAATCTCCCAGCCCTTTATGGTGATCGGAGGAACATTAACATGACCATGTCCGCAGATAGGGATAGACACAACACTTATTTCCATCCAGCCTCACCCCCCAAGGCACACATTACACCAAAAAAGCCAAAAACATTTGGAGGAAAAACAACACCTACACCACAAACATCACACAGTACTTTTCACCACCATCACACATCTTTATTCGTTCAGCTCTATTGTTTCTCAACCCTCTTCATTCATTGTTCTCCATTATATCACTTATCATGTCAGCATACAGGTGGGATGCAGGTCCAACGGTTGCAAGTAGTGTTGGAGGTTGTTCCGACAGTCCACGCCTCAAAAACCAGCGGTGCTCCGTAGGTGTACAAGGGGCTACGCAAGTACGCAGGCAAAAAGATGCCATGCCGTGCTTGCGCTGGTGTGTTTGGGGGACAGGCCACACTGGGCCAGAGGTTCTGGCAGCTCTGCAGGGGCAGACCGAGAGGTGGTTGACGCCACGCCAGCTTAAGCCAGGAATGGTCGTTTCTGACAATGGCACCAACCTCCTCTCCGCCCTGCGACAGGGGCAGCTCACCCATGTGCCCTGTATGGCTCACGTCCTCAACCTGGTGGTGCAGCGGTTCTTGGGCAGGTTCCCAGGCTTACAGGATGTCCTGAGGCAGGCCAGGAAAGTCTGTGTGCATTTCCGTCGATCTTATAATGCCAGTGCTCGGCTGACTGAGCTGCAAAAGGAGCTGAACCTGCCCAAGAACCATCTAATATGTGACATGCCCACCAGGTGGAACTCAACGTTGGCCATGCTGCAGCGACTGCACACGCAGCAGAGGGCCATCAATGAGTACCTTTGCGACTACGGCACCAGGACAGGGTCAGGGGAGCTTGGTTTTTTTTCCCCACGTCATTGGAGCATGATCAGGGATGCATGCACTGTCCTCTCACCATTTGAGGAGGCCACGAGGATGGTGAGCAGTGACAGTGCATGCATCAGTGACACTGTACCTCTTGTCCACCTGTTGGAGCATACGCTGCGTGGGATAATGGACAGGGCACTTGAGGCAGAACAGAGGCAGGAAGAGGAGGACTTCCTTGCCTCTCAAGGCCCCCTTTATCCGGACAGTGTTCCTTCTGTCCCACCCATCACACAGGAAGAGGATGAGGATAAGGAGGAGGATTGTGTGAGCATGGAGGTGGAGCCTGGCAGTCAGCATCAGCAGTCTTTTAGGGATGATGTACAGTCCCAACAAACCAGTGGACTTGTACGTGGCTGGGAGGAGGTGGCTGGCGATCATGTCGTCCTCAGTGACCCAGAAGACTCCGGACCGAATGCCTCAGCAAACCTACGCTGCATGGCCTCCCTGATCCTGAAAAGCCTGCGGAAGGATCCTCGTGTTCTTCAGATCAAGGAGAGGGACCATTACTGGCTGGCCACTCTCCTTGATCCACGGTACAAGGGTAAGGTTGCGGACCTTATCTTGCCGTCGCAGAGGGAGCAGAGGATGAGACATCTCAGGGAGGCCTTGCAGAAAGGTCTGTGCAACGCGTTCCCAGAAACTGGGAGGTTACAAACTCCTGGTCCTGGACGACGAGTTGCTGAGGCTTCGGTCAGTAGCAGAAGGAGCGGTGGGGAAGGTGGACGTCTGACCGATGCGTTCAGACAATTTTTTAGTCGGCAGCCCCAAGGTATGATCGGTTCCAGCAACCATCGCCAGCGTCTGATATACATGGTGCAGGAATACCTTGGGGCAAGGTCAGACTTGGACACCTTTCCCACCGAAAATCCTCTGGCTTACTGGGTCCTGAGGATGGATCACTGGCCAGAGCTTGCACAGTATGCAATTGAGCTACTGGCCTGTCCTGCCTCCAGCGTTCTTTCCGAACGCACATTCAGTGCTGCTGGAGGATTTGTCACCGATCATAGGGTGCGCCTGTCCACCGACTCGGTTGATCAACTGACCTTCATCAAAATGAATCAGTCTTGGATCACCACCAGCTACCAGGAACCTGAAGCGGATATAACGGAATAATTTATAATGTCACATCCCTTCAAGACTGCCTATGCTGATGCTGAGTGACTGTCCTGTTATGTTCACTGACTATCCTCTTCCTCCTCAATGATCCATGCCACCACACCAGTGCCTAAGGCACAATTTTTCAGCCCCTGTATAACAGGGGCGTGTACTTACAATTTTTTTAAAAAATGCTTCGCAACACGTGTGACTGCTGTGCTCCAAGTACAGTATCTGTGAGGGGTTGCAGTGTTGTGGCACCAGCACCAATGCCTGGCACAATTTTTCAGCCCCTGTTTAACAGGGGCATGTAATTACAATTTTTTTTAAAAATGCTTCGCAACACGTGTGACTCTGTGCTCCAAGTACAGTATCTGTGAGGGGTGCAGTGTTGTGGCACCAGCACCAGTGCCTAAGGCACAATTTTTCAGCCCCTGTTGGGGCGTGTAATTACAATTTTTAGGCACTGCTTTGCAACAGGTCTCATTGCTGTGCTAAGAGTACAGTATCTGTGAGGGGTTGCAGTGTTGTGGCACCAGCACCAATGCCTAAGGCACAATTTTTCAGCCCCTACAGGGGCGTGTAATTACAATTTTTTAAAAAGATGCTTCGCAACAGGCTGTGCTCCAAGTACAGCATCTGTGAGGGGTTGTAGTGTTGTGGCACCAGTGCCTAAGGCACAATTTTTCAGCCCCTTTGGGGCGTGTAATTACAATTTTTAGGCACTGCTTTGCAACAGGTCTCATTGCTGTGCTAAGAGTACAGTATCTGTGAGGGGTTGCAGTGTTGTGGCACCAGCACCAATGCCTAAGGCACAGGGGCGTGTAATTACAAATCTTGATCCTGCGCCCACCAAGAGTAACTATGAGGGCCTACAGTCTTGTGGCAACACCGTCCACCACCACCGCCAAAGGCCCAATTTTTCTGCCCTGTTCAACAGGTGCATGCAATTACAAATCTTGATCTAATAACTCACAGCAGGGCCCATTCCTGCGCCCACCAAGAGTAACTGTGAGGGCTTACAGTCTTGTGGCAACACCATCCACCACCACCACCACCACCACCACCACCAAAGGCCCAATTTTTCTGCCCTGTTCAACAGGTGCATGCAATTACAAATCTTGATCTAATAACTCACAGCAGGGCCCATTCCTGCGCCCACCAAGAGTAACTGTGAGGGCTTACAGTCTTGTGGCAACACCGTCCACCACCACCACCACCAAAGGCCCAATTTTTCTGCCCGGTTCAACAGGTGCATGCAAGTACAAATCTTGATCTATTAACTCACAGCAGGGCCCATTCCTGTGCCCACCAGTCTTGTGGCTACACCAACATCTAATAGGGCAAATTTCTGCAGAGTATATACGGCAGGCCCCTACTTTCAAACATCCAACTTACAAACGACTCCTACTTGCAAACGGAAAGAGAAAACAGGAAGTAAGAGGAAATCTACCCCTAGGAAGGGAAATTCTATCATGTTAGATTTAATTTGGGAAAAAGGTATCTCCTCTCTACTGATGCTTTATCACCAATCCTTGTTTCAATTAAAACCCCACTTTTCCAAAAACATTTGTCATTGGGACGGAACGTGAGGTGACATGTTCTGAACAGATGTGCAAAGACAGCAAATGTTACAGGGGTGATAACCCCTCCCTATGTTCTCCAAAAAGCTTAAAAATAGATTTTTTGGGGATGGAGCTACACTTCATAATGTACCTGTTCAGATTCTACTTAAGAACAAACCTACAGTCCGTGTCTTGTTTGCACCACCTATATACTGCTGTTCAGAGTATATAGGGTTGTAGGTATAGGGTTTTATTTTGGGTGCGGGGTCCCCCTTAATATCCATACTTGACCCAAAGAGGCTGGGGTGGGGGGGGGGGGTGATGGGGTAGCCATGCCATTTTTCTCAAGGATTTTCAGCCATATGGCGGCCAGGACAAGATATGACATTAAAGCCGCAAGTGGTTTTAAATGGCTTCTTTTTTTCCTTTACAAATGTCATTTTGTGCAAGGACAGTTCTAAACACGGGAAACACATGCCACTTCACAGGCATACTTTAGACACCCCCCCCCCCCCAGGTACCATATTTAAAGGAAAATTTCACTTTTTTTTTTTCACTTTATGCATCATTAAAATGACTGCTCCCGAAAAAACTTTAGTTTTTAAAAGTTCTTTTCGCATTGATATATGTCCCCTGGGGCAGGACCCGGGTCCCCAAACCTGTTTTATGACATTAACATGCATATTGGCCGTTGTAATTAGCACTTTTGATTTTGAACGTTCGCGTCCATTTTCGAACCCTATACATAACGTATAGGGTTCGAAAATGGACGCGAACGTTCAAAATCAAAAGTGCTAATTACAACGGCCAATATGCATGTTAATGTCATAAAAACAGGTTTGGGGACCCGGGTCCTGCCCCAGGGGACATATATCAATGCAAAAAGAACTTTTAAAAACTAAAGTTTTTTCGGGAGCAGTCATTTTAATGATGCATAAAGTGAAAAAAAAAAGTGAAATTTTCCTTTAAATATGGTACCTGGGGGGGGGGGGGTGTCTAAAGTATGCCTGTATAGGGTTGGAAAATTCGCACGAACTTTCGGTCAGTTCGAAGGTTCTGGTGCGAACCGAACCCGGGGGTGTTCGGCTCATCCCTACTCCTGACCCATGGCTTAGACCTGGGCTTCCTGGTGGTCTCCGGCCATCCAGGTTTCTACTTGTTGGATGTTACGTTTCTACTCCTCTTTTTGAACTCAGTTTCTCTTTTTTCTTTTTTCTCATTATGTTTTCTTTTTTACATGACCTCAGGTTTTCTTTTTTCCAGCCTGAACCTACAAATTTTTATAAGGTTATTACCGCTCAGTCACGCTGCCACCACTGCTGCATGTACCTTTCTGATATTTAACATGTATTTTTTTTTACAGGGCTCCAAGACATTCCTCCCCTAAGGTATACCGTATGAAGTGTATAATGCTTTTTCTTCCAATTAAGTTGTTATGGCGCTAAAATTCCTGACTTATGACGTCAAAGGTTTAAACTCCATTCAAAAAAGATGGCTAGCCTTGAAGGAGTGTAAAGCTTCCAAAGCAGATATCATTTTTGTTCAAGAGACCCATTTTCGTCTTGGGGGATCCCTCAAATTCGCTAGCAAGCACTTCCCACAATTCTTTATGGGTTCCGATCCATCGGGAAAGGCAGGCGTAGCCATTTTGATTAACCGACTTTGCCCTCTACGAGTTCAATCCTCCCACCTAGATCCCCAGGGCAGATTTATCATTCTAAAATGTTATTTTCTTACTCAATCCCTCACAATTGTTAATGTTTATGCTCCCAACTCGGGCCAGATCAGCTTCCTGTCCTCTATGTTTGATACCGTAGACAAATTCTCCCAGCCCTTTATGGTGATCGGAGGAAACTTTAACATGACCATGTCCGCAGATAGGGATAGACACACACTATTTCCATCAGCCTCACCCCCCAGGGCCAATATTAGACTAATAAGAGCCAAAAACCTCTTGGATATTTGGAGGATTAAACACCCTACCCACAAACAATACACATTCTTTTCACACCCTCACAAACTTTATTCTAGGCTAGACCATTTTTTTATTTCCACACCCCTCCTAACATCAACGGTTTCTTCTGAAATCAATCCCATAACATGGTCGGACCACTCCTCCGTCCAGCTTGATGTTCACCTCTCCTCTGCCTCTCCCCAATCAATGGAGACTAAATGAAACAGTTCTCCGCTCCCCTGAACCTAAAGAACTTTTATCCAATGGATTGATGGAATACTTCCAACTTAACAAAGGCACAGTCGAGGGGCCCTCCCCCCTGTGGGAGGCACATAAAGCTGTCTTCCGAGGACAATGTATAGCTATAGGTTCCAGTCTTAAAAAAGACGCTACATTTCAATACTCATCTATCATGACTAAACTACGCTCAGCAGAGAAGCTACTATTGGCCTCTCCCACGGTGGCTGGACTCCGGACTGTGGTGTCTCTAGGAAACCAGCTTAGATCCCCAACTATGAGCAAAATAGACAAATCCCTTCTCTGGTCCAAGCAGAAGTTTTATGAATACTCAAACAAACCCCACAAACTGCTAGTAAACAAATTGAAACCTCGTCCCTTTCAATCTTTTCCTGATTTCCTTAGACACCCCGACGGATCTCCCACCTATTGCCCCCTAACTATGTCCAAACTTTTTGGAGAATTTTATCACCAATTATATAACTGCCTACAAACGGATCCAAATTATAGCTTTACACAAGAGAAATTCGATCTTTTCTCCAAACACCTACAGCTACCCAAACTTTTGCCTGAACACCTTATAGACTTGAATTCAGACATCACACCTGAAGAGTTGGAAGAGGTAGTTACACAGCTCCCCAACCAAAAAGCTCCTGGCCCAGACGGACTACCCTACTCTTATTACAAGACATTCTTACCAATTCTAAGTCCTCATATGATTTCTCTATATGCTTCACTACTTAAGGGGACAATACCACACCCACAATTTCTCCATGCTCATATCTCAGTCATTCCGAAACCTAACAAAGATCCCTCCCTACTTGACAACTACAGACCCATTGCATTATTAAATTCGGACTATAAGATGTTCACAAAAATACTGGCTAATAGACTAACTCACATAATCCCTAGACTTATACATAAAGACCAGGTCGGCTTTGTACAAGCCAGACATGCAGGAGACAACACAAGACGTACAATAGACCTCATAGACCTACTAAACAAGACATCCCGCCCGGCCCTAATCTTAAGCCTCGACGCACAAAAGGCCTTTGATCGGCTTAGTTGGCCATATATGTTCGCTACTCTCTCCAATTATGGATTCAAAGGCCCCTTCATAACAGCGTTAAATGCCCTTTATTCTTGTCCTTCTTCCCAAGTTCAACTAGCTTCTTATCTGTCATCACCTCTCGTTAAGTAACGGAACCAGACAAGGGTGTCCCCTGTCCCCCCTCCTTTTCATTCTCTGTCTGGAACCCCTGGCAGCAGCTATTCGCATGCACCCTGATATTGGGGGAGTCTCACTACGACAAAGAGAGTATCAGTTGTCCCTATTTGCGGACGATGTCCTTCTAACCCTGACAAAACCCCATATCTCCCTTCCTAATCTTACAGCCCTGTTGAAAGACTTCAGCTCTATATCTGGATACAAAATCAACACGAGTAAAACAGAAGCTCTACCCTTACATATCCAACCCCCAGACCTTAACATCCTCAAACAAAACTATTCTTTCCATTGGTGCACGGACTCTCTCAAGTATTTAGGTGTTAACATAACTTCCTCATATTCAACCCTATATCAAGCTAACTACCCCCCACTCTTTAGAGACATCGACAGACTTTTGAAACAATGGGATGCTTACCCTATCTCTCTTCTAGGTCGCATCAATGTTCTAAAGATGTCTGTAATGCCAAGACTTCTCTACCTCTTTGACACACTCCCAATTCCCATTCCCATGTCACAATTAAAAGCCATGCAAAGAACATTTCTTAACTTTATATGGCACTACAAGACCCATAGGATAGCAAGCTCGGTAATGCTAGCCCCCAAGATGCGAGGCGGATTGGGGACCCCGGACCTTATTAAATACTACTTTGCTACCCACCTTAAAACAATTGTTACTTGGTCATACAGAATGGCACCTACTGTCTGGGCAGAGATTGAGATGAGTATCACTAAACCAGTACACATCTGTGCCATGATTTGGACAGATCTAAGCTCTTCGATGTGCCAACTCAGAAACATATGCCTAGGCCCAATGCTATTCTCTCTTGACCTATGGAAGAAATGCTCGCGACAATTTTCCCTTGCTTCTCCATGCCCTCCGCTGTTGAATGTACTGTTTAACCCTGATATTCCTGACAGTTTGACATACGAAAGAATGCTTCCATGGACACAAGCAGGTATATTCCAGCTTCGAAACATTGTACACCCCCTCACCAGAACGCTCCTATCATTTGAAGAGCTGCAAAAGAAACACCAAATCCCTAAACAGCTATTCTATTTATATTTGCAAATTAGACACTATTTTGCCTCTAAATCCCCTACTTTAAGCCTTGACAAGCCTACCGCATTTGAACTTCTATGTGCTCAGGGACCATACCAGACCCACATGATTACCGACATATACAGATTCCTTCACGACACTACACCTATTACTGACGCATCTCATTCTTATATGCGGAAATGGTCCCAGTTGATAAACCGCTCCATCCCACTTCCCCATTGGCAGAAGATTTGGGGAGCTATCTCCAGATCATCGCAGTGTGTAGAACAAAAAGAGACGGCCTATAAGATATTGTTCTTCTGGTATAAAACCCCTGAAATCATACACAAATATGATTCTAAGATACCTAGGGTGTGCTGGAGATGCCAGGGGGACATAGGCTGCCACTTTCACATTTTTTGGGAATGCCCCTTAATAGGCCCATTCTGGTCGACTATTCAGACCTTTATCCAAGATCTGTTCAATATTTCCCTCCCATTAGACCCAATGCATTTTCTATTAAGCCTGCCTATCCCTGGACTCTCCAAACATGCCCAAAAACTCGCTACTTTTATTCTACTTGCTGCCAAAAGGGCTATTCCCCTGCGGTGGCTCTCTTCTACCCCACCCTCCCTCTCTCAAGTCCTACAAGCACTGGAACAAATATGTCGAATGGAACGTCTCACTGCGATCTTACATGATACCCTTCCACAATTTTCTAAAGTATGGGACCTATGGGACCATTCAGATCTTAATCCTGGTACCTGCTCCATCTCTTCCAATGATATATCACATACCTAAAGCTCTCTATATGTCTGCCGAACACCCCTTTATTTGCTTTTAATGTCTTAACCCGCTGTCCTCTTTTTAGACACACACCTTCTTTTGCCTATATTTTCGTAGTGAAATATAGGTTACGATTCAAGTCTTTGCTGTATTGGTAGTGCTGTGACTGTTTCGATAATTGTATTTATTTTTTATTTTTCTTATACTTACTTTTCTTTTCCAAATACGTTGTGTAAGTGTATGCAAAACCAAATGTATGTTTATTTACGTACTTATGTTTATGTACTATTGTTTCTACTATTACTATTATCTACTACTATTGTACTATTTCTTTCCAATTTCAATAAAAATTACAATTAAAAAAAAAAAACATTTCAAAGTATTACAATACATTAAAATGTACCATTTAACAGGTAACAAAAAAAAAAAAAAACTACTGTAAGTTCTGGAACTTTAAGTGCAAAGAAAATTATCAGTCTTTTGTAGCTCCCTTACTTTTAATAATTTTTCATATTTTCTGGTTGCCCCTCTCACCTTTGTTTATATAGTACATCCCTTTGATTATGATTGTTCATGCAGTTCTATAGAATTGACTGCACTTGGCAGAATTCCCAACATCACACCCACACCAAGAATGCACCTGTGCAAAGATGGACGATTCAAAACACCTGTCACAAAGAGTGTCTGATTCCATAACACAAGAGGAACAATAACTTGCTAATAAAAAAGAAAGCAAACTTTGTGCACAGACCAAAATGTGGAAGTATGTATGTAAAAGTACACACACATAAGAGCATGGGTAGGAGGAAAATAATGTGGAAAAGATTAATACCTATTTCACATCCACACAGGTCCACACTCGCATGAAAAGCATACCATTTGTTGGAGTCTGATTGTAGAGTTATTTTTTTTTAAATAATAATTTTATTACACCCTGCAAATAGTACATACACTATAGGGCTAAAAGTAATACATCCCTACACCAAACAGCACTATAACATTTTGTAGAGTTTATTACAAATAACCATACTTGAAGTGATTGTAGCCGTATTAGTGCAATTATGACAGAGAAAATTGAGTACTGTCCGTGATACTATATATATATATATATATATATATATATATATATATATATATATATATGCACCTATATACACCTGCACCATGTTAGTGCAAATAAAAAAAATAAAAAAAGTATCACGGACAGTACTCAATTTTCTCTTACAAATATCCAAAAAGAGAAGGGTAAAAATAGACCCTTATAGAAAAGCAGTGTGTACAGAAAGCTTTTACAAATGAAGCTTTTAGAGCACCCATCATCTTCAGTTTAGAGCAGAACTAAACTGCAACATTTTGGTCCTTTAGTATAGCATAGTTGCGCATATTTGCACATTATGGGAGACACACCGAGCAAAGCTTTACCATGCAGAGCTGCATTATCAGAGTCACTTCCATCTTCTCCTGGTCTTCTTTCAGATTTCAAGTCTCTGGTCTCTTGCTTGGCCAGGCATGGATGACGTTACTCCTACACATGCACGCAAGTTACTATGTGCCAACACAGAATGGCACCGAGACTCTACACTGATTTGCACATGTACGGCTCAGTGTACACTTCTAGAAAAAGGTTTTTACAGGCAGAGAGAAGAATCTATGATAGAGGAGAGTAAGGCTGGGTTCACACTTATGCATATTGGATGCAGGTTTCCCTGCATCGAATTTGCATGAAAGGAGAGTGTGACCAGCTCTCAATGGAGCCAGTTCACACATCTCTGGGGCAGCCAGGGAACGCAATGCAGAAGGGTCCTGTGTGTCTTTGGCTCCATTTCAGTTCCGAATTCAGGCAAAAATTTAGACCCGATTCGCCCCTGAAACGATGAAAATTGACTCACCGGCCCTTCTGCAGTGAGCCACTCTGCAAATAGTGTGAACCCAGCCTTAGTTCCATCATTAAAACATACCTGTCAGCATCTTTTGTAAAAGCAAGCTTAGTTTCGCTTTAAAAATGGTAAACAAAAATCCAAATAGGAGTGTTGGATGCCACTTTCATGGTTGTATATGCCAAAAAAAATAATTACTGCCCTTGTATATGACTTGTCTAGTAGTAATTTGGTTCCCAGTGTCTGTGTGCAGCTTGCCCTAATCTCCTGTCTCATTAGCATGCTGGTCTGCTTCCTGCCATGATCCCTGGCCTAAGTTTGGCTAGAACCAGGTCTTAAAATATACTAGTTAGTCCTGTTCAACTATCCTAAGGTGTAAAACAATACAGATGTCATGGAGTCATTTGTTGTATTCAAGGATTTCATTTTAGCATCAAATCTGCCTGTCACCAAATACCAGCAACAAACGATGAGATTGTTTAATAAAGCTACTCTGACAGAATTGATATGTTCTAGGTCTAGTGAAAAGCAAAATCATGTTAACAACTATAGTTTATTATTTGTAGCCATAGCTAACTGCCATTATGCAAAGGTAATCACTGTATTTAATTGCAAGCATATTGCCTGAAAGTGTATTTTCATTTTGGAAGGAGCAGGAAATTGTTAAAAGTGCTATCAGGTTTAATCATTTATTTAATTTTGCTGTCTATGTTCCATAGATTTCCCTTTACGTCCTGGCACAGAGAAACTGCATAAAATGACAGGTAATCTCTTGAAAGTAAGGGAAAATTGAATCTAAGTTGTCACCAGAACAGATGCCCCGATTGAAAAATGTCCCCTTACCACCTGTTCTGGTGACAAATTTGGGTCTCTGATCACTTTCTGTCCTTGTGACAAGAGCAACCAAGACAAACCGAGGGGATGTGAGGACAGCAATAAAACCCTGACAGAGGGTCTAATCCTTTCCTACTCTGATGAAAAATATATAAAAAATTGGGTTTAGATAAACTTTAACCCTTGGGTTTTCAGTCGATTTTCACAAAGCTTATGTAGAGGTAAATTTCTGATTTATTAAGAGGCAGATAAAGAAAAGTCAACAAAGTAAGCAAAGTTATCAAAAACTTTAAATAAAACTTATCTTAAAAACTATGGTTGTGAATAGACAGTTAAAGTATATATGCACCTATAACCAAAAAAATAGGGGAATCAAAGAAGTCCAACCCAAAACAAAGCTGCTTCAAATGAGGACAGGACAGTGGTAATACCTTAAAACACTGTGTACTTTTATTTAACATTTAATCCAAATGTCACAAAAATTAAAAGACATTTTCCAAAAGGGCAAAGTACCTTAGAGTTGTTTATCCCTTAAAAACTATAAGGGATAAACAACGTTGTAACCGGAGCAGGAGCGCAAATGAACCGAGCCATAAGCCCCATTCAAAATACAAATTCTATCTTCAATAGGGTGTAGCCGTGAGCGGCCAAGGTTAGCTAAATGCTGCTTCCAACAAAAGTCATGTGCAGAGGAGTGGCTGATGCTGACGCTTCCTCTTACCTGTACCTAGACTGTGTGCTCCCCTGTGGCAACAGCTTCTACCATAGTCTCACATAAGTCACTTGCTTCCAGTCTTGCTGTTAACCTTCTGTTTTTAGGCAAGACTAGCTAATTTCTCAAAAGTGATAATTCCATGAGAGAGAAGCATGCTCTGATATATTAACTTTAGTGTATCACCTTGTGGATGGTTTTGTATTTATGAGATTGGAGAGGGGAAAATGGATACTGAGAATTTATTGGCCATGGATACTTACAAGTGCAAAGTGCACTGAAAGTACACTTGGAAGTGCAGTCGTTGTAAATTTGAGGGAAAGATCTGAAATGAGGGGAAGCTCTGCTGATTTTATTATCCAATCATGTGCCAGCTAAAATGCTGTTTTTTTTTATTTTCCTTGCATGTCCCCCTCGGATCTACAGCGACTGCACTTCCAAGTGCACTTGTAGTTTGCAATTGTAGTGAAAAGTGGATTTGTCTTTAGTAAATAACCCCCAAAGTCTACACAACATGCTTCTGTGAATGTCTCCGGACACCCGCATGATAATAAATGATAACCCACAATATAATTTATTTGGATGGCTTGTCACACCATCACAATCTCAACTGGTAGTGCCTACATTCTAGTCTCCTCCACAACTATACCTCTCAAGACTCTAAATGCATGCTTTAAAACACTTGGGCTGCTTTAACCGGTTCCCGACCGGCGCACAACGATATACGTCAGCAGAATGGCACGGACAGGCAGGAGGGCGTATATATAAGTCCCTCCTTAATGCCGTCCGCGCCGGTCGGGACCCCCGTGAGGTTGGTCGCGGGTCCCGTGGACTCAATCGCTGTGGGGGACACCCGTGATCGTCTCACGGGAAGGCTGAACGGGGAGATGCGGAAATACACAGCATCTCCCCGTTCTGCCTAGCAACTAGTGACGCAGATCTCTGCTCCCTGTGATTGGAGCAGAGATCAGCATTCACTAGCTGACAGCCACGCCCCCCCACAGTAAGAAACACACCCCTAGGCATACTTAACCCCTACACTGCCCCCTTGTGGTTAACCCCTTCACTACCAGAGTCATTTATACAGGAATCAATGCATTTAAATAGCATTGATTGCTGTATAAATGACAATGGTCCCAAAAATGTGTCAAAAATGTCCGATGTGTCCGCCATAATGTCGCAGTCACAATAAAAATCGCTGATCGCCGCCATTAATAATAAAAAAAAAATTATTAATAAAAATGCTATAAAACTATCCCCTATCTTCCAAAACTTTAACCGTCTTCTGGTGAAGCCATTCCTTTATTGATTTGGATGTATGCTTTGGGTCGTTGTCATGCTGAAAGATAAAGTTCCTCTTCATGTTCAGCTTTCTAGCAGAAGCCTGAACGTTTTGTGCCAATATTGACTGGTATTTGGAACTGTTCATAATTCCCTCTACCTTGACTAAGGCCCCTATTCCAGTTGAAGATAAAAAGCTCCATAGCATGATGCTGCCACCACTATGCTTCACAGTGGGCATGGTGTTCTTTTGATGATGTGCAGTGTTGTTTTTGCGCTAAACATATCTTTTGGAATTATGGTCAAAAAGTTCAACCTTGGTTTCATCAGACCACTACACATTTTCCCACATGCTTTAGGGAGACTTCATGTGTTTTTGCAAAATTTAGCCGGGCTTGGATGTTTTTCTTGATAAGAAAAGGCTTCCATCTTGCCACTCTACCCCATAGCCCAGACATATGAAGAATCTGGGAGATTGTTATGACATGTACCACACAGCCAGTACTTGCCAGATATACCTGCAGCTCCTTCAATGTCGCTGTAGGCCTCTTGGCAGCCTCCCTGACCAGTTTTCTTTTCATCAATTTTGGAGGGACGCCCAGTTCTTGGTAATGTCACTGTTGTGCCATTTTTTCTCCACTTGATGATGACTGTCTTCACTGTGTTCTATGGTATATCTAATGCCTTGGAAATTCTTTTGTACCCTTCACCTGACTGATACCTTTTAACAATGAGATCCCTCTGATGCTTTGTAAGCTTTCTGCGGACCATGGCTTTTGCTGTAGAATGTGACTAAGAGAATGCCAGGAAAGACCTACTAGAACAGCTGAACTTTATTTGGGGTTAATCAGAGGCATTTTAAATTATGTCAGCTGTGCACTGACTCCTATTTAACGAGTTTGAATGAGATTGCCTAATTCTGAACACAGCTACATCCCCAGTTATAAGAGGGTGTGCACACTTATGCAACCACATTATTAAAAAAAATATACCCCCCCCCCCCCCCTAAAATATTTCAGTTTGTTTTTTAATTGATTTATAATGAAAATTATATACAAGTCACATTAAAAGGTGGAAAAAGTTCTGAAATCATTTATCTTTGTCTAATTTTTTTTAGATCACAGAAACCTGACATTTTAACCGGGTGCGTACACCTTTTATATCCACTGTATATGCAAATTAAAAGAGGTATTTTGGAGGTACCCAGTACATGCTAGGAGGATGATGCTTTTTAGTATTCCTGGAACACTTTGGATCCCTAATGAAGGGCTCATCAGTCTACTTTTTCTTGACCCAAGCAAACTACATAGCCTGAAAATTATAAGGATGATCATAAATACAGCAGCGCCTGTAAATTAATAATTAGGCAAGTTTAAAAAAGTGGTTACAAAAAGGCTTTTAGCTCATGCATGGGAATTTTCTGATCACATTGATAAGTCTCGGTAAGTCTAGATACAGTATGCACCAAAAAATAAAAAATGTACCCCACCAGATCCCCCTCTTTATCTCATTTAATAAGAAAATTGCCTAGCCTGGGCACAAGTAAATACAATGATTACACACATATAAAAGACTGAAATTAAATATGTCTGCACTCAAAGATCTACATTTTTTTTTTTAAGGAAGAGTCTAGAGGTGATTTGGTCACTGGTGTGCATGCTGAGAAGGAAAATCTCTTCCAGACTGGAAGTTAGATTGCGATTAAAATAGAACTCTTGCAAAAGAAATCTGAATCTTTTATGAAGAACAATACCATAGGCAAGGATTTGGTTACATGCACTTCTCACACCAGCTAAAAATTTACATTTACAAAAAACTGGTATGGAGGACAAATATTAAACTACTGAGCTGTAAAAACAGTTATTTGGAGAAATAAGTCACTCTTCAAACACACACGCACACACTCAAACAAGGTTTACAGACTTTTTATAGGATGCAATTACTTGGCATGGCCAAGTTGAACTCAACTTACAGCTATCAAGTAATCTTGTTGAGAACACTATAAAAACCAGCAAGACCATAAAATAATTGCTGTAGGTTTGTTTTTTACCCATTATGAGATTTGAGGGCACTGTCTGGTCACAGCCATTATTAAAGTAGATGTCAAGAGATTAAAATAATGACAGAGCACAGAGGAGATAAACCCGATATATTATATTGAAAACCTTCACTTAATACATTAGTAAAGTACAACAAGATCTTATAGAATCAGGCCTCATGGTCCTGCAGTACTTCTATTTCAAAAGATGCTACCTAGTTTCAAGTGGTGTTGCCACCAAAAAAAAAAAAAATTTGCTTAAAAATCATAAAAAAAAAAAAAATAAAATTGGAAATTTTTTTTTTTTACTCACCTCTAAATGCCTGTTGCTAGGGGGTTCCTCGTAGTCTGCCACCTTCATTGCCCGGGCACTGACATCACTTCCCCTCGGCACCGCACAGTCATCTGGGACCTGTCACGTGTCCCAGATGACTGAGCGTCGTATCACGGCGCACGGCGCCGCACACGCAGTGGGTGCCCGGCTGTGAAGCCACAACCGGGTGCCCACAGTAAGGATGCCGGCGCCTTGAGCGGAGTAGGGAACGAGGGGGGCTTTGTTCCCCCGCATCGCTGGACCCTCGGACAGGTAAGTGTCCGATTATTAAAAGTCAGCACCTGCAGTATTTGTAGCTGCTGACTTTTGAAAAAAACATTTTAGTGGGCACTCCTCTAAGTATTTGCTGCAGAGGCTAGAGTTTTAGTCAGTGTTCTGCAGACAATCAACAGGCAAGACACTGGGAGGGCAATCAGCTGCTATAGATGGAAGGAGAGTTGGCAAGGTATTTATGTCCCTTATTTGCCGGTTATGTGTCCTCTCCACTGCACACTCTGTGGTGACACAGGAAGTACACCATTATTGCAGTGCTACAACTACAGTTTACAGGAACTGTAACCCAAAAATAGAACCAAGGTTTAGTTCCTGATATATCAGGATTGTTGGCTGCAAAGCAATCATGAAAAAGGTAAGGACCACTAACTGGGGTGAGGAATGCTACAAATAAAACAATTTTGCCCTGTGTTCCTGTCAAGGAGAGTAATAATATTGAAAGGCGTTTCTGTCCAAACCATCTAGTAACTGGTAAAGTATATATGCTTCTTTTGTCAGGGGGTGTAAATAAGTCCTTAAAGTTTTTTTAAAGTCAGCAGCTACAAATACTGCAGCTGCTGACTTTTAAGAATCGGACACTTACCTGTCCCAGGGTCCAGCGATGTGGGGGAACGAAGGCCCCCCTCGTTCCCCGCTCCGCTCGCAGCGCCAGCATCCTTACTGTGGGCACCCGGCTGTGATTTCACAGCCGGACACCTACTGCGCATGACTGACTGCGCCGAGGGGAAGTGACGTTTTTAGCCTAGGCTATGGAAGAGGCAGATTTTGTGGGACCACCTAGCAACAGGGAGAAATAGGTAAGTGATTTTTTTTGTTTTTTATCCAATTAACGTTTATTAGCTCATTTGCTGCACGTAGGTTAAAAGTTGTAAATTTGTGGGAAACCCCACCTTCAAGGCCCACCAACAACAATAAGAAATTTCAGTTTTGAAAAACATTTATCATTTTCCTCCCACTTCACAATTATGTGCCACTTTGTGTTGGTTTATCACATAAAATCCCAATAAAATACATTTTCATTTTTGATTGTAACATGACAAAATGTGGAAAATTTCAAGGGGTATGAATACTTTTTCAAGGCACTGTACACACCACAGGGCTGGGGCATTGATCAGGTCAGCAAGGGGACTTAGCTGGGGGCTGCCTGTAGCTCTCCCTTGTCCTCTGAGTTAGGTTATTTATTTGGGGCTCTTGAATGTCTCTCCAGGCAGCCAGAGTTGCCCCTGTGCATGTCACTGCAATGCTGGTGCTAAGGGGCCATTAAATTACTTATACTCCCCCTCAGCTGATATATCTCTGCAGCCATTTCCCTACTCCATCCTCTACCCCTAATGGCCCCTTGCACACTGTCAACTGCAGCGTGCCTGGAAGGGACAGATGCAGCATCCAGCTCTGCTCTGCAGGCAGCCTGTCAAAGTCTATGTCAGGTTGCTGCATGATGGGGCTGTACATTTTGCTGTATTATACTGGTGTTTAGAGCCCTGCCTGTTCATGGGAGAGGTTCTGGAATGCAAAGTCTGACAAAAATCTACTTTCACACCCATTACCATTTAGGCTCTCACTCCCCAGCCATTTCACACCTACACCCTAAGCTGGCACACTTCACTATCTGACCACTTCTCAGCTCCCAACAACCCCCCACCCCCTCTCTCCCCCACTTGCATCACTCGCAGGCCACTTAACATTTTCACCTTCCCAATATATCTCCCTGGTCCAAAACTGACTCATCTTCACCAAGAGGTATTCACCAGTCACCTCACACCCGGATACCTTCCAACAGACATCACTCCCCAGTTGTTGTGGTCCTTCTTTAAAACCATTGGTGGCGTTTTCATGTTTACTGTTACTACTAATGTTTTGATGTTTTTGTTTACTGTATTAGATAAGCCACACAGCTACATCTCTCTTAGGCCCCTTTCACGCGATCGGCCTGCTCAGATACGCTTGTCCGTTTTTCAGGTGGATCTGAGCAGGCCACCCACTGACTTCTATGGGCAGGTGGATGTCAGCGGAGATGTATCCGCTGACACCTGCCTGCCATCCGCTTAAAACAGATGGACAAGATCCCCTTAAAACAGATGGATGGCAATATGTTCGCCATCCGTCCAGCGGATCGGATGAAAACGGACATCCTGTCCTTTTTCATCTGATCACCCCCATAGAGAACAGCGGGGCTCTGACAGGTCCATCCCTGTACAGTGAGCAGAGACGGACCTGTCATCCTCCTGCTCAGTGGGGATCAAGAGCGATCTCCTGCTGAGCTAGCGGAGTCCGTCCAATGGATCCGTTCCGTGTGAACCCAGCCTTAGGCCCTTTTCAATTTGTGCGACTTTTCCTGCGATTTTGGAAATCAGAGTCGCATGACAAGTCATACCCCATGATTCCCAATGATAACCATTCATATCTGTGTGACTTCAAGTTGCACCAACTTTTTTTATTTATTTTTCTTTAACAGAAAATTTTATTTATTTATAAAGAAAAACAAACAAAACAACTTGTACAGTAGAACATTCTCAGAGCATCAGGAGCATATTACAGACATTTCAATAGACTTTTCATCCTCAAATTCTAGAGTGACAATGTATTACGTTTAAGCTCTCTAGTTCGCGATAGTGGGTACATTAGTAATAGACAGTATTCACATTCGTGCTATGTGCAAAACCCTATCCCATAACCCTTAGGATATTAACAGGTAATAAGAAAGGAGGGGGGGGGGGGGGCACATAGATTTCCTACGGTATCTCAGTGGGCTTTGTTTATTCAGTGCCTCTTTACATAGTTAGTCTAAACGTAATCCTCTATCAGCGACCCACGCCTCCCATATTTTTTCAAATTTTGTAGGACAGTTGCGTCCTGCGTATGTTAGTTTATAAAGAGGGAGTGCCGAATCCACCAGGGATCTCCATTGCTGCACCGTTGGAGGAGTGGGGTACTTCCATTGCAGAAGTATAGCTTTTCTGGCATAAAAGGCTGTGTAGAACACAAAGTTTTTTTGCATGTGTGGTAGCTAGTGTGTCAACAACCCCCAAAAGTAGGTGAATGGGATCCCGCGGGACACGTAGCTTGCTTATTGAGTTGATTACTCCAAGCACGTCACCCCAATAAGATTGGATATGCTGGCAAGACCACGTGACGTGTATGAATGTGCGTATTTCTGTCTTCCACTTAGGACAGAGTGAGTCGCTGGAGGGGTAAATCTTAGCCAGACGTTCCTGGGTGTAATATACTCTGTGGATAAATTTGAGCTGGATGAACCTATCCCTCGCCGAGACCATGAGAGGAAGGTATTGCTGAATCCCCTCCTCTCAATTGTCATCCGCGAGGGAGGGCACATCTACCTGCCATCTGGAAAACAGTTCGGACACCTTAGAGGTGTCCAGCACCGCCAGCTCCTCATACAGAGTTGAGAGTGTTTTCCCTTCTTCCTCCCTTCCCAACAGCTTCTCGATCTTATTAGTCTCTAGGAAGATGTGATGGGGGAAATTGGGCTCGATAAGCGTTGCGGAGCTGCAGGTAGCGGAAAAACATATGGTTGTCCCTGTACTACTTTGGTCTGACTTTGATGCGAGTTGAGGTCCATAGACCTCAAGTTTTCACGGGCATTCTCTGAAATCGCGGCACAATCGTGACCACAAAATTCAAGTCACAGCAGTGTGAAAGGGGCCTTATATATGTTTAAATTTAAGTATGGCATTAAGGTAACAATATGCATCTTAAAAATTCCTGCATGCCTTTAATTAATGCCCCACCCCTAATTAATGTAAATCTCTACCTACAATGGCTTGCTAGATACAGAGTGAAAAAAGGTGTCCTGGAATTTTTTTTTTTGCAACTTGAGATTCCTTGTGCTGCTTCCCCTCTCACACTCCAGACCTGCTGTACAGGGACTGTAAGAGGTTGATACTAGGTCAGATCCAGGTACTTAAACCTGTTGCTTGTGTTTAACAAAATACATTTAATTAAGTATTCATTTGGGTCCTTTATATCTGCCTAGACTAGTTCAGTTCTAAACACAACACTCCAAACAGAAAAAATGTAACCCTAAATGAAAAGTACATTTATTTAACATTTCTAAAAGTTATACAAACAGCTTAATTTAGTATAATTTGTGTCATTTCCAAAGTAGAATTATTCATATATGTAGAATGCTTTTATACAGCAGATTCTGACTTAAGTAATCGTTGTTGGAAGGATGATTGAGTAAGAGAACATAGATAACCACCTGGATACCCAGCAGCAGAAATGATGTAACACATAACTGTAGGGCTCAATATTGTGAATACATGAACATTCTGTCGTTTTAGCAAATGTTTGCTTGAAAAATAGAACAACTAAAAGAAGACCTGAGAAAACCTAAAATGAAAAAGGTAGACAAAAACACTGGGGAAAAAAGTAAGAAAAATACTATTCTTTATATTTCTGACATTACAATAGTAGTAAAAAAATAAGGCCTAGTTTACAGCTGTACTTCAGCATACAATCGCGTGAGGGCCATGATTTGCCTGCACAGGATGCATAGGTGTCCCGTGCATCCATGTGCTGGCAGTCCTATTCATGTCAACTGGGACGCAGAACTCACACTGTCTGCATTCAGGGAGACACATCCACACCCACACAGATGTCAAACTGGGAGCAGCGTTTGTGTTTGTGGAGCTGCTGTGTCCCAGTTTACATGAATGGAACTGCCTGTATGTAGCTGCATAGAACACTTGTGAATCCCATGCAGACAAACACGGCCCTCACAAGGTTGTATGCTTAAGTACATCTGTGTGAATGATTTAATTTAAACCAAATGTGTTGTCAGAACTCTACTGCATTTAACCACTTCAGTCCGGAAGAATTTGCCCCCTTAATGACCAGGCCATTTTTTGCGATACGGCACTGCGTCACTTTAACAGACAATTGCGCCGTCGTGCGATGTTTGACCCAAACAAAATTTATGTTCTTTTTTACCCACAAATAGAGCATTTTTTATCGTGGTATTTGATCACTTCTGCGTTTTTTATTTATTGATTAATAATTTGATTAATAATTTACAAAAATAATTTTTTTTTTACTTTCTGCTATAATACATATCCAAAAAAAAATATATATATATATATATATTTTTTTTGTGTATATATATATATATATATATATATATATATATATATATATATATATATATATATATATATATATATATATATATACACACACACACACACATATACATATACACACACACACACGTATATATATATATATATATATATATATAAATGTATTCACCAGTTTAGGCCGATGTATATTCTTCTACATATTTTTGGTAAAAAAAATAAAAAAATTGCAATAGGCGTATATTGGATTGGTTTGCCCAAAAGTTATCACGTCTACAAACTATGGGATAGATTTAGGGCCTTTTAATATTTTTTATTGTTTTTACTGGTAATGGCGGCGATCTGCGATTTTTAGCTGGACTGCGACATTGCGGCGGACAAATCTGATGCCAAATGACACTTTTTGGGGACCAGTGACATTATTACATTGATCAGTGCTATAAAAATGCACCGATCAATGTAAAAATGAAGGGGTTAAGTGTGTTTCCTGGGTGTGTTCTAACTGTAGGAGGGATGGGCTGCCAGGAACATGACAGAGATCACTGTTCCCGATCACTGGGAACAGTAGATCTCTGTCATGTCACAAGGCAGAATGGGGAATCGCCTTGTTTACATAGGCAGCTCCCTGTTCTGCCTCTCCTACCGGTGGACATCGAGACCGCAGGACCTGCGGGCGCCAGCTACACTTCTTTCATGGACCGATGTACAAGTACGTTAATTCACACAGGAGAGTCGACCTGCCACAGTATATGTGCGTGAGCTGGTCGGCAAGTGGTTAAACAACCCTAAGAAAGTAAACATTCACTGACCCATAGCCCCAAAAAAATCCAAAAACATAACAGACTGTGCACAACAAAAATGTAACACAAAAAAATATCAGATTCCCATCAGTTCCTGAAGAGGACAGGTTGACAATAGCAGCCTACGTAAGGTGCAGTTCTACAGTAATGTTAGCAAGTTAAAAAAAGATGACATGAAATACCAGTTTATAAACTTATAATAGAATACCAGTTTATAAACTTTAAAGTTTATAAACTAAAGACACATGTTAATATAATTTTTCCAAAAAACTATTATCCTTTCCCACCAACCTCACGTCCCGTATACATTGGGGTTTACTATAGGCAAATAGACTATGTACTCTGCTAATGCAGTTGCACTCATTTTCCCCAGAGCTTATTGAATGTGGTGAAGCTCTGACGATTTCCATCTTCCAATCATGTGCAAGCAAAAAAAAAATGCTTTTTTTTCTTGGGTATTCTTTACAAAATGAAGCTTCACCGCATTCATTAAGCTCTTGGGAAAATCAATGCAAGGTGCACAGTCTATTTGTCTTTAGTAAATGAACCCCATTGTGTAGCATGTCTAGATGTGTATGTAAAAGTCTGTATTTTTCATAATAACCTATTAGATTCCAGCTCTTGTATTTCCAGGACATGTTTGAAGAGAACAGAAACATGTATTTGCCTTAAGAAACACAGAAACCTTTCTTTTAGGCCCTTTCAAATTATATGCATGAAATGTCATTTTATAAACATAAAACCTGCAAAGTGTCATATAAAGGTGCTCTGGAAAAATGGTATGAGAAATGAATGAACATACCAAAACTGAATCCAGTTTCTGTTTTACTTTCATCATCCGCATTGAAGATCTCGCATTGAAGATAGAATCTTGAAGTGTGAGAACATCAGTATGATTACTGACATCACTGTGCACCGTTTCTGCCTCAAGCTGAGCAACTAAACAAATTAGAAAAGAATCATACAGAGGGAACCGGTACTCTTTCAGATTGTTAAAATATATCTTTATATACAAATATTTTTCATATATTTCTAATTGTGGATAAATAAGGGAGCAGTTAAACCCTCCATCAACCTCCGTGTCCCAATTACTATCACTTTCTGTCAAATAGACAATAGAAAGCTAGTGAAAAAGAAAAATCCCCTCTACAATAGTTGTGATCAGAACAAGTGCCCTTCTGAGTGAATATTTTATTCTCTTAAGCTGACCATAGATAAATCAAAACTCGGCTGGTTCAGAAGGCACTGGACGAATTTCGATCTGTCAATGGCCATGTGATCAACTCCTCTATAACAGGCCTGCTGGTAAATTTTTGTTCTGTTAGTGTCTGCAGCCAATCTGCTGCAGCAATTATTTTTGTATTCTGACAGCGGAGGAGTCCCAATGTGAGATTACAATAATGAAGTGGGGAGGATTCCTCCCATCCACCTTAATTGTGTGGATGGGGGAATGGATTCAGTTTTATCAGTCTCCTGGCTTAAAAAAAAAAAAAAAAAGAAGTCATCTATGGCCATGAACAAAGAAAACAAATTAGTTTCTACTGGGCAAAACTGATGGTCAGGCAATTCCTCACTAAGACACATTCATAAATGAGGGCCACTATGAACACCAATAGAGTGTAAGGCTGGATTCACATCAGCAATGTGTGCTGATGTCTTTGCAGCTTCTCCCCATTGTCACATTCATCTTAATGGTCGTGAGGAGCCACGCTGAGTGGCGGCAGTGGCTGCGGCCAGGCTTTTGGAGCACGGAGCTCTGGGGATGAGAGCAGAGCCATCAGTACATTGGCCAAAGAAGTGTTCAGGGCAGCCGTGGCATTCCCAGACAATGGTGTGAAGCTGGAGGACGAGGAGGCCGAGCCGAAGGAGAGCCAGGAGAGCGGCAGAGCCAGGTAATGGGGGCAGCAGGGAGGACACTGAGAAACTGAACATGGTAAGGGAGGTGCCTGACTGTCCTCTCCAAGCTGACAAATCCCCCCAACAACCTGTCACAATATAATACTGTTCCAGGTGTCAATCCCGCTTATTACCATAGCGATCCCCTGCCCAGTGTCACCATGGACCAATTCCCATCCTTCTTGGCCAGCATCCACACAGTCCTCTGTCGCCCCCCCCCCCCCCCGCGCGCTCTGCGCTCCCTTCCTGCACCTTTACATCAGACAGACATGGCTGCCAATGCTCATCAGTGTGTTCTGGAGGAAGGAAAGGTGAGGGGAAGCACAAATGCACAGATGGGGAGATTGCCAGCATTGCTTGTTAGCACAACAATCTCAACGTTTTTTGTTCATTCAGCCTGCTGAGTTGAATGAAAAAAACTTAGTGTGTACCAGGCTTAAGAGAAGGATTTTATGGCGAGTGCAATAATCCAACTTTCTTTCATGTACTCTGAGGGAGACAGGAAGTCATTCACCTTCGGCATGTCCAAAAGCCGACCAACTGAAGGGTGGGGGGCACAGCAAACAATAGCTAATAGGCCTACATATAAAACAGAAAACTGGGGACTACCTAACAGACACAGTCTCAGGGGCTGATAGCTCAGAGGCCACCAGTGGATCAAGAACAGAATCAGCAGCAGGTGAAGGAGTGCTCTAATTTTCCTTTGCAGTTGGAGTCATGAACAGGGTGATTTGGACAATAAAGTCATGACTAATTAAAACCTCAGCTCAAAGGATAGAGACCAGCCACACCCGATGAAGCTCAGGAACACTCTAAAGACAGGATATACTCAAAGATGTAGAGGGCAACAGGGTTCCAGGCTGCAGATGTCAGCCAGATCAGAAGGTATGCCGCAAGCAGCATTGGTGCCGTTAGTGTGAGGTGGGGGCATCTGAAACATTGGGATTGCCCCTATGTCTCAAATCATACATGTTACAACTGTGGGATGACAAGGCTCAGGGTAAGGCCTTTGGTATGAAATCCCAACAGCTGATAGCAGGTGAGGGTCCATTGGCCAGAGATGACCAAAGTCACTGTATGGGCCAGAAGGAGCAGATCCAACATAAAAGTTTCTCATGACACCTTGCAAGGCAGAGCAGCAGCCAGAAGATACTTCCTTGACTCTGTATGGTGGAAAAGAGTAGAGCGTGTGTGCAACACTCCACCCAGCAGATGAAGTTGGCACTAATCTCACAGCATTATCCCCAACTATGATGGAAGCCAAATGAAAAACAGGAGATTATAAAGGTGCACAGTGAGCTATGTACTTGAGGTAGCTCCAGATGCTTTTCTCAACCGGCTCACTCACAAATTGTGTCTTCAGAGACAGGGCAAGCGCTGAGGCAATTCCGGTGACTCTGGACCTGGAAAGGACTCGGTTAACTTGTTACTGGGAAGGAGTCTGGAGAGTGCCCTCCTCAGACCCCAGTGCCCGAAGGTCACTTTCAGGCTATCCCTGCAGCTAGCACATCAGATTCTGGACGCAGCATTCCAAACGCCAAGCTGCAGATGGTTACTCACCAAACAAAAAAGCTGGTGAAGAAAAAAAAAAGTGCTACCAAAAATAGGTTTATCTTTTACACACCAGAGCTGAAGAAAGGATGGTCATTTTTCTAGGACACTTGCAAAAACTGAAGCATGCTGGCAGTATGAAAAAATAGGATTTTTTGTACTCACCGTAAAATCCTTTTCTCTGTAGTTCACCGACTGACACAGCTCCTCTCTTAGATCATTGGGTTGTTATGCCACCTTCAGGAGAAGACTAGGCATTACATGTTAACATGTGATAATAAAACTAGAACTTTCTAGCTCAGCCCAAGGGGCGGTCCCTTAGGTAACAACCCCACAGCATGCTACTGCAGCCTCAGTACGTCAACAAGCAGTATAACGTAGACAAAAATATGAGAGGCGGGTGCTGTGTCAGTCGGTGAACTACAGAGAAAAGGATTTTACGGTGAGTACAAAAAATCCTATTTTCTCTTACATTCACCGACTGACACAGCTCCTCTCTTAGATCATTGGGACGTCCCCAAGCAGTGCCAAAACGAGGGGTGGGAAAACAGCATAAAAACTTCACCCACCATGGCAAGTGGGAACTAGTACAACTTTACCCACAAAAACAACAGCGTGTGGGAACCAAAACACTTTGTTACCCACGAAAAAAACAAAACAGAGTGCTCCTCAACTGGGAGTCACTACCTTCAAACCGCCTCAGAACTGCGGTAACAAATGCAACAGTGCATTTACTTAAGGTACTGTGTTTTTACCAAAAAAAAAAACAGGAAAAAATGTAAGTGTAATTGCAATTATACGGCCGCCTGCAAAACTTTGATGCCAAAACAGGCATCAGCCGATGCACTGACATCTACCTTTTTTGAAAAGGTGTGAACAGACGACCAAGTCGCCGCTTTACACACTTGAGCGACAGACGCTTGATGTCGGAAGGCCCAAAATGTTCCGACTGCCCTTGTGGCGTGGGCTGTGACCGTAAAGGGGGGCACCTGCCCCTTCAAGGCGTAGGCCTGTACTACACTGTCTGATCCACCTGGAAATGGTGGCCGACGAGACCGCCATGCCTTTTTTCGGACCAGCCACCAAAACAAAAAAGGAGTCTGACTTCCGAAAAGGGACTAGTAGCAGACAAATACACCATCAGAGCCCGAACCACGTCCAGGGAATGAAGGGCCACCTCTTTAGGATGTGTCGGTTTAGGACACAAAGATGGTAACACAAGGTCTTCATTGATGTGGAACGCCAAAACCACCTTCGGCAGAATAGCAGGTTGCGGACGCAACACCACCTTATCCTTGTGGATAACCAGATAGGGCGACTTGCAAGACAAGGCCGCCAGCTCCAAAACCCTCCTAGCCGGAGTAATGGCCACTAAAGAGACCACTTTCTGGGAAAGAGTCAACAGAGGGATCTCCCTGATCTCTTCAAATGACGGTTTTTGAAGTGCCGATAACACCAGGTTCAAAAGCCAAAGCTGATATGTGTCCCTTAAATGGTGCTTAAAGCCAGTTTCTGGTCTACTCCTTGCTGTAGAAACAACATGATCCTGGATATAGTAAAGGTGCACGGACGCCAACCTTTCTCCTCACACATGGAGATGTAGGCCTTCCAGGTACGATGATATATCTTCCGAGAAGAAGATTTCCGTGTTCTCAACATAGTTGGAATCACCGAGTCCGAAAGACCCCGGTTCCTCAACACCTGGCTCTCAATAGCCATGCCGTTAAAACCAGCGATGGTAAAGCAGGATGGAGGTTTGGACCTTGAGACAAAAAGGTCCTCTCGTTACGGCAGTCGCCATGGGGCGTCCGCCACCAGGCGCACTAGGTCTGCGTACCAGGGACGCTGGGGCCAATCTGAGGCAATCAGTATTACTGGAATCCCCCCGGCCTCCACTCTGCGGAGCAGACGTGGTAACAGTTTCAGCGAAGGAAAAGCATAGATCAGCTGGTACTGATCCCACGGAGCCACCATCTGATGCATCTGCCCAAGGATCTCTTGTCCTGGACACGAATCTCGGCACCTTTCGATTGAGACAGGAGGCCAAAAGTTCCACGTCTGGTGTGCCCCATCACAGGCACAGTAGCCTGAACACTTCCGGATGCAACTCCCATTCTCCTGGGTCCAGCATCTGGCGACTTAGATAGTCCGCCTGCCAGTTCGCCACTGCCGGGATGTAAATGGCCGCCAGGGCCGGTACATGTCGCTCTGCCCACTGAAGGATGTGAGCGACCTCCCGTGCGGCGGCTGAGCTTCTTGTTCCTCCTTGGTGATTGACGTATGCCACCGCCATGGCGTTGTCTGACTGGATCCTGATCGGACGCTCTTGAAGTCTTATCAACCATGTGAAGAGGCATAGCCTGATCGCTCTCAGCTCGAGCAGATTGATCGGCAACTTGGATTCCTCCACCGACCAGAGGCCCTGGGTCGACTGAACTCCCATTACTCCACCCCAGCCGCTTAGGCTGGCGTCCGTTGTGATCACCGTCCATTTCAGAGGTAGGAACGACTTCCCGGACCGAAGTGTCGGGGACCTCAGCCACCAGAGCAGGGAATCCCTGACTAACTGGCTCACCTGAATCTGCCGATCCAGAGACAACGGAGATTTGTCCCACTTTGTCAAGATCTCCTTCTGCAAGACTCTGGTGTGAAACTGGGCATACGGTACTGCCTCGAAGAAGGCCACCATGAGTCCCAGGACTCGCATGCAGAAGCGTAGCGACGACCACTTGTGGTTCATCAGCAGTTTTACTGCGGCTCTGAGAGTCTGCAGCTTGTCTGAAGGGAGAAACACTCTCGCTTCCATGGAGTCCAGCAGTAAGCCTAGGTACTCCAAACGCTGAGTCGGTACAATCACCGACTTTTTCAGGTTCAACAGCCACCCAAATTCCTGCAGGATCTGCATGGTGATCGCCACATCCTCCTCTAACTCTGAGGCGGAAGATGCTCTCAGGAGGAGATAGTTTAGGTAACCCACGATCGCGATCCCACATTGTCGCAGCAATGCCAAAACAGGAGCCAATACCTTGGTAAAGACTCGGGGGGGCTGATGCCAAACAAAAGGGCAAAGCCAAACTGGTAGTGTGTTTCCCCAACTGCAAACCGCAGAAACCTCTGATGCCGAAGGCATATGGGTATGTGCAGGTACGCATCCTGGATGTCCAAAGATGCCAGGGGGTCCCCTTGAGGGAGTACAGCGACTACTGAGCAAACTGATTCCATTCTGAACCTCTGTACTTTTACAAAGTAATTGAGGGCTTTTAGGTCCAAGATTGGACGTACCCCTTCCTTTTTGGGGACTACCAACAGGTTTGAGTAGAACCCCTGGAAACGTTCTGATTCTAGGACAGGTACTATCACCCCGCGACTCAGCAGGTCCCTTGCCGCCCCCAATAGGGCCTCCCGGCGAGCCGGGAGTACGGGTATGCTGGAGGGAAGAATCTGTTTTGCGGCCAAGAGAGGAACTTATCTTGTAGCCTGAGGAAATCAGATCGCAGACTTATTGGTCAGACAGCCGAGAGACCCACCGGGCTGCAACTCCCGAAGGCGACCTCCCACCTGCGTTGCAGGCAGGGGCAAACCTTCATGCGGTAGCCCCTTTGCTCGCAGGCTTGCGGTTCCAGGGACGCTTTTGTCCTTCAGAGGTCGTCCTGTCGGGCTGGGGATGCTTAGCCGAAGCCCCGGGCGGACGAAAAAGCCGGTTGTGAGCGGAAAATGAGTGCCCTTGCCTACGGCGTGGCTCCTTAGCCTTCCTGGCCTGTGGGAGTAGTGTACTCTTACCACCTGTGGCATTTTCAATAATGTCATCTAATGAGGCTCCAAAGAGCTGGTCGCCAAGGAAGGGAAGATCCGTCAGGGCTTTTATAGATGCCTGGTCAGCAGACCAGCATTTTAGCCAAATCAGGCACCTCAGCACCACTGCTGACACTAAAGCCCTGGATAACAGAGGGAGAGTATCCAGGGCCGCGTCACAAATGTACTTAAGGCCTTGTACTAATTGGTCTGCTAGTTCCACGCAGACAGGAGAAGCCTGTTGCTCTCCCAATTCGCGGTGCAAAAGTTTTGCCCGCTCAGTGAGTGTCTGACCCCACAGCCGTAAACAAGGAACGAGCCACTGCCTCGGCCTTCCTGTCCGTGGGATCCTTAAAAAGGCAGGAGTCCCCTCTACTGGGATTGTGGTTACTTTGTTTAACCCGGAAACTGTGGGGGCCACGACCGGAGGAGCCGACCATTTTTTGAGAAGGCTCTCCTCAAAAGGGGTAACACACCGCCATGTATTTGGGGACCGAAAAGGTCCGCTGCGGTCGCCCCCATTCCTTGTAAAAGAACTCATCAAAATAAGTCAGATACAGGAACACCCTAGGTGAATGGGCTGGCTTATGGGACCCAAAAGGGACCGCTACATCAGCAGAGGGATCTGCTGGCTCCTGAATCTTCAGGGTATCATGCACAGCAGTGATAAGTGCTCCAACAAGCGCTTTGTCGCGCACGGACCCGGAAAGGGACTCATCCTCACTGTCCGATCGGTCCTGGTCAGCGTCATCTGAAACGACAGAACAGGGGTCACCAGCCTCAGCAGGGCCAGAGTCTGCGTCAGAGCTCTCCCCGAAGGACGGGGGGGGGGCAGGGGCTGTTTACTACCTTTGCGCCCACGCACCGCCTTCATCTTGGCAACGAACGAATTGAGGACCGCCGACAAGGCGTCCAGAGGCACTGCACTGTCTGCAGGTGAACCGGTTGCAATTGCCTGGATTTCGGGGAAGAAACACCAGTTTCTGAAGCCAAGCTGACCCTACCCTGTCTGCCACCTGTTGGGGACTTAGGACAGTGATGGTCCCACCCTCCTAACTGCTGCTGGCTAAGAGGCTCTTTCCCGCAGGACTCACCACCCTGACTGGTTTCTGCGCCGTCCAGCTAATAGTGCCTGTATCCTGTGTCAGCTCCCAGATGCATAGGAGACCACACCGCGCTGTGCAGAGCTGCTCTGAATGGCACTGACACTGACCAAAAACGTGTTCAGGCTTCAAGAAAATGGCCACCGAGCGTCCAGTATAAAGGACACAATCACAGGAAAAATGGCCACCGGACTACAGTAAAATGGAGACAGAGCATGCTGCTCCCTGGTCACACCAAAAATGGCCGCCGAACACTGTATGCAATGAAGGACAGTGAAACAACAGGCAGAGAAATGGAAGCAAACAGCGCTACAGCGTTCAGCAGACACAGCCTCCAGTCACCCAGGGTAGAGACCTACAGACAACCAAGGCACAGCTACCCAGCGCAGTCCCCACCCCAGGTGAGAGCCCCCTGGGGAGCCCCTGTCTATGGCACACACACCGCTCAGCAGCCCATGCAGCATCCCCCACAGGGAAGGGGGGAGAGGAAGGATAGGGACAGGGAGAGAAGAGAGGGAGGTGAGGGACCCCCGAATCGACCTCCCAGGGAATGCCCAGCTGCTCAGCCCCTCCGAGGCAGGGAGAGCTGTACTTACCAGTCCTGAAGAGCTGGGAGACATTCCATTGCAGAACTACTTACTAATCAGTATAGGGTAGCTGCTGGCCCGGCATACTGTGACGCAGACATCAGTAGCCCGGTCATATGTATGCCCCGGAGCATAAAAGCTCACCGACCACCTCTGGAGCTGAGGTTTCGTCGTGGCCTGCCGAGCCGTAGCTGCGACCTGCACACGCTCGATGGCCGGACTGGGGAGACTACAAGGATAAGGGTATCCAGCCTGTCACCCAGCCGGCTGTTGATAGCAGATCACAGGATCTATCATCTTGCGCAAAAACCAAGCTTCTGCAGAAACAGACAGACCGATGGGCCCATCAGGGTTCCTAGGTCTTTCTCCTTCACTAGGCAAAATAAAACTGAGGCTGCAGTAGCATGCTGTGGGGTTGTTACCTAAGGGACCGCCCCTTGGGCTGAACTAGAAAGTTCTAGTTTTATTATCACATGTTAACATGTAATGCCTAGTCTTCTCCTGAAGGTGGCATAACAACCCAATGATCTAAGAGAGGAGCTGTGTCAGTCGGTGAATGTAAGAGAAATGATCTTGTGCTGGCCTACTGTTTTTTTTTTGTTTGCCAGTGTTTTATCCTCCTGTAGAAGGGAGTTTAACTCAAAAGGTGAATGACTTCCGAAGCCCTCTATTTACGAGTAAGAAGGAAGTGTATGAATAGTTTTACACAATCCTGTACGAAAAATCTAATCTATATAAATTTGATACATACTTAATATGTATTTCCTGTATACATTACACAAACACATACATACAGTACAGTATATATACACACACACACACACACACACACACACACACACACACACAGATATGTATTTATTATACGGCGGATAAAATAAGTATTGAACATGTCGCCATTTTTCTAGGTAAATATATTTCTAAAGGTGCTATTGACATGAAATTTCCACCACATGTCGGTAACAACCCATGCAATTCATACATACAAAGAAACCGAAACAAATAAGTTCAGAAATTAAGTTATGTGTAATAAAATGGAATGACACAAGGAAAAAGTATTGAACACACTAACAGAAATGTATTTAATACTTTGTTGGTAATGACAGCTTCAAGATGCCTCCTGTATGGAGAAACTAGTCACATGCTTTGCTCAGGTATGATTTTGGCCCATTCTTCCACACAGTCTTCAAATCTTGAGCCTGGGTTCACACTGTTTGCGGAGCGGCTCGCAGCAGGGGGTCCGATGTGTCCCAGTTCGCCGTTTCAGGGGCAAATCAGGTCCGAATTTGTGCCTGAATTGAAACAGAGCCAAGGAAGCACAGGGTCCTTCTGCAGTGCGCTCCGCAGCCACCCCAGAGATGTGTAAACCTGCTCCATTGAGAACCAGTCACACTCTCCTGTCATGCGAATTGGATGCAGTGAAAATCCGCATCCAATTTGCATAAGTGTAAACCCAGCCCGAAGGTCCTGTGGGCTTCTGCTATGAACTCTGGTCTTTAGTTCTTTCCATAGATTTTCTTCAGCATGGAGTTTTGCGTGGTGGGTGTGCATACAGGCCATGGCGGTTGAGTGCATTACTTATTATTTTCTTTGAAACAATTGTACCTGTTAATTCCAGGCCTTTCTGAAGCTCTCCACAAATGGTCCTTGGCTTTTGGACAACTCTTCTGATAATTCTTTTCACTTCTCTGTCAGAAATCTTGCGATGAGCACCTGGTCATGGCCGGTTTATGGTGAAAATATGTTCTTTCAACTACCGGATTATGGCCCCAACAGTGCTCACTGGAACATTCAGAAGTTAAGAAATTGTTCTGTAACCAATGCTATCGGTATGTTTTGCAACAATTAGGTTAAAAAGGTCTTGAGAGAGCTCTTTGCTTTTACCCATCATGAGATGTTTCTTGTATGACACCATGGTAATGAGACACTTTTTATAGGCCATCAATTGAGACTGAACCATCTGATATTTATTTGCACTGACAAGGGGCAGGATTGCTTTTGAATTACTGATAGATTTTAGCTGGTGTTTTGGCTTTCCATGCATTTTTGCACCTCTCTTTCTTCATGTGTTCAATACTTTTTTCCCTGTGTCATTCCATTTTATTACACATAACTTAATCTCTGAACTTATTTGGTTTGGTTTCTTTGTATGTATAGATTGCATTGACTGTAACATACATGTGGTGAAAATGTCATGTCAATAGCACCTTTAGAAATATATTTACCTAGAAATGTTGACGTGTTCAATACTTATTCTACCAGATGTAAACTGTATGTATTACACTAACACATACACATTGTGTGTATGTGTATACATATATACACACACACACACACACACACACACACACACACACACACACACAGATATGTATTTATTATATGAATACACACACATATACATGCATATAACCATGTCTACACATACAATATAAAAAAATCTATTTACATTACTTTGTAAACAATGCATTGCACTGTGCGAACTGAATACGTCATGAAATGCAGAAAAAACACAATATGATGGAAAAGCTAGCTCAATATGGGGAAACTAAGCAACTAAGTCTTAGCAAAAAAGTTTGCCTCATTTAAACAGTTACATTAATTTTTTTCTCATTCTCTCACTACACGCAGACGGATCTCTGTTCTAGTGAATGAATGATTTGTATAGCGCTGCAACTGCGAACTGAAGCTTTCATTAATTCTTCTAGTATTTTTTTCCCCAGAAACAATTTCTGAATGCAGTCAGTTCTTAATAAGGGCTGGTCTTGGCATTACTTTGAATTATTACCTACCTTTGTAGTCATAAATATATAAAAGGATAGGCTGATTTGGTCCAAAGGCACAAAATGCAACCATATGTTCATGAGGATGAAAGACAACATCACGAAGAGGGGCTGTGTAGGATAACTCGGAATACTTTGCTACTTGGTCGCCTGTGATAAAAAATAAAATGACAATGTCAGTTCCACAAACTAGTAAGAAACAGTCTATCTACGCCAATCTAAAAATGTTACATAAAAATCGACTTATTAAAAATGTCTCATTGCTTATTGTCACCAAAGTTATCATTAAGTTACCAATGAAAAAAAAAACCTAGAAAAATATATATTTGTTTAATCAAATACTTTATTGAGATAATATTGTGCACCAACACACACACACACACACACACACACACACACTACAAAAATAACCATTATACAAAATACAGTACATGATATCTTTGGTACAAATTCATGCAGCACTTTAAACTTTAGTAACAAAACCGTTTTTACTTGTTTCTTTAAACCCAACAGTAAGGCAGGCCTTTCCATATTCCTTGAACATTGTATGGCCTTTTTAATACATTAGAGCCCCTTCTCCTGCACCCATAGAAAAGGCCCACAATTCCCTCTCCAGTCCTGTATCCTCCCATGTTGCTGAGGTGAACTCAACTGGGGAAATTATGTATTACATTTAGTACATTGCTTTCTGAGTTCATTGATGGACACAGCTTCTCTTAACTGTTGACAATCAGGTTTATAGCACCACCTATAGAAGTAGGACACTAGGCAGAATAAAGAACCCAGCACTGCCTATGGGAAGTCCTGACTGGTATAAACCGCCTCTCTGCTATATGCAAGTCACAAAGCAATACAAGAAAGAAAAAAAAAAAGGGGAGGGGATGGATGCTGTGTTTGTCAATGTAGTTTGAGAAACTGATTTTACAGTAAGTAATAAAAACACTGTTTTCTTATACGTTCATTGACAAACACAGCTTCTCGTCATTCTTGACCATGGGGACAGCCCAACGCAGTCCCTCAAAGATGGGTGGGTAAACAAACTGGCTTGCCTATAGCAGAGAGGGAGTTTATACCAGCTAGGAGTGCCATAGGCATTGCTGTGTTTTTTTTCTGCCTAGTGTTCTACTCCTGTAGGTGGCACTATAAACCCTATATTCAAGAATGAAGAGGAGAACCCGTGTCTATCAATGAATGTAAGAGAAACATCTTTAACACAAATTATGAGATTCTGAGAAGGGAAAGCAGGGGTGCTGAGATCTTTGTGAGCACCCTGTGAGCAGAGGACAGGCTGAAAGTCAATGCAACAAATTGGAAGTGGTCACCTGCCACTGCAAAGCATAGAAATTGCTGGTGAAGTAGGTAAATGGAAGAATGCAGATAGGCATCTTGGATGTCTATGAATGCAATGTGTTCCCCTTGTCTCAGAAAGGCAATTACTGACCTTGCAGATTTCAAAACAAAATTTTGGAATGTGAAGGAATTTGTTAGGGATTATAAGTCCAGGATAGGACAGATACCTTTGGTTTGGTACCATGAACAAATTTGAGTAGACTCCCTTGAACCTGTCTTGTGCAGGTACTGTTACAGCGACTCCCTGGAACAAGAGGTGGTTCAGGGCATTTTGCAAATCTGATGTCCACTGGTTGATTAGAAAAAAGAAAGCAGTAAGTCAAAGTTTTAACTCTATCTTGTACCCTTTTTGAAACAGCCCAATGAACCCACAGGTTTGTGATACTCTTAGTAGTAAGGGTACTCCATTGTGAGGAGGGCTTGGTGGCATTTGTGGTTTAAACCTTGCACCAAAAAGGGATTAACTTTTTGAAGTTGAAGCCTGCTTGATGCATGAAGGTGCTTTATGTTTTAAGGAGCTAGCAGCGGAGGGGGGGGGGGGGGCTTTGTCACCTTCCACTGGAGGAAGTTACATTTCCCACCCGTGACCCTTTTTGATGAATTGGTCAAATACCTCACCAAACAGGATGTGCTCCTTGAAAAGGCGTGCATGTAAAATGCCTTTTCACAGACAAAATGTTTTGTCAAGAACTGAATAATATTTGGGCAGGTATTGTGTGTTCAGCCTTTAAGGGGTTAGGTGTTAGACCATAAGCACAGGGAGATCATTTTGATGACTGCTGCCTTGCACAGGCAGCTTCTGAGGTCCAACCCTTTAGCCATAGGATTGTGCGTACATGAATGGAGATTAGAGCCATTCTGGCTATTTGGCTCATATTGTGTCCTAGGGCAGCTACACAGAAAAGAAGAGCAGAAGGCATTCTGAAAGACAGGGTAAAGTTGGTTATGCATTGTCCTAGTCCAGTTAGCTGCAGTTTGACATACAGCAATAGCAGGAAGAGCTGGTTTCAGGGCTTTAAAAAGCAGAACATTTTCAATAAGTAAAGTGAGATCTTTGTTTAGGTCAGACAACTAGATTATCCAGTGGAAAAGGCATTTGAAAAAAAAAGTGGTTTGCTTTTGTGGTAGGAGTGAAAATCATTTTAGAAGTGACCCAATCATCACAGACTGTATATTCTACATGTTCATTAACGGGCACATTTTTTGCAACTTTTTCTAAGTCTCTTTATGTCCAAAGGGACGTGGCAACATGGAGGAGAGTCAACCTGCACAATGCCAAGGCTTTTGCAGAGGTAATGAGCTTTTCAAAGTTAGCAAGCATGTAGCATTAACTTCCCTCTTCAATATGGTGACAGCGTGGGGTAGAGAAATTGTCTGCAGCTTCCTCCAACACTGCCTCTATGCTTAATTCATTCCCCTCTGATTCAGCATCCTCTAGGCCCGGCATATCAGGGTCTAACTTTGGTTGAGAAAAAGGGGTTGGAGAAGAGTTGGGGCACGTCTAAATATGGTTGAATTCAAGTTGGCCATAGAAGATTCAAAATTTGTCCAGTTGAGCAGAGGCTGGCCAACTTTCAACCCATGTATGGCCATTCCCACTATAGATTAAATTTAACAATAAGCTTCTCTTAAATGAAAATGTAAAACTCTGTGCGGGCCTTAGTAGAGTGAATGTTCACATAATGCTAAAGTGTTTTGGCCGAAGCCTTCATCATAGCATGAGTTAACAGCATTAAAATCAACTTTTATAACAAAACAGTCCCTTTAAAAAAAGGGAAATGGGGCGGTACAATACCTAATTGACAATCAATAAATTGATTAGTCAAAACATATGAACAGACCAAGTGAGATGAGATAGCCAGTGGGAGGGAAAGGGAGAAAGGTATTCTGAAAAGAAAAAAGGAGCACAAAACAGAAAAATGTATTATATAAATCCCAGATGGGAGTATATTTCAAAAACAAATTTATATCCATCCTATTATTTATTCCCGCCGGAATTCTGGTATTAAGGGTGTACATTCACCAAACGTCTCTCTGGAGTGAGGTGCGGTTTATGTCACCTCCTCTTGGAGGTCTCTTGATTTGTTGTAAAGCAAAAAAAAATAAAAAATTACCGGATGTGCAGCGATTGACGGGGCACGGGGGTGACTTCCTGGTCCTCCCTTTCCCCGCCTCTGCTGCTGGCGCAGTGGTCGATCGACGCCGCTCTGACAGCACGCTTCGGCGCATGCGCCATTGCATTCATGGTCAAAATCTGATTGTGAAGAGCAATTCCTCCTTGCTCTCACAAATTCCCCAATGGGGAGTGCTTTGATTGTATGTGGTGGATGACAACTTGTGGCAAATAAAAGGGAGTTACCAGCACATTCCTTTCTAAACGTTTTGGTACTGAATGATCCATTCTGTGTACAGTATGTCCAATAAGGGTTAAATGATAATTGTAACTGAACACTAGGTTCAGGTGGTTGTCATTTAACCACTTCAGCCCCAGAAGATCTGGCTGCTCAATGACCAACCTCAGAGTCACGTGCAAAATGTTTTCTCAACATAAATTGCTGTCAAAATGAAGTTCAAAATGGTTGAGAAGACATCAAATTGATGAGTGGGGGAAAAAAAAGATGATCCTTTAGACAACCAATAAATTTCACTGTCAGATAAAGTGATGGAAGACAGTACCTACTTATCACAGACGTGTGATATTTATTATGGCAAAAAGTAAAAGATAGTGTTTTTTTTCAAAGTTGTCGCTCTTCTTTTTATAGCGCAAGAAAAAAAAAAAACGTAGAGGCAATCAAATGCCACCAAAAGAAAGCTCTATTTGTGGGGAAAAAAAGAACAGCAATTTTGTTTGGGTACAGCGTCACATGACCGCGCAATTGTCAGTTAAAGTGACGCAAGGTGCCGTATTGAAAAAAATGGCTTGGTCATTGAGCAGCCAAATCTTCCGGGGCTGAAGAGGTTAAAAGGTAACCACCCTCACCTGTGATCTGTTTGCTTGTAATTAGTGTGTGTGTATAAAAGGTCAATGCGTTTCTGGACTCCTGATAAACCCTTGCATCTTTCATCCAGTGCTGCACTGACTGACTGTTTCTGGATTCTGAGTCATGGGGAAAGCAAAACAATTGTCAAAGGATCTGCGGGAAAAGGTAGTTAAACTGTATAAAACAGGAGGGGGGTATAAAAAAATATATCTAAGGAATCGAGAATGACAATCAGCAGTGTTCAAACTCTAATCAAGTGGAAAATGAGGGGTTCTTTTGAAACCAGGTTGACCAACTAAAATTTCAGCCACAACTGCCAGGAAAATTGTTTGGGGTGCAAAGAAAAACCCCCAAATAACTTCAGGTGAAATACAGGACTCTCTGAAAACATGTAGTGTGACAATTTCAAGATGCACAATAAGGAGGCACGTGAAGAAAGATGGGCTGCATGGTCGAGTCACCAGAAGAAAGCCATTACTATGCAAATGCCACAAAGTATTCCGCTTACAATATGCCAAACAGCACAGAGACAAGCCTCAAACCTTCTGGCACAAAGTCATTTGGAGTGATTAACCCAAAATTGAGCTTTTTGGCCAAAACCATAAACTCTACATTTGGAGAGGAGTCAACAAGGCCTATGATGAAAGGTACGGAGGTGGAGCGCTGATATTTTGGGGATGTGTGAGCCACAAAAGGCACCGGAAATTTGGTCAAAATTGTTGGCAAGATGAATGCAGTATGTTATCAAAAAATACTGGAGGAACATTTGCAATCATCAGCCAGGAAGCTGTGCATGGGACGTACTTGGACATTCCAAAATTACAATGATCCAAAACACAAGGCTAAGTCGACCTGTCATTGGCTACAGCAGAATAAAGTGAAGGTTCTTGAGTGGCAATCTCTGTCTCCTGACCTCAATATCATTGAGCCACTCTGGGAAGATCTCAAAACGTGCAGTTAATGCAAGACAGCCCAAGAATTTACATTAACTGACTTTGCCAAAAGGAATGGGCAGCTTTATCACCTGAGAAGATAAAAAGCCTCATCCACAAATACCACAAAAGGCAATGCACGGCATTAATTACTGGGGTATGTAAACTTTTGATCAAGGTCATTTGGGTAGTTTCTGTTGTCATTATGATTTGAGAAGAGTAAACACAGTTGACTTATAATAAATGGCTTCAACCAAACACTAACCATGAGTGAAAGAAAAGTTTTTGTGTTATCATTCATATTCTCTGAAAAATGGCCAAGAAATCATAAATTCTGCCTGGGTATGTAAACTTATGAGCACAACTGTATACCTCATACATTAGCTTTAGAAGCTGTCAGATACCATCTTACACATTATAGCTCATATAATGAGGAACTATGAGTTTTTGTACAGGGCGATTTAATTTTTACGGAAGCATAGCCATTTTATATTTGATTCAGTTTATCCAATGTCCAATGCCTAGGAGTGTCCATGGGGGCAAAGTTTTCCCTGTCCCTGGCGAATTTATACATGGGTTGGTGGGAGGAGAATTTTCTCTTTAGCCATAACAATCCCTTCAGAGAGTAGATCGACTGGTACTGTCGCTTTATAGATGATTTGATACTTGTGTAGAGTCGGTCACACCAGAACAATATATTGAAACGCTGCGTAAATGCAACAATAGACCAGGTGTGCCCTCATAGAGCCCTAAAGCCCCATACACACGCGCGGACAATCCGTGGACCAGGTCCGTCGGACCATGTCCGTCATACTTTGTCTGATGTTGGTTTTGCGTACACACTATCGGACAAAGTTGTCGGAAAATCCGATCATTCTGAACGTGGTGACGTTTGTTGCCTACGACGGGACTACGTAGAGGCTAGTAGCCAATAGCTTTGGTCTTGTAATGTGATCTGAGCATGCGTAGCACTTTGTCCGGTCGGACAAGCGTACACACGATCGGATTTGGTGTGATCGGACCGGGTTGACGGGAAATCTTTCCAGCAGGAGATAAGACTTTGTCCGACGGACAAACCGACGAACACTGTCCGATGGTGCATACACACGGTCTGATTTTTCAACAACCTTGTCCGATCGGACCAAATTGATGAAAAAAGTCCGACCGTGTGTATGGGGCTTTAGAGTTAAAGGCCCTGACACTGCCCCCCCCAGACATTGTATGTTGCTTCTTTGCTCTAAAAGAAGACGTTGTGACCAAGGCCCGACAAAATTATGCTATAACTTTTAATGACAACACAATCTTGATATTTCAAGACCGATAACTTTAGAGAACAGGGGGGCTTTGCATCTTACATATCCGCGACTCTGGACTGTATATAAAGTTGAAGCTTTGCCCATCACTGTGGGCATACCTCAGAAGTCCCTCAGGGCTGGGTTCCACAGTGCTGGATCTGTATAGCACCCTACAGCTAACTCAGTGTGCTTCATCAAGTGCCAAGCAAACTTACAAGCTGTCGTTACATTGTGGGGCCTGAGTACAGTTCCAAAGGTTTAACCAGGGCTCAAGTCCTGCGGGAACGCATGGGAACGGAGTTCCTGCATTTTTCCCACAACAGGAACTCAGTTCCTGTTAGCAGCCGTGTCCTGCAAGACTTTGAAGTATGCCAGCTGTGTGGCAGGTGCTACACCAGCAGCCGCCGACACAGCTCACAATAGTAAGTCCCGCACACCTGACCATTCAGGCATTGCCAGTAGGGGGACCCATGACAGCTTCCGCTTCGATCTACCTGTCAATCACAGCTAGCTGACGGGTAGATCAGGTCTAGGTCTAGCTGACGGTAGTTCAGCTATTCTGCTCACAGGACATGCAGGGAGAGAGGTGACCTGAGGGAGGAACATCAGTTTGGGGTGGTAAGCTGAGCACAGTACCTGGCAAAGTTTAATGCCAGGAGAGAAGTTTATGTGGAAATATGTGAAGGGTTGGAATAGCAGCGAGTGTGTGTTGGAGCCCTGCAGAGTTTGCAGCCCCCCAAGCTAACATACATCTCCTAAGCAGGAACACATCACTATCTCCCCAAGCATTCTGTCCAGATAATGTGCAGTTAATTTATGACCTTTCCATTTAACCCTATGTTATCCAAACTCTGTTCAATGAAAAGTGTAAACTCACCACATAAACACTCTATATACAAAATAAAATTCCCCAATAAAGATCAGAACATGATGTTCAAATTTGCATGGAAGCACCAAATGAATGAATGCTGATTATTCAGCTCGGTATAGGTGCAACCCTAGTCTCAAGTACGTTAGATAGCTCGTTGGTCTTTTGGTGATCATGGATTTGTGGTATGCAAGCAGATCTGAGCTTCCTTCATTAATCAGTGAAATATGAGCGTTTGCATGAATCTAACTACTGCAAAGGAAAGCCTGAACCTTTATTTTGACGAGATGGCAGAAAAATCCTATGCAGAGCAATAACAGCTTAACATAACAGGTAGTCAACTGCTGCTACCAAGTTACCTTCATACTAAAGTAACACCACATTCACTTGTGCATTTTATGTGCATTTAGGTGTGGTGCACTACAAAAGTCCTGCATTTTGCATCTTGGATGCACTTTCATCAAAGCAAATGTTCTAGGGTTTAATTGTAGCATGCCTAAAACACATGTAAAATGCTCCTAAAAAGCACTGCGTTAAAATCGCACCACGCAGATGTGATCTGGCCCATATATATATATGTATATATCCTAGTATCCTAATGCCTAGGCTGCAGCAATCTCTCCAAGTCAATATTTTAAACAGTCTAATATAATTAGCAAATACACATCAGACATGATGTGAAACATACCTGTTTCTGCATTCCAGACATATGCCATCCCATCTTCACTCCCTGCTATAACAAATGTTCCACATGGTGTAAAGGCACTGTGAAGTTTTTCCTTGTAATTTGTTGCACCAATATATTTTTTGGCAGCCAATCTAGTGAAAATAAAAATGTATTACAGTTTGCCATATGAAGGTAAACTAAAATACAGTATACACAGTAACTTCAGCCAAGGAGTGTGGTAAATGAGATTAAGGTGCAATTTCAGTAAATAGCTGGAATTTCTGCAGTCATGACTCATTTTTACTTTTCGGTAGTGGGAAAAACAGATGACAGTATTGAAAATGTGTCTGAAGTAAATTATTTTAATATTTTACATGAACTTGAGAGGGATGTTGACACCCCTACTTCACACGTACATGACAACTTGCAACTACCAGTCATGGTTGGGGAGTCAGAGGAAACTTCTCCAGAGCCAGAAATAACAGATATACCAGTGGTCAGGGAACATTTTGGGACCAAGTAGTTGCAGGATTACAAAAGGCAAATGCATTAAAAAAGATAAGGTGATATACTGGATACCTAAAGAGTCAGAAGTTAACCTGGTATACCCGGTTTTGTAGTATACCATGACTAACTGTATCATGGCAAGAAGGAACTGGAGCAAGATGTAGAGCAGCCTCACTCAATTATAGTGTTGCATCTGGCTCATTTGCATGTGTTGGGTGGTCATTTAGAGGTAGAGAAAAAGGGCAGTTTGAGGAGCCATTTTTCTAACCCATTATTCACAAAGCAGCAGACAAGTATTGTACATCTTGCCTTGATCATCATATTAATGCATCCCAGGCACATTTCTGAAGTCTGCTGGCACCCTTGCCTATAACAGATGTTCCTTTTAAGAAGCTTGCTATGGATCTGGTCAGTCCACTGCCAAAGTCCATTAAGGAGCACCAGTACATATTGACTTTGACATTGACTTTGTCACCCAGTATACAGGAGCAATCCTTCTCAGAAAAGCATCTTCTAACGTTATAGCAAAGGAGAGATTCCTAAAGAGCCGTGTCGGTTGTTGAAAATTACTCACCTCCGTGGACCACAACCAAAATTATAAGCTGGTAGTTCAGTTAAATAGCACTCCTTATTGGAGGGGGGACGGACCACTGCGCTAAGAAATATATAGTCAACCATAAGCCTGGATAATAACCTGCCGAATCTACTCCAAAAAATAGTAGATTTCAACGCTGCCTGTTCCTTCCTGGGCCCTTCTGGCAGCACAAACAAAGCATCAGTCTTCCGTATCTGAGCAGTTGTTTTCAGATAAACATTAACCGCTCTCACTACATCAAGAGAGTGTAATCATTCCAAGTTTAGGGAAACAACTTTCATATGAAAAACTAGATATTACTTTAGGTAAAAAGGACGCAGCACCACCTTATTAAGAATGATGAGGTATGGCTTTTTACAAGAAAAAGCTGCCATCTCTTTGTGGAAGTTACCGGAACCAAGAACACCTTGTAAACCCAACAAAACCACACTCAAATCCCATGGGCACAAGGGCGACCTAACTGGTGGAAATAAACGCGTTACCCCTTGTATAAAGGCCCGGACCAAGAATGCGAAGCAATTGGCCAAGATTTGACCCTTGATAGTACTCCTAATTGGAGGAAGGCAAGAACTCTACTTATGAGATACTTCTGAGGATGCCATCTTTTGATTTCATACCAAGAAACGTAGGCCTTCCAGACCCTATAGTAAATGGTCCTAGAGGTCGGGTACCTTGCATTAATCAGGGTAGTTACTACTGAACCTGAAAACGCCCTACTTCTTAGAATGTGGGTTTCAATAGCCAAACCGTCACATTTAGCGTTTGTAAGGCAGGATGGAACCCCGGCCCCTGCGAAAGCAGGTCTGGCCGAGATGGAAGAGACCAAGGGTCCCCTTACTGCCATCTTTAAGATTCCTGCATACCTGGATCTACTGGGCCATGCCAGGGCCACTAGAATTAGCGGCTTCTGTTTCTCCCTGAGCCTGCGTAAGATTTGCGGTAGCAGCTGAACTGGCGGGAATGCTTGATCGACCGGGGGCGCCCCATCATAAGGAGGCCTTGGGACTCTGTTTTGTAGGCTTCTCCCCTGAGGCAGTTCTGTAGTTTTATGCAAATAAACATAGTTCCAAAAGAAGCAAGTACATACGTATACAGCTTTAATGTATGCAGCATGTATCAAAGCAATATGCCTTTATGGAAGCGTGTGTTCATGGAAGCATGGTCCATACAAGGCAAAAAATAAAAAGTGCACGCTGTACAGCCGCATCAATGTAACATGTGCCATGGAACAAGCATCTTTGCAAAGTAAGCATGCGATTATGAAACATGTTATGCCACATTACGCAAAACGTATCTATGCAGACATGCATTCCTATGCAAACATGAGGAATCCTGTATATTTTAAGTAAACGTGTATTAACATGCCTCATTATGCAACCATACATGTTTAGGCGATCATGCAACTTTAGGCAATCATGCAACTTTAGGCAATCAAGCCTCTCTGCGTGATCAAGCATCCTTGTGCGCTCAAGCACCCTTGTGTGATCAAACATCCTTGTGCAATTAAGCACCCTGTGCGATCCAGCATCTTGTGCGATCAAGCATCTTGTGCGATCAAGCACCCTTGTGCGATCAAGCACCCTTGTGCGATCAAGCATCGTATGCGATTATGTAAATACCACGCATATCCATCCAAACATGCATTTATATGATGTTATGCGATCACGTGTTTTCATGTGATCACTGCTACTCCCTTGCTTAAGGGCCCAATGTGGGGAAGGGAGATCTATTGTGTTTCTTTCCACTCCGGGAAGAGGAATGCGATTAAAACAGCTCACCTCTATAGTAACCCAGCCAAAGCTGAGGACAAACGTCTTTAGTAACATAAACAGGGGCTGGAAGATTGGAAACAGCTGCAACTGACAATCCCAACAGCTCCCCCTGTTCTGTCTCACAACACGCCCCTCCTTACTTTTAAAATTTACAAATTCCCGCGGGCACCATTCGGATCTGCTGTTCGGCAGATCCGGCGTGAGGGGGGAGAATAGAATAGATAAAAGGGGAAACATATAGGAAGAAACACGGGGAGCCGCCACACCCCAGAGGGGGGGGGGGCACAAGCCATCTGTTGTAGCCTCCAACACCCTTGCTCCCCAGGGGGGGAGCTGCAGTAAGGTGCCAACTTTTCATGGAATATCCAAGAATCCCCCCCCCCTGTAATATCCTCCTGGTGGCTGAGACTAAGCATGCTGTCTTCTGCTGACACAGGGCGAGATCTGAGGCGCATGAAAAAGGTATGCGCATTTTACCCCTAAGAAATTAGGCATGACAACATTTACTCACAGAAGAAATCCATAGGTGGACTTAAAAGTTCCTAGCATTCTTCACTTATCTGATCCCCGCCGCAGGATTCTGCTGATATCAGACAGATCCAACCTTCACCCATCACGGCGGGCTACGTTTAGTTACGTTTGGACCTGTATAGCACCCCGCCAGGAAAAAACTTTATGGTAATGTGAGCGTGACCAAAGCACTGGGTCCCGGGGTCCTGCCCTCCAAAGAGGCGTTATAGGCAAATTCTTGTTCTTCTAATACGAGGCCCGGGTACCATACCCTTTGGCCTCAGTGGCACTTTGGATGGATCCAGTCTGTAAAGGCTGTTTAAATCCAGTAAGTGTCCCTCCAGCAGAGCTCTTCAGAGCACATCTTCACTCGTGACCAACACCTTAGACACTGGCGAAAAAACAGAGGTGCTCCCGGTATGGGAGGGGTTATATAGGGAGTGAACTTCCTGTCTTGGGTGTGCCAGTGTCCATCACCTGAAGGTGGCCTATAACCCACATAGTAAATACTATGCTGCTCTGTGTCCCGTGATGTACGATAAAGAAAAACACATTTTCCCCAGAATGTTCTCCCTTTTTTTTCTTCCATGTATCTGTAAAGTTCCATCAAAATATTGGGGTTACTAATTTTTTAATCCTAAAATATGCAGTTGTTGATAGAAAAAATACCCTGCATAATTCTGTTGGGCAACATGAAAGTAGATATAGATTTCCATAAATAGATCTTTCTTTCTCTATTTTTCATATAGTAGTTTAGGCTAAGGAATGTCTTAAATTTGTAAAATGTATATTTCTAATTTTGTGGTCCCTTGGTATTTTATACTCACTTTGGTAAATGTGACATGCGGGGGTGGGAGCTTTTGGCCCAATTGCGCCCCACACAGTAAGGCCCAGAAAATTTGATCTGTGCCTTTTTGCTCCACCTAGATGGGTTCACTTCTCCTTGTGGCAAAGTCGATCTGGTGGCCCCTGTTCTCCTAGGGGCTTGCATGGAAGTGCTGTGTCAGCGGTTGCCCTTCGAGGTGGTACCTTATGGGTTTGCATCCAGCTACACCGCACCAGAAGTGCATCAGCCAGGAACCAGAAGTGCATCATTAGGCCCGCATGCACACGCTGTAAGGCATTAAGGACACCGGCAAGTGCATCACCACGCCCACGTACATGTGTGTTGAGGTGAGGACATCGGAAGCAAGGCAGTCCATGCAATTGCAATGTGCATATTTGGTTGTTTTAGTTTAAAGGTGTTTTTTTGGGGGGTGTGATAGTGCAGTTATGGATGTGGGAGCAAGGTTAATCACAAGCCATCACATCCTACTGGGGTTTTCCTTACCCTCCCTATCATGCATACAAGCACTGGGGATGTTCAAAACAGCTTTTGGTAGCCCCTCATTTTTTCACAAGAAAGTAGTTCCGTATGGAGGCTTTTCGAGGAAGTGGACCTATACTTCCGTTGTGGTTTCTCCCTCCACTCGCTTGGACCGGTGACCATATTCCATATTCCCCTATCTCATGGTCCCGTGGACAGGATGGCAGAATCAGATGCCTGCACTATGTTTACAGTCACTAGGTCATCATGTCACCTAGGTTTGACCAAGGCCCGGACGTCCCAGAAACTCACTATGTGCGCTAAGATCTTACACCAAGGTTGGGGTAAAGAGTAGGTCTCCTTGGTATACGTGGCTTTGGCAGATCACTTGGGCCAGGGCCTCAGTATGCCGAGTCTTTGGATGTGGTTCCACTGTTTGCCAAGCTCTCCCTCTCAACTGTAGTGCTTTAGGGAGTTGTCTGGCTTAAATAAAGTGTGCAAAATTATTAGGCAAGTGAGCATTTTGACCAAATCATAATTTTTATGCATATTGTCCAATCCCAAGCTGTATAAACTTGAAAGCTTATTGGATTTAAGCCTATCAGGTTATGTGTGTTTGTGTAATGAGGGAGGGTGTGGTCTAAAGAGATCAGCACCCTATATCAAGGTGTGCATAATTATTAGGCAGATTCTTTTCCTCAGGCAAAATGGGCCAAAAAAGAGATTTAACTGACTCTGAAAAGTCAAAAATTATAAAAGGTATTTCAGAGGGATGCAGCACTCTAGAAATTGCTTAGCTAATAGGGATCACAGAACCATCAAAGGTTTTGTTGCAAATAGTCAACAGGGTCGCAAGAAACTGGTTGAGAAAAAAAAAAAGCAAAATAACATCCTCCAGTACTCTCATATTCCAGAGCTGCAACCTACTTGGAGTGCCCAGAAGTATAAGGTGTTCAGTGCTCAGAGACATGGCCAAGGTAAGGTAGGCTGAAACCCGACCATCAATGAACAAGACACATAAGTTGAAATGTCAAGACTGGGCCAAGAAATATCTTTAGACAGAGTTTTATGGTTTGAGATGAGAGTGACTTTTGAGGGATCAGATGGATGGGCCTGTGGCTGAATCAGTAAAGGGCACAGAGTCTACTTCGACTCAGATGCCAGTAAGGTGGAGATGGGGTATAGGCTGATATTATTAAAGATGAGCTAGTTGGACCTTTTTGGGTTGAAGATGAGCTCAAAATCAACTCGCAAACCTACTGCCAGTTTTTAGAAGACACTTTCTTCAAGCAGTAGTACAGGAAAAAGTCTGCATCTTTCAAGAAGACCATGATATTTATACAGGACAATGCTCCATCACATGCATTAAAGTAATCCACTGCATGGCTAGACAGTAAAGGTCTTAAAAAAGAAAGAATAATGACATAGCCCCCTTCCTCACCTGGCCTAAACCCTATTGAGAACTTGTGGGCTCTTCTTTAACAGGATATTTACAGTGAAAGGAAACAGTAGACCTCTCTGAACAGTGTCTGGGAGGCTGTGGTTGCCAATGCACAAAAAGTTGATTGTCAACAAATCAAGAAATGGACTGATTCCATGAATGGAATGCTTATGACTGTTTTTGAAAAGAAGAGTGGCTATATTATTGGTCACTGATTTTTTTTTGAAATGTCAGAAATGTTAATTTGAGTGGTTTGTTTATTATTCTTACTATAACAGATGAAAATAAAGCAAACAAGATGGGAAAATGTTAATTTTTCATTTAATTGCACAATAATTCTGCACACTAAGGCCCCATGCACACGAGACGCAGTTAAACGCGCGTTCAGAGGCAGTTGGACACTTTTTTCAACTGCACCTGAACGCATGCAATGTTATCCTATGTGTCCATGTACACAGTCTCGTTTTTTCCCGTTTTTATGCAGTTGCGTTTAACCTCGTTTTTCCAGAAGCAAAAGAATGCGTTCAGACACTTTGCTTTTCCACGTTTCAGATGCAAAACGCAGCTAAACGCAGGCACCTGCGTTTAGCCGCGTTTGCGCTTATAAGCCTTTTTAAAAGGAACCCAATTTTTTGAACCAGAAAACTCAGAAATATGATGGTAAACCATAAAAAAATACTAGAAAAATTTGTTTAAAATGTCGTAATTAGTTTAGATAGTTCATAGAGCATATATACTCACTAATGTATACATGTTTGTGAAATGCATACATGTTTGTGAAATATCCAACGGACATTCGCTGTGCCATCAACGGATGGGTCCAATATTGCCAAGCTCTGATTCTGGACCTCTCATGCAAATTTGCGACGACGTTGCTGCCTCATCAAGAGCAACATCAGGAGCAATTCCTGACATATATTCAATATGGGATCCATTCCAAAAAAAAAACAAACAGAGAGAGAGGCAAATGCAAGTGTACAACTGCTCTCTCTGCTGCTGCTGCTCACAAAATGGCAGAAATAGTTAATAATACATGCTTTCTGAGCTTGGGGAGGGTCTATATGATGTTATCTTTACAAATGCTTATAGACGCAAACGCGTCTAAACGCATCTAAACGCATCATGAAAACACAGCAAAACGCGTGTTTTTAAATGCAGGTTTCTGCTTTTTAAAACATGCGTTTGGCAGAGTTTGCATCTGCTTCTCGTGTGCATGGGGCCTAATAGTTGCCCAATAATTGTGCACACATAGATATTCTCCTAAGAAAGCCAAAACCTCAATTGTACTTTCGTAAATATTCAGGTTTGAGGTTTATTAACATTTTGGATAGACCAAGAGCACTGTAGTTGTTCAATAATGAAATAAACCCTCAAAAATACAACTTGCCTAATAATTGTGCACACAGTGTATTGGTCTGCGGACCAGAGGTTTGAGCTTGCCCTGGCCAATTTTCCCCCTTTCAGTATGAGTTCCTTGGTTCCACTCTGGATGCATCGTCGATCCTTCCTCCAGCATGGCACAAAGCGCTTCAGGCCTCACAAGCCCACATACAAACCCTCCTCAGCATGAAGGCTGGCCCCATCTGTCTCCAGGGTGTGGGGTTGACTTTGTTGGTTCGCAGAAGCCGTGGACTTCTCTGCTTTCTGACTAATTGGTCCACAAACTGATTTTGTCAGGCTACAAAATAGAATTTCTTTACTATCCATCATACCAATTTTTTCCTTCCAAACTCAATGTCTCATCTGCAGGCCCTTTACAAAGGTGGTGCAGGATATGCTTTTCCAGGGCATTTGCTCCAACTTGTTTAAGGTTCCACAGATGGAAGAAGTCCATCCGATATTGGATCTCAAGGACCTGAATTGCTTTGTGAAAGTATAGAAGTTAAAGATGGAATGCCTCCGTTCTGTGGTGGCCTCCCTTCATCAGGAGGATTTCCTGGTCTTCACAGACATCAAGGAAGCATACTTACATGCTCCTATCTGTGCCAGACAACAGCACTTCCAGCGTTTCAGTCAGACACACGCATCATCAGGTTGTGGTGCTCCCCTCTGGTCTGGCCTCTGTTCCCCAGGTGTTTGCCAAGGCGCTGGCTCCAGTCCTGGCATTGCTGAGATAGCCTATCACTGCAATCCCCCACTATCTGGATGACCTTCTCCTGGCAGTGGAGTCTCATTCTATGCTGATGGACAATGTAGCAAACACCATGTACACTGGAGGAGTTTGGCTGGGTGTTGAACCCCAAGAAGTCCACTCCGACCTTAACCAGACATCAGGAATATCTGGAGCCGATTCTCAACTTGGCGTGGGTCAAGGTATTCCTACCACTGGACAAGCTTTGGAAATTCTGGACTGCGGTCTGGTTGCTGCTATACCACCGGTGGTCCTATCTGCGTTATGGAATGCAGGTTCTGGGCCTCATGGTGTCAACCTTCGATATGGTCAGATATGTGCAGTTCCAGGGTCCTGCAGAAGGAAATCTTATCTTGTGTAAAGTGTCTTGTGTCTCTTGTGTCCTTGGACAACCATATCTGCATGGGATGATTGAGCAGGACCTCTGAGGTCGGCCCAGGGCTGTTGGATGCCAGAGATATCTCATCTACTAATCAATATCCTGGAGCTACAGGCGATCAGACTTTGTATAATGCATTAGACTGAGCTTGTTTGAGGGTGCTTGGTCAGTATCCAGTCGGACAACACCCTGGTGGTGACCTATGTCAATCACCCGGTAGGACAAGCAGCTTGGAAGCGGCACTGGAGACCTTGCGCATTGTTCGGTGGGTGAAACTTACTTAATGCCAGCTTTCGCCACTGTTTACACTCCGGGCATAGAAAACTGGTGAACAGTCGTCAACCAGTTTGGATCAAAGGAAGTGGTCACTGTACCTAGACGCGTTTTTTAAAATCTGTCTGCGGTGGGGCACACTGGACATGGATCTGCTGGCCTCCCGTTTCAACAAGGTGTTAAGATTTGTGGCGAGAGTCTACTATAAATGAAGACCATTTGGTCTGGGTGGATCAGATATTACATTTTACAATTACCTTGCCGAAGATCATAAGGAAAAAAAAACAAAAAACGAATTCAAGAAAAGGAATTCCTCAGTAAAGTAGTTCAACTCCTTCCTACAGAGTAGACCCAAATGTGGTATGCTTGTTTATTGTGCCAGGGTAAAGTAAACCAGTACTCAGCTTTGTCAGCATTCTACACCATACAATCTACATCCGGGTCACAGTAAACAGCCCAGTACTTTAGCATATAGGGGAAAACAAGAAACACTGGATTGCCTCCACAGTTGTGTGCTCAGTGTTCAAGCACTTGGCCTTAGGGCTATCACATGGGAGGCAGAGGAAAGCATATTTTGTCTATTCAAACAGATGACAGCATATTTAGCCCTATCAGTAAGTTTGGAAATGTTTATTAAATTGCCACACATTTGTTCAAGAAAAAAAAAAAAGTGGTACCCGGGGAATCTGATGGTTACATACAAATGCACAATTGTGGGATGGTTAGTGTTGGGTGTACTGTAATGTGTGATCTGCATCTTATGTTTGAATGATTTTATGGCTGCTAGACTCCAAACAAGAAATAAAGAGGGTCTATTAGTACAAGAAAAATACAAAAACTAGCTTACATTCTGAGGTCCATAATCCTGAGAGTGCTATCCTTTGTATGAATTAACAAACGTCTTCCATTTGGATGAGCCTGTAAGTGATTCACGGCAATCCCTTTCATGTCAGTTTCTTTTATTTCCTAAAATAAAGGGTAAAGGAAACGTTTGTCAATTTATGTTCAATTAAAGGAAGTCTAATGCAGTAGTATATCTAGTTATGTCTAGTAGCATGCAGTATCTCTGAATTTGCATTAATGTTTGTTCATTCAAGCCGTAAACAATGCTAGCATTAATTTTTGCATCAATAATCAATTATTTTTCTTTTCTTATTAACCACTTCAGCCCCGGACCAATTGGCAGCCAAAGAACCAGGCCCCCTTTTTGCGATTCGGCACTGCGTCGCTTTAACTGACAATTGCGCGGTCGTGCGACGTGGCTCCCAAACAAAATTGGCGTCCTTTTTTTCCCACAAATAGAGCTTTCTTTTGGTGATATTTGATCGCCCCTGCGGTTTTTATTTTTTGCGCTATAAACAAAAATAGAGCGACAATTTTGAAAAAATGCAATATTATTTGCTTTTTGCTATAATAAATATCCCCAAAAAATATATTAAAAATCCTCAGTTTAGGCCGATACGTATTCTTCTACATATTTTTGGTAAAAAAAAAAAAAAAAAAAAATCGCAATTAGCAATTATTGATTGGTTTGCGCAAAAGTTATAGCGTTTACAAAATAGGGGATAGTTTTATAGCATTTTTATTAATATTTTTTTTTTACTAGTAATGGCGGCGATCAGCGATTTTTATTGCGACTGCGACATTATGGCGGATACAGCGGACATTTTTGGGACCATTGTCATTTATACAGCAATCAATGCTATTTAAATGCATTGATTCCTGTATAAATGACAGTGGCAGTGAAAGAGTTAACCACTAGGGGGAGGGGTTATGGGCTGTGACGTGTGTGTTTTTTTTTACATTAAGGGGCGGGGCTGACGTCTGACGTCATTGATCGGCTTTCCCGATGACAGGGAACAACCGATCAATGACAGGCAGAGTAGGAAGCGCGGGGAGAGGTTTGTTTACGCAGACCTCTCCCCGTTCTTCAGCTCTGTGACCCGATCGCGGGACACCAGCGGCCGGGGTCACGGAGCTCCCGACCGGGTCGCAAACGCGCCCCCGGGGGCGTGCGCGCGACCCCGGCTAGGCTTTTAAAGGGCCACGGTAAGAGGAGTTCCACTAGTTGTTAGGTTTATTAAAAATCAGCAGCTACAAAAAGTATAGCTGCTGACTTTTAACAGCCACTCACCTGTCCCATGGTCCAGCGATGCGGCCGCCCGATGTCTCGCTCCTCTCCCCCATCTCTCCGTGGTGCCCGCATTGTAAGTGTGGGCGCCTGGCAGTGTTGCCAACCGCCCGTAGATTTACGGACAGCCCATAATTTACACCCGTTTTTAGGGTGCCCGTAAATGTCTATTACGGGCAGAGGGTGCCAGTAAAAATGATGGCCGCGAGCCGACCATGTAACTGCGCATGCGCCGTTCCGAAGCCGGCCGGGCTCGGGAAAGCTCGTACTCACTCGGCCGGGCGGCGCATGCGCAGTAACTTAATGTCGCCGCCTGGTGCCATTTTCGAACAGATTGCATTGCTAAGACACAGCAGCCGCGTTTGAGGAATCGCCGAGGAGTCTCTGCCAGCATGCCCGGGGCCCTGTCCATCCTGCCACCTCTTCTAGACAGCACAGATCCGTCATTGTCTCACTCGGATTTCCTATCACTGTGTACATTGGACAGCAGGCAGATTATTCCGAGCCCATCACTATACACATCCACACTCGAGGGGGGGCCGGGGGGGGGGCAAGTGAGGAGAGTGTGACACTGGGCCAGACGCCAGAGGATGACATTACTGGGGAAAGATGACAGACAGAGTATGTATGACATGTAATTACTGGGGGGGGGGGGTTGAAGCCAAGGCATGCAGGGGGACAGTGAAGGACTGTCCCCCTCCTGTAGTATGTCAGCATGCCTGTGTCCCCCTCCTGTAGTATGTCAGCATGCCTGTGTCCCCCTCCTGTAGTATGTCAGCAGCATGCCTGTGTCCCCCTCCTGTAGTATGTCAGCAGCATGCCTGTGTCCCCCTCCTGTAGTATGTCAGCATGCCTGTGTCCCCCTCCTGTAGTATGTCAGCAGCATGCCTGTGTCCCCCTCCTGTAGTATGTCAGCAGCATGCCTGTGTCCCCCTCCTGTAGTATGTCAGCAGCATGCCTGTGTGTCCCCCTCCTGTAGTATGTCAGCAGCATGCCTGTGTGTCCCCCTCCTGTAGTATGTCAGCAGCATGCCTGTGTGTCCCCCTCCTGTAGTATGTCAGCAGCATGCCTGTGTCCCCCTCCTGTAGTATGTCAGCAGCATGCCTGTGTCCCCCTCCTGTAGTATGTCAGCAGCATGCCTGTGTGTCCCCCTCCTGTAGTATGTCAGCAGCATGCCTGTGTGTCCCCCTCCTGTAGTATGTCAGCAGCATGCCTGTGTCCCCCTCCTGTAGTATGTCAGCAGCATGCCTGTGTCCCCCTCCTGTAGTATGTCAGCAGCATGCCTGTGTGTCCCCCTCCTGTAGTATGTCAGCAGCATGCCTGTGTGTCCCCCTCCTGTAGTATGTCAGCAGCATGCCTGTGTGTCCCCCCTCCTGTAGTATGTCCGTATGCCTGTGAGTCCCCCTCCTGTAGTATGTCAGCAGCATGCCTGTGTCCCCCTCCTGTAGTATGTCAGCAGCATGCCTGTGTGTCCCCCTCCTGTAGTATGTCAGCAGCATGCCTGTGTGTCCCCCTCCTGTAGTATGTCAGCAGCATGCCTGTGTCCCCCTCCTGTAGTATGTCAGCAGCATGCCTGTGTGTCCCCCTCCTGTAGTATGTCAGCAGCATGCCTGTGTGTCCCCCCTCCTGTAGTATGTCAGCAGCATGCCTATGTCCCCCTCCAGTAGTATGTCAGCAGCATGCCTGTGTCCCCCCTCCTGTAGTATGTCTGTATGCCGGTGTGCCCCCCTCCTGTAGTATGTCAGCAGCATGCCTATGTCCCCCTCCAGTAGTATGTCAGCAGCATGCCTGTGTGTCCCCCCTCCTGTAGTATGTCAGCAGCATGCCTGTGTGTCCCCCTCTAGTAGTATGTCAGCAGCATGCCTGTGTCCCCCTCCTGTAGTATGTCAGCAGCATGCCTGTGTGTCCCCCTCCTGTAGTATGTCAGCAGCATGCCTGTGTGTCCCCCTCCTGTAGTATGTCCGTATGCCTGTGTCCCCCCTCCTGTAGTATGTCCGTATGCTGTGTGTCCCCCTCCTGTAGTATGTCTGCAGTATCTGAGGGCAATCCTAGAGAGGAGTCAAGAGTAGGAGTGCTGCAGGGATGGGGGGGTCACGGGAGGAGACAGACGTGTGGACTGTGGAGAGGAGACTATACAATAAATCCAGAGCCGCCAAGCTGCTGAAGCCATCTGACTGAGTCCTGCACGGTGCACCTGAGAGGTCAGTGACATTGCCGCTAGGCCGGTGTGAGGGTGGTTGCTTATGTAAGAGGGGAGTGAATACAATAATGTAAGGAGGCACTGATATAAAGGTTCTCCCCTATATTAGTAACCCACCCACTTTAGTGTATTCACTCTGCAGAAGGGGGTCTCTAGTCACCAGAGCAAACCACCCCCCCATTTTCAAAATTTGCCATTACATCATGATCTGTAGCGTTCCCCTTTCACTGTAAGGGGAAATCCTGGAGACTCTGATGTAAGGGGGAACTCTGTGCTAGTATCCTGACATTCATGTCAATGGAGAAATATGTTTTTTGACTTTTGTTTAACTTAAACACATTGCTAATAGCACTAGCTATGTGTTTATAGTTCACATATTGATATTTGCACTGTTTAGCACAGAAAACTGTAAATTTTAGGTACTTTTTTGCAGTGCAGTAAAAAATGTTGCGTTGTCAGTAAATTTCACGATTTCTGCCAGTAAAAAATTGGTGCTGTTTGTAAATTTTGGCGTCTTGCCAGTAAATTTCACTTCGGGGGGTTGGCAACACTGGCGCCCGGCTGTGACAGCTTGTGACCTCACAGCCGGGCTTGCACCCCGCATGTGTGAGTCGTACAGCACTCTGTCATTGTGGCATGTCAGGGGGCGAGGTGTACTTAAACCGGAAGTTCCACTTTAACCTCCAGTACGTCTTATAGTGCTGAAAACATTCATTATTTTACTTAATACAATTATGTCTTTGAAAGTTACAAAGCAAGAGAAATTATCATAGAACAGCTATACGCTCTACACTGAAAAAGTCTAGTCTATGTACTGTCAACCAATCTATAATCAGAAGAGCTTAATTCTCCTAAATCAACTCCTAGTAGAAAATAATTAAAGGTGTACTACAGTACAAACAAAATATTTCAAATTGTGCAAAGATAAATATTGTCTTCAAGTCTAAGTTTATTTTAATTTTTTTGTTTTTTAATCAGCACAAGGGATGGTACTTGCATCGAATGAGATGTGTTCTATGTGCTGGTGGCTGCTATCTTAGCTGAAATTATCCATCCTGTGCTCCCTTTCCCCCTGAATATCCCCACAGCTGTAATTTCCAGTGCCGTGTGGATAAATACAGCAGCTGTACCGGTTATAAAAACTTGTTTTTAAAAATTCGTATCACCACAGAGTGGTGCTGTGGATACAACACTTTTGTATATAATGCCACATCCTGATAATTTGGATTATTAAAAGACACATTTTTGGCTGTTGGACTTATGCTTATGCTCATAGGCACATTTTGTGAATAATTTATAAAATTTTATGTAATTGTCTTGATTCTATTATTGTAATAAATATGTTTTTAATATATGTTATGCCTATAAAGTCCATCATCCAAAAATGTTATAAAAACTTGTCAAGAGTGCCGACTATGGATGGCCTTTCCTCCCCCCCTCCATTCATAGAAGCTCACTATAGTTTCCATCAATGAAAAGCACTCTATGAATGGAAGAGGCAGACATTTCTTTCACCCACCCATCCTCAGTGCTCTTCATTCACGGAAGCTACTGTATGCTACAGTACGGCTTCTATGAGTGAAGGAGTGGGGCAGAAAGGGTGAGCATAGTTGGCAATCTTGACAAGTGCTCATGACCGGTCCAGAGTCTGTATAAAAAGTGGAGTTCCACCCATAAATGGAACTTCCGCTGATCCGGTCCAGCCCCCCCCCGCCCGGTGTCACATTTGGCATCTTTCAGGGGGGAGAAGATACCTGTCTAATCAAGATATTTGCTTCCACTTTCAGCAAAAGATCTATGCCATGTCCGGCCCCTCCTTTGCCCCCCCCCCCCGGGTGTCTTCTGGGAGACACACAGGTCCCAGAAGACAGCAGGGACCGCTCAGAACACGCATCGCGACTCGCACGTGGGCAGTAGGGAACCAGGCTGTGAAGCCGCAAGGATTCACTTCCTGATTCCCTTACTGAAGATGCCGGCGCCTCCACCCGGAGCCCAGGGTTGGGTCGGCTTCGTGTGAGGACATTGCGGGCGCCCTGGACAGGTAAGTGTCCTTATTTTAAAAAAGTCAGCAGCTGCCGTATTTGTAGCTGCGGACTTAAAAAAAATATAATTTTTTTTAGGCGGAACTCCCCTTAACCTCTAGCTGACCGCCGGCTGTCTATTGACGGCCAGGCGGCGCAGCTCTCAGGGTGGGAGGGCGTCATATGATGTCCTCCCCTTCCCGGCCTTCCAGGGAGCGCGCGCCGTGTCACTGGGCACCCGATGCGCGTGCCCAGCGGCCGCGATGTCAGCCAGGCACCCGCGATTGCCCGGTAACACAGCAGGGCCGTGGATCTGTGTGTGCAAACACACAGATCCACGGTCCTGTCAGAGGAGAGGAGCTGATGGTGTGTTCTCTGTACAGAGAAACACCAATCAGTCTCCTCCCCTTGTGAGTCCCCTCCCCCCACAGTAAGAATCACTCCCAGGGAACATATTAACCCCTTCAGCACCCCCCTAGTGGTTAACCCCTTCCCTGCCAGTCACATTTATACAATAATCCATGCATTTTTATAGCACGGATCACTGTATAAATGTGAATGGTCCCAAAAATGTGTCAAAAGTGTCCGATATGTCCGCCGCAATATCGCAGTCACAATAAAAATCGCAGATCGCCGCCATTACTAGTTAAAAAAAAAAATAATAATAATAAAAATGCTATAAATCTATCCCCTATTTTGTAGACGATATAACTTTTGCACAAACCAATCAATATAAGCTTATTGCGATTTTTTTTACCAAAAATATGTAGAAGAATACGTATCGGCCTAAACTGAGGAAAAAAAATGTTTTTTTTTTTTTTAGATATTTTTTGGAGATATTTAGTATAGCAAAAAGTTAAAAATATTGTTTATTTTTTAAACTTGTCCCTCTTGTTTATAGCGCAAAAAAAAAAACTGCAGAGGTAATCAAATACCACCAAAAGAAAGCTCTATTCATGGGGACAAAATGATAACAATTTCATTCGGGTACAGTGTTGTATGACCGCGCAATTGTCATTCAAAATGTGACAGCGCTGAAAGCTGAAAAATGGCTTGGTCAGGAAGGGGGTGAAAATGCACTGTACTGAGGTGGTTAAACAGAGGTTTTAAACCTTAGAAAGAAAAAAAAATGAACTCTGCAAGACAAAGGCATAATGAGCTAGTATGTATCGCATACTAGCTCATTATGAAATACTTACCTCATAACGATGCCCTGAAACGGCATCGGCACTCCGAGTACACGGCCGACATCTTCCACCGGAGTTACTTCTGGGTTCACAGCTCCGGCATTCTAATTGGCCGGAGCAGCGATAACGTCACTCCTGCGCATGCACGTTTGAGCCGCCAGTCATGGCACGGCCACTGAAGAAACGGCATCCAGGCAAGTTTAGGAGATATTCAGGGTACCTACCAGTTTACAACTACTTTAACCCCTGCAGCCTTGGACGATTACTGCTGCAGGGGTATGGGGTGGGAGGAGCAAAGGATGGAATATTTCAATTAAGAGGACAGCTACTAGCACAAGGGACACTTTCCATTGGCACAAGGAACAGCAATTAACTTTTATCATTTGCTTGGTTTTGATTTGTTAGACATTCAATATATCTGTTGATCCTTCCAGAGATCCAGCAAGCTTGCAAGTTTGTGTGCATTCTGGAGTCTTATTAATTCTACCTTAGTAAACAGATTTAAAGCAATATTAAAACCCAAAAGAAAAATGTATTCTATTGCAGCTTACTGATCCAGATCTGGTGGCTGCATTAGTCTTATTTTATAGGCTTTATTCCTTTATTTCACCTGGTGATAAAGCCAGTAGCACACTTACTGTCTTGTGGTGCCTCCATTCTGGATGAAGTAGTAAAGCAGACACTTCTGTACAGCAGCAGTCAGTCTGGGGAGGGGAGTGTTAGACTAGCAGATGGACTTGACAAATTAAAGCTCATCCCTTAAAGAAGTCACGTTTTTGTGACGTAATGCGTAGGGCGTGTGTGGAGGCATACCGGAAGTGACGTCAGCGCACATATGAGTTCGGCACTCGTAGATGAAATGCATTGTTTATTGTTCCAAATGTGAGTAAAACCGTTTTTAGCCTAATAAAACTTTTAAAAAATAGTAATAGACTATGGGAAGTTTCTTCCACACATATATATACTGACAAGACTGAGAGCAGAGAGTACCATAGAGGAGATCCAGCTTACCAAAGTGACCCGCAAGCCGGGTAGGATAACTAGAGGGCCCCTAGAGATGAGTGGTGACAAGAGGACCACCACATTGGGATAACATCTATTTATGCCTTAACCACTTGCTTACTGGGCACTTAAACCCCCCTCCTGCCCAGACCAATTTCCAGCTGAACCACGAGAGGGAAAGGGACCACGAGATCCAGTAAGCGGCAGTGGTGGAGGAAATTTTTCACGTTTGGGGTGTCTCGTTTTATGTCACCATAGAAGAGTCGACTATCAGTCACCTTATATGGATTATATTTAAAAAAAAAATTTTGGATAAAATTTTTGATTTAGGATTGATTTTTTTGGTCACCAAATACACCTGGACTTTGTTATTTGACTCACTGTTATTTGGGTGCTAATATCAATTTTTGTTATTATATTCTTGAGTCACTACTGTCCCTTTTCACTGAAGGTTTTTCATCGGTACATTGGTGCCCAAGCATTGTGGCAGTGTACCCTTATTTAGAGATTTTCTTTCCACTTATATATACCGTAAATTATTTTTATATATATTTTTTCTTATCATATTTTTGTTGAGGTTTATTATTTGTTCACATTGTGAGTGCACGTCATCTGGCCTCATGGATCAATCTTTTTAGTGCAGCTCTTTCCTTTTTTCTATTCTCATATTGGTGTCGTATAACATTTTCGAGTTGCAGCTTAGATAATGTTAGACAATAGACCGGAAATTACATCAATGCATTTCGCCCTCCCACAGGGCGTCATCACTTGAGGACGAAATGCATTGACGTAATTTCTGGTTCTGATTGACGCCACTTCCGGTCTTGTGGAATGCACGCTTTGAATGTCGTTTCTGCATCTATAGCTCCATGTTTATGCCTGCTTTTATCATATTTTTTGTAAGTACCGATCCCCATGTGCAATAAAACATTTTTATAAACAGTACTTCACTATTAGTCCATCCTCTTTTCATTTTTGGGTGCCTGCTCATCCGGATGAGAGCCTCCATTTGGAAACCTGAAACCTGACACTACATTCCGGGATATCACTTACAAGCCTGAAGTGACCCCTAGACTGAAAAGCTGGGGGTCGTTCTGTTCCTGTGAGTGGGGACACATAGGGGGGTGTTATTGCACACCTGAAAGCCTGTGAAAAGCACATTGCACTTTCTCCACTGTGGATTAATACTCCAGTCACATTTATTTGGACTCTTATGTTTATTTATTTTGTTTCACTTATATTGTGTGTTGCGAGCGCTATATTTCCTTGTTTACATTTATTCAAGTGATTAGATCCTTGCGTACAGCAGCTGCATAGTATTATCACTATTTAATCTTTTCATATTCCACCAGCGCAAATATATATTTAGAAATATATTTTCACCCTAATTTTGCTCTTTGCCTCTACAGACTGTACAGTTGCACTGTTCTTTGCTATGGCTGGGGACTACAGAACCACGCCCTCTATGTTATGGTAAGAGGAATGGGGTGCTGCCTGCTAGTGAGTGTTGTGGGTACATGAAGTACGTTAACAGTGGGATCACTGGGTGAAAAAAAAGGGAAAAAAGGCATGAAAAAAGGACAACACATCTATCAACTGATAAGCTGCAATAAATATTTTTTTTGTTTTTGGGTTTAGGCACACTTTAACCTCAGTGAGAAAGAAAACAAGCTGCGCATGCCAATAACCTAAAATTAATCAAACATAGTAAAATTATCTCTTAAATAAATAAATCTGATCAGGTGCACATGACATAACATATCCACTAAACATAATATATAGACATACATCAACACCCAGTGATAAAAGACATATTCAGTGACATATGTTAATGTGAAAAAATTTATCAAATTAAGTTCATGTGTGGATCCAAAAATTAATCAAAATAAGTTCATGTGTGGATCAAAAAATTAAGCAAAAGATTGTCCAATGTGAAAGAAATAAAATTGAAAGAACTCAGGTGCTTGTGATCCCAAATGGCTTTTAAACTGTACTCTTCCAGCAGCAAAAAGATTTATCTTTCAAATCACTTAAGTGAGTATTCAAAATGCACCACCACCGAAGTAAAGATGGCCGCTTACCACAAATACGTGACCCCCCGTTACAGAGGGTCAAACAGGCATGATTGAATATCCACTGTATCGATCTCCACGATAGAGATGACCTCAGACCTCCAAGTGCTCCTAGTAATGTTCTTATTAAACCTCCAGATCTCCCGCCAAGGTTTAGCCAGCGATACACAACATGCAAAGGAATTGGGATACTCCAATAGTGTGTTATCTCCAAAAATTTATTAAAAATAAGAACATAAAAACTTACATGTAAATAAAGGATGATCAGCGAGGATATACGTCCGGTGCACCGGCCGGATACACACAGAGCAGATTAGGCATAAAACACTGAGATAATTAAAAATGAGGTGGTAACAGTGCGTCGCTTTTTTCAAGTTGACAGATCGGAACTCATACATACCGCTGGACAGCTGCCATTACGACCCATGGTTGAAGGGTGTACCCCAGGGGCAGTTCACTCGCTTGCGAAGGAACTGCACAGAGGTGGAAACTTTCGACATACAGGCAGCTGTTCTATCGAATAGGTTTCGGGAAAAGGGGTGACGGTGACCTCCTTGAGAAATCAATTAAAACAGCCAGAGATAAGGAGAGAACATCATTACTAGGCACCAGAGACCCTGTTGTGGATGGAGGCTCTCAATTCAATCTTCCCTTCATAACGACCTTATCAATACAACACAGAGAGGTCAAAAACCTTATTCAGAAACATTGGCATCTGCTAACTAGCGACCAGGGTGCAACATTACCAGATAGGCCAAAAGTGGTCTTTAAAGGGGCTTCGGCCTTGAGTATAAGGATAGCACCCACTGTCCAAGATCCTCCCATAGCAAACAGAATGTTTTTCCAAAACCTTAAGGGGTATTTTAGGTGTAAAAACTGCCAAGTATGTGTGCTAAACAAATGTAGAGATAAAAAAAATCTGCCAATTTGTATCCACAAGTACATCTAGGACATATGATATTGAACCATTTATTACTTGTGCATCGGAGGGGGTGGTGTACCTTTTACAATGCCCGTGCGTGCTTCAGTATATTGGGAGGACCAAGCGGGCACTTAAAGTACGACTAAATGAACACATCGGTAACATAAGGAGAGGGTTCGATAAACATCCAGTTTCTAGACACTACGACCAGATGCATAATAATACCCTCTTTGTAGGGATAGGCAAATACATACCACATTGGAGAGGGGGTTCCCTGGTCAGAGAAATTTTAAAGCAGGAAATGGCTTGGATTTATCGGATCTCTATCGTGGAGATCGATACAGTGGATATTCAATCATGCCTGTTTGACCCTCTGTAACGGGGGGTCGCGTATTTGTGGTAAGCGGCCATCTTTACTTCGGTGGTGGTGCATTTTGAATACTCACTTAATTGATTTGAAAGAAAAATCTTTTTGCTGCTGGAAGAGTACAGTTTAAAAGCCATTTGGGATCACAAGCACCTGAGTTCTTTCAATTTTATTTCTTTCACATTGGACAATCTTTTGCTTAATTTTTTGATCCACACATGAACTTATTTTGATTAATTTTTTCACATTAACATATGCCACTGAATATGTCTTTTATCACTGGGTGTTGATGTATGTCTTTATATTATGTTTAGTGGATATGTTATGTCATGTTAACACATATCCAACAGTACTAGTATTTTCCATACTCACCTCATCCTTTGCTGTAAGCCTGTGTACCAATGGCACACACTTCCCCCGCTGAAAGTATTAAGTGCCAGAATTAACCAATTCAGATTTGTGATGTCCCCAGGTATACACATCACCTTTATTTCACCAGCATTCTGCTTCTTTCCCAGCAGCCACTTACCCTTTGACTCAAGAAAAATCCAGACCACCACCTACCTTCAAAATAGCCCAGTGCTCTGCTGGATTATGTTGCCAACTTCGGCTAATCCCAGCATTCCACATAATAATAAGTCCAGAGCTGTCTCCTGAAAACATATGTAGCCCTAAAATACAAAAACAGGTACAGACTAAAAACATTGGTTTTACGAGGATGCTAAAATTCTGATGATTTGCTATAGCAAGGTATTAACAATGGATATACAATCCACCCAGCACACCATGGACTGTGGTTATCAATCATAATGTCATACTCATCAAAAGCACAATAACAGAAGTCTATGGGGCTGATTTACTAAGATGAATGCACTGCGCCGGTTTAGACCTTAATTGGTGCGCCAAATAAATTATTAATTGAGTGTATGAACTGGAGCATGAATAAGTGCAACACATAATATGCCGGCACACCGCGATAATAATATGCCATTGATAATAGCACGCGCCGTTATCATTAACAGTCCATTCACACAGGGGCAACACGACTTCCAGCGCGACTAGGGGGGACTTACAACACGACTTGGGGCGACTTACAACACGACTTGGGGCGACTTACAACATGACTTGGGGCGACTTACAACACGACTTGGGGCGACTTACAACACGACTTGGGGCGACTTACAACACGACTTTAAGTTGTCCCCAGGCCAGGCGACTTTAATTTTAATTAAAAAAACAGCATGGGTTCCCCTCCAAGAGCAAACCAGGCCCTTTAGGTCTGGTAAGGATATTAAGGGGAACTCCGCATCAAAAAAAAATGCCCTCAACATTGGGAGGATGCTTTGGGGTCCCCCCAAAAGCACCTTGTCCCCATGTTGATGAGGACAAGGGCCTCATTCCCACAACCCTGGCCGGTGGTTGTGGGGGTCTGCGGGCAGGGGGCTTATCGGAATCTGGAAGCCCCCTTTAACAAAGGGACCCCCAGATCCCGGCCTCCCCCCATGTGTGAAATGGTAAGGTGACCCCGCCCTCCGTTATATAAGACCTGTCAGAAGAAAAGAAGCGTCACACAGCGGGAGCCTCCCATTGCGCCGCCCGGCCCGAGAACGAAGAAGAGATGCCGTGGAGGAAGATGCCAGACGAGAACACCGGAGCAAGAAGCGGATCGGAGGAAGAAGAAGATGGAGGAAGAAGATGAAGAAACCGAAGGATGAAGAAAGGAAGAAGGAAGAAGACCAGAAGAAAGAAGATGAAAGAAGACTTTAATAAACGACTTGTCAAAGACTGTCTCCTGTCATTTTTAACACTTTTGTCACTTTTTGGTGAAATGCTACGGATAATTTTGTACCCCCTTACCATTTCACACGGGGGGAGGCCCAGATCTGGGGGTCCCCTTGTTAAAGGGGGCTTCCAGATTCCGATAAGCCCCCCGCCCGCAGACCCCCACCACCACCGGCCAGGGTTGTGGGGATGAGGCCCTCGTCCTCATCAACATGGGGACAAGGTGCTTTGGGGGGGACCCCAAAGCATCCTCCTAATGTTGAGGGCATGTGGCCTGGTACGGTTCAGGAGGCGCTCTCTTGTCCCCCCTCTTTTCCTGCGGCCTGCCAGGTTGCGTGCTCGGATAAGGGTCTGGTATGGATTTTGAGGGGGACCCCCACGCCATTTTTTTTTGGCGCGGGGTTCCCCTTAAAATCCATACCAGACCTGAAGGGCCTGGCATGAATTTTGAGGGGGACCCCCACGCCATTTTTTTTGGGGCGCGGGGTTCCCCTTAATATTCATACCAGACCTGAAGGGCTTGTTATGGAATTTTGGGGGACCCCCACGCATTTTTTTTTTTCATTTTTTTATTTTCTTAATGCCAACATGACCTGTGTGCAAATAGGCTTAAAAAAAAACCCATAGAAGTGAACCAGCTCAAAAAAAAAAGTTAAGTTGAGAGGTGTGCCTGTTCAACTTATGCAAATGAACCTACGTGGCTTGACATTTACTAAGATTTTGCCGGCGCAGTGAACCAGAGCACTTGAACGGCGCAAATGCCGCTTCCGCATGGGCAGCACATAAATTGACCTAGCCCAGTTCCAAATGTATTTGTAGGCGCCGCAAGCTTGCTCAGAGAAAGTTAATTTTCCGTTCTATTTTGGGCAGATTTGTTACTTGGACAGTCATATCTATACTTCCTCACATCACCCCCATAATATTGCCACTTTCAGCTTCTTTTAATTCTGAGTTGAAGAATGCGTGCGCCAGGTCTATAGCGGCGCACAGATCCGGCATGCTCATAGCAAGATGGGGAATTGCGCTGTGTTACAGGCGCAAATGCTTTGTGAATACGAAAACGGCCCTTGCGCGTCGGCGTACGATGCAACTCATGGCGCAAATGCTTTGGAAATCATCCCCTATGTGTTGTGCACATATTCTGCCATTTACTTAACATAGTACCCGATTTACTAAAACTCAATCAGTCCATGCATAAACCTTTTTGCAATGGATATGATTTCATGGGAATTTGTATTTCTGAACATGTATATGACAGTTTGTGTTACCACATACTAATTTGCCAATCATTTTAATTATCACCAATTAAGGCAAATATGAACTGCCAATAGTGGGGGTCCTCTATTTTTAGCAGTTACAAAGTTAGCCTCTGCCCCATTCCCCAAGCAGTAGTAAGCTGTGCACAATCATGAAGGCTGGTATTTCCTAGGCAAAAAAAGAAAAGGGTATGCAGCCATCTACCATGCTCAAATCAGCTTGCGTAACCTTTGCATCAGATGGGTGCTTTGAGGGGTCCCCTAAAAAGGTGCACTCCCTCGAAAACACTAGTACTCAACGCAGATAGGCACTACACTGCACTACACTGCACTACTGCTTAGGTCGGGGAGGGATTATACATACATAGTCCATTTGCCCACTAGCCAAGAAAAGCTTGTTGACCCTTATTTTTTTTTAATATGACACTTCTGTTCTGGGAGTTGGCAGTAAGCTCCCTAAGGTGCTGATAACACAATTTTATCTGAGGTACTTGACATCACTGTGGTCTTAGTTGGTGTAAAACAGGAAACCCTGCTGCATTCTTCCACGATAGTGTGCCTTCCTGGGCCAATAAGTACAAAACACATATTTTGTATTTTGCAAATTTAGAATGCATGAGCAAAATGTAAATATCAAACTCAAGGGAATCAGAAATATATAGGAAAATGATTGCAGTAAACATTTGTAAAACAAATGTCTATGTGCATTAAAAATAAGAATTAAAGCACAAAGGTGAATAAATACATGCTTATCAAAACATACACACAACAGCTTGCAGTTTTCAAGCACAAAAGTGTTTAGAGACTATTGGTCAATAATTATGTAACTTAAGTAACTCTATATATTCGAACTGACTGTAAATACAAGCATTGTGAGTAAAATCTACCATTGTTACCTTTTGTGCATGTACTGATCTCAAAGTCAGAATCTGGCAGTGCTGCAAAAGCCAAAGTCAACATAACCCAGAAGGAACAAGGTTTGTTGAACATGACCTAGGGTTATTCTGCTCCAAATGTAAATATGGGCATCTGTCTGATGTAAACTAAAACTAGAATTTATAATCTTGTCTTCTATGTACCCATGAGTAAGTGCCTGGGGAACAGAGAGGCTTTATAAAAGATACTTTGTTACATTAGTAAACTTTTGTCACTTGCCAGAAGGGCATTACATGCATGCAATTTACTTTTCCAAACTAACAGATGATTTCTAAAGCCCAAGTTCCCCTTTTACACATGTTCTTGTTCCAAAGTTGCTGTGCGTTCCTATAGCCATATTTAATCACTCGGTCTCCCTCGTTTAAATTATGCTTTGCTTCACTGTTCAATTCTGATTCCTTCAACTGTTTAAATTCTCCTAAATTGGTACCTATAAGAACCACCATTGTGTACAGGAAAGTGACTGCTGGGATCACACTGATACAATAGTAACATAGTTATCCTATGACAGTTAATGTAGCTGACTGCGGCCTCAGAAGAGAAGTTGTGAACACAGGAAAGTCTAAAGAACATTTGTTATGTTTAGCTGAACCCGCTTCAATATATTAAAATCGATTTAGACAAAGTGAAAACAGCACATAGGAAGCATCGATAATTTTGCTTCATTAACTTTATAAAGTAAAAGGGTTTTGAAAAGCTGGAATTGGCAAAGGAGTTCTCATTGGCCTCTAGCACAAGCCTGACAGGTTGGAAATTTTTGATGAGGATAAGATAAGCTCTTCATCTAGGGTTTATAAATAGGTTAGGGTTAGGTTAGGGTTAAAGGGTATGGTCAGTATATTATGTATGTAAGTCGTTGTTAATATGTATACCACCCCATCTGTTATACAACGATATGTGTCCCAGTGCCTGTGCTGTATAAAAGCTATGCCGATTTCTACCTTATCTTGGAGCGTCTCCCGTCACTCATGCGACTCTTCTGCTCTCTCCTCTTCCCGGCTGACAGCTATAGTGGGAGGGGCCAAGAACTCCTGCTGACATCAGCCGGGAGGAGAGGAGGAGCGGAGCAGAGAGACCAGCAGTCACGTGAGCGCCTGGAGACACTCTGAGATAAGGTATAAATTGGCAAAGTTTTTATACAGCACAGGCACTGGGACTAGTGTTATATAACAGATGGGATGGTATACATATAATAGTTTTTTATAGCAGCAGGAGCGGAGGGGCGGGCAGTGTCTCGAGCTGAAGGGGAGGGGGGAGAACAGAGAGCAGGGCTGCGGATGACAGAGGCATGTAAACTGGCATGTAAACTGACCACAGTTTATCATAGTTGCTGAGCCCTGACACCGTGGTCAGTTTACAGGTTGGAGGGCAGAACTAGGCAGGATCAGCAAGGTTTTTTAGGTTATACAGTGGGTCAAATTACATAGCACAAGCACATGCTTTAGGGGAACAGGATCCATTTTTTATTTTTTAACAAACATTTTTTAAAGTATAGGTGATAACTGTAAAGGCTCAGTTTAGGTTGGGTTACATTTTAGAGTTAGGTTAAAATGTTAGGGAAGGTGCATGTGTTCAGTACGATCCACAATTGTTTTTTTAACCCCTTAATGCAGACAGAACACATATACAGTGCCTTGCAAAAGCATATGCAAAAACATATGTGGCCCCAAAGGAAAAATCCCACTGCACTGGGCTTTTTTCATTTGGGGCCGCATATACAGTGCCTTGCAAAAGTATTCACCCCCCTTGGCTTTTTACCTATTTTGTTAAAATACAGCCTCTAATTCAATGTTTTTTTAATCTGAATTATATGTGATGGATCAGAACACAATAGTGTAAGTTGGTGAAGTAAAATTAGAAAAATATATACATAAAACTATTTTTCAGAGAAAAAAAAACTGATAATTGGCATGTATTCACCCCCTTTGTTATGAAGCCCATAAAAAGCTCTGGCGCAACCAATTACCTTCAGAAGTCACATAATTAGTGAAATGATGTCCACCTGTGTGCAATCAAAGTGTCACATGAGCTGTCATTACATATACACACACCTTTTTAAAAGGCCCCAGAGGCTGCAACACCTAAGCAAGAGGCACCACTAACCAAACACTGCCATGAAGACCAAGAAACTCTCCAAACAAGTCAGGGATAATGTTGTTGAGAAGTACAAGTCAGGGTTAGGTTATAAAATAATATCCATATCTTTGATGATCCCTAGGAGCACCATCAAATCTATCATAACCAAATGGAAAGAACATGGCACAACAGCAAACCTGCCAAGAGATGGCCGCACACCAAAACTCACGGACCAGGCAAGGAGGGCATTAATCAGAGAGGCAGCACAGAGACCTAAGGTAACCCTGGAGGAGCTGCAGAGTTCCACAGCAGAGACTGGAGTATCTGTACATAGGACGACAATAAGCCGTACGCTCCATAGGAGTTGGGCTTTATGGCAATGGAGTGGCCAGAAGAAAGCCGTTACTTTCAGAAAAAAACACAATGGCACGTTTTGAGTTTGTGAAAAGGCATGTGGGAGACTCCCAACATGTATGAAGGAAGGTGCTCTGGTCTGATGAGACAAAAATTTTACTTTTTGGCCATCAAAGAAAATGCTATGTCTGGCGCAAACCCAACACATCACCCAAAGAACGCCATCCTGTGGGGATGTTTTTCAGCAGTCGGGACTGGGAAACTGGTCAGAGTTGAGGGAAAGATGGATGGTGCTGAATACAGGGATATTCTTGAGCAAAACCTGTACCACTCTGTGTGTGATTTGAGGCTAGGATTGAGGTTCAACTTCCAGCAGGATAATGACCCCAACCAAACACACTGCCAAAGAAACACCTTGAGTAGTTTAAGGGGAAACATGTCAATGTGTTGGAATGGCCTAGTCAAAGCCCAGACCTCAATCCAATAGAAAATCAGACAGACTTAAAGATTGCTGTTCACAAGCGCAAACCATCCAACTTGAAGGAGCTGGAGCAGTTTTGCAAGAAGCCCCTGTGTTTCTCCCCCTGTGAATGGAAAGGAAAGATGCATTGCATCTTTCTTTCCTTGCAGAAAACAAACTAATAATAATAATAATAATAATAATAAAAAAAAAATAAAAGAAAAAAACTAAAAAAAAAATACCTAGATCAAGGTTTGATTCAGGTCAGTGCCAGGGTTTCTGCTTGGGTCAAAGTTCATGGTCAGGGTCAGCACATTTTTGACAGGGTTTAAAAAAAATTATAATTTGTATCGGTGTCAGTGTGCTATAGGTAGGACAACAAAAAATCAAGTTAGACTTACCGGTAACTTGTTTTCCAAGAGTCTTTCAGGACAGCACCTGAGAGAGTGACTCCTCCCTTTGTCCACAGGAAACACCTCTTCCACCAAACTTTAAAAGGAGGCTCCTTCCCACAGTAGAAATAGCTGTTTTGATCCATCTAGCTAAGGAAGCCTTGGATGCCTGCTTGCCTTTTTTATTTCCAGAAAAGAGAACAAATAAAGAGTCTGAAACTCTAAAGCCCCCTGTAACTTCTAAATAATGCAACAAGGTACGTCTTACGTCCAGGTTGTGAAACTGCTCTTCCTTATTGCCCTTCGGGTTAGAACAGAAAGTTGGGAGAGTAATCTCCTGGGATCTGTTATGGGAGCTCGCTACCTTCGGCAAAAACCCCGGATCTACTTTAAGGACAATTCTGTCTGAAAAAACTGATAGGAAGGGCTCTTTCACTGACAGAGCGTGCAGTTCGCTAATCCTTCTGGCTGAAGTGATTGCTACAAGAAAAATTGTTTTAAGGGTTAAATTCTTAAGTGAAATGCTCTGCAGGGGCTCAAAAGGCTCTTTAGTAAGGGCCTGCAAGACTACGGAGAGGTCCCAAGAGGGAAAAGATCTTACTGGGACCGGTCTAGCCCTGGAGAGCGCTTTGAAAAATCTTGTGATTAAGGGTACTGAGGATAGTGATCTTTCTAAATAGACCCCTAAAGCTGACACCTGCACTTTAAGAGTGCTGACGGCGAGCCCTCTATCTGCCCCTTTTTGCAGAAATTCCAGAACTGAGACTAGGTTTTTTACCTCTCTATGTTCTGCATGACAAAAGGACGCGTAGACCTTCCAAACCTTGCCATAAATGGCCCTGGTTACTTTCTTTCTACTGGAGAGCAAAGTGGAAATTAGTCTTTCCGAAAAGCCTTTGCTTCTTAGCAATTGCTCCTCAGATACCAAGCAGTGAGTTTTAGCCTGCTTACATCTGGATGATGCACTGGCCCCTGAGTTAACAAATCTGGTCTCAGCGGGAGGTGCCAACCTGGTTTGACTGCCAACTGTAGGATCAGAGAAAACCAAGCCCTTTTTGGCCAAAACGGGGTTATCAGGATTACTGAAACACCCTCTTTTTGTATTTTCCTCAGCACCAGTGGAATTAGCTGAAAGGGGGGAAAAGCGTACCCCAGTTGAAAATTCCACTGCTGTGCTAAGGCGTCTGTCCCTTGAGAACCGTCGTTTCTCTCGAGGGAAAAAAATTGAGGAAGCCGGGTGTTCCTTCTTGAGGCGAACAGGTCTACCTGCGGAAGGCCCCAGATACTGGAGATTAGAGTGAACACCTCTGTGTTTAGGCTCCACTCTGCTTCCTGCACTGTCTGTCGGCTTAGATAATCTGCCACCTGGTTCAACGTGCCTTTTAGGTGGACAGCGGATAGAGACAGAAGACTGGTTTCTGCCCAATCCATAATCTCTGCCGAAAGAAGATACAAGGACTTGCTCCTTGTGCCTCCCTGATTGTTTAAGTAGGCTACTGTAGTGGCGTTGTCTGACAGTATCCTGACATGGCACCCTAGGAGGTATGGGGAGAAGGCAGCTAAAGCTGCAGCGACTGCTTTTAATTCTCTCCAATTTGACGATCTTCTGGATTCGTCCTGAGACCATGTCCCCTGTGCAGGGCCGCTGATAGAAATCATGGGGCCCCGTACAGCCTACCTGACGGGGCCCCCTTCAGCTCCACCCTGGCCCCGCCCCTGGTCCCTCCTTTAGCCCCGCCCATGGCCCCATCCCTGGCCCCGCCCCAGACCCCGCCTTCAAACAAAGTGTAGGTTTGTCTACAAGTGATATTAATTTTGCTACCCATGTCAAAGTCCCTCTTGGGTGAGAGATAACTCATTCTCTACCGACGGATCACAGGTGAGCCTAGGGAGGATTGTGAGGCAGAGGGTTGACTCAGGGATGGCTCACTAAGAGCGGAAAGACTGTATAGGCGCATTTCTGGGCGGAGGAAGCTGTACTACAGAGGGCATTTCCTTTTCACTGGATCAGAGCTCTTGGCCTGCCATGAAAAAAAGAAGAAAAAACCCAAACCCGTGAACAACCCATCCCTATTGAAAGGCTCACCACAGGTGCACAATGAAGGATAAAGCAACTGCTTCATGTGTGCCCAGACAGGCCCTGCCACGGGGGGGGGGGTAGGGGAGAGAGAAATATAGATATACATATGTAGCATCGCTGCGATCACCAGGAAAAATTATTTTGGGTTGTTCTTTGGTGGTAGGTTATGGTTTTGGGCCAGTTTTCCTTTGATAATAAAGAAAGAATCAGAAGATATCATTACCATTTACCACCAAATTAAATCCTAATTTATCCTAAAAAACAAAACAAGGTATAAGCCACCTGAATACACAAAGTAATTGTGATGATATATGATTGTGCTTAGACATTAATATTTGTTTTACCCTTAGGCTTGAAGGGGTTAAACACCATTGTTTACAGACAGTTACTGCCAAAGAAAAAATGTGTCCTTTTGTTGCACACCAGGGACAATAGTTTACAGCATACTGTACATTATTTTATTGCACCACACAGGACTATTCCTGCCATGAAGTCTTTATCCAGGAGGTGCCCCCTGCTACTACAGATGCTGGAAAGCCACATAGCTGCACCATTTCTCCAGGGATCATCACAGCTGAAACGTTACATTTGTAAGTCAAAGTTATAAATAAGGGCAGTGCTTACAAGCAGGAGTAAGGCTTGGGTCAAGTGCGACTCCCAAGTTGTGCCATTTTGAGTGACTTTCATACAACTTTACACACTCTGGCACGCAAGTTGCATCAAGAAAGAAAGTAGTGCAGGAACCTTTTCAAAGTTGTTGCAACTTTAAGTTGCATAGATTGGATACGGGTGCCATTAAAAATCAAGGGGCTGCAACTTGTCATACTGTCTATACTGTATTTGACATGCTGATCTCAACTACCAAAACGTTTTGGGGCACACTTTGCAATACACATAGATATAACCCTGCCACAAATATTAAAAAAATTGCATAGATATATTAAACGTACCTTCTGCATCAAAACAAAGGCTGTTGATGAAACTTTTATGACCCTCAAACTCTTGCAGAAGCTGGCCATTGATTTCCTTCACCTTTACATTCCACACCCTAATCACAGCATCATAGCATCCAGTCACAACCAGATCATCAGACATTGGGTGGAATTTTGATGTGTAAACAAAAGACGGATGAGGTAATACTTTGATGGCAGATGAAGCTTCCATAGCAACTCTCCACAATCTTTAAGGAAAATAAATTTATCAGTGTAATATTAATTATCAATAATACAGGATTGCATTGTGTTCAGCTTGAGAAATGTGATAAAAATTTACTGAGCTAAGCATTCTGACAAATATTTTACTACAAGAAGAATACACGTTGGGGCAGATTTACTAAAAAAACTGCTGCACACAGAATCTGGTGCAGCTGTGCATGGTTACCAATCAGCTTGTAATTTTAAGCCTAGGTTCTCACTGGTACAACACGACACTCGTACGACCGTGGATCCAACTTTGCTCTGCAACCTAAAGTCCAACATCCATCCGACTTAAACGGACGGGATCCGACTTTGAACCCGACAATACCAGGCCCTTTGTGTCTAGTATGAATCTTGAGGGGAAACGCCACACCAAAAATTAAAAAAAACAACGGCATAGAATTCCCTCTCCAAGACCATACCAGACCCTTCGGTCTGGCATGGATTTTAAGGGGAATTCCTACGCCCAAAAAAACGGCATGCCCCCCCCCCCAAATCCTTACCAGACCCTTATCCAAGCACGCTGCCCGGCAGGTCAGGAAAGGGGGTGGGGACGAGCGAGCACCCTCCCCTCCTGAACCATACCAGGCCACATGCCCTCAACATGTGGGGTGGGTGCTTTGGGGCAGGTTGGGCTCCATGCCCCCCCCCCCCCCCCCAAAGCACCTTGTCTCCATGTTGATGGGGATAAGGGCCTCTTCCTGACAACCCTGGCCATTGGTTGTCGGGGTATGCGGGCAGGGGGCTTATCGGAATCTGGAAGCCCACTTTAACAAGGGGGCCCCCAGATCCAGGTCCCCCACCCTATGTGAATGAGTATGGGGTACATTGTACCCCTACCCATTCACCCCCCCCCCCAAAAAAAGTGTCAAAAATAAAAACAGCAAACAGGTTTTTGACAAAGTAATTTATCAATTACCCCCCTGCCCCAAAGCACCAACCCCCCTATATTGAGGGCATGGGGGGTTCCCCTTAAAACCCATACCAGACTGAGGGGTCTGGTATGGTCTTGCAGGGGGACTCTATGCTTTTTTTTTTTAATTATTGGCATGGAGTTCCCCTTCAAGGTCATCAGAGCAGAGTATGCCAAAGTCACATCAGTCAAGATCCGACTTTGTTCCTACTCCAGTGATATTTAATGGGCTGAAGTGGGATCAAAGTCGGACCAAAGTAGTGCAGGAATCTTTTTTAAGGTCAGAACGACTTGTGTCATAACGGTTAGGATGGCTCTCTTATAGGGAACCATTGATTTATATACGTCATGCGACATGTACAATTCGCAAGGAGATATCCAGCTTACAAATTCCTCCCCTACCCAACACATCGGGTCCAATACCACACTCAATACTCTCCTCTTTTTGCCAAGTTACCACAGATGAAGTTGATAAACTCCTCTCCATGGCCCATCTCACTACCTGTTCCCTGGACCCTGTCCCCTCACAATTACTGCAACCACCTTCACACTCTATCCTCAACTCCCTTACCCACATTTTCAACCTCTGACTCTCCTCCGGCACCTTTCCTTCCCCACTCAAACATGCACTGGTTACCCCCATACTCAAAAAACCCTCACTAGACCCCACCTGTTTGAATAACTTAAGACCCATCTCCCTGCTCCCGTTTGCCTCCAAGCTCATCGAACGCCTTGTCCATGACCAAATGAGTGGCTACCTCATGGACAACAACCTTCTCGACCCCTACAGATTGGCTTTCGCCCACAACATTCTACTGAAACTGCCCTACTAAAACTCACCAATGACCTACCAATTGCTAAAACCAACAGCCACTACTCCATACGCATACTTTTAGACCTCTCTGCTGCCTTTGACACAGTTGACCACCTGCTCCTCCTCAGCGAATTACACTCGCTTGGCCTCCGTGATTCTGCTTTATCCTGGTTCTGCTCCTACCTATCTCAGCACACTTTCAGTGTCACTTACAACTCCATCTCCTCCACTTCCCTTCCTCTTTCAGTTGGAGTACCCCAAGGTTCCGTCCTTGGGCCCCTCCTATTCTCACTCGATACCTCTTCCCTGGGCCAGTTGATAACCTCCTATGGTTTCCAATACCACCTCTATGCTGACGATACCCAGATCTATCTCTCCACTCCTCAACTCCTAATATCAACAACACAACCATTGGTCCCTCCACACATGCCAGGGTCCTGGGTGTAATCCTTGACTCTGACCTCTCCTTCAGCCCGCATATCCAATCACTGGCTAATTCCTGCCGCCTTCACCTCTGCAACATCTCCAGAATTTGACCCTTCCTAACTAATGACAGCACAAAGCAACTTGTTCACTCCTTGATTATTTCCCGCCTTGACTACTGCAACTCTCTCCTTAATGGCCTACCCTTAAGCAGGCTACCCCCCTTCAGTCTATTATGAATGCTGCTGCTAGACTAATACACCTCACTAATCGATCCGTGACTGCCGCCCCTCTCTGCCAATGCCTTCACTGGCTTGCCCTACCCCACTGTGTCAAATTCAAAATGCTAACCATAACATACAAAGCCATCCACAACATCGCCCCCCCCCCCCCCATCTACATCACCAACCTCATCTGCAGATATCGCCCAAATCGTCCCCTCCGCTCCTCCCAGGACCTCCTGCTCTCTAGCTCCCTTGTTACCTCCTCCCATGCTCACCTTCAGGACTTCTCCAGAGCCTCTCCCATCCTCTGGAACTCCCTGCCCTATTATGTCCTATCAGCCCCTACCCTGTCCCCCTTTAAAAAATCCATGAAAACTCATTTATTCAGGGAAGCCTATCCCACACCCACCTAACAATAACTGTCCCCGAGCCACCCCCATCAAATCATTCTCTGCAGCTATTACCTATTGTACCACCACCCCGTCCCTTTAGCCCCTACGAGCAGGGCCCTCCTGTACCTTTTTTACTGTAATTGTGTTGTCCCCCCTATACATTGTAAAGCACTGCGTAAACTGTTGGCGCTATATAAATCGTGTATAATAATAATAATAATAATAATAATAATAATAATAATGTGCTCCCAATGTCAGATGTTTGTCGTACCAGTGTGAACCCAGGTTTATTGTCAAAGCTTAATTGAAAAAACTAAAGTTAGAAGCTGATTGGTTACAATGCACTGCTGCACCAGATTCTGTGTACACCAGTTTTATTAAATCTTCCCCTATGTTCCTCCTATAGCACAAAGTAGAGCTATTTGAAAAGTTCAGTATTGCTGCGGAGAAACTAAAGAAAACATCTCATTCATATCAGACCATAAACAGCATTCTTCAGTGTTCAATGCATTTTTGAAAGCATTGCTTTTTTTCCAAGGACCCCATTTCAGCCACAAGGCTTCACTTCCTGACTCCCTTTCCCTTACCGAGGATGGCGGCAGCACCCGACAGCCGAGGGATAGATCGGCTTCGGGTGCTGACATTGCGGGCGCCCTGGACAGGTAAGTGTCCATATTTTAAAAGTCAGCAGCTGCATTAAAATAAAAAAAAACGGCGGAACTTCGCTTTAAAGACTAAGCCTTTTTCTGACACTTGTTGCTTACAGGTTAAAATCTGTATTTTTGCTAGAAAATTACTTAAAACCCCCAAACTAGCAGAGATCCTAGAGAATAAATTGGTAGGCGTTTTAATATTTTATGTCACACTGTATTTTCCCAGCGGTCTTTCAAAAGCAATTTTTGGGGGGAAAAATACGCTTCAATTAATTAAAAAAAAAAAAAAAAAAAACGAAACAGTAAAATTAGCCCATTTTTTTTGTATAATGTGAAAGATAATGTTATGCCGAGAATCGTGATCTTTATTCTAAGCATAATAATTGTGATTCTCATTTTTCCAGAATCGTGCCGCTCTAGACGACAGTTTCTTTAATCCATTCAAAGTTGATACGAACTGTTTTTATTTAAAAGGAAAGCTGCCAAGAAACTAAATTTAGTTGTAACACTTTTCGTAAAAACAAATGATTGTTAAACATTGGAGTATATACACCTAATATTTTTAATAATCATCTAAACGCCAGTTGCAGGCTCTACCAAACATAAGTCATATAGTGGAGTTTTTGTGAACCCTGAACAATGGTCTGCCCACAGATGGAACAAAATTCAGCTGGTCCATACTGAACCAGTCGAATTTTCGATCCATCAATGGCAAGCTTTAGCTGAATTTTGAGATATCTTTTGGAATTCCTGATTTCCCTCCTTCAAGCAGGGACATTTTACACCTTGAGCTGTGTTCTCCATGTTGCAAGCTATACTGAAAAAACTGTGGTGAGAGTGAGACCCCCTTATAATTGTCATAATGCAGCTGAGAGTCCTGTAAAAATCATACAGGCAGGCTGCCGAGTGAGACTACTTGAAATATCTGTCTTGCAAAATCAGACCTTTCAAAGGTCTCCACTTGGCATCAGCCACAAGCCACATGTAATTCTGTCTTTTGGAGCCAAAAAAGAAAAAGGGGAAATATACACATGCAAGTTCTTTATCATACAAACCTGACTGTAGCATCAGATGAAGCAGAAAGTACATTCTGATTATTGCTGGACCAACACAGATCATAGACAACATTGAGGTGGCCATGAAGTTCTCTCAAATAGTGCCCAGTGGGTATTTCATACACTATAGGGAAAAAAAGTAAATCATCAACATAAACCAAAATATAACAATGCTGATTCTTCACAAAAAAAAAAAAAAAAAAAAGGTGAGTTACAGTAATATGAAACCATTATACAGGCACATTTTCATTCGAGATTTTAAATACACTTTAAAAAACATTAATCACTTAAGCTCCGGAAGTTTTTACCCTCTTCATGACTAGGGCATTTTTTTTACAGTTCGCCCCTGCGCTGCTTTAATTGGCGATTGCGCAGTCACGCAGTGCTGTACGCAAACAAATTTTTCTTTTTTTTCACAGAAATTTAGCTTTCTTTTGGTGGTGTTTGATCACCACTGGGTTTTTTTTTTTGCTATATAAAAATTTAAAAATATACCCAAAATGTAAAAAAAAAAAAAAAATTATATATTTTTTTACTTTCTGCTATAAAACATATCTAATAAAAATAACAGAATTATTAAAAAATTTAGGCCAAAATGTATTCTACTACATGTCTTTGGTAAAACAAATCCTAATAAGTGTGCATTAAATTTCTTTGTTGATCGGCGGGTCCCAGCTATGAATCATTGGCAGGGACCTGCTGCTCGGCACGTGCTGGAGCCAGTGACAGCACAGCCAGGTTGGCAGCTGCACACACTCCCTACCCAAAAATGTAGAATCGCATAATAATATATATATATATATATATATATATATATATATATATATATATATATATATATATATATATATATATATATATATATATATATATATATATATTACACAAACACACACACACGATTCTGCACAGCCGACCCGCACTGTAGCAGTAAAAACTACAGTGTGCGGTCGGCAAGTGGTTAAAGCTGAAGTTTAGCTAAAAAATATTTTTTGTCTCTACAGCCTTAACTTACAAATCTTCACTATAGGGCTGTCCTGTCCTCTTCCTGCTGCTGATCTTTGTGTCGCCGGGCTCATCTGCACTAAAGATGATGGGGACACCCCCCCTTCTGCCCTCTTCTCTACTGATTACACTACCTGTAACATGATCTGTGAATGGTTGGGGGGGATCCTATGACTGATCATTCACACCTTGTATTAAAAGGCAGTGTAAGCAGTGAAAGAACTTTTTTCAATGGAGGACAGGGCAGGAGGGATGTGTCCCCATCAGATCTTCTTTCTTCGGCTGAGCCCAGAGACCCGCAGCAGGAAGTTCAGCAGCAGGATGAGGACAGGGCAGCTCTAATCCAGCAGCCTGCACATTGTAGGACATACTTCATTACAGGTAGCACAAGAAATAGGAGCACACAAGAGTACAAGATTAAGGACAGCTCGGAATTGCTGACAGCAAGAAAATTTTTCCATTTATAAAACAAATGTATAAATTAATTTATAAAACAAATACAACAATACAACATGCTTTCAATTGTGTGTGAATATATATATATATATATATATATATATATATATATATATATATATATATATATATACACACACATACACACAGTGGTGTGAAAAAGTGTTTGCCCCCTTCCTCATTTCCTGTTCCTTTGCATGTTTGTCACACTTAAGTGTTTCGGAACATCAAACCAATTTAAACAATAGTCAAGGACAACACAAGTAAACACAAAATGCAATTTGTAAATGAAGGTGTTTATTATTAAAAGGTGAAAAAAAATCCAAACCATCATGGCCCTGTGTGAAAAAGTGATTGCCCCCCTTGTTAAAACATACTATAACTGTGGTTGTCCACACCTGAGTTCAATTTCTCTAGCCACACCCAGGCCTGATTATTGCCACACCTGTTCACAATCAAGGCATCACTTAAATAGGAGCTGCTTGACACAGTAAGGTCCACCAGAAGATCCTTAAAAGCTACACATCATGCCGAGACCCAAAGAAATTCAGGAACAATTGAGAAAGAAAGTAATTGAGATCTATCAGTCTGGAAAGGGTTATAAAGCCATTTCCAAAGATTTGGGAATCCAGCGAACCACAGTGAGAGCCATTATCCACAAATGGAGAAGACATGGAACAGTGGTGAACCTTCCCAGGAGTGGCCGGCCGCCCAAAATTACCCCAAGAGCACAGCGACGACTCATCCAAGAGGTCACAAAAGACCCCACAACAACGTCCAAGGAACTGCAGGCCTCACTTGCCTCAGTTAAGGTCAGCGTTCATGCCTCCACCATCAGGAAAAGACTGGGCAAAAATGGCCTGCATGGCAGAGTTCCAAGGAGAAAACCACCGCTGAGCAAAAAGAACATCAAAGCTCGTCTCAATTTCTCCACAACACATCTTGATGATCCCCAAGACTTTTGGGACAACATTCTGTGGACCGATGAGACAAAAGTGGAACTCTTTGGAAGGTGTGTGTCCAAGTATATCTGGCGTAGAAGGAACACTGCATTTCAGAGAAAGAACATTATACCAACAGTAAAATATGGTGGTGGTAGTGTGATGGTCTGGGCTGTTTTGCTGCTTCAGGACCTGGAAGACTTGCCGTGATAAAAGGAACTATGAATTCTGCTGTCTACCAAGAGATCCTGAAGGAGAATGTCCGACCATCTGTTCGTGTACTCAAGCTGAAACGAACTTGGGTTCTGCAGCAGGACAATGATCCTAAACACACCAGCAAGTCCACCACCGAATGGCTGAAGAAAAACAAAATGAAGACTTTGGAGTGGCCTAGCCAAAGTCCTGACCTGAATCCTATTGAGATGTTGTGGTATGACCTTAAAAAGGCCGTTCATGCTCGAAAACCCTCTAATGTAACTGAATTAGGACAATTCTGCAAAGATGAGTGGGCCAAAATTCCTCCAGGACGCTGTAAAAGCCTCATTGCACGTTATCGCAAACGCTTGGTTGCAGTTGTTGCTGCTAAGGGTGGCCCAACCAGTTATTAGGTTTAGGGGGCAATCACTTTTTCACACAGGGCCATGATGGTTTGGATTTTTTTTCACCTTTAATAATAAACACCTTCATTTACAAATTGCATTTTGTGTTTACTTGTGTTGTCCTTGACTATTGTTTAAATTGGTTTGATGTTCCGAAACACTTAAGTGTGACAAACGTGCAAAGGAACAGGAAATGAGGAAGGGGGCAAACACTTTTTCACACCACTGTATATTTTAATCAGAATTTTTTATTGCACTTTTACCGCTTTGTTTCCATCCTTTACATTCCAAAATCCAAAATCCCAGGTTCTACAGATTCTTCCAGGATGTAATAACGTTATATTGTATGTTGCCCATGTAATATTTTGCATTATAATTGTCAGAGCTTGATATAAGTTTACAATATTTCAACTGTATATTTAACAGATCAAGCCAATAAGAAAAGTTCATTGTTAAGGTTTAAATACATTTTAAGGGACATTTTTACTGGAATTTCTATTAACAGCACTGGGAAAGTTGGATAATAAACAAACACACAAGCCTGAACATATTTACAGTTCAAATTGCAAACATACCTAAATTTGAAAATGACAACACTATCGGGGGAAAAGACACCATGTAAACATTACGGTGATATTATACTGCCATCTAGTGGCCCGAAATCCCACTAAATGACAACATACTTTGGGGCACACGTTGTTTCAACTGTTATTATAGAATGAGGATATTTTAAAAAGCTCTGTAGCTTAAACACCATATACACAGGCCGATTGCCGGCCAACATTGGCCAGTTCAATAAAAAACTGCCGACATTCAGCCGTGTGTATGCCAGCAGGTCCGATAAAATCTGTCTGGCTTCTGTCAGACATGCATGCTAGAAAACCAACAGCCGACCGACTC